>OY829543.1:40477857-41129659 GCA_963691705.1 Viola odorata | reverse complement strand
GCAGGTCTGGATTGGGCTCAAGGGCTGACTTGGTCAGAGCGGTAGGTATTTGGTGGTCAGTGCAGTCTGCAGGAACAGTGTCAGAGGAGGCACATGGAAGCTCTGTCGAGGTGACACGTGGAAATGTCATTCTTTGCCCTTTGGGGTCCCGAATGGAGAATTCGATTCGGGACCTTGAACGCTGCTTTCAACTCTGGACCTCGACTTTTGGTCTTGAAGCTCAAAACTGCACAAAATGCTCCAAAAATGTATCTTTTCGCATAAACTCCCAATTTAGGCCTAGATCTGCAATAGTAATGAAAATAAGGGTAAATTAGCAGAATCATGCCTTAAATGGGTGAGAAAATGGGGAGAAAATCGTGCATAAAAACATGCTATCAAATAATCCCCACACTGCCCAATGCTCGCCCTCGAGCATTCACAAAATTTAAAACAGTCCCACAAACAGAACGGACACACCAGACCATAGCACAGAGAATAAGCATGCTTGTCAAGATTCGGGACCTCGAATGAAAATAGGCTTCGCCTAGATACACCTGCATCAAATCAGAAGGATAACGACCCTTGAGAAGAGACTTTTCCACATCAGCCTATTCACCAGCAGTCCTCACATGGATCGGTGTTTGCACTCACGCTCGTGAACACGGTTAGGTGTTTAAACACTCAAGTATGCAAAAACGTAGCACAAAACTAAGTTTGCATGTCAATCCGAGTATATTAGACACATGCATAGGCAAGCTAGCAATCAAAAGACTTCGCATCGGGGGCAAGAAGGGGAAGCAAAGAAAATAAATGACAAGAGAAAATGGGAGAAGCATATTGAGAAGAAAAAGTGGGGAAGAGGGAGAGTAAGGGAGTGAAATGAGAAGGTGGTGAAGCCAACTCAAACCTGGAATGCTCCCTTGGCAGAAGGAATCGAGATGGTGAGACAATGTTGCTGAGGGCGAAAGCTAGACTAGGCTTTTCTTCTTCGAGGGGGATCCTTGCCTTCTCATTCGGGACCTTAGTTCGGGACCTTGAATGAACGCTGGCTGTTGATTTTCCTCCTTTTCATGAAATTTGGTCTCTTCTCTCTCTCTTTTATTTATATTTCTTTTTTCTTTTTTCTTTTTTCTTTTTTTTTTTCGAGAGAGAGAGAGATCTGTATTGAGGATCGAGACCTTGTTCTTCGGGGGCTGGATATTCTAATTTCACTTCCCCACACTTGTGTTTTGCTGTGGGTGGGAAGTGATTTTTTTCTGTTCTAGTCTGCCCTTGATTTCTTTGTTTTAGCTTCGAGGTCTCGAATTGGCGCCAGCATTCAGGGTCTTGAATTTTTGCGGGATCCCCACACTTTGCTTTTGCTGCTTCGTTTGCCTAGTCTAGCCCTCGATAGTGCTCCCAACAACATTGCTTCACCTGCCAAGAGAAAGATCAATGAAAATTCAAATGGTTAGAATTGGAGAGGTCAAGAAGGGAGAACAGAACAGAAAAAAATGAGAGAGAACAATTCGATGCGAGGACTTAATCTTTTTGCTGCTTTCCTATGTCTAAATGTGTCTATACCCATGGATATCATGCAACCCCAGTCAGTACCTTAGTCATGCATCCACTCGAATAATAAACGTAGGCATGAAGGCTCAAATGCTCACAAGTTGTTGATTCGTGACCACTGGTGTCTAGGTCTTGAAGCAGATATAAGGCATAACAGGCAAAGAATATCGCACTCGGGACCTTGACTATAGACATCATTTTTATTCTATGTTCAAAAGTCGGGTGTGTGTCCATTGTTGGGGTGTTTTAAAAAAGTAGGCAGTAGGCTAAAATCCGAAAAAGATAAAAAAAACTAGAGAATAATTCATGCATAAACTTAGGAAAAATAAACTAGGAGATAAATATAGCATGCATAATAAATAGTAGCAGTTCAAACTCCTCCCTACACTTAGGCAGCGCATTGTCCTCAATGCGGGAAGGAGACAAAAAGATAGCAATGTGATACTAAAGCAGGAATGTAAATTGTTCAACATAAATAATCAACCCACGCAGGGGCAAAGGGTTTGAAAATGTTCGGGCTCAAGAGGTAGGGGGTCGAATTGTTCGATTGCAATGGTGAGGGCTCAGATTGCTTGTAGAATGGCGCGATTGGAGTCCCTGATATCAGTGAGTAAGCTGAGGACAGTATTGTCGTTCAGTATTTGCTCGGGACCTTGGGTATGCTCTTCGGGGGCAGTTGGCGTAGCTGTGTTGGCAGAAGGTGGCTCGGGATCAGTAGACTTGCCTCGGGGTGTTGAAAGATCTGGGTACTCAAACTTGCCTTCAATCTTTCCTTTGTTGTCTGCATGAAAACTCAAGATACCGTTAGTAACACAAAGGAATCCCATCGTGTCCAAGGTCTTGAGACCAAGGAGCTTGAAGGGACTCGGGTGTTTGTATAAGTTCAGCTCTTGGAGCTTCCATGTGTACAATTGCGAGGCCAAGCTGGTGACGAGGGACCCAAGAACATGAGAGCGACCCTGGGGGGCATTTGCAACGTTGTGAGCAGAGGTGGCGATCCAATATCCAAGGTTGACCCGCTTCTTGTGGTACATGACCCATAGGAAAAATAGCTCGGATTGAGCAAGCTGTCCTGAGGTCCCGAATTTACCCGCGAGGGCAATGGACAGGAAGCGTTGCAGAATCCGGAGTGCAGGGTCTCGAATGCCATGAGCCTTTGTGTTTCAGGAGTCGAACTTGGCCTTGGGATGTCCAGTGAGCTCCCGCAGGGCTTGGTGGTTGTTGAAGTCAGCTGGTACAGTGGTCAAGGCGTTCTGATAGTCGTCCCCTTGAATATCCTCACGACTGACAAAGCCGAGGTAGACATTAAAGTCGTTGAGGGACATAGGATGCCACTTGCTAGCCAGCCTGAAATTGACGCATCCCCAAGCAGAAAGATCGGGACTCAGCCCACCCTTGGGCTTGAACAGATCGGCCTTGTACCAAAAACTCGCAAAGAACTCAAGGCTGAGCTCTAGATATGTAGGCTGATCCATGAAAAACAAGCTTTCCCATCCTATGCCACTAACCAACTCCCGAATTCGGGACCCAATACCCATCTTATCATACAAATCCATATCTAATTTAGCGCATGGGGCCACCCCCTTGTTGTTCAACAAATTGACCTTATCCAAAGACGGTTTATCATTGAAAATGAACAATTTATTAAAAGTATCAAGGTCAGCCGTTACCAGGTAACTGGGTCTGGATCCCGAAGCAGGCGATGGGGTCTCGAGGTCGTCGTCCTCCTCTGTAGTGCGCTGGGATTTGCGGGGGGTTTCGACTACGGCTGCCTTGCCCTTGGGAGTGACCGGGAGCTTTCTTTTCTTGCTGGCCAGGGTCTTGGAGGGTGGGGCCTTGGGTGTAGGGGCTTTGGGGGCATTCTTCGCCGCCTGGGCCGGTGCTTTAGTGGTGGGTTTGGCTTTGGCCTTGCCCTGGGTCTTCTGCGGGGGCGGGCTGGGGGGTTGGGGTTGGTCAATCTCACCCTCTTCTTCGTTGGTGGCTTCCGCTGTTGTGTCCTCCCGAACATCCTCGGGACCTTGAGCGGTATGCTCAGGGTCTTGAGCGTCTTGCTCGTCAGGCTGCCCCTGCTGCTCTACCTCTTCTTCCCCGTCTTCTCCTCCGTCTTCTTCCTCAGCCGCCCGTTGGTCGTCGGAGTCCCAAGGGAATTGTTCCTCGTTCTCCTTCTCGACCCTCCTGGCCTCCCGGAGGCTGGAGCTGGTCTGTGCCCCGTCCTCTTCCTCGGTATCAGAGGGAATAACGTAGCCGATGGGTTTCACATCAAGGGGAACGGAGTTGACGGGGCTGCCAGGAGGGGTCGGCGTCGCCGTTGGCTTTTTCGGCTTGCTGCCGGCGATCGTGGTTGGAGGAACGCGGTACACCTTACCGGATCTGGTCATTTTTTGGAGGGCGGTGGTGAAGGTTATCTCGTCGAGGTGTATAGTGTCTTCAGAGGAGGCTGATCCGAGTGGTTCAGTGGCGGTGGAGGACTGATTGGCGGTGGTGTTTTTTGGCTGGGGTTGAGAGGAGAGAGGAGTAGGAGTGGATGAGTGAGAAGTGGTGGGTTTGTTTAGGTTGAGACTTGTGCGTGCCATGAGGAGGAAGGAGGGTTTTTGTGTTTTGAAATAAGGGAAAGAAATGTTGTGTTTTGATTTGATTGGGAGAGATGAGGGGTTTAGGTTGGGTAACGGATGGGGTCTGACGGTTAGGTGGCGTGGGAGAGTGGGTTGGAGGACGTGGAAATGTGGAGAGAGAGATGGGAGCTGATCTCCTTGGGCTTCGCCACGTGTCGCGCCGGGAGAGGTCGCGCAGTGCCAAGGGCAGCGTGCGCCTGCACCTGTACGGGAAACGGAAAAAGTAAGTCAGCTTTAAGGGTTTTGAAAAGAGGAGAGAGGGGAATAAAACTAAAAGAATTAAATGGGTTTAATAAAGTAGGGGATATAGCATTGAATTGTAGAGAGAGAGAGACAAAGAAATTAAATGAAAGGGAGAGGAAACAAAGAACTTTTGAATTTTACCTAGGTAACCTAAAAAGTGTGTATAAAGAATCTGAAAAGCTTGAGTTGACTCAAATAAAATAAAATAAAATAAAGGAATAAAGGATTTAAAAGGGGAATAAGAAGGGACAAATTAATTAAGACCACCTAGGGAAGAGGGGAAATGTGCGTGGGAAAGAGAGAAAAAGACTATTAGACTCGGATTTTAAAGACAAGAAATTTGAAGAAAGAGAGTTTAGGGATTCGGGGGTTGTCCCCACACTTGGCCTTGATTAGCGTCTAGGCCTAGACGTTGTTTCTTCATTCGGGGGCGTTGTCTGCTGGGTCCTCGACCCTTACTTCCTCGGCAGTTGAGGGCTTGAATCCTTCATAGAAGGGTTTCAGCCTATGCCCGTTCACTTTGAATGGTTCTCCCCCGTCCAGGTTCTGGATCTCAATAGCTCCATGATCAAACACTGTGGTAACTTTGTAGGGTCCCGTCCATTTGGACTTGAGCTTGCCCGAGAAGATCCGCAATCATGAGTTGTAGAGCAAAACTTTCTGCCCAATTGTGAAAGTCCTGACCACGAGGTGCTTGTCATGCTGGGCCTTGGTTTTGCCCTTGTAAATCAGTGAATTTTCATAAGCATCTCCTCGTAGTTCCTCGAGCTCTTGAATTTACAAACAGCGGTCCTTGCTTGCCAAGTTCAGATCCATGTTGACTCTTTTGATCGCCCAAAACGCCTTGTGTTCTATCTCGACCGGGAGGTGACACGGCTTGCCGTAGACCAACCGATATGGCGTCATGCCGATCGGGGTCTTGAATGCAGTGCGATAGGCCCAAAGCGCGTCTCCCAGTTTGAGACTCCAATCTTTCCTTGATTGGTTGACTGTCTTCTCGAGGATAGCTTTAATCTCCCGATTCGAGACCTCAGCTTGCCCATTAGTTTGGGGGTGGTAGGCGGTAGATACTCGATGGGTCACTCCGTACTTGCTGAGTAACGAGGCGACCGTTCGATTGCAGAAATGGGTCCCCCGATCGCTGATGAGGGTGCGGGGGGTCCCGAATCGGTTAAAGATGTGTGTTCTGAGAAAATCAGCAACTACCCTCGAATCGTCTGTCTTTGTGGCTTTGGCTTAAATCCATTTGGAAACGTAGTCCACCGCAAGCAAGATGTAGGTGTTCCCGAATGAATTTGGGAACGGCCCCATTAAGTCAATGCCCCAAATATCAAAAATTTCGCATGCCAGGATGTTGGTCAAGGGCATTTGATTTCTCGCCCCGATGTTTCCCATAGCTTGGCACCGAGGGCATGCAACGCAAAACAGATAACTGTCCTTGAAGATTGACGGCCAATAAAGACCAGCTTCTAAGACCTTGAGCGTTGTCTTCTTCGCAGCAAAGTGTCCTCCTTCGGTGGTCGAGTGGCAGAACTTGAGGATGGACGGGACCTCGTCCATTGTGACACAGCGTCTAATAATTCGATCTGAACAATGCTTCTATAAATAGGGGTTGTCCCAAACATAGGTCCTGGCCTGCCTTCGGATCCGGTTGTGTTCCGCGCTCGAGGCCTCGAATGGGAGCACGCTAGTGGCACAAAAATTTGCTATGTCCGTGAACCATGGGAACTTGGCGATGTCGACTAGGCACAAGTGCTCATCTGGGAAAGTCTCCCGAATGGCTACTTAGGAGTCATCCTCTTGGGTCGAGAGTCTACTCAAGTGGTCAGCTACACAATTCTCGGTTCCTTTCTTATCCTTGATAGCAAGATTGAATTCTTGAAGTAGGAGGATCCAACGGATGAGCCTAGGCTTCGCATCGGTCTTCTTGAGCAGGCATCGAAGGGCGGAATGGTCGGAATACACAATCACTTCTGTACCCAAGAGGTACTACCGAAACTTATCAAGGGCATAGACAATCGCCAAAAGCTCCTTTTCCGTTGTTGTATAATTTTGCTGCGCGGGGTCTAGCAACTTGGATGCATAGTAAATGAGATACGTCTCCTTGTCTTTCTTCTGACCCAGAACGGCTCCCAAAGCCTGATTGCTAGCATCACACATGATCTCAAAGGGGAGAGTCCAGTTGGGGGCCCGAATGATAGGAGCAGAAATGAGCTTGGCTTTCAAGGTCTCGAAAGCCGTCTTGCATTTTTCATCAAATATGAAGTCCACATCCTTGTGTAACAGCTGGCACATTGGCTGGGCTATCTTGGAGAAGTCCTTGATGAACCTCCTGTAAAATCCTGCATGACCAAGAAAAGAACGTACATCTCGAATATTCGAGGGGTAAGGCAAGGTCTCGATATCTTGGATTTTAGCCTTGTCCACTTCGATACCCTTTCGGGACACGATGTGGCCCAAGATAAGCCCTTGGTCAACCATGAAATGACATTTTTCAAAATTAAGAACAAGGTTAGTTTCTACACATCTTTGCAGAATTTTCTTTAAGTTCGAGAGGCATTCGGAAAAGGAATTACCATAAACCGTGAAGTCGTCCATGAATACCTCGATGCATTCTTCCACAAATTCTGAAAAGATGCTGACCATGCACCTCTAGAATGTAGCCGGGGCATTGCATAACTCAAAGGGCATGCGTCTGTAAGCAAAGGTCCCGAATGGGCACGTGAAAGTGGTCTTTTCCTGGTCCTCAAGGGCTACTGGAATCTGGTGGAATCCCGAATACCCATCCAGGCAGCAATAATGCGTCTTGCCCGTAAGGCGCTCCAGCATTTGATCTATGAAGGGCAGCGGGAAGTGATCTTTTCGGGTGGCCTCATTCAAGCGTCGATAGTCAATGCATACACGCCAGCCATTCTGGATTCGAGAGGGAATTGGCAGACCCTCGGGACCTGGAATGATGGTGATGCCTGTTTTCTTCGGGACCACCTGAACGGGGCTAACCCATGGAGAATCAGAGATGGGGTAAATAACCCCGACATCGAGCAGCTTCAGGACCTTCTTCTTAACTACCTCCATCATGGGGGGGTTCAAACGCCTTTGAGGCTGCCTGATTGTCTTGGAGTCTTCTTTGAGGTGTATGCGGTGAGTGCACAAGGATGGCGACAGACCCTTGATGTCGGTAATCGTCCAACTGATGGCCTTCTTAAAGCTCTTGAGGAGGTTCACTAGCTCAATCTCTTGATCCGCTTCCAGTTTGTTGGAAATTATGACTGGGAGGGATTCTTTCTCCCCGAGGTAAGCATACTTCAAGTATGGGGGCAGCGCCTTGAGTTCAAGGTCTGGAGCTTGTACCAGAGAAGGGGGAAGTCGTTCATGATCTACACATTCGGGGGACTCGCTCGGGGGCTCGACTGCTAAGACAGTATTTGCTTCGAGGGCTATTGCAACCATGATTAATTCGGCAGGAACCTCAATGGACGATGTCATCTCCTGCAATGATTCGGGAGTGAGGCTTTGATCCAGGATTAGCTCCAAGGGCTCGATTGAGTTCAGCTTCGCGATACTTTCCACAATGGGGTCTATCACATCAATGAAATTGACGCTAGAGAATTCGGGAGGGTATTTCATTGAATTCAGCATATTAAAACGGATGATTTCCCCGTCGAATTCAAGGGAGATAGAGGCTTCATAGCAGTCAATCTTTGCACGGGCAGTGGCCAAGAAAGGGCGTCCCAAGAGTAGATCCGAAGACTTGGTGCTTGTTGGGTTTTCCATGGAGAGAACATAGAAATCCGCTGGAAATAAGAATTCACCAACTTGGACAAGAACATCTGTGATTATGCCTTTGGGGTATACCACCGAACGGTCTGCAAGTTGGATGACAAGTGTGGTCTCCTTCAAGGGTCTGAGTCCAAGCCCATTGTAAATGATTAAGGGCATGGCATTGATTCCAGCCCCCAAATCGCACATCGCCTTCCCAATATCGATGGTCCCGATCCTGCACAGGACCGTGAACATACCCTGGTCCTTTCACTTGGGTGGAATTTTTTGCTAGATATGGGCAGACAGATTTGCTCCCACACTAATCCTGTTTACCTCCGTAAACTTGCTTTTGTTGGTGCATAGCTGCTTCAAGAACTTCGCATACCGAGGCATGTTTTTGATGGCCTTGAGGAGGGGAATATTGATGATGACCTTGCTGAACATCTCAAAGATGTCCCGATCCTCTTCTTCTTTCTTCTTTTTGATCAGCCGTTGAGGAAACGGGGGCTCGAATACTTTGTTTATGAATTCCTGAGAGAATTCTTCCTCTTTAACGGGCTGCTTCTTCTTATAGCCAGACTTTTTACTGGAGAAGAAGTGGTCAAGTGTTGCGTCGCCAAATCGGGACTTCTTGGGCTGATCAGCAGGCTGTTCAGGGGGTGGTTGTGCATCGTTGGCAGCTTCGGGACCAGAACTAGCAGTGTGGGCTTCAGGTTCTGGAATACCTCCTAGAGACTCGGGGTCTGGTTGGACACGAGAGGGGATCTCGAGACCACTTCGGAGGTTCATGGCGCACGCCTCGTGCTTCGGGTTAGGTTCCGTCTGCCCTGGAAATCTCCCACCATTTTTTACTTCTTTCATCTCTGCCATGAGAGTACGAATTTGCTTCTCCAGCTCAGCGATCTTCTTCTTATCGGGGGAGGGCTCCTCATTCGGGGGTGGTGGCATGGTAAAATTCTGATCGGGGGTTGGCTGCCTCTGATATTGATAACTCTGAAAATTCGGTCTAGGCTTGAAGTTTTGCATGTTGAACGGAGGAGGGTGATTGCCGTATGGGTTCTGACCGTACTGATGACTGGGCCCGGCCTGCTGGTTGTTGTTCCATCCGTAACTAGGTTGTTTCCATCCTTGATTGTGATGTTGACCATACGGGACATTGAATCCCCCTGCTGCATTGACGGGCATTTCTTCAGGAATAAATGGGCAAGCATCAGTAGAATGGTCCAAAAGTTGGTAGATTTGACAAGCCTTGAGCTGGACCGGTTTGCCCCGAAGCCATATTTTGCAACATTCCTGTGATGGCGGCTAATTGAGTCTCCATGGCGGCTGATCGGGCGTCTTGAACGCTAGTGGAATTGTTAAGCTGGAGGTTGTTCTTGGCCATGAGCTCAATAGTGTCCTTGGCGGCAGCAGGAGTAAGTCTAGTAATGGACCCGCCAGCAGCAGCGTTTAGCAATGCCTTGTCTCGACCCGTGAGTCCTTCACAAAAGTATTGTATGAGGGCATGCTCGGACAGATTATGCGAGGGGCACAGGGCTTGCATTTTCTTGAATCGCTCATAATATTGCTCGAGATCCTCCGTGTCTTTTTGAAGGACGGACACGAGCTGCTTTCGGGTCACCATAGCGATGGACACCGGGTAGTACTTGTCCGCGAAGGCTTTGGACATTTCAGCCCACGAGTTGATGGATTGTGGCTGCAAGTCATAAAACCAGTCAAGAGCATCGTCCTTGAGAGACCACATAAAGGCACGTAGTTTAGCATGCTTAACGGTAACATTGTGAGGCTTCATGGCATCACAGATGGAGTGTAGTTGCTGGAGGTGACGGTGGGGATTTTCTTTAGCCAGCCCTCGGTAGAGGGGTAGGTGGTGCATGGTTGTAGATTTGAGTTCCCAGTCATTCGGGACCACTGGTCAAACGATGCAACTGGTCGGGGCCTCGGGGGCAGCATTGAATTCATCGATGGTCTGGATTACTGGGGGAGTTGGTGGAACATTTTCCCCTTCGGGGCAGTGATTATCCATGTCGGGTCCTTCTGGATGGACTGGAGGTAAGTCTTCGGGGTCTGGGTTGTCCTGGAGAGCAAAGAGACGTTCGAGGTCCCGAACACAAGGATTGGAATTCGATCCCTGGGCTAGTCGTCGAAGGCCTCTTTCTGTCCTTCCTAACTCATGATCAAGGGGCAGTAAATCGGGTGCAGATCTCCTGGTCATACAAACAAGAAAAATAAATCAGTCTTGAAATAATCCCCGGCAACGGCGCCAATTTGATTGTCAGTCAAGTAGAGATTTATAGTGCCTGAAAATGTGTGTGCACAAGAGATATAGTGTACAGTGGTAGTCAGGGTCGAACACAGGGATTGTGAGAGACTGAGTTAAGGTCTTGAATGAATTCGGGGGAGAAAAGCACGAAAAGTAACAATCAAGGGGGGGTTTTACTTGACCAATACGAGTTAGTCAAGAGAGATTTTGAGCTAACAAGTTTACCTAAGAAAGCAAGGTTCGGGGTCCCGAATGTCACGTTCGGGGTCCCGAATGGTAAAACAGAACCAAGTAGTAAATCAGGTCAAGAACAATAAAACAGAAGATAATAACCACAAATAATCAGATGGAGAAGGATTCTTAGCAAAGTCGTTCTTGGGTTGCATTCGGGGGCCCGATCGTCATCAGCACTGAAATATTCCATTCGAGACATCATAGAGATGACATAGGGACCGGATTCCTCGGATATCCCCTACTTTTCTCTTAAGAGAAATTACCCCCCGTTTCCACATATGAGGTAGTCTTGACAGTTCGCCATCCCTCCAGGCACGAATGTGGGAGGGCCATACTCAAACTGCCCATGGCGCTAAGAAAAGACAGATCTAGAGCTAAAAGTCCCTCAGTTTGTCAGGCTCGTGACCTCGCTCTAATCAATTACACACCCTATCTATTCGAGACCACTTTGACACAGTCAAGACTAAACAGATGCCTACTTGGTTCATGCAATTTTCCTTCCGTATTCACCACACGAATGGCAGCATTCACATAAGATAATTATCAGTTGATCAAGCCTCAAATTATAACATGCAAAGATGTAATTAAAATGATGGATAATTGAATATGGCATCAAGAATGTATTAAGCACATGAAGGCCTCGAATCTGCCCTTGCAACCCTCGAATCACCCTTGCTAAGAACTAATGATTTAGCTACTCATACTTGAAGATGAACAAATAATAATTGAAGAAAGCATAATGGATAAGTAAATAGATTAAGGGAAGAAAACTTTGTTACTAAATTCCGTTTGAAGCCCGACGGCAAGTTCGGAGATGAGCTAACAAGAACTAGAGAGAGAAACTAGAGAGAAGTCTAAGAAGACTAGAACTAAATAAATTATACTAAGTGATAAGAAATGTAAGAGAAGGTAAGAGATGTCCTAAACTACTCTTAGATGCCCTTTATATAATAGAGCTCTAAGCATAAAATATCTTCAGCCTAAAACTAGGGACAAAATGCATTAATTGAAAGCATATAAAAATGGATCCATGCTCCTTAAAGCACAAAGCGGAAAAAACATAAAGCTGTCTGATTTTTACAGCTTTGGGCAGGTCTGGATTGGGCTCAAGGGCTGACTTGGTCAGAGCGGTAGGTATTTGGTGGTCAGTGCAGTCTGCAGGAAAAGTGTCAGAGGAGGCACATGGAAGCTCTGGCGAGATGACACGTGGAAATGTCATTCTTCGCCCTTCGGGGTCCCGAATGGAGAATCCGATTCGGGACCTTGAACGCTGCTTTCGACTCGGGACCTCGACTTTTGGTCTTGAAGCTCAAAACTGCACAAAATGCTCCAAAAATGCATCTTTTCGCATAAACTCCCAATTTAGGCCTAGATCTGCAATAGTAATGAAAACAAGGGTAAATTAGCATAATCATGCCTTAAATGGGTGAGAAAATGGGGAGAAAATCGTGCATAAAAACATGCTATCAACCCACCGTCTTCGTTGTTTAACAATTTGTGATACCGTGTGCATCCTCAATATTGTCTAGAAGACCAATGTGCATAAATATGAAAAGGATGTGCATGATTTTGAATTGGATGAATTTTATCTTGCTAATTGGAGCCTACATGAGTTATTTATGGATGATATGCACCTAAATGCCATGAGCACATTGTGTGTTAGGAGAACACAAATTTTTGGACCGAAATTGTCAAGAATTAATTGGTTGAATCCTTGCAAGAATTTTTGTTTTCTCTTTCGAAATTTGTTTGGTATTTTCAAGTGCATAGTGCCTTTTTGTAGTGCTCAATCTCTTGGCTTGTCATTGTGAGCTGTATAGAGAAAATAATTCATCCTGTCTGTTTTTCTACCATTTGTGATGCCATCGGCATTTTACATGACATTCTAACAAGCGATGTGTATCACTGTGCCATTCATGTTGTTGATAATTCCTTGGATCAATCGGTGCATAAGCATGCGCGATTGCGCACCTCGAGTAGCTCACCTTTATTTTCGAGTGTTTTAAAGTGTGTAGGTGAGAATATCGAGACTATGGATTCGAGGACGAATTCTTTTGAAGAGGGAGAGGTTGATGTGATCACGACCCCCTTCGAATCAGAAATACGTGCCGTGCAATCAAGAGAACCGGTCACGGGCTGCCGAGCCTTGCAAACGAGCGTAAATCATGCCCAAGGTCGAGCATCCAGCGTTAAGTCATCGCAATGCCTAGGCCTAGACGCACCAAACTCCCAAGATAGCCGAGCAGACCCTGAAGTAGAGGCACCTCTATCCCTAGAAAGTCCCAAGGACACGCGCACCACCCCAGGGCCTCTAGCAAAGTTGACTTCCTCAACTCACAACAAGGCTCGTCAACAAATGCTCCATCCAAGAGGACCAATCATCATGAGCATATGGACAATCAAATGGAGTCCGATTTGAGAAAATAGAGGCTTGATGGAAATTTCAAGATGTTAGCTTTCGTTTGGGACAAGTTTCAAGCCAATCAGACGGGTGGATCAAAAGTTATGCTAGTCAACATTTTAGTGCGTAGTGCGAATGAGCCTGGCGTGATTACGCTAAGACCTTAGCATGATCACGCTAAGGAAAAAGTGTCTAGCGTGATCACGTTAAGCTCTTAGCGTGAATCACGCTAGCCACTGATGTTATTTAGGATTTTTGGGATTTTTGGGCTTAACCCTTAGAGTGATTACGCTAAGGTCTTAGCGTGATCACGCTAAGGAAACAAATGACTGGCGTAATCACGCTAAGATCTTAGCGTGATCACGCCAGCCACTTCTTTGATTTCTTTTTTTGGGCTTTTCAAGCATCTTTTGTATGAACTATAAATAGGTTTATTCTTTCTTTTGTAGAGGAGCTTTAGACATTTGTGTGATATTTTCTAAAGTGAGATTACTCCTTCCTCTTATCACCTAAGCCTTGAGCTCATCACTTTAATTCGTTGAGAGGGATCGCTTGAGTTCGAGAATACTCCTCCCGATCTCTCTCCGGGAAATCCCTATTTGTAATGGTTGTGACGATTTTGTTGAGTGAAATATATGTTTATTTGTTTGATCATCCATAGAAACGAGTCCCAACTTGGCCCTCGGATTATATCTTGATCAAGCAATCGTTCGTGTGATTGTCGCTACTTCGTGTGTGCTCATCTCCGTCCCTTCCATCCATCTTCTAATTCCCGGTAACTCCAATCTTCACATCGCTCTTTGTGTAATTTCTCCGCTAAATATACATATTTTGTGTCTTTTCTTTCGTGTGGACATGGTGTTCGTTAGATGATTTGCTTGGCTAGATCCTCCATGAGCTCCATATGTAATCCGGCTTACTAACCCTAGGCAGGATCACATCACCATTCCTATCTTTTAATTATATTTTATAGCTAATATAACTTTTAATACTTAAATTAATAAAAAAATTAGAAGAAAAAACTAACACTAGACTTGCTTTGAAAAATAAAAAATAAAAAAATTAAATTTAAAATTATTTTAAACGTTCTCTATACAATGATTGTAATGTTTCGATTAAAAAGAATCCTTTCTAATGCTAAAAAAAATCGAAGAACATAGCCAAATATGGAGCCGAATAGGGGATTTTAATTATTTTTTTCTTTTAGATAGCAAATTTAATTAGTTTTTATTAATAGGTGTTATAACATTTTCAGTTTAAAAATTAAAATTAATTTTTTAATAAAAAATAGCTAAAAGATAAGAATGGATAGTGTAGTAAAATTCTAAACTAACGGTATGAGAATAACAATTTGGATTGTGGGAATAACAACACCCCTATTTTTATTCTAATTAACTTCCTAATGTTAATGGAAAATAAATTTCTAAATTTCTAAATAAATTTTATTATTTTTCAAAATTTTCTAATATGGTTCCTATATATAACCTATTTTCTAACACGATTTTTTAGAGATGTTTTATGTTTAGTTGCTATAATATTATGTATCTGCTAGTTATTCGGAGTTTTTTTTTTTGTATTATATCTTTCTTTTATTAGTGAAGATATTTTATAACTTGATTTGTCAAGAAAAACCAAAAAAGAAGTAAAATGATCATCGGTACAAGCCGACCCGATCCGTTGAATCATTCATCCAATGATCATGTATAGTGGGCACTTATATAATAGTGAAAGCTACATAAAAAAATTTGAAAAGAGGGAAACTGTTGAACATACACCAACTAACATGTTTTTTTGGCCAATGAATTCCCAGTTATAGCAGATCATAAACTCAAACAAGTAACAATGGTGATCACTTACAAATCTCTGCAGAACATATCTACACATCAATCGCTAAAGAAGACGGGAATCACTCCCGGTAGCTCAATCAGATAACAATGAAATACATAGCAAACGGATATATATTTCATCTCCCACCTTTGCACTCGGTAGATGGCAGTTAGAGTCGTTCCTGCTAATCTTTACAGGCCAATGCATTCAGAGTAGGAATAAATAAAGATGTAATCACTTCACTTACAAATTTGAAATTTCTGCAGTACATCACCCAGGAGCACACTCAGATAACAAATGTAAAAGATACTGCAGTATCACTGTGGATAGCCTTTCCACCACTGACAGTAAGAGGTTTGCAACAACATACGACACAAAGAAACATAAAGAGAAATCCATTTGGCAAGATGCATACTTATATAAGGATACTTACGGAATAAAGTCAACTAGTGGTCGTATGTGAAGGTGTCTAATTACTACGTCAGAAGAGGACCGTTGAAACTCCATTACCTCCTGCATGAAACCCTCATATGCATCCCCTTTTTTTGGCCAAATATAACATGGATCCTTCAGCCAAGTAATATTCATCTTCTGCAATACTTTCCCATGTTTTAGCAAAAACCTAATCAGCTCAAGTTCACTCTCTCTGCCTTCTACATTCATCAGTTCAACCATCTTTAGATAACACGTCAAGCAGGTGATTGGCTCGTCTCGCACTCCCCCCTCCCTAATCAATTCACAACCACAACATTCGTTGCAACGAGTAGAAAGTCTAGAAATCTGTAAAAGTCCAAGAACATTCACAGGTAAGCTTTATTGGAAGTATTGCTTGAGGTGAATGCTCAGTCAAACACAAGTTTTACTATTATTCCAAAAAATAAAGCATTTGAGCTAGCCAGTTAAATAACTAAATTCTTATGCTGAGCATTAGAAATAAAAGGATTTTCACATGAACAAGAGCAGAATGATTGAGTATCGAATATTACCTCGTCAAAATGTATCACAAGAGCTTCAAGATTGGGAAAGCAGTTGAGCAGGCTGATAATTGGTTTGATATAGCACTGGCAAAGGACCAACTTCAAGGTCTTCAAGTTCAAAAATGAAGTGCAGGGTGGCACAGATGCACTAAGCGCAGTATCTAGAAACTAAGAAAATAGCACCGAATTAGAAACATGTAAGGACTTGGCTTTCAAAAACAATTCTGAACTACAAATTCAGATTCTCACCTGATGCTAGCACCAACAAAAGAAAAGAAAAACCCATGATTAGGCTATCAGTAAATCCATGTAAATCAAATAGCTCAGAAACCAATTGACTTGACTTGGAAGAATAGAATCTAAACGCTCTATCAAGGACTTTGCAGGTTATTATTGTTATTGTATGTAAGGGTTACATCAAAGAAACAGAACATCATGCAGCAGTATCATTACAAATTGGCAAAAATGTTGTAATCACGTCAATAAAAGTTAAAGGAACGTTGTAATTACCGCAAAGCATAGTCGTGATAACATCCAAGCTTTCGCATTTGAAAGTCCTTTGAATGCATTCAACAAAACTAGACCACATTCCTTTTTTGTTAGAACAGAACCGGGACACGTGATGTCCATGGATGCATTCTGTACCGATAGTATGCCTTGAAAAGTGTATTCAAGCAGAGGTTTACCCTTATAATTGAAGGATACAAGATTTGGGCAAGCAACGTTCAGCTGACATGTAGACAAATTCCTATCATCCCTTGGGTGACCTACATTTCCTATAGTCAGGTGCTTTAGAGTGGTTGAAAAGATTCCAGAACAGGAAAGGCTGTGATAAATTGTTGAGTGAGGGTTTCATCAGTTAGCTTAACAGATTCTAGTTTAAGAGACTTGAGCCTGCTAAAACCTGTGATAGTTGGCAACATCAGAGGGCGACCAGATAAATCTAACTCGAACCCCACCAAGGACTCGCAAGTTAGAAGGCTAAAAGGGAATTCAAACTGCGACTCCAAGGCTAAATCCAGCTCCTTCACATTTCTTCTGACCAACACACGTATCCATCTATTAACTAACTCATTATTTACTAAGGCCTTGCATCGAAGATGAAACTTCTCAATGGATGTAGACCCATCATGCATCAGTAACACCCAATTCACAAAATCAATGAATCTTTCTGTGGTGGAAAAATACCTAGATTTCGTGCTGTACGACAAGGCGTACTCATTGATGTAAAAGAAGGGAGTTGATGTCCATAAGTACCTCCATTTTCTGCACACAACACATGCCCTGATCACATCTATGGTTTTGAGGCATGAGAATATGTGGTGGATGATATGTTGAGGAAGACCAGTAATCCTGTCGCCAACATAGTTGCTTTCTTCAGCATCAACAATTGTTCTTCTTGCGATCTTCGTGTCTCTTGGTTCCATGCCGCTAAACACAAGAAATGCGCTTCGTGTTCCAACCAAGGACAAAGGGGCTCTAATTGGAATTTTATCAAACACCTAATATGTTATTCTATGCTAATGGAAGATATAATGGAAAATCATAATGGCAAAAACAAAAGCTACAACGGAGATCAGTAAGATTTTAGGTTTAGAATTTTTTACTTTAAGTCGGGTTAGGTTGGGTTGGGTTTTTTTAAATGTAGAACAATTATTATTAATATCGAAATAATTAAATAAAAATATATAAATTTATGAGGGTCATTAAATAAACAAATAGTCCATGAATAATTAATTAAAAAATTAAAATGCCGAGGTTTTTTATAGTTTTTTTATATATATATATAATATGGTGTCTCAATTTTTTTTTTGGACCAGATTAATCTACTTATCTTCAAAGATATAAAATATATAATCTGTGTAAAATAATTCAAGAGATCTAGTTAATTAGAGGAGGGCTAAAGAAAGTTATATTGTATATCAGGTTCAACCTGTAGATATAATCCGGATAAGGAAAGTGAATATTGGATGATTGTAGATTTATAGAATAATTCAATTTTCTTATAGAAAGGAAACAAAATGTAAGTGTTTGGAAATAGTAATTAGATCAAATCACGTTCTGTTTCCTTTCTGAAAAAGAAAAAGAAAAATTAATTATTCTATAAATTATTCAATATCTCTCACCATATATTTAAAATCTTGTTGTTGTTGTGATCGCTAGCAGGGACGGATCCAGGAATGATTTTCAGAGGGGGCGGGGGTTCGGGGGCAGCGCCCCCGAAATTTTTTTTGGGGGTATTTTAAAGGGAAACCAAACGAGCTGAACGAAAAATTGAACAAATGCTTAAGAGTATTTGTATCCGTCACTAAATAACAAATATTTAGATAACTTGATAAAATTGAGTCAATTGAAGCAATTTCTCCTTATTGAAAGCAACAAAGAAGTAATTCGTTATTCCTCTCATCAAATCGATTATTAAGCTCATGAAGTTGCATATCAATGACTTGATAAAATAAATCAACTTGATAATGATGTAGATTGGAAATTTGCTCACCTTTCCGCCTTGGTCTACCAACATTTGGACCAACATTTGATGGTGCTTGAGTAGATGGTTTAATCAAATATTTGTCCATATCTACAAAAACAAATATTAAGGCTAAAATATTTGATCCCGACCAACAACCACAAAATAAAAAACGGAGTCGACTAAAATATTTTAAAATCAATCGCCGATTCACCCATTCATACGAAATATTCGATTGATGGACGACCAAAATTTAATTTTAAAAATACGAAACTTTGGCTAATTAATTTAAAATGCAAGATTGGAGTAAACCGTTAATCGATTTGTGAAATTGAGGATATGTAATTAATCTAGAGATGTAGCACTAATTATTTAACAACAGATTGGGTATCAATTTACTCAACAAGGCAATTAATTTAGGGTGGGTTAGATTAGGGATTTGGGCTGGGTTGTATACTAAATTTTTTTTTCCCATTAGCCCAGGGTGGGCATCAGCCCACGGTGGCCCCCCCTGGATCCGTCCTTGATCGCTAGGACCAGGAGAAGGATAACTACAGCAGATTCCCATGCGAGATTGAGATCACAACAACAGCAGCATAGCGAGAGATTGAGCTGGAAATTAGTAGGAAAAAATGAAGTTCCATATAAAAAGACTTATTAAGGAGAAAGAATGCAATAATCTATATATGACCATGAAAAAGGAGATCGTGGCGAGACATATAGCACATCCATTGTTACAAAAACAATAATATTTTTTTTAAAGATAAACTTAGTATAATTTAATTTGTTGAAACACTACTCGTTGACCTACAAAGATGACATTCATTTCTCATTTACTTCTTTTCCTGGAATATACACTTTTGTCAATTTACAAAGGCCGAAATGGATTTTGGGTCCCTGTAGTTCAATTGATTGACTTTTTTCACCCCTCTAATTATTTTTTGAGTTATCTCCTCCCTCAACTTAATGGCAAAAATTTTATTTCATCCCTCCCCCTGACGCCATCCACATTTTCCGTCTGTTTGCTGGCGTGGCATGCCACGTCAACGATTGCTGACGTGTCACGCCACATCAATTGACACGTCATTTTTTTCTTTTTTTCTTTTTTCTTTTCCTTTTTTCTTTTTTTTTTCTTTCTTTCTTCACTTTCCTCCGACCTCACTCCCTCTCTTTCTTTCTTTTTTCCTTTTCTTTCTTTCTATTTTTTCTTTCTTTCATTTTCTTTCTTTTCTTTCTTTTTCTTTCTTTTTCTATTTTCTTTCTTCTTCTTCTGGCCACCAGCCGCATCATCAAACCGCTGGCCATCTCCCACCACCAACCAGCCACCCGCACCTCAACCAAAATAAACCCATCACCGTCGGCCACCATCACCCAATCACCACCTTCGGCCGCTCCATCGCCAGCCACAATTTCAATCACTCTCATTTCCAAATCCACCACAGCCGAACCCACCAAACCATCTCCTCTCAATTAATCCACCCTCCATCACTATCTCAACACCAAACCCATCAATCATCATCATCGCCGGCCTCCGTCAACGCTCAGGCCACCAAACCGCCACTGCCGCCATCATCACCAAATCTAACACCGGCCTCCACTGCATCCATCACCAACAAATCCACCCACACTTGATCTCCTCCCCAACCACAGCCAGATCCACTGCCGCCACCGCCACTGTCACCTCCACCATTTCCCGGCCAGCACCAACAAATCCACCCACACCCGAATTGATTTTTTTGTTGATTTATGGTTATGGTGGTTTGAGGATTTTTGATTGGCTATGGGTGTGATGCAGAGATAAGAGAAATTTGCAGAGATTTGAAGGAGATTGGGAAATTAGATTTGGGAAATTTGAGAAATTAGATTTGGGAAATTATGATGGTTTGGGGGTTTGATTTTGCAGAGGGTAAGAGTGAATTGAGTGTAGAGAGGAGAAGAAGGTTTAATTGAAAAAAAATGGAGTTGATGTTATACGGGCTGAGAAAATGAGAAAATGGGTGAAAGGAAAGGAATGAAAAAATGGTGTCGTGCCTGTGCTGCAGAAGAAGAAGAAAGAAAATAGGAAAAGAAGAAAAGAATAAGGAAGAAAAAGAAAAGAAAGAAAAGGAAAGAAAAGAAAAAATGACGTGTCAATTGACATGGCGTGACACGTCAGCAATCGTTGACGTGGCACGCTACGTCAGCAAACAGACGGAAAATGTGGATGGCGTCAGGGGGAGGGATGAAATAAAAATTTTGCCATTAAGTTGAGGGAGGAGATAACTCAAAAAATAATTAGAGGGGTGAAAAAAGTCAATCAATTGGACTGCAGGGACCCAAAATCCATTTCGGCCATTTACAAACATGGAAAATTCAGTATACTAGTTGATAACTAGATGGTGCGGTGGGCATCTCATCCATATTGAGCGCTATTTTCTTTGAAGCTCATAAATATTCGAATTAAATTAATCTTTTGTTAGGAAGGAGTTGAGATGATATTCACGAAAAAGACCAACAATAGTACATTAAAAATAAAGCATTAGCATGTGATTTCAGTAAAAAATTGTCTTAACCCTCAGAATGAGACTGATGGTGTGAAACTAAAAACCCATTTCTTACAACAAAAAAATCCAAAGATATATTCCACAAAAGTAAAGCAGAAATCACCTAAAATGATATTCCACCAAGTCTAAAACCCTTAATCAACCTCTTCAATGGTGTACTACTGGAACCAATCTTGGCGATGATTGGCTCGCAAATGACCTTTAGCTCCATGGTCTTGTCCTTGTATTCATCCGTTTCTGCAGTGAACACAACGTCGTCCAGCCAGTGGAAGGTCTGTCAATAGCATCATCCATCTTCTTCTTATCAGCTGGATTCATCTTGGAGCTAATCTTCTCATCTTGCACCATATTTCTCATTTCACGGGCGTACTTTTCTAATGCACTCTCAGCCATAACCTTCTTCTTAAGCTCCTCATCCTCCAACTTGTAATTCTCAGCGTCTTCCACCATATTTTCAATCTCTTCCTTGGACAAGTTACCCTTATGTTTTGTGATTGTCATCTCATTCTTCCGGCTAGAAGTCTTGTCCTCGGCAGAGACAGTCAAGATACCATTGGCATCTATATCAAAGCAAACAGTGAATTTAGAAACACTCCTTGGTGCAGGTGGAATGCCGGATAGCATAAGGTTTAAATCCAGAAAAGGCACTTGTACATGAATTGATTGACTCATTTGGCACCTCTATTGAAAAAATGGTTTAAAAGGCACCTGTACTTCTTACGTATGACACATTTGGCACCTCCCACGAACGGCGTCACCATTCCTCTGTTATCCGCTGACGTAGCATGCCACATCATCAACATGCTGACGTGGCATGCCACGTCAGCATGTGCTAATTACATTCTTTTTTTTCTTTTTTCTTTTCTTTTCTTTCTTTTTCTTTCTTTCTTTCCTTTTCTTTTCTTTCTTTTTCTTTTTCTCTTCTTTCTTTTTCTTTTCTTTTTTCTTTTCTTTCTTTTTCTTTTCTTTCACTTTCCTCCGACCTCACTTTCTCCCTTTTCATTAGTTTCTTCTATTCCTTTTTTTCCATGAGTAATGGCTGCTACTCTCTTTTCCTTTCTTATTTCTTCTATTCCCACCAACCCACTCTCTTTTCCTTTCTTATTTCTCTTTTTGCTCTACACAACAACAAAAACACTGCTGGAGATCGGTGATGGAGGAGGAGATGGCGCGGCAGTGCTGGCTTGGTTTTGTTGTTTAGCCGGCGATGAGGTGTCCGACAGTGGTGATGGCGGTTGGGTTCGATGGTGTGGCTGACGGCAGTGAGGAGAGTGAGATGGTTTTGGGCAGTGAGGATTTTGATTTTATTTTGGAGAGGAGCGATTTGAATTAATTTGGATGAGGATTGGCTTTTTTCAATTTGGTAGCGGATTGGCTTTTTTATTTAATTGGCAGAGGATTGGCTTTTTTGATTGAATTTCGCAGGGATTGAATTAATTGGTTTGGGAAGGAGATTTTGGATTTTGGCAGAGATGGATTTAATTGGTTTTGGCACAGGTTAATTGGTAATTTGGTAGTTTGATTTGTATTTAACTAGAGAGGGATTTATTTAGGGTAAGGTTGGATTGGGATTTAATTGAGGGTGAGGAGAGCAGATTGAAGTTTTTTTCTTGGCGCAGAGGAGGAGATGTAGAGTTTGTCGAAGGGTTTGATGAATTGTTAGCTGTTTTGTGTAATTAGGCGGTTTAATTTGGGCTGGGCAGTGGCGGTTTGGGTGATGGTGGTGGAGGGTTGATTTGACGGTGGTGGTTTGTTGGTGGTCAGCGGTGGTGATGGGTGGTTCGGGTTTGGCCGGGATTGGAACTGGTTTAGGCGGTGTGGCTGAGGTGCAGTGGTGAAGCGGTTGAGGTTTAATCCGGTGAGGTGGAGGTGCAGTTTTGAATGGGTTTAATTTGCAGGGATTGGAATTGAAATTGGTTGATTTTTACAGGGATTAAAACTGGCAGAGAGGTTTTTGATTAATTGTGAGGTTTGGATTTTGAGATTGCAGTGGAAGAAGAAGAGAGGAAGAAGAAGAGGAAGAAAAAAGAAAGAAAAGAAAAGGAAAGAAAGAAAGAAAAAGAAAGAAAAAGAAAGAAAAAGAAAGAAAAGAAAAGAAAAAAGAAAAAAAGAAAAAGAAAAAGAAAAAAAAGAATGTAATTAGCATATGCTGATCATGTTGATGGTGTGGCATGCCACGTCAGCGGATAACGGAGGAATAGTGACGCCGTTTGTGGGAGGTGCCAAATGTGTCATACGTAAGAAGTACAGGTGCCTTTTAAACCGTTTTTTCAGTAGATGTGCCAAATGAGTCAATCAATTCATGTACAGGTGCCTTTTTTGGATTTAAACCGATAGCATAAATCCACCAAGAAAATTGTTATCCTTGGTTCTCACTCTCTCACCCTGATAGACCTGGATCAGGACATTGCATTCATTGTCTCTGTTAGTGGTATAACCCTGCTCTTTATTGTAGGGAATTGTCGTGTTCCTTGGAATTATAATGTTCATGGCATCACCAGTAGAATTAATCCCAAGGGAAAGTGGGGTGACATCAATAATCACCATATCTTGAATCTTCTCATTCTTTTCACCACTCAAGATAGCAGCTTGAACCGCAGCGCCATAGGCAACTGCCTCATCAGGGTTAAGTCTCTTGCAAAGCTGCTTTCCATTAAACAAGTCTTGCAATAGCTGTTGTACCTTAGGGATCTTAGAAGAACCACCAACACAGCTCTTCTCCAACTTAGCATCCTTCAAACAAAACTCAACAGTCTCCATACACTTGTGAAACAAACCCATGTTCAACACGTCAAACTTCGCGCGGGTAATGGTTGAATAAAAATCAATACCCTCATACAGAGAATCAATCACCACTGTTGTTTGTGCAGCAGATGAAAGAATTCTCTTAGCCTTCTCGCATGAGGTCCTCAACCTCCTCAGGGTTCTGGGGTTTTCACTTATATCCTTCTCATGCTTCCTCTTGAATTCCTGAACAAAGTGGTTCAGCATTCTGTTGTCAAAATCTTCACCTCCAAGATGTGAATCTCCAGCAGTTGCCATCACCTCCAAGATACCATCTTTCATTTTGAGCAATGACACATCAAAAGTGCCACCACCCAAGTCAAAAATCAAAACATTCTTCTCACCTAAACTACTCGTCTTCGTATCAAGACCATAAGCAATAGCTGCAGCAGTAGGCTCATTGATGATGCGAATAACATTGAGACCAGCAATTACCCCAGCATCCATGGTCATCCGCCGTTGAGAGTCATTGAAGTGAGCAGGGACGGTGACAACTGCATTTTTCACTTTGGTGCCAAGGTACGCCTCAACACACTCATGAATCTTACTAAGGATCATAGCAGAAATCTCTACAGGAGAGAACTGTTTCTCTTCACCCTTGTAGGTAACAACGATAGTAGGCTTGTCATCAAAGCCAGCAATAACCAGGGACAGATCCAGGATTACAATTCAGGGGGGCGGGGCCCCCGATTTTTTTTTTTAGTATTTTAAAGGGAAGGCAAACGAGCTGAACGAAAAATTGAAAAAATATTTAAGAGTATTTATATCCGTCGCTAAATAGCAAATATTTAGATAAATTTAACAAAGAGATAAATAAGAAGACAATATAGAAAAAAATTAAGTATACATTAAAATTCATACAATATACGTACTTTTTACAATTGTTCTCTACGAATTTTCATTTTTTGATATCCTTGTATGATTCTCTCATTCTTTACACTATCACAAATTTCTTTTTCAACAAAAGTAATCAAACAATCATTTAACATGTCATCTCCCATACGGTTCCGCAGTCGATTCTTCACAATGCTCATATAAGAAAAAATCTTTTCCACTGTCGCAGTTTTAATTAGATAATTTTGCCGCCCAATTTCTTTTCTGATATACTAATTAATCAACTTTTCCATTAATATTTTCAATGTTAGATAGAATTGTAACTCCATTAGTTTTGACCAAAATGATAGTCAAGAGGTTTAAAATTTTACCGAAAATTTCATTTTAGTCTCTTAATTAAAAAAATATATGAAATAATAATTAAAAGATCTTGAAATATTTTAAAAATAAGATCTTTTTAAAAAATCCAGTTTATTATCACGTGATTTTTTTAATTTTTATTATCACAAAATTTGATCATAGGAAGTTGGAGATGGGAATAAGTTGTTAGAGATTTAGTTTTTCTATAATGAAAATATTTATCATAATTAATAGAGATTTTAATTCCTTTCATAATTAATTGACCTCAATACTATCTTAACCACTTAATTTTTTTAATGGACAAGATTGGACTATGCTCGAACCTGTGACCAACTGAGCTACAGCCACTTACTCTACCACTGAACTATGGACCATTATTGAAGTAACTTCTCATCTACTTATACATATTAATATTTTTTGATTGGGCCAGGGTGCAGGGCTGGATCCGTCCCTGGCAATAACCTTGAATGGCCAAAGCTTTATCTCTCTCTGAACAGAAGGGTCAGAAAATCTCCTACCAAGCAACCTCTTTGCATCTGTTTGCAGTACACATTAATTTAAAGAAAAACTACAATTGTTTATTTTTATACCAAAACTTTTATCAGAGGGTACAAAATTCTTCAGCATAATTATACTTGAGAACTTTTAACTAATTAAAAGACTTGTAGACGAATCAGGACAATTAAATTCAACTTTTAGCATTGGATATGGATTGCTGGTAGGCTATGCACTAATGATAATCCTTTGTTTGAATTGTTAAGACTAAATGTGCTACACTACTATCTAAAATTATTGATCAAATATGCAAACGATTAAAAGGTACAAGCAGTTCTCTGGCTAACAATTTGATTCAGCAAGACTTTCATTTCATTTAAATAAATGGAATGCTCACCGAATATGGTGTTGACAGGGTTTATAGCATCCTGGTTCTTGGCAGCTTCTCCAACGAGGCGCTCCTTATCAGTAAACGCAACACAAGACGGCGTTGTTCTACTCCCTTGGTCGTTGAGAATGATTTCCACTCTGTCATGCTGCCAAACGGCAACACAGGAGTAAGTTGTACCCAGATCAATCCCAAATGCTGTGCCTTCCGCTTTCCTATCCATTGTTGTTGTTCTTGTAGCAACAGCTGAATTTGACTTTGAAAGAAAAAAAACAAAGTTCAGCAATAACCAGCCAATGCAATAGTGTGTCAAAGGCAAGACTAGCTGGAAAATGAAAACACTTTAATTTGGGACGGAGGGAGTAATATATGAAAAAATTTAAAAGTTAAAGTCAATAGCATCATTCATTCGTAGATCGTAGCTTCTGAGGAGTTTTGGTACAAACTGTAGGATTGCTCGGTATACCTAATCCATGAAGAGATCTATTTTACCTTTAATATTTATTCTAGAATTAAAAGTATGAATAGATTTTATAAATATCAATTATAAATTTCTTTCCGTTCAAACGTATGAAGACTAGTTAAAACTTAAAATATAATATGATTTGCAGTAAGGTGTATTGAGAAGCCTACTTAACCTTTTATATATATATATATATATATATATATATATGGTGCGCACGAAAAGGAAGAAAAAAAAAAGGAAGACGTGTTGGAATATATATGGGGAAAAATATAAAACAATCCTAGACTTTAATGTATTGATTAATCTAACTCTTAATTTTTTTGTTTGTTTAATTAATCTCCTAAATGTCACGGTTATTGTTCACTGTCACATGATATCGACGACGTTCGTTATGTGCCACGTTTAGGGACGGATCCAGCCCACTGGCCCAACCAAAAAAAGTTTTTACCTTCAATTAAATGTTAAATTAAATTTCACTCTTTTATTATTTAATACAATCTGTGGCGCAATGGTAGCTCGTTTGACAAATAATCTAAAGGTTACGTGTCCAAACCCCTTTTTTTAATTTTTTTGAACCATCCTTTCTTCATTTCCCAAATCCCCTGCATTTCAATTTTTTTGAGCCTTCATCTTCATCGTCGTAAGAATCAACAGTCACTCCACCGTCCTTTATCTTAATCATGCCATCGCTGATTTCGCAGAAGCACTTGCCGCCAAGATGCCCGGCAACCTTAAGGTCAGTTTTTATATTTTCCGGCGATTCCATTTTAAGGTTTTTCTTATTAATTAGATTCTAGTTTATTAATCTATTTATTTTAATATCCGTTTGGTAGGTGGTGTTTTTTACCAATTCTGGGACCGAAGCGAATGAACTGGCGATGATGATGGCGAGATTGTATACGGGGAGTCATGATATCATTTCGTTGAGGAATGCTTACCATGGGAATGCGGCGGGGACGATGGGAGCTACTGCGCAGTCTAATTGGAAATTCAATGTCATACAGGTGCATTATTATCGTCTATTGCTTTTCGTTTTCCTCTTACTTTAAAATAATACTCCAATAGTGACGCATAGAAACATAGCATTATATTGCCCCAAACTTTATGGGCTCTATTAATAATGGTTGTAAATACAGAAGTTGATGTTGGTTGTGATTGTGACTTCTGATGTGATGGTGATGGTGATGGTGATGGGGATGGGGATGGGTTATTACTGAGCTACTATCTGTTCTGTTGGGAGCTAGTATTGTTCTATTGATGGATTTATGTTTTCATTTCTTTTATTTCTTGTGTACTCTGTTTTGATCATCTAATCCTGTCGTGAAGAGGAAATTTTATGGGCTATATGAAGTGAGAAATTTTAAGGTAAAGAAATGAAATCCAGACAGGCTAGTTTTGGTTCAGTGTGTGGTAAAGCTATTTGTAATCGTATTCTTTATTTCTAGTCATAGCTTGTTTCCCAAACAAATGAAACAATAGTGAGTGAAATTGTTAGGCTTGATGATCTTCTAAGGTTGAAAGGCATTCGTATGTGTAAAACTGGATTTCCTTTTCTATAAGTTCTTCTACTTAGCATAATCATGTCTGTTCTTATCACCTTTGTTTGCTGGCAGAGTGGAGTCCATCATGCAGTGAACCCCGATCCATATAGAGGAATATTTGGGTCTGATGGGGAACAATATGCAAAAGATGTTCAAGATATTATTGACTTCGGAACTACTGGCCATGTTGCTGCATTTGTATCTGAAGTATAGAAACTAGAGAAGAGAGACTAGAGAAGAGATTGATAGAAGATGTTTTGATTGATGTTTTTGAATTGAATGAATTTACAATGAAGTGAACACTCCTATTTATACATGAGTTATAGGAATAAAATATAAATGCTAGTGCACCATTTTCTTCATAGTGTGTTAGGTCTTTGTCTTCATAGTGTATGCATGAGTCATTTGTTAGGTCTTTGTCTTCATAATGTGTGCATGAGTCATTCCATGCATCATGCTTGTGGTTTGGGCTTGAGGCTTGCTGTTGCTGGGCTTGCATGGATTTGCTGGGCTTAATACTCCCCCGCAAACTGAGGATGGGGATGTCACCAGGCTCAGTTTGGAACGAAGAAAGTTAAACCGTTTGGTGGATAGAGACTTAGTTAAGACATCAGCAAGCTGATCAGTTGTGCAGACGTACTGGACAGAGAGTTCACCCTTCTTTACAAGATCCCGGACAAAATGAAAGTCTACCTCAACATGTTTTGTGCGAGCATGAAAGACCGGATTGGCTGCCATGTAGGTGGCTCCAAGATTGTCACACCATAATATGGGGGGTGGTAAATTGACGTAGCCTAATTCACATAGGAGATTTCGTAGCCAGACAACATCTGCTGCTCCATCAGCGAGTGATTTGTATTCAGCTTCAGTGGAACTGTGGGCAACCGTTCTTTGTTTCTTTGCTTGCCATGTAATGAGGTTGCAACCGAGATAAGTAAGAAACCCTCCAGTCGACTTACGATCTTGTTGATTACCGGCCCAATCAGCATCTGTAAAAACTTGGACTCGAAGTGGACTAGCAGCGGAGTAGAAAAGACCAAGGTTGGAGGTACCTTGTAGGTATCGAAGAATACGTTTGACATAGTTCCAGTGTAAATCAGATGGTGCATGCATGAATTGACACACTCGATTGACAGCATATGTGATATCTGGTCGGGTCATTGTTAAATATAGCAGAGATCCAACAATAGAACGATAAAGAGTTGGATTGGAGAAGGTGGTAGATGCAGTGGATTTTACCAATTCAGAATCAGAGGCTGATGGTGTGTTGAGTGGTTTACAGTTGGTCATGCCGGCGCGAGAGAGAATGTCTGCAGCATATTGTTGTTGAGATAAGAAGAGGCCTGCTTTGGATCGTATGGCAGAGATACCAAGAAAGAAGCTGAGTGCGCCCAGGTCTCGTAGCTTAAAGGCCTTGCCAAGTGTGGAGATGGTCTGTTCTAGAAAATACGAATTGTTGCCAGTAATGATGATGTCATCAACATAAACCAGAATGTAGACAATTAGACCCCCCTTGTTTAGTATGAAAAGAGATGTGTCAAGAGTAGAGGGAATGAAACCAGTGGATTGGAGGAATTCACTCAAGCGTCGATACCAAGCCCGAGGTGCTTGCTTGAGGCCATAGAGAGATTTCTTCAGTAGACAAACATGTGTGGCATGATGGGGGTCGTGAAATCCAGTCGGTTGTTCCATGTATACCTGTTCCTGTAACTCACCATGAAGAAAAGCATTGTGGACATCAAGTTGGCGCAAAGGCCAGTTGAGGGAAATGGCAATACTGAGGATAGTACGAATAGAAGGTGGCTTGACAACTGGGCTAAATGTTTCACCATAGTCTAGACCCTCAATTTGGTGAAATCCTTTGGCGACTAGACGTGCTTTGTAGCGTTCAATTGTACCATCGGATCGTCGTTTGATGCGAAAAACCCATTTATTGCCAATGACATTCATGTGTGGTTCTCTTGGTATGAGAGTCCAAGTTCCAGTGGATAGTAGGACATTCAACTCTTCTGTCATGGCTTTTCTCCATGAAGGATGTTTGTTGGCCTCGGTGAAGCAGGATGGTTCTGATGTGGTAAGAGTAGGTTGTGTAGTGGTTGAGTTTGCATATTTGGGATTTGGATGTTTAGTGGGACGTAGGGTCATGGGATGGGTTTTAAAGATAGTTGTAGGTTCTGCTGGGTTCATGGGTATGGTGGTGTGATCCGGGTATGGACCAAGAGTGCCTTCGGACTGAGTAGACATGCACGGTGCCTGTTGACATTCTGGAGGTGACGAACATGGAGTGGAGGATGGAGTAGGCTGAACGATTGAGTGTGTGGTAGATGACTGACCTTGATTTGGATGAGTAGATTGAGTGGTTTGATGTGGCTGATTTAGAGAAATGTTTTTAGTGGATAGTAGTGGATTTGGTACAAGAACAGTAGTGTGATTTTTGGATGTAGAGGAGATAGGAGGAGTTGGGTTGAGAAACGGGTATGTATTCTCATCAAAGGTGACATGGCGAGCCACATAAATTCTACCAGTGGATTTGTCTAGACATCGATACCCAAGGTGGAAAGGACTGTAACCAAGAAAGACACACGGTTGAGATCGATAATCAAATTTGTGGGTATTGTATGGTCTGAGATACGGAAAGCATAGACAACCAAAGATTTTGAGAAATTTATAATCTGGAATTTGATGAAATAATTTTTGATATGGTGATTGGTTTTTGAGAACAGATGTAGGTAGACGATTGATGAGATAAACGGCTGTGTCAATGGCATAAACCCAAATTTTTTGTGGAAGATTTGCGTTGGCAAGAAGTGAAAGACCAGTGTCAACAATGTGTCTATGCTTGCGTTCAACTTGACCTTGTTGCTCATGTGTGTGTGGGCACATTATACGATGACGAATTCCTATGGAAGAAAAATATTGATTGAGTTTGCGATACTCCCCACCCCAATCGGTTTGGACTGATTTTATTTGTTTTTGAAATTGTCGTTCAACAAAGGTTTGAAATGTTTTAAAAGTAGGGAACACATCAGATTTTTTGGTGAGTGGATAATACCATGTGAATTTGGAATAGTCGTCTACAAAGATAACATAGTATTTATGACCAGTGGGTGACACATATGGAGATGGTCCCCAGACATCGGAGTGAATGAGTTCAAGTGGTGATAACGTTGTGTGACCAGTAAGAGGAAGATGTTGGCGAGATAATTTGCCCATTGGACACGAGGGACAGAAAAACTTTTGCAATTTATATGATTTATTGTGCAATACAGGTAGATTAAATTGTGAGATAACATAGGTAAGAACCTTGGAATTTGGATGTCCTAGACGGTGGTGCCATAGTGGAGGAGAGACACGTTCTACAGAGTTGATAGTGGGAGATGAAGAAGATGAAAAAGATTGGGCTCCGAGTGAGGATGTTGTATTTAGTGGGACAACTGATGATGATTGAAGATGGTACAGGCCATGTCTACTCGGTCCGTCCAGCAGCGTGGTCTTGGTTGCCATATCCTTCAAAGAGAAAGAATTTGAGTCAAAAGTCCAGTAGGCATGGTTATCTTGTGCAAGTTTTTGAACAGAAAGTAATGGTTTATTTAGTGATGGAACATGAAGAATAGAGGATAATTTAAGGGGTTTGGAGGAAGTGGGTAAGAAACTGTTACCGATATGGGCAATTGGAACATGCCTACCATTGCTGAGTTCCAGTGAGTCAGATCCGTGATATTCTTGGTATTGAGAAAGTTGTGATAGATCAGGAGTCACATGATGTGAGGCACCTGTATCAGGGTACCAATAGTGGTGGTGCCCAGAAGGAGAGTGCATGACAGAATTGGCATGAGGATCAGAGAATTGTTGAGGAGGGAATCGCTGGAAGCAAGTTGCCGCCAGATGACCTGCTTTGGAACAGTATGTGCACCAAGGTCGTCCGCTTGGAGTACGTTCTTGTCCATAGTCACTACGACCACCTCTGTTGTTATAGTGGCCACGACCACGTCCACGACCACGTCCACGTCCACGACTAGGATGACTACCACCTCGATAGAATGATGACGGAGAAAAGTTTGTTGTGCGTTGAGTGTTGTTGGCAGTATGATTGGTGGTTGGTGAAGACATAGGAGGATTTATGGTCGTCTGAGGCGTGGGAGTAGGAGTAATGATTGCTTTGTTGAGGAATTCCTGGGAGAGACAGAGGCTGATCAAATCATTGAATTGGACAGGTTCGACTCGAGCATTGAGTGTGGTGACGAGAGACTTGTAGTCATCATGCTTGTTAAGTGCTCGAAAGATATGAACATTGAGATCTGCGGTGGAGATTGGTCGACTAGCTGCCATTAATTCATCTGCAATGGCCTTAGCTCGGTGAAGAAACACTGAAATCGAATCACTTGAGTCGAACAAGAGCTCATGTAGACCTTGATGTAGGGTTGAGATTCGAGTGTTAGAGGGAGATGCGAGTGAGGAGGCTAGCGTCTGCCATATTTGATGTGAAGTTGTCATGCCACTAACGAGGCCCATGGTTTCTTCGGAGAGAGAAGATCGGAGAGTGCTGATGATAAGGTTATCTTGTTGGATCCATAACTGGTAAGCAGGATTGGCAGTAGCTTGTTGTGCTCCCTCACCAAGAATTGCAGCAGGTGGACAAGCAACTGTGCCATTGATATAACCGAGAAGGCCTAACCCAATGAGGTAAGGTTCGACAAGATCTCGCCAAAAGAGATAATTGCGATTTGTTAATTTGAGAGAGATAAAATTGCTCGGATTTGTGATGTTTATGATGGTTGAGGTATTTGTGGAAGAGGTAGGAGTAGGAGTTATGGTGGAGGTGTTTGTGGCAGAGGTAGGAGTGAGAGTGGCCATAATGATAAGAAGTAGACAAAGCTAACTTGATAAACCAAAACAAAGGTGAGTGATCAAACCGGAATTTTAGAGTCTGAATTTATAAAAACGGACCCCAAATTATGAAAGAGCACCCTGAAAAATGGTAGGAACCGGTCGGAAAGTCCTGAAAACCTGTCCGGATGATGGTGAACCGGCTGGTCAAAGATTTGAACCGGTTTGGTCAAAGTCAACTGCTGCAAGTCAACAACCAGCGTGGCCCAATAATAGAGTGACACGTGGCACCATACAAGATGCGTGAACCTATGCAAGAACGCCACGTGGACCAATGGTAGGAGGACACGTGGACAAATTAGTGTGTGACACGTGGATCAGTCGATGGAGGCCCCGTGGCCAAGAGGTGGGAAGGGAGGAAAAAAATGGATGAATGCGGTGAGCGTGGATCGAACTCACGACCTTTAGCTCTTTAGGCTCACTCTCTTCCAACGGAGCTATCCCTGCTGATTGTTATTTTTCTAATGAGATACATATATCATAGCGGGTGGCCTTGAAATTCAGATCGGATTAGGATGCACCGGAGATGCCGAGAGCTCGTTAGAGATATGGCTCCGCTACCATATAGAAACTAGGGAAGAGAGACTAGAGAAGAGATTGATAGAAGATGTTTTGATTGATGTTTTTGAATTGAATGAATTTACAATGAAGTGAACACTCCTATTTATACATGAGTTATAGGAATAAAATATAAATGCTAGTGCACCATTTTCTTCATAGTGTGTTAGGTCTTTGTCTTCATAGTGTATGCATGAGTCATTTGTTAGGTCTTTGTCTTCATAGTGTGTGCATGAGTCATTCCATGCATCATGCTTGTGGTTTGGGCTTGAGGCTTGCTGTTGCTGGGCTTGCATGGATTTGCTGGGCTTAATATGAAGCAATACAGGTAAGTTATTCATCTTTTGATGTGTCCTTCAATATAAAAGTGTAATGTCTAACTTATGTGATTTGAGACTTGTATGTCTGTTCTGAGAGGCAGTACTTGTGTTATGATACAGAGAGTTGGAGGAATCATAGAATTGGCTCCAGGTTGCTTGCCTGCTGCTTTTAAAAGTGTTAGGAAAGCAGGGGGGCTTTGTATTGCTGATGAGGTTCAGGCTGGATTTGCTCGCACAGGGAGTCATTTCTGGGGATTTGAGACTCAAGGAGTTGTTCCTGACATAGTAACAATGGCAAAGGTTAGTCCTATATACAAGATTGTTTTTTGGGGGTAATCGAATGTCTTCAATCTAGATGATGTTTCTAGGTGCCCTTCTTTCGATAACAGTTTGCTTGGAAGTTGGAATCGTATGAAAACTTCAGCTTTGACGTATATTTACATGACAACTAGATATGCAAACCCATTTACATTCCTTAATATTTATATTTGCATGCATATGAAACTTAGGCGTGAAATGTAAACTTGTTGTTTCAATTCACCAAAACGCAGGGCATTGGGAATGGCATCCCTCTTGGTGTTGTGGTGACCACCCCTGAGATTGCAAAAGTCTTAACCGGCCGCAATTATTTCAACACATTTGGAGGCAATCCTGTATGTACTGCTGCAGGGTTAGTTGTTTTCTATATTGTCTTCTTATTTATCTTTTTGTTAAGTTTATCTAAATATTTGTTATTTCGTTCAGCTTCTTCCCTTTAAAATACTCCCAAAAAAATTTTTTCGGGCCCCTGAAAAAAATTCCTGGATGCGTCCCTAGCCACGTCAGCCTGCCAACTTAAACTATGGTCACACAGATTACTTTTTCTGGGTATTGGTTGTGCTCAGTGTTCTGAACTTATTTGCCTTCCTCCTCTCATCTCTAACTGGTACACCTATAAAAAGGCGGTAGGAACGCTTCGCTGATTGCTTTTCGGCTTCCATTACAGTAGTTTAAGTGTAAACATATCCAGCCAAAGATTTAACAGCTTCATCTCTTTTGCCATTTGTATGTAATACTTTGAAGAATCAGTCTGTAAAGGAATTATCTTTCTTGTATTGTTCTTAAGAATGTAAAACAGGAAATGAATTTACACACTCAACTGTCTAGAATGGAAATTAAATGATCAAATTAAAGCCAATAATGGATGCTGATGTTATTTTCTTTTTCGGTTTCTTTGGCGATTCAGAAACATATCTTTATTTCCCAAATTTGCGTCCTCCATAATCAGCCAATCTTTCTTAGAGTCATCCCATTCGAAAATACGAATCCCCTCGCCATGCCTTGGGACAATTACAAGTGCAGGCACTCCATCAATGTCCACCATGTAATCCTCATCAAGATAACGCTGACGGCTGTCCCACACCCCCTCAAGGCTCGTAGAGTGAAAGTTGTAGCTAATCTGTCCGTCATTGAAATCAAAAGCTAGCATTCGTTTGTCCTCGTACACGTAATAGTGCAGCCCCTTGTACACAATAGGGCTACACTCCACAGATGTTTCATTAGTATTAATATCATTCTTCACCCAAAATTCATCTCCCCGTTTCAGGGTCCAAATATAATCTCCAAACCCAGACATTCCTGCTACTAAGCAATATGACGATGTTGGAGGAGAGGAGAAAGAGAGGATGGACATATCTTCATGGGTCTGAGGCATTCTAGGAAGTTTTAGTGTTTCTTTCGTCAAAGGATTGAAGAAAAATAAAGATAGATCTCTCCGAGATACAAGCAACCATCCGTGTCTGGAACACCGGATGTTAGCTCCTCTCAACTTTGCAATCTCCATATGGTGATATTTCTTGCGTACAGGATCAAACAATACAAGAACACTGCTGCTTATGTTTTCTTGAAAGATGAACAAAGGTGAACTAGTTTGTGATACGAACCCAGTAGGACCTATATAAGTCAGAATCGTACGATCAACTAAGCATATGAAACTTCAAAATGTTAGCTTTCGTTTGGGACAAGTTTCAGTCCAATCGGACGGGTGGATCAAAAGTTATGCTAGTCGACATTTTGGCGCGCATAATGGACGTGATCACGCCATCCCACGAAGTAATCATGCCAACTTCAATAGCGAGACCAAGCCTCCGACGTGATCAGGCCGTCCCACGAAGTAATCACGCCCTGGCAATCCAGAATTTTGCGCCAAAAAGGGAATTTTCAGATTTTCCTTTTATTGGCTGACAATTTCCACCATTTATTAATTATGGATTTATTTTAATTAGTTTCCTTATTAATTAGTTAAATTAGTTTGAATTTATTTAATTAATTAATTAGAAGTTCAGTTAGAGGAAGGATTTCTATTGTAAGGATTTTAGGGTTTTCCTATATAAAGGAAGCCTTGATTTTATAATAAGGCGACTGTTATTTTTGATAAAAATAAAATTGTGTCTTCTAAATTTCTGCCCATTGTTCATACGTTGAACACTTATTCCTTCTAGTAGTCTGCAAGCTCTAGTCGTCGCAAGTAAATCCCAAAGTTGCAAAACCCCATTGAGTCGTTTCCACTAGGTTGGTTCTCACAGGTTGAGTTCAGGTCTAAATTCGTACTTGTTGAGTTAAAGTCTTCCGTTGCGTTACAAGAAATCCAATCCTTGAACTATATCGTCGTCGAGCGCATCCTACGCAACTAGGATCGTAGCAGTTGGTAGCGGAGCAAAGGCGTTCAAGATTGGAATTTGAGAGTGTTTGTGAGATTATTTGAGAGATTAAACACGAGGGTAAACACGCGAGGAGTGCTAGGATTAGTACAATTTTACGTCTCTATTTCTTGTTGTGATTTTTCAGGAAATTCGGGATGTCTGAGAATGTGGTGAATGGCGATGCGAACATGATTCAGTTATTGGCTATGATGACAACCCTTTCTCAGAAGGTTGATGCAATGAATGAAAGGCAGAGGGCGGTCGAAGAGAGGATCAATACCGAGATCCCTAGGGATGGCGTACCAATCGCACACCATGTGCAAAACCCTAATCCCGGGAATGACGCCCCACTAGTCGATGGCCATTTCACGAGTGATACCGATGGAGAAGATGAAGGGGATGGAGTACCCAGACCAGCGGCCGGACCACAGGGTGTAGTTATTATCCATCGACCCGCACTTGCACGCACTTTCCCATTGCATATGGCAAGGTGAGGACGCCCAGCGCAAGATGCAGTTTGGGATGAGGAACCTGATGGTGGATAAGGATATATCCACGCAAGAGATGGTAGAAGGGGAGAAAGACGACCTCGAGCTGAGGACATAGTTGATGCTAATATAGGTAGCATCAAGATGAAAATTCCATCCTTCGTAGGAACCGACGATCCAGATGCTTATTTAGCGTGGGAAAGGAAGGTTGGCGCGATCTTTCTTTGCCATAATTACTCGGAGGATAAGAAGGTTAAGCTAGCGGCTGTCGAGTTTAGTGGGTATGCAGTCCATTGGTGGGATCAACTGAATAGAGATCGAGCAAGACTTCGTTCCGATCCTCTTACTTGGGAAACTATGAAAGCCTTCATGAAGGAGAGATTTGTACCTTCCTATTTTCAGTGCAACCTTCATAAGCGTTTGCAGACTATGACGCAAGGAAATAGAAGTGTGAGTGAATACTACAATGATATGGAGGTAGCGATAGGTATGACGGGAGTGGTTGAAGGGGAAGAGGCAACGATGGCAAGATTTCTGAATGGACTACATAAGGAGATAGCCAATACGTTAGAGTTGACGTATTATACTTCCCTGAGAGAGATGCTGCACATGGCTATCAAGATTGAGAAACAAAGGAAATCCAAGAGCTCGTATACTAGTTCCAATTCTGTTAGTGCAAAGCCTACATCAAGGGAGAAAGCGCCTTGGGATAAGGATTCTAAGGGAACGAATGAGTCGCCTTATGCTTACGGCACCAAGGGTTCGTCGAGTTCAAGTGGCTTTTCGAAAGGAGATAATAATTCTTCTTCTTCTACAACGAATAGAGTGGCTGCTAAGGATATCGTGTGCTTTAAATGCACCGGGAGAGGTCATAAGGCAGTCGAATGTGCCAACAAACGAGTCATGTTGATTAGGGAGAGTGATGACTTGGTTAGTGATGATGAACGAGAGGTTAAAAAATCGGGTTGTGATGAGGATGAGGAGGACCGACAGGGAGAGGATGGAAGTGAGCTTGTCACTACAGATTATGGTCCTTTGCTTATGATGAAGCGTCTGCTCAACACTCAAGTGAAGGGCGAAGTGTGTGAGGATGAACAGCTGGATAATCTCTTCCATACACGTTGTTCAGTCACCAATAAGACATGCTCCATGATTATTGATAATGGGACTTGCACGAATTGTGTAAGTACTTTGTTGGTACACAAGTTGGGGTTGCCGACAGTGAAGCATCCGAAGCCTTACCACTTGCAATGGATGACCGACGAGAATGAGCTCAAGGTAACTAAGCAAGTTTTGGTTTCTTTTTCTATTGGCAATTACAAGGATGAGATACTTTGCGATGTTGTTCCCATGCAAGCAAGCCATATTTTACTTGGAAGGCCTTGGCAATTTGATAGAGCTGTCACTCATGAGGGAAGGAAGAATAAATACCATTTAGTGAAGGATGGTCAGAAGTTTACTTTTGCACCATTAACACGTCTTGAGGTCATGGAGGATCAGAAGTGGCTTGTAAAATCCTATGCCGAGTTTGAACTCACTAGGCGTATTGAGAGAAAGGAAAATAAACAGGGAAAGAGGGGAAACTAGCTCAAAAGAAAAAGGAGAGCATGTGACGAGTGAAAAGAATTCGAGAAACTATGTCAAAAAAGGAGGGGTCAGAAATGTATTATTAATACGCAAGTCAGTTTGGGGCGCAAGCCATTCTAATCCCCACCCTCTTAGATTATCTCCTAGTCGTACTTCTTATTTTTAGGAAATTAATGATGACTATTCTACAAGAGTGACTGAAGTGTTGCTATCTATCAAGAGTGCGCCTAGCAGTCCAGGTGAAGATAAAGATTCGAGGACGAATCTTCTTGAAGGGGGAGAGAATGATACGAACCCAGTTGGACCTACATAAGTCATAATCGTACGATCGACCGAGCATATGAAACTTCAAGATGTTAGCTTTCGTTTAGGACAAGTTTCAGTCCAATCGGACAGGTGGATCAAAAGTTATGCTAGTCGATATTTTGGCGCGCAAAATGGACGTGATCACGCCATCCCACGAAGTAATCACGCCCTGGCAGTCCAGAATTTTGCGCCAAAAAGGGAATTTTTGGATTTTTCTTTTATTGGCTGACAATTTCCACCATTTATTAATTATGGATTTATTTTAATTAGTTTCCTTATTAATTAGTTAAATTAGTTTGAATTTATTTAATTAATTAATTAGAAGTTTAGTTAGAGGAAGGATTTCTATTGTAAGGATTTTAGGGTTTTCCTATATAAAGGAAGCCTTGATTTTATAATAAGGCGGCTGCTATTTTTGATAAAAATAAGATTGTGTCTTCTCAAATTTCTGCCCATTGTTCATACGTTGAACACTTGTTCCTTCTAGTAGTCCGCAAGCCCTAGTCGTCGCTTGTAAAACCCGAAGTTGCAAAACCCCATTGAGTCATTTTCACTAGGTTGGCTCTCACAGGTTTAGTTCAGGTCTAGAAATTCGATTCAAACTGTCAGAATTTAAAGAGGTTGGGACCTACAGGGATGGTAAAGGTCAACACAGACGTAGTAGTAGGGTCTTCGGGGATTGGGTCGGGTTTTATCACATGGAACGCTAATGGTGGGCTTGGTTTTTCGGGGGGCATGTTCCTTTCTCAAAGGACGGAGGCGCAAACAGTAGAGACCTTAGCGCTCAGAGATGCCCTTATATAGGCCCGACAATGGGGGTGCGACAAGATTATTGTTGAGTCGGACTGCCTCTTGAACATCCTAGCCCTGACTACTAAAGACCTCCCCCTTAGCTACACAGGGCTGGTTTTGGAGGAGGTGGTTAGGTTAGCGTCTTCTTTCACTAGTTGTTCGTTTCAGCACACAAAACAGATTCTAAATATTCTGGCTTATGAATTGGGACAACTTGTTTTAATTTTTAATTTAGGAAATATTTGGGTAGGAGAATGCCCAAGGCGATCGCGCTTTTTATACTTACTCTTACTAATTAATCTATTTCCACTTTAAAAAGAAGAAGAAATGGCACAAGCTGATAAGTTCGTTTGGTAGCAGAAAAATGCACTTATTAATTGGTACGGTTTGTAGAATTTTTCGATTTTACTGTTCTATAACGGCTTCTCGTTTCGAATTAAACTCTCATTTTTAACTAGGTGAAGCATTTTTCAATATTAATGGTGCAATTCTTCTACGGTTCTGCTAATTATAATACCAGAACGAATATAAAATCCAAGCGAAGAAAATGAAGGAATTTATTTTAATTATTTATTCTTGAAACATATTGAAGTAAATAATTTTAATTTACTTTAAATTAGATAAGAAAGTAAACTAATATTTAATTTCAGTTATCTCAACAAAAAAACATTCATGCCTAGGAAATAAGGCCCTTAAGCCTGAATTTGGCGTTGGAAAGTAGCGTCTGAGATATCCTCGAGGATATTGAGTTGCACCTATTGAGGGGAAGTGTGAAACCATGTGTAGAAATTCGGAAGCTGAAAAGCTAGATTAGTCATTTTATTAGGAACTGCATTGACTTCTCTATAAGTATGTATCACTTGAACATTCCAATAATTACGAATGAAGTTTCTAATGGTTTTTATTAACTGCTCGTAGGATTGGGGCGCTTGAGTAGAACCGGTAATCACTTGGACTTAGGATAATTTGTCTCCAACCTCGAGCCCATGCTTCTCGGAGTCCCAAATAAACTCTCCATAGCTTCACCTTAAAGGCATTACACGACCCAAGAGTTGCGAAAAATCCGCCTAGCCAATGTCCATTAGCATCTCCAATAACACCACCTGTTGTGGCTCGAAAACAGGCTCGTGGGAACACCCATCATATATTTTAATAGTGTAATATGAAATTCATATATTTTAATACAAAAGGTGTATTCAATTTTAAATATAATGGTAAAATTGGAGGTATTTTTTAAATAATTTATTTATTTTATATGCTAATCAATTACAAACACGTGTATGAAAGTTAAACATACAAAGACCTTACTCTTTTGAAAAAAACTCATTCACCATAATTTTTTTCTTAATATTTCACAATTGTCAATTTATATTCAAATATTTATACAATAACCGGTAAAAAGAATGGTAAATTATGTAAATATAATAGTATTTTTAATATATTGTTTTGAAGAAGTTATGAGATATGAAAAATGCAAATGGACGTACCGTTTTAGTTTCTAAAAGCTTTTCATTATGCATTGTTTTGGACATGTAGTGCTAAATTGAAACAATCACATCCATATAAATTGAAACTATATTGTTTTGGACATGTAGTGATGATTTTAATTGAAACAATCATTATCCAAATATTTTTTATTTTTTTAATGCATGACAATTATTTTATATATTGAATAGTTGTACGATCCTTTTGAAAATATCATATCATTTTATAGATTAAAAAACAAAAATTAAAGATATAGAGATTATATTTTGGAAATTGGATAAATAAGTGGAGAAACAGTACTTGGAAAATTAAAGAGCCATTATTTTTACTAAATTTTACACTAATTATAATTGCATCACTGAATAACTTAATCTATAAAATAATATAAAAGGGAGAGGCTCTACAAAGGCAATGCTCTATAATCGTGCCATGTGAATGCTCTAGAAATAGTTACTCTGTGTGCAAATAAAAATAATAAAAAGTTACAAAATAAAGAATTCTCTAATTTTAAACTTTCAAGAAAGATACATGTAAAATAAATTGTATTTTCAAGAAAGAATAGTAAGAGTTAAAAATCATAAAAATTAGAGCTCATTAAGTTATATTTTTTTGATTTTTGAGCTTATAATTTAGAAAATTGTTACCTATAAAATAATATGAAATGAAAGGTTTTACAAAGGAAATGCTCAATAATCGTGCCACATGGACACTCTAAAAATGGTTATTTTATCATGTGTGCAAATAAAAATAAAAATAAATTATAAAATAAAGAATTCTCTAATTTTAGACTTTTGAGAATGATTCATGTATAATAAATTGAATTTTTCAAGAAAAAAAATACCAAGAGTTAAAATTCTTAGAAATTATTGCTCACTAAGTTATATCTCTTAGATTTTTGAGCTTACAACGTAGAAAATTATTATTTTTCTACGTGTGAAAATAAAAATACTAACAATTATAAAATAAAATATTTCCTAATTTTAGGCTTCCTAGAAAGATACATTTTATAATAAATTGACATTTAAAAGAATTCTAACAGTTAAAATTTGTAGAAATTAGAGCTAATTAAGCTATCTCTTAGATTTTTTAGCTTATAATTTAGAAAGTGGTTATTTTGCCACTTGTGCAAATAAAAATACTAAAAAATTATTAAATTATATATTTCCTAATTTTAGACTCGTAAAAAAAAAGTACATTGTATAATAAATTGATATTTTCAAAAATGAATTCTAAAAGCTCACTAAGTTATGTCTCTTAGACTTTTGATACCTATAATTTGAAAAGGTTTAATGATATTTTACCCCGTACTTTAATGTTTTATTTAATCACCCCTATACTAATTGTTTATTTAATTACCCCTATATTTATAATTTTTTGTTTAATTACCCACTGTTGTGACGGAAAGCCACTGCTGTGAAAAAAAGTTTACATGGCATGTCACATCATTAGTTATTGTTAAGTGACAATATGTCATATCAACACTTTTAAACATATGGCACATGCCACGTCATTATTTTTACCTTCAGATGATGGTGACATGACACATGTCACATCATTACATCATTGTCACATGACTTATGGTAATGTAGCACTTATCAAGTGACATTTTAGTGCTGATATGACAATTTTTTTAGATGAAAAATTAAGTGATGCCATCGTTCAGTTATATATGAGAGGTGGATGATTTAACAAAAATAAATAAATAGAGAGGGTAATTAAACAAATAATTAATATAAGATGATAATTAAATAAAATATTAAAATATATGGGGTAAAATATCATTTAACTAATTTAAAAATAATTCTGAAAAATCCTATATTTGACATGCTTCTCAATCATGTATCATATACACTCTCACAATATGATCTCAAGGCTTCTCACTTTTGACTTTAGTTTCTTACCGTTTGTTTCTTAATTTGATTATAAGGTACTCTCTTCGTAATGCAACTCCATGGATATTATCTTGTTTTTTACTTTTGTTTCATCCCTGTGGTTTTCTTCAGTCAAAAGGGTTCAATTCATTTGCAATATATTTAATACATACAAATATGTTTATTTTCAAACTAAAAGTATAAAGTATAAAAATAGATTACAAATCTAGTTATTTGCTTAATTGTATGTCGTTTTCACATGCATCATTTTAAAGTAGCACCAATTTAGAGTTCCTACTTTCATATTATTTTATAGAGGCTCGAATGCATAAGCAGAACTCCCCTCTAAAATTTTCAGTTCCATTGTAACACTCTGAAGTTCTATTTGTTTTAAATTGATCCTTCATATTCTCCCTCTCAATTTTTTTTTTTCTTCTATGATAATCCTTGAAGTTATTTTTCTTTTATATTAATCTTTCATATTTAATTAGCCCCTCAAACATCTCAATTCTCTTACAATAGTTGTTAAAGTACTATGTTTATTTTTTTATCTTCATATTTGTTCTCAAATTTTTGGTATTTTTGGATAATAGATCTTAAAATTCTATTTTTTTTCCATAAATTCTTCATATATTTTCCCTGAAAAAAACTATACAAATTACCCCTTAAAAGTTTTACTCAAACTCCATCACTACTCGAATAAAATTAAATTTTCGTCCGAAATTTGGGGAAAAAGGAAGGAAAAGAAGAACATTCTGACGAGTTTGACGAGAGAATAAATGTTCATGCTTACGCGAGAATGAGAGTGTCATGGCTGGAAGAGCAGATCCGATAATGCGCGTGCTTCTTGATGAGTCCCCTGTATGAAAAAAGGAAGGACAATATATTTTGTCCTAGGATTTTCAAGTCACGTAATCATTTCCACTCTACTACTTTCTTCCACTAATTTTCAACCATGTTGTTGCATTTTCACATATATATATATATATATATTCCCATCTAATTAACCACTGTTTTCCGCCAAAATTAGGCCCACAAAATATGTATTTTCCCCTAATTTTCATAAATAACTTAATTATAATTAATGTAAATTTCCTACTTAAAATAGTACTGAAAAACATATATTAAATAGTCTTATATTCATAAACAATATAAAAAAAAATGACATCCCAGGTGAGAGTTGTCTTTTTCACATCCAAAGTTAAACAATTATATATAGCAACATCGCAATCAGAATTGGCAAGGTAGATGTGATGATTTGAGCAATAATAAGGACCAAACATGGCATACCATATCTTATTACATGACAATCATATATATGATTAATATTTGTAATCATAGTAGTCCACAAGTAGTTGGGATTAGTGGGTGGATGACTGGCAGAACACAAACACAAGTAATAGAATAGAGAGAACTTTTAATTGATTGAGATCACACGCGTGGGTTGCATCTATATATATATATGGATTTGCTCCATTTCCTTTTTCTCATCTCACAAAATCTTGCTATATATTACTCTAATTGGGTAAAGTGGCATTTAAGATTAAGTTTAATCTTTTAATACTGCTATTCGTTTAGGTCAGGTGACGTTTGAAGTACAACCGATTGGAATTAAGGACCATTTGTTTGGACTAATTTAGAACTATGTTTGGAATCCAATTCATTTCAATTTTATTATATATATATACACACGAAAAAAACCCTAATAAATAATTAATTATAAAGTTAAGAATGGACAATCTTCCATAAAATTTGAATCTTTTTGAGTGATCCAATCTCATGTCTCAACCCATCAAAAAGTTTAACATGGTAGCGGAGCCATTATGGTCCGGCTTACTGATAATTTCAGAGCTCATGTCACTTATCAACCTTGCAGAGTCGGTTGCACATGAGAAACAATATTGAGAATTGAATCTCTCATTGAATAGAAACTCCAATAAATAATTAAATATAAGATTGAGAGGAGACAATCTTCTATAAGACTCAAGTTTTTTTTGGACAAATCGAGCCTCAACCTATTAAAATTTAATCATGCTGAATTTTTATGTTTGGAATTTAAAAAGATGAAATATATTTTCAATTTGTTTCATTTGCTTAAATATCTTTAGACAATATAAATAAATTCATATATAGCTGCGCACTATTTTGCGTAAAATGATCACTATCGGACTAAAATGCCTCAAATTAAAATGTATTATGTATAGTGTCTATTTTTAATATTAATTTTAAAGGAAAAATTCTACCTAATTTTCACACACATTCTAGTGTACTAAAACCTTAAACTATAGTACTATACAAATAAAAGGATAGATGGAGTATTTAGGTATATGTTATGCATACTCTTCTTCATGGTAAAGTACAACTCGATGAAAGAACGAGTGAGATTATAATTTAGTAATACACTTTGCAAAAGATAGAGAAATTAAGCCTATACTATACCCTTTTTTCCCAATAATCCTATATTGTACTCTCTATTTTCATTTTTCTCCATATAAATAATATTTTTGACCTACTAACTCACAATTGAACACTAATTATACGAGTTGTAGGTGTGTCTTATTGCAGGGTAATAATATACAGACAATTTGCATGCTAAATTGCTAATCCATCGTGGAAATATTAGTTCTAATACACTCAAATTAAGAATATATACATAATTATTATATTGTGGGTATTGACTACTCTAAATTCGAGTTATGAAAAAGTTTTTAAAGGAAATAAAACTCTCCCAAATTTTAACGCGACTGTGTATGCAGAATTGATTAAAGCCGAAACCTACCGTTTAAATTTTTTAAAGAAAAACAAAGTAGAGCCTAAAAAGGCATAAAAGGGAAACTCTACAAAGATCACACGCCATCCAACAAGGACGTCTCCTCCCACTATACATGCGCTGCTATTATGATTGTTATGTAACCTAACCTCTGTCTATTTATCTCTTATAAAAGTTAAAATTTAAAATAAAATAAAAGAATATCGTGGCTTTCGTGTTTTTGCCTATCATTTTCTTCCTTTTATTTATCACTTTTGTCCTCATCTTTTTTCTTGAACAGCCCTTCATATTAGATTTGAAGACACAAACTTCACTTGATTTGCTCTCGTTCTACAGTATACTAGCGTTTCAATCAGTGATGCAAGTGGTATAGTTTATAATCATGACCTATGTTAAGACCGGACTGAAACCGACGGTCGACTTTCTGTTTCCAAAATCATTAAAAAAAAAACTGATTTTTTATTATATAAATGGGAAATTTTGGTTGATTTTTTAACTCAAATTACATAGTTTCAAAAAATCTACTTCCTCTATCCTTATTTAATAGACGTTTTACTCCAAAAATTATGTCCTTATTTAATTGACGCTCTTAACAATTGTGTCAGTTTATATTTTTTTGGACAAAAATGCCCCTTGAACGACCTGTCGTTCGCTTACTTAACTGCGTGTCACACGATGACAAAAGAGTGAAACGAAATTGCAGGCGATTGAGTTTAGGCCGGATTTCAAATTTTAGTCGTCTTGAAAACAGAGTGTCAGTAAAGTCTCTGACATCCATTCTCTCTTCTTCAGCTTCCTTTCATCCTTCTCTTCAAAAATAACTAGAGATCGATCAAGATAAAATGGAGGGCATTTATTTTGAAGATTCTCAGCCCGATAGCTATGGTCAATTTGAGGATTCCAATGATATGTATATCCCCAATTTTTGTAAAGATTCTCAGCCCGATAGTTGTGTCCAATTTGATGATTCCGGCAATATGTTCGTTGAGGACTCTCTTGCATGTGGCGAGGATGAAATGGATATTATCATAGATGTTGTAGCTGAAGAGAAGAGTGTAATCGATGAAACCGATGTGCCTAGGTAAGTTGATAGTGTGGTTTCTGGGTTGACTGTTGAGGAGGAGCAACTTATGTCAAAAGTGAAGGTTTTTGTCCAGAAAATTTTAGCGGGGAAGTATGAGAAGACCCATTTGGGTTTTGATCTAAATGAACTTCCAACCATTGATGTTGCTCCCACATTCAATCCGACAGTGAAGGAAGAGAAAGGTTTCGATTTGAATCGTTTACCAACATTGGATTGTGATGAAGAAAAAATGTTTGGGTTGACCCTGACGCTGCGAATTGGTATACTAGGTTTTTACTAGATTTCCTTATGAATGGGGTGTTGGTTTTGGTGTATACATAATTTGGTCTTCATTTGGTTTTGTTTTTGAATTTTGGTGTTCCTAGACTTGTGAATTTGAAAAGGTTATTATGAATGGCTTAATGGGTCTATAAATTTGGGTATTCACTTCATTTGTTTCTTTGATTTTGCTGCTACTGGAGTTTCTTAATTTATGAGTTTTGTGTTAAAATCACTGATTTAACACATTCTTTCTAATTTTACTGAATGAACATAAATTAAAAAGCAAAAAATAAATTAAAAACAATGAGATAGAATGAAAATGATGCCATTGAGTGAAGGAAAGCATTGCATACTAATTACATTAAATATTCCCAATTAGTTGATTTTTGGGATTGCAGAAATTTTGACACCAAACTTGTTAGCCGACCTTTCCGCTGCATTGATATTGCTGATACACAAGTTGAGACAATCATATTTTATCTCAAGCCTTGCAATAAGCTTCCCCAAGGGAATTAGGGCGTCGTTGATAGTGGTGATCAATTCATCAAGGTCAAGATCTTCATAAGCTTGAGCTGCTCCATTCCTTATCTCCTTGATTTTTGGATTTGCACAAATTATGTAACACATGGGATTTACTTAAAGCTCGGTTGTGCACTAATTTTGAATTTGCGCAAATTTTGGATTTATAGGGTATTTTCACAAATTATGGATTTGCACAAATTTTGTAAACAGGGGATATGCACAAATTTTGGAATATGTAACTTTTAGGATTTGCACAACTTATGGAAACAGGGGATTTGCACACTCTTTAGGCAATAGGGGATTTGCAAAATGTATAGAAATGCAAAATTTGTGGAAACAGGGGCAACGATTCATGAGCAATTATAATGTTTGATCAAATATAATTCCAACTCCATTGAGCCACTTCTTCCTTTACAAAAAACATTTCATCCTGTTCACATCATGCACAATCCACATTGATGGCAAGATGAAGCTACATACCTGTCATGGCATAAGGCCAGTTGTATTACTATCATACACAAAAAGTTTCTAAAAATAAAAATGTATATTGTCATATACAGAACAACTTCAATTCTTTGCAGCCTTATTTTCAAAATGCACGTTCTGATCTTTCTACACAAATCACTGCAAAAGAACCAAGCCATTCATTAGTTGAAAATATAAATTAAACCTTAGCACAATTTAGACAATCACCTGAGATTTTATGGAGAGACACGGCATAGGACATTAGCATACAACTCTGGACAGCAACGCAAACTTGATGGTAAAATACCTTGACGCTCAAGTTGTTTCTTCTTCATATGAGGAATCTTGTAGTTGTTGGATCCATCACATTTCATTATCTCAATCATATAGGAATGCAATGTTAAAAATATGCGATTGCTCTTTTTGATTGAAAATTCTTGGTATGCCTCCTCCACTGGCCCAATCAATTCAACGATGGACTTTGCATACTCTTTAGACTCTAGTGATTGAATTTCTCTAAAGAAGCCAAGGTCCAAGACGTTTAAATTATGAGAGTTATGGGGTTGACAAATTAGAGACACTCATTCCACTTTGTTGAACTGCATACAAGAATTCAACATCATCAATATGAATATGGGTCTTCTCATTGTCCTATTGAATAAAAATCTTATTTGTAATACTCTGCCTAGGCCACTTCTCTGCTATGGCAGGTAACACTTTACCAATCATAAACTCTCTAATAACAGCTCTGGTTGTGTTAGCGATGGGTTTAATCTCGAGTGTACCGCGAGGCCTATTATGACTCGATCTAACAGCTGCAACAGATTGAACTAATGGGAATACCCCAATCTTTCCATCAAATGTACAAATGCCATAAGAGTCATACCTTGGCCTCGCAATAGCAGCTAAAAATATTACTTTAGGAATGAAATGAGAGCTTTTAATGGTTCTTACTGGATCAATCTCATCGTGCATAAGGTAATACATCTGTGATCTCTTCGTCAAATAGAACCACTTATCATCATTTGCACAATATTTTCCATCCGGTTGAATGTTGGATCATGTGGTAATATTGCTGGGTCAAGACTTGATAGACAGTGATTGATTCTGGAGGTGTGATTGTCTACTATCAAGGAGGGTTTAATGGCATTGGTATGGCTTCTGATTACTCCCTCTTTTAATTTAGCATGTAGATATGTCTTCGACACCCCAAGAGCAAAAGCCAAAGATCTTAGGGTTGTCCTCTGTCTCAAAGGAATACTCCTTATCCTTTCCAAATCAAAATCAACTCTTTTTCGGCCACAATTTTTCACTCTTACAGTAGAGTAATGTTGGTTGTCTGACTCCTTTGCACGTTTCCATATTCTCTGTATTGTTCGAATTCTCACTCCAAAACAAACAGCTACCTCATTGGTTGCATATCTTTTCAACACCCCATTCACGCTTTTTGCCAAGAGCATTTCATATGCAGCGCGTCGTTAATAGCACCTTTGCACGTTTCCATGTTCTCTGTATTGTTCGAATTCTCACTCCAAAACAAACAGCTATCTCATTGGTTGCATATCTTTTCAACACCTCATTCACGCTTTTTGCCAAGAGCATTTCATATGCAGCGCGTCGTTGACCTGCTGTTAATTCCGTCCTGTGCTCTGAGCATTCAAAACATAATCATGGTAAGCAGAATGGTTTTCTCCAGAAAATGAAATTACATATAACAACTTCAGATAGAAATAATTACCTTGACCTGGTGCCTAGTTTAAGTCTGGAATCTCCATGGGTGGTTCAGCTTCTTCAACATAGACAACTGGTTGTTCCTAGGTTTCTAGAAACAAAGAACCGTTTGAATCAAAATTGTTAAGCCCAGAAGAATTGATTGGAGGAGATTCAGGTTGGACTGACATATGAGACAGAGGAGTGACCGGGATGCCATTGAGGTCAAGTGGAGAAGAAGCCACAAAGGACAGAGTGGGAAGAGCTTTAGGAAGGGAGTTCTGTGGATTTTGAAATAAGCGGGAGATAATGACACTTCAAACCCATACATCATCTCAATTAATTATAGGAAAAAGGGGACGAGGGAAAGAATTTGAATTTTGGGAATTGGAAAAAATTTGGGGGGAAATTTGACGAAAATTTTCGCGGGTTAGGGTTAGGGTCAGGAACAGAAACATAAAAGAAAGGAGATGCTGAGAGGAGAGAATGAGAGCAGAAGAAGCGTTCGTTGGGTTGGATTTAAAAAAGGCAAAAAGGGGCTTTCTTGCCCACGCGTGGCCTTGGCCCATAGACAGCCAATTGACACCAACTGGGCTTGCACAGAGGCTGGACAGTCGCCTTAATATGTGTGATATGCGGCCCAACGTCTATTAAATAAGAACAAAGAGAGTACTTGATAATCCTTGATTTGGGGTGAGGACTATTTTGTAATCTAGCGTGCTAATGTGGACTATCTCGCTGCTCCTACACCACCTGTAAAGCGTCAGAGGGGGTCCCTGGCGTAGAAGCTCCAACGATCAAATTAGTAAGCATGATAAAAATAGGTAGTAAGGGAGAACTATCGGGTTGGGGTAGGTAGTTGGGTAGTTGTGTAGGCAGAGTTTCAGTACACGTACGCGTGTATGCATGTCCCCTGCTGTGAAGGGATGATAGGGGGTATTTATAGCCTCGCCCTGTGGGTCACCCTAGACACGTGTTGCTTGGGCTTGGTCAGCCATTACAGATACTTGTTCTTTTACCCGACAGTTTTCCTAGTATGTCGTATAAGTAGTGTACTTACCTGATAGAGTCGGTATATGTAGTCTTAGCTACTAGTGGGGATATATACGGGAGGTACATATATCGAGACCTACTTTTTGGTGATAAAAGATCGTAATTACTCTTGAAGTGTCTTGTTTGTATTATCACTAGTACTGGGGGACAAAAGGTTTAACCTTAGTTGTCTCTTCATCTTTTAAACATGTTTATGACCTTTTGATGGTTTGAGTTTTCTTAATTACACTGCCTCATTAACTATTTGAAATTTATTGTAGTTTGTACGTAGTTGAAAATTGGCATTATGTGTTATATTTAATTATTTGTTAAGTCTTATTAACTCTTAAAATTACGTTTTATCTTTTTATTTCTTCGGCATAATTATCTTTATTAATTTTGATCATTTGAATATAGTAATTTTATTTTCTTGATATACAAAAGTTTCTTATAAAATTGGATAGAAATAATTAGGTTTTATCTTTTAAAAAGATAATTTATATATATATAAGGTAATGTTTTCTTAGCTAGTTCATTCTTTTCAAGTTGAAAGTAATAATCACAAGTTTTAATTTTTTTAGTGCATTTATTTCTTAATGTAGTTGTGGAGTCTACAACCAACCAGCAAGGGTCATGACTTAATGGCTTCGCTTACTTGTATATGGTGATGGCGAATTAGTATTTTCTCCGTTGTTCTTGTCATGGCTATTGGCTAGAGGATCGACTTATAATTTTATTTAAACAGCTAATTTTTTAGTCTCTTGTGACTTGCTTTGTTAAAGTCGGTCTTAATCCTATTACAGCACACTCCTTGTATAATTGTAATAATATTTATCCTCCAATTTTACCACTACCACTTTTTTCTAGAATTTGCTTCATAAGTACATGTTTTGGTCTAACTAAAAGGAATTTTTTTTAGCTAATTAAGGTTGTTAAAGTACTACTAGCAATTATTAGCGGACAACAAAGACATACTAAAGTGAAAGAAAAAATAAAATAGCATTAATAATTTAATAAGCTCCACTATAGTTGCTTTGGTGTTTTCTATTCGTATTTTAGATTTTGCCCCCAAAAAATTAACTGTGGCGTAAACGTCCTCCACCAAATGATTTTGGCAAATCTATCATCCTAATTCCTAGTGTGGAAACGTAATCTGTCTTCAGAGAACAAAACGACGCCTAATTTCCCACTCCAACAACGGGAGTGCGTGCCACGTGTCGGCTTCCCAACTCTGTCCGCAAACTTACTAAACGACATCCATCCTACATACTTGTAGACTTGTAGTACTCACTACTCACTAGTCAGTCAGCTCATTTATCTTATTTTCATTATCAGTTAATAAAACTGTTAATATCCCTAGTATTACTCCTTAGGAATGTTTATGATTTCATAGTTCCATGTGTCCTCTGGTATAGGAGTCAAAATTGTTAGAGACCAGGTGCTGGACTCGAGTGGACGAACCCAAAACGTCACCGTCCAACAAGATAGATAATTCTATTTTATTTTATTTTAGAATTTTGTAGTGGTGTTAAAATTATCTCAATAATCAATTTGATTGCTTTGGAACAAAAATTGATGGTCACATCTAAAAGTAAATTCCTTATCACCCAACTAATGCATAATATATATATATATACTGAAATCACAAAATATTAAAAATAAAAATTAAAGAATATATATTGTTCTGGTTTTGGTCAAAATATATAAATTTCAATTTGTACAAATAGGCATAAACCTCTCTTATCATTCCCCCTTATAGTTATACTATCCCTTGCTCGGCTGGCTACACTATTGACATATCCCTTCCTGAATAGATGAATACAAATTGATCCAAGATGAAGAGATTCCTCATCTCCACAGCAATTAAATTCATCTCATACGGAAAACCGAATATAAAACGAGCTTTTTTCGAGCATATTTTTCATCTGAAAACAAAGAATATAATTAGCACCCTTTTTAACTCAGTGGAGGTGACTAAGTGCTGACTTAAGTGAGCATAATTGCAAATTTAAGCCCAAAAAATAACTCATAACAACTTTGAATACATGTGACACTTCGACTTTTCAGAATTTATAAAAATACTCAAGATTTAGAGAAATGATAAGTGCTATAAACACACAATAACCACCAGTAGAGACGGCTCGTAAAACACTCAAGACATTCTAATTAATAAGAGGAAAAGAAGGGAAAAGAAAAGGTAATGAACAAGAATTTGATGAGAATGGTGGAAAGAAAGTGCAGTAGTGGAAGCAAAACCCTCATGCTTAGTATAAAATATGAACAAGTTGATGTAGAAAAAGAAAAAGCACTTAGAAATATGATGCGCACCCAGCGTCAAGTAGCTTAGGCTATAGCCAAGGGCTGTTCATCAAAGGCTTTGAACAAATCAACAAAAAGGGTTGGCTCCATCTGGATGGACCCATGCATTTCTTATACAAGTCTAAGTGCTCTTCAATAAAAATAATAAAAACAGTTTTTTCATGGACAGAAATTCGAATCCGATTGATGGGTTCTGCTTTAATCATGTTTCTCTCTTTACTTCACCGTAAAAACAAAAATTGATGGAAAAGGAAGAGAGGTAGGGAGATGGAATATTAAGGTAAGAAGTCTTTAAGTAAGCATCTAACACCCCCAGCCACTTAAATAAATATTGGTAAACAAAAGAGAAAGGAAAGAAAAATATATCACATGCAATGTAATGATATAATTTTCATATATAATATATCGAATACCGGTGGATACGAATGTTGAAAACGTTACAGTTAGAGTAAGTCATTACCAGTTTCGTTGCATGAGAGAGCATATGAGAAGAATCCCTTTTGCCTTTGGAAAGAAAGCACCATTACTTTTACTTTAATGGCATCGATATGTATATTTAAACCACAAATGAAGACATGGGTTCCTCCTATGTTCTGAGATGATTCTCCCATCTGAGCTCTAAAGAAAAAGTAAAAATTCCCCTACTGATAGAAAAAAAACAGGCTAAGGATATACTATGCCTCGTAAATAAAACGCAACAACGGCATTAAGAAATTCAGATTACATTGTAGTTTGACTTGACGCAAATAGTTTAAATCAAAAGTTTATGCAAAGAGAGGAAGAGCACCGACAAAGTGCAAACTAAGCTGGGTGAGAAAAGGAATAAAATGACCGCCACACATATAAAGTAAAAGGGAGAATATGTAGGTCTATACATATATAGTTAGACACACATAAAGGATGCCTTGTATTAACTACATACTGCTTTGGTTTATGCATTTAGCGTACTAGCTTTCCAAAAGAGTACTTATTGTTTAGTCTTTCATATTTATGGATTTTAATTGATGAGCAACTTCTGCGTTTAACATATCATTATGGTATGCAGCCATGTATACCAGGTACATGCAATAGACATTATTGTTCTACGCACAACTAGGATATCCAACACAGTTCAAAGAAGAAAATGTAATGACAAGCAATTCTCTCCCCTCATCAATTCCCGAATATACATGCACGAAACATAATTAGTTAATGTAAGAAACACTTAACAAACTATTAAAAAATATGAAAAGTAAATTGGAAAATAACTAACGAGTTGTGAAGCCCAAAGGTATTGAAATATTTTTTTAGCTCCGATAACACCCCACTTGTTTCATGATCTAGGCACTTTGTGTGAAGTGGAGAGAAAGCACCATCATTTGTCTAGTAGGCAAGTACCTAACAATCTCTGTTTTCCCAGTTCTAGATGCCACAAAATATTTTCAATTCAACGTGCATGCGCAAAATAATCAAATGAAAAACAAAAACAAAGATCCATCAAAAAATTATGTCTAAATTTAGCACTCTAGTATACTCACAGCTTTTACTTCATGTTGCACAAGTAGTTAGCTAGATATCGATTCATGCTTCCGAAACCCTGCAGTGAAATCTGCAAACTATTATTGCATCACCAAAGAAAGAATGCAAGCTAGTGATTTATTATATGATTTTAAATATGGATATGACAATAGTAACTAAAGAGGGTTAGCATAAATAAGAATTTGGAGAGATTGATAGAATATTTTTGAACAAAAGGCATGGGATCCCACCATATAGGCTAGGCCTACAAGAGAAATCTTAGTTTCCGTATTTTCTACTATATATTTGTTCTCCCAGTTCAGTTTGGGGAGTCAGGTTCATAGAAAGCATAAAGACTCATAAACTTCTCCCTCCTCATATTCACAATTATAGCCACCACTACCACCAACACAAGAACAGCAACACAACACATCCATCTTAAGTAGCCATGCCCCTCAATTGCGTAGCCCCCAAACCAGATTACAGCAGTACTGCTCCAGCGGAAGGCATGCCAGAAATGCCTGAAAATCATAATGGACCGCCCATCCTTGCCTACCCCATACAACCCAATTCACAAAATGTTCTCCGGCTTGCCATATTTCCAATAACTTTGAAGGTCACTCTCTTGCTTAAGAATATTTCATAATAACAATTTTATTAGTAGTAAGTTCATACCAAGAGTAAAAGACTTCCTTGTGTATTATTCATTTATTTCTGTTTCTTTTCAGTTTGAGGAGGTGGTGTACAAGGTTAAACTGGAACAGCAAGGATTGTGCTGGGGAAGCACATGGAACAGCCAAGAGAAGACTATCTTGAATGGGATAACAGGAACGGTATGCCCAGGGGAGATCCTAGCTATGCTTGGACCATCAGGCAGTGGCAAGACTACCCTCCTTACTGCTCTTGGCGGCCGTTTAAATGGTAAATTGTCAGGAAAGATTACATACAATGGTCAACCATTCTCTGGAATCATAAAGAGGCGCACAGGTTTTGTCGCTCAAGATGACATTTTGTATCCACATCTCACAGTAGCAGAAACTCTTCTCTTTACTGCACTGCTGAGACTCCCCAAAACCTTAACTAGGGATGAGAAAGCACAGCATGTGGAGCAAGTTATAGATGAACTGGGATTAAACCGGTGCCGTAACAGCATGATAGGGGGGGCACTTTTTAGAGGAATATCAGGAGGGGAGAAGAAAAGAGTTAGTATAGGTCAAGAAATGCTGATCAATCCAAGTTTGCTGCTATTAGATGAGCCCACTTCAGGTTTGGACTCAACCACAGCTCAAAGAATCCTCACCACAATCAAACGGCTTGCAAGTGGGGGACGAACTGTGGTTACCACTATTCATCAGCCCTCAAGCCGACTCTACCACATGTTCGATAAGGTTATCTTACTCTCAGAGGGTTCCCCAATTTACAATGGTCCTGCATCATCAGCTCTGGAATATTTTTCCTCCATTGGATTCTCCACACCCATGACCATCAATCCAGCTGATCTCCTACTTGATCTAGCCAATGGTAAAATCTAAAACTCTAGTTTATGTGCCCTATTGTTTTACCACAACCCACAAATTTTCTTGTTTAATCAAAACAAAAATACACCTCAAGACAAGACTGGAAATTAAAATTGCAGGCATTGCTCCTGATTCTAAACAAGCGACAGAGCAAGGTGAGATTATGCAACAAGACCAGAAGACAGTGAGGGAAACTCTTATTTCTGCTTATGAGAAGAACATCTCTACAAGGCTGAAGGCTGAGCTCTGCAATTTGGATGCTAACAGCTACAATTATACAAAGGAAACCCCAACAAGTACGCATTCTCTTCCTCAATTCATCCAATTTCTTTAGCAATGCTATAGTCATTATCCAGGTCAACCTCCTAGGTCATAGTTTTCAATCTACAAATCAATATATTAAAATAAATGCATCAGGAACTGATGTGAGGTCAGAGCAATGGTGCACAAGCTGGTGGTATCAGTTCCAGGTGCTCTTTCAACGAGGACTGAGGGAGCGGAGGTATGAATCATTCAACAGGCTAAGAATTTTCCAAGTCCTTAGTGTTGCCATACTTGGTGGACTCCTTTGGTGGCACACCCCATCCTCCCACATTGCAGACCGCGTAAGAGTTAACTCTTCTAGTTAATAATATACTGTATAAATTTATTTTTCTAACTCTAAAACTGGGGCAGACTGAAACCTGACCAGAGAACTCCATCTCAAATTCTCAATTGCAGATTGCACTGCTCTTCTTTTTCTCTGTGTTCTGGGGCTTTTACCCTCTCTACAATGCAGTTTTTACATTTCCTCAAGAGAGAAGGATGTTGATAAAGGAGCGTGCGTCGGGAATGTACCACCTTTCGTCATACTTCTTAGCCAGAACATTTGGGGACCTGCCATTGGAGCTTGCACTCCCAACTGCATTTGTCTTCATAATCTACTGGATGGGAGGGCTGAAACCAGACCCAACAACTTTCATTCTTTCCCTGCTTGTAGTTCTTTACAATGTCCTTGTCTCTCAGAGTCTAGGATTAGCCATTGGTGCTATTCTCATGGATATAAAACAAGCCACTACACTGGCTTCTGTGACAACTCTAGTTTTCCTCATTGCTGGAGGATACTACATTCAACAAATCCCTCCCTTCATCGTTTGGCTGAAGTATTTCAGCTACAGCTACTATTGTTATAAGCTTCTCCTTGGTGTCCAATACAGCGACGATGATTACTATGAGTGCTCAAAGGGAGTCTTCTGCCGAATTGGAGATTTCCCTCCAGTCAAATCAATGGGTCTCAACCATTTGTGGGTAGATGTCTTCATTATGGCCTTGATGTTGGTAGGTTATCGACTTATCGCTTACATAGCACTGCAACGGGTGCAATTGAGGTAATTATCATAGCAGAGGTCTCTTTCAAGAAGCAAAGACAGTTTGAAGAGTTTTCTCCTTCTTCAACCCGTACAATTGAGGAATAATGTTAGATTTAGTTGGGAATTATGTTGTAAGATTTTGATATCATGTATTAACATCTTAAAATTCACTATAGATGGCGCTTAACCTGGAACTTCAATTCTATAATAAAAACATACGACATTAACAATGAACTGGACATTTTCAGTAGCCAGTATATAGTATGCAGTGAAAGAAAGCATAAGTGACAAGGAACATATGCATTTCCCATTGCAAGATATAAAGGTGAAAATAACTCGATCTTAAAACCCAACAACGGTCTGTGGAACTGATATCTGAATCTTTGTGGGGCACCACCCCAACCACAATTAGCTTTTGTCAAATAGCTTCAGAAAAACACATGAACAGAAAAAGGAAGGCGCTTATCAAGAATAACGAATGAGTAGGGAACAACTGAAAGCGACGGACAAGAAAAATCTAAACCAATGGATTGCATAAGTTCTTAGTAGTTTCTTTCTTTCTTTTAAATGGTTATATTAGAAGGAGTGAAGCAGGTTATATTAAGTTAAGCACAAACACCAGGGTCAAAAGCAACACAGTATATTGTCCATCTGTTCATGTAAAGTCTAAACTACACCACCAATGGATAGGCATGAAATCATTTCTACCAAATCGAAACCAATCAATGAATGGCTAGTAGTATATAACTATGCCAATGCTGAAAACAGTTGATGCAAATCAATTTGTACAACAAAGAAGTTTAATTATTGTTTTTGCTTTTTTTAATTCTAAGAGGTCATTTTAGAGTTATATGATCTCTACCTTAAATTATTGAAGAAAATCAATCCGATAAACGCTTCTTTCAAATCAAAATTCTTACATATGAATGCAAAGGCAAACACTCAGCCACACCCATCAACGATAATCAAAAGATAATTAACTTACCCAACACAAGAGAGAGAGCTGATGCAAACCTTAATCATCAAAATTGATTTTTTTTAAAATGACCTAATTGAAAAGGTATGATGTGGGTGGGTGAGTGAGTGAGTGAGTGACTGAGGGTGGACGCACCACCCAAAAGCAAAGATGAGAGTGAGTGGGGTTTGGGTCAGTGAGTGTGTGACTCTGAAGGTTAAGGACGGTGATGCAAACATGAGAAATGACAGCAGAATCAAATCCGTGTCAGTTTCCTACATGGATTGAACATATGTATTGCAATGCCGACATCAAGATTCATCACCAACTAATCTACTCAGAAAATATTTATATATACATACACTGTTATTAACTTATTTCAGTTCTATCACCAAAAAGAAATTAGAAAGCAAAGCAATTAGAGGACAGGAGTGGACAAAGCAAGATCTGAAGACCATTAACAATTATCAACGTACCCTTTTCTTTTCTTTTCTCTTCTTTTCTATTGGAACGAGCTTTGTGTTGTGGTTTTCGTTTGGGCTTGAAAGAAGTGACAGCACCGGTAGGCCATGGCGTCAACTGGAGAATTTTTTTTGCTTCAAAGTAAGAGAAAGAAAGCAAAGGTGGATAAGACTGGACTGGAGTCAAAAACACTTAAACAGAATTGACTTTATAATTAATCATCTTTTTATCTTTTTAATCACTTTTCTTTTTGGTTTTAACTTTAAACTTTAAACAGAATTGACTTACTTTTCTATATCTCTTACTCGCTCTGATCTTAGTCGTTTACCGTAGGCTATACGGATTAAGAAAATTATTAATTATATTTTTTTAAATTGACCAATCTAAAAAAAACGTTAATGAATTGGGTTAAATTTTAAAAGAGAAAATTAATAGAGAGCATTTTTTATTGGAAAAAATAAATTACCTATGTAATATAAAATGATAAATATTTTAGAATATCACAGTTAACCTTAAAAGATAAGTAATTAATAACGGAGAGAACAATAATAATAATAAAATGTGTGTATATATACATTAAGCATAAATTGCATGTAAAATAAAAGTAATGGTTTATTATTTTCTTTTTTATAGGCCACGTGGGATTCTAGTTTATTCCATTGATCTTAAAATTAACTTTAAGCTTTTTATCAAAGTTTTCCATTTGATGAAAGTTAACTTGATGTTGTTATATGAAATATAAATTTCAATGTTAAATATTTTTAACAAAAAAAAAATGAAACAAGGCTACCAACAATCACTCTTAAATTTTCAAAATTGTCATTAAAGTTCAAATTTTTTTATATAAATTTACGTTTATAAATTTTCTATTTTTTCTGAAATTTAAATATGTTTATAAGATATTTTTCAAAATTATAAATATTTTCTAGAATTTTTTGGGGTTTTGTTTAATTTTTGTATAATTCTTCTAAAAATATTAAAATAATTACTTTTTATTTTTTTATTTTTTTCAAAATTTAAAATACTTTTTATATATATTTAAAATATTTTTGAAAATTTTCTCATTTGCTAAATTTTAATATTTTTTTATAAATATGTCATTTCATTTAACATACTAAGTCACGTCAACAAAAATGTTTAAAATTAAGACAATTTGTCTCCGTTAATGATTTTTGTCAACATCTAGCACCATATGAAACAAAAAAATCTTTTTTAAATTAAAATAATCATTTTGATAAACGTTAACACCAAACAATATATTAAACTCTTTAGTTCTTGTCAAACTCAAAATCCGCCAGTTATAAATAAACTGATTTGTCCTTGTCTTTTATGTACACATAATAATAAATTAATAATTTTAGTATTTTTTTATAATTAAAATTTCCTTCCAAATCAATTCACCCACCGACGTAGATCATACACTATCTCAATCCATCTTTGGCATATACTTCTCCAAAGTTATTTTGACATATCATTTTGATAATTTATTTTCAATTCCCTAAAATTTATTTGTTTTCTCCTTTTAATGGCTTGTTTCATTATCACAAAAACCCTACTCTTGCGAAACAATCATGCTTGTTTTAGAATATATATACTATTTTGTTTCAAATTTAACTTAAATGTTCGAAATAATTTAGTAGAATCAATCAATAACCAAATTATATTTTAATTTGAAATTTTATTTTCTCAGCTATTTCTACAAAGGAGATAATTGGTTGAAGAAAAAAACCTAGCCTCGCTTTAATCTTCGAAAAAAGTATGTACCATGAAATCATCAAAGGAAATTCTAACAAACACGTATTCATCAAGTAAATTCTAAATTCTTGATAACTTTAATATATTTGAACAAATTTACTAGCATACTAATAGCAAAATATTAAATCTGATTGACTCTATGGCTAGCACTTTCTTCTCTCTAAATATCTACCTCATAAATGCTCCTCTTTCATTGTTTTTCTTGTAAGGGCTCTGATAGAGTAATTATATAATATACTCGATGTGTCATGTCACTTCGTTTATCAATTCATCTTAGCTAATTAAAAAGTTACACTTAGAATTGGTGGTTACAAATTAGGTGGTTGTAAAATTTAAATTTTGTAAATAGTACAAACCTAGTTAGTAGTGGGACAAACCCCAAAAATACTCATTCACGTGTAACCACCTTATTGATTTGAGTGTACGTTTAATTGGAATACTTGGTACACTATATATTTTTCCTTCCTATGGGACTGTCGTTACACTTGTCGTGGTAGCCGGCCAGCTTCATCCTTTTTTTTTTCCGTTGTTGTTATTTTTTTTTTGGGTCATTAGTACCTCCACTCCTAAACTATTGTTGTTTGGTAAATAGACTCTTCAATAGTTTTTTTGTTGCGTTCTGATCCTTTGATTATTTTTTCGTCACAAAGATGTCATTCTATTAAATTTTTCATCCAAAACTCTAACATATTTACTTAAATCATCCTTTTTTATTCTTTTTAATTAAAAAAAAGGAATTAGACTGTAAAATATATATTTTTTAGCTTAGTGATTGTTAACAACTATGAACATAGCTATTTTTTAAAGTATTATTTATCAAATATATATATAAAGAGCAAACAAAAATAAGAAAAAAATAAGTTTAAACATTGATGATTTTTTAAAAGAATTATAGAAAATAATTAAAATTAGAAAAGTAAGAAATTTTGTAGAAAAAATTGAAAAAATAAAAAAAATTAAAGCATTGTTTTTACTTTCATATTTTTAGATATATATATTTTTTTTAAATATAACTCTTTAGAATATTTTTTCACTATTTAAAATTTTAATCTTGATTTTTTTTCTTTGATTTTTTTATGTTTTAAAATTATTTTCCTATTTTTTTCATTTTTTTAAAGTAAAAAAGTATAGTAAAATTAAATTTGTTAAGGTTTTAGATGAAAAATATAACAGAGTGTCTCATTGCAATAAGACCCTAGTTCAGGGACCCAAATCTTATAAAAAAATATTAAAGAACCTATTTATTAAATAACGATAATTTAGGTGGTGGAGGTTGTAAATAACTCTTCTTCTTTTTATCTCTTTTCACTGCCTCTACCTCTCATCCTTTCCATTTCTCTTTTTTATATTTTTATTTCAAGATTTATCATCAGATTTGGAGATATGCACATGTTATTTTACTTTTGGTTAGCATGTGCATTTTTGGGATTTCATCGAAAGAGCAACCCGAGAATGTAGAGCATCTTTTGGAGATCGATTCTATTTCTACAGAAACTTAAACTATACTGGATTATTGTTTGATCTAATTCGTCATTATTGCACTCTCATGAATTTTACTATTCTAATTTTATCACTAGTTATCATTCATTCGGTTGTTTAGATGTTTTTTTTTTTTTTTTATAAGCTATAACTGCATTTTATCGATCGTTATTTCCTACACGTCCTTGCTTGTGTCTTTCTTTTGTGATGTTTTCATATTATCAATGACATTATTTCAACCAAAAAAATTGGTATACTAATAAGATAAAAAATATTTACATTCCTAAATTACTGTGAATTTATCCACGAACTCTTATTTATGTTAGAGGTATTCATCCCTAAATTCATATTTTAAGGATATTTTTGTCTAATAAAGTAAGAATTGGGGGATGAATTCATCCAATATACTCCTTCTGTTGTAAATTAAACAACTTCCTGTCATCCCAATATTCAGTAGGTTTAACATTAAAAATACAAGTAAAATGAATAGTAAAAGTAAATTCTAAAACGACGTTTATTTCCCAGTAGTAATTTAGGGATGGTTGGGAGCAAACATGGTAGCATACAGATGAAAAGGTTTTTTCTTTAAAAAAAAAAAAGAGAAAACAAAGGAGAATTATGACCCAAAATTCAAAAAATGTTAAACAGTCTTAAAAGAAACGATGCATATAGACGGTCAGTAATTCGTGAAGACTACTACTCATAATACTAAATCAGGGAGGAGGGAGATCAATCAATGGAGGGAGAGGAGGAGGGAGGGTTAAGGCTGAGCAAGAGATTCAATGACAAGAACAGCAATGGCGAAGTGGATTACAAGACAAAGGCCGGCACTGCTTGGAGCCATTCCTATCTCAACCAGAAGCCATGGCATCCCCTTTCCTATCCCAACCAACGCCGTAAATGGATCGCCGAGCAGACTCACGCCCACCGTGAACGCCGCTCCGATGAAGTTCGCCGTGAGGTACCCTTCCCGTTTCCTCATTCTCTTGTCTTAGCTTTTCCCTTTCGAAGAAAACCTAATTTTGCTGAACTCGATTCAATTGTCTTGACTGAGCAGTATGAACAAGAGCAAGAATTCTTCCGCCAAACATCACTTATCTCCAAGAAAGAGAAGGACAAGGTGAAATTTTTGCAGCCCCTTCGATACCATACTCGTCTGTCATCCATATACATAGCTAACTTGGTCTATCACTAATTTGTGAGTCCCATAGATAGAGACGATGCAAGCTGTTAGCTTCATGTATGTTCGTCCTCCTGGTTATAATGCTGAAAGTGCCAAGGCTGCAGAGATTGCCGATCAGGAGAAAAACAGTAATGAAGACCCTACTGCCTCCTCTCCAGTGCCTGCAGCAGATCCTTCAACTAATGACAAGAAAAAAAAACCAAGGCCTAAAGATGCTTTTGGCCGCGCCTTACCCACCGAACAAGAATTTGAAGTCCTCAGTAATGCTCCGCGGTATGTTTGCTTATAACACTTAAATGGTAGACTTGTGTTGGTCTCTTCTATTGTCTGCTGCTGCTGTTCGTACTGAATTTCAAATTATTTCTAATCTTAAATAGTGATGTTCTATACTTCTTTGCATCTCTTCAATTATGGTTTTTGCTATTACACTGTAGGTGTTAGTTTTTGGGTTGCTGTCTTGTTCTTGATGCCATGTAGATGCTAGGATTTGTAGGTAATTTCTGATAATGGTGTTTTCCAGGCTGGAGACTGGTGCCCCTGCAAGGGCAAAGCCGTTTGGAATTGAAGTGCGCAATGTGAAATGCTTAAGATGTGGAAAATATGGTCACCAAAGTGGTGATCGTGAGTGTCCACTGAAAGATGCTATAATGCCCAACGAGGAGAGTCGATTGAAAAGAGATGACCCCTTAACAGCTATCATTGCTCAAATAGATCCAACGGAGGTTAGGATAATCTCACACGCGCGAAATCTTTATTTGTTTTATTTATGTCTAAGCCCAGGAACCATGGATTTTGATTCTAGCTTTCTGTTTCAATCCAAACTCCTAATCATATTTCAATATTTTTGCGTTAGTTGCACTAATTGTTGGGAAGCATCACATTTCCATTAGCTATTGTTGGTGATGTTATCACCCAAATTCTGTGAGTGCGAAACTCTATTCAACCATCTGCCCGCTTGATATTGATGTGTTGTTTTCTTTTTCTTCTCCTAAAATAGTAGGGAGGATATGAGAAGGTCCTAGGTTCAATTTGGTTGGTCCTTTGTGTAGTACACTTTCACATTGGAGTATGTGCAAGAAATGAACACTGGGAAAGTCACTTCATGGCTGTTAAAATCTCCTAAATTGCCTTATGGCGGGTGCTTGTTGTCAAACTTAACTCATCTAACCTTTAATACCAAACTGATAGAGACCAGCTACTTGTTGTATTGATTTGGCAAAATGCTCTTAACTTTGTGCTCAAAAGGAGTATTTTAGCCTGTCTTTTGTGGCTGTCTTTGTGTAAACGCACGAGCAGTGTCAACTTGAGTAATGCATCCTTTCTATTAGTTGGTGCAGTTCAAGCAGCTTGTTTGACAAAATATATTCTCATATGAGTTTATATATGCAACTCTTTGCAGCAACTAAAGTGGGAGCTGAAACAAAAACCAGGGATGAGTCCCCCTCGTGGGGGTTTCAATCCTGATGACCCCAACCAACAGATTGTTGCTGAGGATATATTTGATGAATATGGAGGTATATGCTAAAGCACAAATATTGTTCTTACTTTTTTCTTTCCTACCTTCAGGATTGTTTTGTTCCAAATGTCTTCCACTTCCATTTTGTAGGGTTTCTCGCTGGTGGCGGTATCCCTGAGTTGCTGACCAACTTCTCCCCAAGCAAACCCAGGAAGAAGTTGAAAAAGAGCAAACACAGGAGGGAAGCCTTGCCGAGTAGAGAAGTTAGGGTTCCTGAAAGCAATGGTATCTCTTCATCTTCTGACAGTGGGGAGAGAAGATCAAAGAAGGAGAAAAGGAAGAAAAAGAAGAGGCGAATTCCCTCATGCGAAGATACTAACCCAGACAGGCAACACAGGAGTAAAAAGGGCGGCCAAAAACATTGTCATTCATCTGAAGATTCTGACTCTGAGAGGCATAAGAGAAGCAAGGACAGGAGAAGGAGGCAATCAAATTCATCTGAAGATTCTGACTCTGAGAGGAATCAGAGAAGCAAGGACAGGAGAAAGAAGCATTCAAGTTCATCTGAAGATTCTGACTATGAGAGGCATCAGAGAAGCAAGGACAGGAGAAAGAGGCATTCAAATTCGTCTGAAGAAATGGACTCTGACAGGCAACACCGAAATAAAAGTAGCAGAAAGAAGCATTCGTATTTATCTGAAGACTCTGAAAGGCATCTTAGGAGTAGGGAGAGGCGAAGAAGGCATTCATACTCATCTGAAGAATCTGACTCTGATGAGCTTCACAGAAGTAAAGACAGGAGGAAAAAGCATTCACATTTTTCCCAGCGCTACTCTAACAGGCACCATAGAAGTGTAAAGAGAAGACACAAGCACTCTTATCCAGGTTCATCTCATTATTCTGATTCCGATTCTGATGAGCATCGCTGAAAGTACACGCCCAGATTTTGTCTGTAATATATTTTGGTTGGTTATTAAATTTCAAATTTTAATTGATAACATACAGACAAGGTCGTCCCCTTTAGGGAAAAAGAAACATATGATGACATGAAATTATGATAAAATGGGTTGGGTTTGTTTACGATAAGAAGGTAGGTTTTAATGATTGGATGATGTTAAAGTTTATCTTTTGATAATTATTATTACATCATTAAGATTCTACCTAAGATTTAAAACACTCATTCTTATATACAAGCATTTGTTTTTTTAGACCAAACCAAATGCGATCGAGTTTGGATTTTGAGGATGAATTAGACAGGATTGGTAATTTCTTGTATCAAACCAAATGCGATTGAGTTTGGATTTTGAGGATGACTTTTATTGTAGAAATGGACGTTTTGACATATATAAGTGACCAAAAAAAAAGTTATCCTAAATTTAGTGTGAATATTTTAATCCTTTAAGGTGCTCGTTTGGTTCGCGAAATTAAGGAGGAAAGTGACCTATGAATCTGAGATTTTGAATTTTATTTCGTTTGGTTAGCGCAAGAAAAGTTAGACTCCTCGGAATCCAACTTTCCTTGACTCTTTCACTTCCCCCCATTTTGGAGGAAAATGATTCTCTAACTAGGAGTGAAGAATCTCTCTTTTCTGAATCCAAAAAAAATTGTATTTTATTAAATTACTTAATTACCTATATTTTAAATAACACAAAATATCAAGGTTTTCTCTCACAAAAAATATATATCAGAGTTTAGTCAAGCCGTTGCTTCTCTCCATTCTTCTTCTTCGTTCTCAACTCTTTATATTCCCATCTCAGGTACATTTCGAAAAAATCCAAGAGTTTATATTCTCATCTAATTATTGCAACATTTTTACCTCAATCTCTCTATACTTCGTCAACCCAATAGTTCATGGTACTAATAATGATGGTACTAAAGAAACATTATAGGGTTCATAGTGGCGATACTTATGCTAGCACATCACCTGTCAACGCTTCAACCTTAAGCAATAATGTTTAACAAGTCCCTTAATTTAATTATTTTTGATTTTTTTAAAGTTATTTATAGACATGTTGGGTCAGTCCGACTCGTCATGTTTGCTAATATGAGTTTCATTATTTGATTTTATTAATAACTGGATTCAACATTTAAGAACATATTATTCACGATTTCAAAATATATAAATATACATTATATTGTACTTTAAATAATTATTATTTATTGAGGGTAAAGTAGTAATTGCTCTTATTTTCCCTTAGGATTCTCAACTACAAAACAAACACAAGAATGTCATTGTTCTAAGAATCTTAAATGCCAACCAAACACAAAAAACTAACATTCCCCTCAATCACTCTCCCGGGTATCACTTGTTGGGTTGCAGTCGTAAATACAACGAAAGACTTATTACAACCCGAAACAGGAACCAAGCCATTGAGTATAATGTATGAAGATTGAGATTACAACCGTGTACCTTACATCGGAAATAGAATCATTGGAGCACCAAACCGAAATGCAGGAATCGAATGGATGAACCGTTTACAAGAGGTCGAACCCCAACCAATAGTTGTTGCCCGTAACGGCGAACACCCTCTATTGGTATCTACACGAATGAGCCAAATATTTGACATAAATGGTTTGCTAAAACCGAAGGCAGAAGGATTCACAATCCATTATAATGCAACTCATTGCATTTTTCTCTTCTTTCTCTCTTGGTGCTGTTCAGTTTTCTTCTCAAAAAAATCTAAAAAATGCTAACAATGAACACCTAACACTTTAGGTTTGCATCCTTAGCTTTATATACTAGGGTTTTAACCTTAGTCAAATAATAAGTTACCCTTTGGTTAAAAACCAAATTACCCTAATATAATTTGTTAAGTATATGTTAGATATTATTAAATAATATCTTAGCAAAACTACACCAAGTATTTATTTAACTCCTTAAATAAATACACCAAGTATTTATTTAATTTCTTAAATAATTATTATTAATTCTTTCAATCCAATTGGTTAGTTTTCAAGAACAATACCAACATCACTCTCCCGGAAGAGTAGCATTCTCTGAACCAAACGCTACCTAAAATTAAAGTACCGTTAATATATTATACTGGAAATATCGTTAACTGCATACCCTTTAATAAGATGCTAATGGTCTATGAAGCTGTTGATACTTGAATTTTGACGCTAGCACATTTAATCACGTGCAAAATAGCATTTTTTAAAAGCGTTTAATCAATTATAGTCGCTTTATTTTTATTTTTTCACTAACCGTTAATGATTTCTCGGTCCAGCTCGAGTCCTTTCGTTTTCTTTCATTTTTATCTATCATTTGGGTCTTTTTACTTTTTAGTCTTATTAGGCCCCGAACGAGCTTTTTTGACACTTTGTCAAAATAAATGCGTTTAGAGAGTCGAGCTCAAAATTTTGTTCGCATCATCCCGATCGTCATATTTTTCTCTACAACGCAGTTACTTTCGTTCGATTTTTTCGCCGGTTTCATCGCGCCCCTTTTAATTACTGAGTATTTTTTCTTTCTTTCCTTTTGATCAACCGTTGGATTGGTTGACTATCCTTAGTCAACCATCCAACGGTCACCTATTTAAACACAAAACCCATCTCCCTTTTCTTTTCCCGCAAGCCATTTCTCTTCCAAAATTCGAGTCAAGTCACCTTCTAAGCTTAGCCTCGTCATTGCTTCGAGAAACCAACCTCGTCACCATGCCCACGTCGCCCTCGTATGTGCTTCCCGATCGTTCTCAGTCACGCAAAAAAATCAGTCGTGTCACCCGAACTTGTTCACCACACAATCAATCGAACCTCCACCTATAAATACCCGACTTTACCACTCTAAAAACCCACGGGTTGTCGCACCCTCTCATCCTCAACATGAATCAAAGCAAAGGAAAGCAATCAAGGTGAGTTTATCAAGCCTTTTCTCTCTAGCTTCTCTCTTTTAGAAAGCCAAGGCCCATCTGCCCTCATTTTCTTTTAAAAATTTCAGCATTGCATGCCCCAGCCCATCTTTTTCGTCGTTTGTTCGAGTCTTTTTATTTTCGCGTTTATTTAATTAAATTCGTATGCTTTTTTTATTATGCCATGTTTAAATCTTATTAATAATTCGTATGCTTTTTTATTATGCCATGTTTAAATCATATTAATAATTCTTATGCTTTTTTTTATTATACCATGTTTAAATCATTGAAATGTTCGTATTTCTCTTTCATAATTATGCCATGTTAAATCGTATGTTATTTTCTTATTAAATACTCGTGTACCTTATTTAATGTATAAATTATGTCATTATCTAAATCGTATGAATATTTGTTGTATGCTTTCTTTCGTAATTTTTTCCATGTTAATTATTTATCGATTTGATCATACTCTCACATGTGTTAAAATATTTTTACTTGCCATGTTTATTTATTTACTTGCTCGTTTGAAATTAATTAAAATTTTATTTTACTCATTCTTTATTTATTTTTGATCGAACTATCGCTAATACTTTCGTTTTATAAGGTAGATCAAGATCACGCAACGCAAGTACGCTTTCTAGCCTCTCTTATTTATTCGATGTTTTCCGCAAATATTATTCATATGTATGCTATATAGAAATGTTAAAAATGTCATATCATATTCGTATGCATGATAAAATCAATGCACATGCTTACTTGTTTAAACCACTCGCTTTTATACCATGAAATTAATTGTTTTGCATTGATATATGAGCATGGTGGCTTCGATCCCAAACGGTTATTTGCATTCATTAAAATGGTACGATGTTAGTTTTATCCATGATAGGATCACGTAGTAATTAATTAATCATGCATGGCCCGATGATGATAAAGAGGGCTCTCGCTTTAGTAAAAAACCAACGATTAATCAGTCCCGACTAGAAATGATTAATCAGTCCCTACAGTCCCGATCGGAAATAACAAAACACTAAAGCGATGAATACCTCTGAGGGCCCATGGACAACTGGAAGGTGGCCCAATCTTCGTAACAGGATTTCAGTTGACACTTTTCGATCATTCATTCTATAAATGATTGAAAAGTGGCGCGTTTCCGTGCGCGGGATCGGACGACACTTTCCGGTTACTTACTCGTTTTCATGTCAAAAAATATTTTCCAAACACCTTTTTAACCGGTAACCTTTTTAAGGATGTGACTCGGGTGCCTAACATCTTCCCGAGTCCATAATACGACCTCGAACCTTCGTTCTTTGGTTTAGACCACATGTGCCTTAGTTTTTACTTTTTATGCCATGACGATTAGGTTCCCTAAACCTTAGAAAATTGGGTGGCGACTTCATTGCATTATGCGAAGCATCCATTTATGCTTAGCATCCGTCCCGAACCTTAAACTCGTTTTCAACGAAAAAGGGGGTGCGACAGTTTGGCGACTCCACTTGGGACTTTAGGGTCAAAGCTGATTTTTTAAGGTGTTTGTTTTTTTATTTACTTGCTTTAATAAACTGTTTTCGTGATTATTTGTTATACGCTTTGATCAATTGTCATAATCATGCATAGTGCCCTACACCCAAGGGACAATTACCAAATAGGCTTAGGAGGGTAGTAGTGACGCCCTGGGACACGTGTCGTGGGTAGTGTTCACCAACCCCACTCGGACGAACCCCTAAAATTAGTCGAAAGGTTGCCTGGTTCCACAAGGAATCGGTCGACACTGGCTGATACTTTAGGGACCATTCTATGGTATCGTTCGGGAACTTTCGGCCGTTAGAAATTAATCTACGTCAAAAGCCCCGCATATGCATCATGATTCGTGCATTTATCACATGTTTACATGTTCGTTGTGTGTTTATATCGTCCTCATAATTTATTACCGCTAACACAAGTTTTTTTTTTTACTTCTCATAAACAACCCTGTCTTACTTGTTCACTCAAAATGGCAACACTAACGAAACTTCCGCTTAATACTTTCGGGATTTCAAGCTACAACGTTCAGTCGGAATAGGGAGACACGTTGAAATCTGATTTTTATCCCCGATATTATGACCAAGATTGGGATGGAAGAAGTGGAGAGTCAGAAAGGGGAGACTGCGTCATTGGAATGAGCAAACAGATTCTGACTTCCAAGATTGACGCCTTCAAAATCGTGCATCAGCTACTTAGATTTTTATCTTTTTGCCCCATGTAATGATGTTCCTAGACTTTTGTCTATTAGCCTTTCCTTGGATGAATTTAGATAGTTAAAACTTACCTGGTTGTAACCTTCTCTGGAAGAAGTTCATAAAAAATAAAATTCCGTGTTTATTTGGATATTTATTGATTGAGTGTTGTCGCACCCCCTTTTTCGTTGAAAATGAGTTTAAGGTTCGGGACGGATGCTAAGCATAAATGGATGCTTCGCATAATGCAATGAAGTCGCCACCTTATTTTCTAAGGTTTAGGGAACCTAATGTCATGGCATAAAAATAAAAAACTAAGGCACAATTGGTTTAAACCAAAGAACGAAGGTTCGAGGTTGTATTATGGACTCGGGAAGGTGTTAGGCACCCAAGTCACATCCTTAAAAAGGTTACCGGTAGAAAGGTGTTTGGAAAATAATTTTGATATACAAAGATTTGTTTAATGATCGAAGCATGTCAACCAATTCTTCCCACGAACTCAAGTCACTTTCCAATCATTTACATAGGCCAATGATTGAATCATGTCAACAGAGTCCGCTTACCGAATTGGGACACTTTTCGATTATTTAAATATTTTTGACATGATTTGGCCCTCAAAGGTGACGTTACATCTTAGCATATTTCGTTGGGACATGTTATTTTCGATCGGGACACGAAGGACGGGGTTACAGTTTGTTCGTTATGCTAGAGCGGACGTTCCCCCTTTTCATCGAGCCATGCATGATTAATTAATTAATTACTAAGTGATCCTAACATGGATAATACTAACATAGTACGTTTTCGTGAATGCATATACCCGTGTGGGATTCGAAGCCACCATGCTCACATATCAATATATAGAAATTAATTTCATGGTATAAAGCAAGTGATTTAAACATGTAAGCATGTGAGTTTATTTTATCATGCATACGATTATAAGTTTTTTTGGCATTTTTAAATAACATGTATACGAATAATATTTGCAAAAAGACATTGAATAAATAAAAAGAGACTTAGAGAGCTTACTTGCGTTGCGTGCTCTTCATCTTCCTTGCAAGTTAAGAGTGTTAGCAACGCTTTTGAAAATGATAAATAATAAAGAGCGCATGCAAATATTTAATTAATTTATGAAAAGTAAGCAATTAATTAAATAAAACATGGCATAGCAAATAAACAAATCATTTAAAACATGCAAGCATTTAATTAAATAGAACATGGCATAAACAAATTATTTAAATCATGCAAGCATTCAAATTATTCATGGCATATTAGTATGAAAATTGTTCATGGCATATACGAAACAAATTATATATGGCATATGCTAAAATTATACATGGCATACGAAAATTATACATGGCATACGAAACAAATTATACATGGCATATACGAAAATTATACATGGCATACGAAAATTATACATGACATATACGAAAATAAGTGGGCCCTACAAGGGACTTTTGGACATTAAAAATGGGCTTGGCACAAGCCAAGCCCACCTTTTAATTTTTAAACAAAATTGGGCCTAAGCCCATCACTTTTCCTCCCTCCTTTCCCGCTTACCTCTTCTTCTTCTTCCTTACCTTTCTTCTCAAACGAACCAGCCACCATGGCCAAAGGCCAAGCTCTCACACTTCTACCATTCTTACCCAAAATGGCTCCCATAATTACTCTATCAAAACAGTAAATCAAAGCAATAAAAACAGCAAGCAAAACACTCAAAAACAGTAGCAATTTCACATGGAAAGATTTAGTTATTTAACATGCATATATGGCTATTAATTAGCTAGTGCATTATACAATTAAATTGAGGCAAGGAGAGCATAACTAACATGAAAACTAAGCATGTGAGGCAAGTTTTAACAAGTTATTCATGCATTATAAACAAAAATGAAATTTAAAGACAAAACTAAAAGAAAAGCTTACCTTGTCCAGGAGAGATTTTTATCCAAGAAGGTAGGACCAAGAATTGACAGAGATTTGACCTAGACAAGCTATTAAATACGATAAGCGTAAAAATATGTAAATGTGACGAAAAAAGGGTCAAAAATCAGGTAGCAACAAGTGCCTTCACCTTCTAAAAAAAAACTTCGTTTATTCTTTCAAAAGTACCCAACGGCCAATAAACAAGTACAAACCTGGGTTCCTCGAGAAATGAATAAAGGAAAGAGTAATCTCGGCCTAGCGATCAATTATCGATATACAAGATTGAGTTTTCTAAGCAAAACATTGGCTGCTCGCAATGGTTTGTCTCGAGGGTTTCACTAAAGGCATCCAGTAGTGCATCATTTCTTGACTTAGAAAGGAATAAAGGTTTCCCTCATTGATAAATCCCGGGTCCGATTAAAAAAAAAAAAACGAGACGATGAAAAACGCAAAGGTAGTTGTCTTCTCTCAATTTCAACTGCATGCTCTTTTGTTGCGAGCCAATATCAGTGCGATTTACCCGGAATTTCCACTTCGTTAAGTCACGAAAGATGTTTTAGCTATTTTTAGGCTTTGAACGAGCCATCAGGGCCCTATTGTTAGAGGTTGGCTTTAATAGACCATTAAGGATATCATCTACAAGTCAAGCGGCCTTTCTCTTTGGTTGTTCCCTCGATTACTTTGGGAAATGAATAAAAGCTTCCGGTTCGTTTGAAGGGTTTTCGTTGATAGCCTCCAAGATCTACTTGCGTCGGGGAAGGAATAGCAGCTTCTTACGTATCTTCACCAAAATATTATCGACTTTCCATTCGTCTTGAAAGTATTAAGCGGAAGTATGGCCACAAGAGTAAACAAGTAGCACGGAGGCCTCGGGGTTGCATTGCCAGTACTTACTATTTTTCTTTGTCTATTTTTCAGATTAACGATAGCTCCGCGAAGGAAAACTACTCCACCAAGGCACCCCATAACTAGACTGCAAGCGCGAAAAATGGCCGAGCAAGCCAAAACAGAAGAGAGGTTGGTTACTAGAATAGCAGAGTTGGAAGAGCAAGTCAGGGTTACTACAAAAAGGGCCACTCATGCCGAAAAAAAGTGAGATGAAGCAACCAATGAATTCCCGCCTGGTTTTGATTCTAGTCGAATGATGGGACCCTCCTCATCCGCCATCGCTAGATCTTCAGGACCCCAATCGTTTTCAGTTCCTGGGGGTCAATGGAAATGGATGGATCCTTTCGCGGTACCTAACTCCGCAAATCCTGTAGTCAACACAGGTGAAGAAGTTACTGCAGCCCTGCAACATTCCTTAGTTAACCTCACCCTAGACCCTAGTAAAAGTCATATTCATCAGGAACCCCAGGGCTTCCACCCACCTCAGGGTCATTCCACTCAAGTCGTAAATCCCGATCCTATGGGAAGTCGGACTCCTTTTGTCAATCCGACGCAACCATCATTCACGACGGAACCCCCGCCACACCTTGGTCCAAACGCTCTCATCACAGAAAAACCAAATATGGATAGAATGAACCTGCTAGAGGAAAGGCTCAGGGTCATCGAAGGAACAGACCCAGTTGACCCTAAGGGTCCCGCCGACATGTGCATGGTCCCGAGGATCATAATGCCTCCGAAATACAAGATTCTGGATTTTGAGAAGTACACTGGGATCGAGTGCCCAAAAACTCACCTCAAGGCCTATTGCAACAAAATGGCCGATATGATACACAATGAACCTTTGTTGATCCATCTATTCAGGGAGAGCCTGGCCAAGAACGCATTGACTTGGTACATGAGTCTAGATAGGATCAAAATCAGGGCTTGGAGAGATTTATCTAACGCCTTCTTTAAACAGTACAAGTTCAATATGGAGGTAGAGCCAGACCGTTCTGATCTCTAAAATCTTGAGAAAAAAACTGAAGAATCGGTGAAAACTTATGCTCAGAGGTGGAGAGAACTAGCTTCTAGGATTTCTCCTCCTTTGAATGGCAAAGAGCTCATATCCATTTTCGTGGATACCTTCAAGGCTCCCTACTACACTCATCTTATATCCAATCCATCAAATAACTTTTCTGACATGGTCATGGTGGCTGAAAGAGTCGAACAAGGGATCAAGTCAGGGAGGATCGATGTTTCCACACCAGAGGTAACACCTAAGAAAGAGCCCATCATGAAGAAAGATGTCAACTTTGCCTCTCACCAGCCAAGCTACAAGCCACCTTTCGTGCCACCTCCTCAACACCCTACATCTCTATATAACCCGCCAAACAACCAAAGTAACCCAAGTAGCCGTTGGAACCGGGAGCCACTGCCTACTCTTCCCGCTCCTCTAGGGAGATTTATAAACATCTCTTGGCGGCTGGGCAAATTGCGCCCACCCCAATGACACCTCTGCAACCTCCTTACCCGAAGTGGTACGATCATAACGCTAGATACGAGTACCATGCTGGAGCTCAGGGTCACATGATAGAAAACTGCTTCGCCCTAAGAGGAAAGGTTCACCACTTGATCAAGAATGGATGGATTTCTTTTGAAGGGTTAACCAAAGGACCTAACACGACTGCCAACCCTCCTCCTACCAACTTTTGAATGATCATTCTCCCACAAGGGACCCATCCTGCTTACTCATCTAGTGGCGATGCCTACAATACTTTTGTATATAGTCGAACCTACGACTTTAAACAAGGGTGCTTCGTGGGAGGCAACCCACGTGTTCTTTTCAATATATCTATTTTTTTCGTCAAATTTAAATTCAACATCTGGGGATATCTTTTTCTTGTGAATTTACTATTTAAATCCCCTCTTTATTTTAGGTACAGTGAGACTTGTACTTGGGGGCAATAGAGTGAAGTGACGACCAAAGGAAGGCGTTGAAAAAAATATCAAAACTCATTTTTCAAGTGCAACAAGACTTGTAAACTTGGGGGCAAACGATAAAAGTCTAAAGGAACGACATAAGAAGCGTAAACACTTCAAGCTAATCCATAGTTCCTTACATACAAATCATCGCTGCAATGGGACTCCCAATCAACGTACTTATTGCGCTCTTGTTCTAAAAAGAATGATGACACCAAGTCCGAATCTTGCGGTATCCCCGCTCGGATCACATCTCTTCCTCAAAATTCGAATCTTGCGGTATCCCCGCTCTGATCACATCTCTTCCTCAAAGTCTGAATCTTGCGGTATCCCCGGTATCCCCGCTCGGATCACATCTCTTCTTCAAAGTCTGAATCTTGCGGTATCCCCGCTCGGATCACACCTCTTCCTCAAAATCCGAATCTTGCGGTATCCCCACTCGGATCACACCTCTTCCTCAAAATCTGAATCTTGCGGTATCCCCGCTCGGATCACATCTCTTCCTCAAAGTCCGAATCTTGCGATATCCCCGATCGGATCACATCTCTTCCCCAAAATCCGAATCTTGCGGTATCCCCGCTCGAATCACATCTCTTCCCTAAAATCCGAATCTTGCGGTATCCCCGCTCGGATCACATCTCTTCCTCAAAATCCGAATCTTGTGGTATCCCTGCTCGGATCACATCTCTTCATCAAAGTCTGAATTTTGCGGTGTCCCCGCTCCGATCTCTTTTTGCGTCAATGTCTTAATTTTGCGGTACCCCCATTCGGATCTCAAACTTACCTCGCTGCACCCCACCATCTGGTAAGTTGTCATTTACGTTTCCACAATCTAATTTTTTGCAATTTAACTTTCCGCAATTTACGTTTTCACAATTTAAATTTTCGCACTTTATATTTCCACAATTTACGTTCCTATGTTAGTATATACATACTTATGTGTAGGCGCGTCGCGTTTCTAAGCCTTCTAAGGTTTTATCAAAAAAAATATATTGATTCGCAAAACAAAACAAAAAAAAACAAACAGAAAGAAAAGCAAAAATCCTATGTTTTCAAAGCCTTCCCTATGTCAAACATGTCTATCACTTTATCACAGTTGATAAACTTGTTCATTCATTAGAAATTATATAAACATACATGATCCTGTCTGTTAGCTCTTATATCCATGACATGATTTAGGCGTAAGCAGTTACAAACATATCCCTGTGAGTATTTTGGGCCTTTACGCCTTATTTCTTTCATGAGTGTAAATGCTAAGCTAAGTGCTAGTTAGATTTGCATAATATCCAGGGTACATGAACCATCAGACATGGGATAACAGTAAAATGACATTGGACTTTGCTTTTGCTCTTCTTCCACATTTTTATTTTAACTTTTTGCCCTCAAACACATACCTTGCACACCATGTACGACTCTATCAAACACTTCAAAGCCTTCTTCTAAACTCCTCACAAATGAGTAAGTGCTCGACGGAATTGGCCGACTAAAGCGCCAGAAGCATGCTAAGTTCATTTCAATGAATCAGCAGGACGAAAAGAAAACCCTCAAAGGTTGACAGTCCGCGCTAATACCCGGAGAAGCGGCAAAAAAAAATTTAAAAATAAAAAATCGAAGGCCACTACCCAAGAGAATCAAAACAAAATAAATTGTACTTGCTTCACTCGTTGTTTGTATTTGTATTCAAAAAGAAAAGAAAAAAAAAAGAAAAGAAAAAAAAAGGAAAAAAAAGAGAGAAAAAGAAAAAAGGAAAAAAGTAAAAAGGGATTCAAAAAGAGGGTTTCTCAAAAGAACCCAAATCAATGAAAGCAGAAGCAAGTACGAAAAAATCATCAATCAAAATCGACCGAGATGATCATAAGAAGAACGTTTCTAGCAAAAGATGAAGAAACTTGTATGCAGAGGGTATCTCAAAAAACCCAAGTCAATGAAAGTAGAAGCAAGTACGAAAAAATCATCAATCAAAATCGGCCGAGATGATCATAAGAAGAGCATTTCTAGCAAAAGATGAAGAAACTTGTATGTAGAGGGTATCTCAAAAAACCCAAGTCAATGAAAGTAGAAGCAAGTACGAAAAAACCATCAATCAAAATCGATCAAGATGATCACAAGAAGAGTGTTCCTAGCAAAAGATGAAGAAATTTGTATGCAGAGGGTATCTCAAAAAACCCAAGTCAATGAAAGTAGAAGCAAGTACGAAAAAAAATCATCAATCAGAATCAATCAAGACAATCACAGGAAGAACGTTCCTAATAAAAGATGAAGAAACTTGTATACTTCGCTTTCGCCTCAATCAAACCATCAAGCATCATTCCCCGATTTTTCCTCATCACAATCAGTCGTCGAGCACAAACTCATTAAAACCTTTCACAAAAAAAAAAACACAACATTTTTTCTTTCTCTTACAAATTCCTCATTTCTTTCTCCCTCGCAAAGTCCTTTCGATTATTAGCAGGCCCATGCAGGGGCATCTTCATTCGAAGTTTATTCACTCGGATTGACATTGCAAATCTGATTTTGTGCTATGTTTGCTGCATTTTTTTAGGAGTGTAAACACATTGCCCTGTTTCTGAGCGCGAGCGCAAACACTAATATTTAGTGATAATTGCTTATGTTTACATGTCATGGGAAAGTCTTGTTCTTGAGGTCGTTATTTCCTGAACAAGACGCAGACGTTATCTAGACTTGTATCAATCATGTTTATATAACGAAAACTGAACGAACATTTTTCAGAGAATATACTTGATTTGATTTTCTCTTAAAACAAAGAGGTCATTTTCATTCCAAAAAAGAGACTTGGGGGCAAGCTGAGGTTTAAATGTAGGAATACATGATATTTATCACATTATCAATTGCTCTTTTTTTTTCTATCTGTTGCTGCTTCGTGTTTGCTTCCTTCCTATTTGCAGGATACATATAAGCTTTAGTGGAATCATGCCACAAATGGGTTTTCGATGACAATATCGTTGTAAAGCCCTCGCCATCTTGGATTTTCATCAAAATCTCATCAACTTCGAATGGAGAAAGTTACCACTCCTCAACCGTGGGTCTTCGATGAAGAAATTGTTGTAATTGATCCCTACGATCAATAGTCGAATGGAGTACGTTACCACTCCCAAGTCAAATTCATGTGGCGGATCACGCTCCCTCATGGTCAAGTCAACCAATGTGGTGACTTCCAACCATTCACCAATGCAGTGGCTTTCAACCACTCAGTTCGTGCGGTGGCTTCAAACCACCCTCCATTTCAGTTCGCACGGTCGTGTAGTTACATTTTCAGCACCAGCGTCCGGAGAGCGATAGCCTCGCACGGTCGTTTAGTTACATTTTTAGCACCAACGTCCGGAGAGCGATAGCCTCGCACGGTCGTGTAGTTACATTTTCAGCACCAGCGTCCGGAGAGCAATAGCCTCGCACGGTCGTGTAGTTACATTTTCAGCACCAGCGTCCAGAGAGCGATAGCCTCGTACGGTCGTGTAGTTACATTTTCAGCACCCGCTTCCGAAGAGCGATAGCCTAGCACGGTCGAGTAGTTACAGTTTCAGCACCAGCATCCGGAGAGCGATAGCCTCGCACGGTCGTGTAGTTACATTTTCAGCACCAGCGTCTGGAGAGTGATAGCCTCGCACGGTCGTGTAGTTACATTTCAGCACCAACCTCCGGAGAGCGGTAGCCTCGCACGGACCATCATTCACATTCTCACGTCAACATCAGGAGAGCGATAGCCTCGCACGGACCTTCAGTCACATTTCCACGTCAACATCAGGAGAGAGATAGCCTCGCACGAACATGCAGTTTCATTTTTTTCGTACTAGCATCTCGCAATGCGATAGCCTCGCCTAGACCAGGATTTACAGATCACCCCACTCCCAGGTAAGTCTTCATCATTTCAAAACCTGGTAAAAGCTTGGGGCAACCGTCTTTACTGCTTATCAATTTTTTTAGTTACACTGTATTTTTGATCAGACAGTAAAGAGGGGGCAACCGTTGATACCCGAATTTTGATGCTAGCACGTTTAATCACGTGCAAAATAGCATTTTTTAAAAGCGTTTAATCAATTATAGTCGCTTTATTTTTATTTTTTTACTAATCGTTAATGATCTCTCGGCCTAGCTCGAGTCCTTTCGTTTTCTTTCATTTTTATCTATCATTTGGGTCTTTTTACTTTTTAGTCTTATTAGGCCCCGAACGAGCTTTTTCGACACTTTGTCAAAATAAATGCGTTTTGAGAGTCGAGCTCAAAATTTTGTTTGCATCATCCCGATCGTCATATTTTTCTCTACAACGCAGTTACTATCGTTCGATTTTTTCGCCGGTTTCATCGCGCCCCTTTTAATTACTGAGTATTTTTTCTTTCTTTCCTTTTGATCAACCGTTGGATTGGTTGACTATCCTTAGTCAACCATCCAACGGTCACCTATTTAAACACGAAACCCATCTCCCTTTTTCTTTTCCCGCAAGCCATTTCTCTTCCAAAATTTGAGCCGCGTCACCTTCTAAGCTTAGCCTCATCATTGCTTCGAGAAACCAGCCTCGTCACCATGCCCACGTCACCCTCGCATGTGCTTCCCGATCGTTCTCAGTCGCGTCACCCGAACTTGTTCACCACACAATCAATCGAACCTCCACCTATAAATACCCGGCTTTACCACTCTAAAAACCCACGGGTTGTCGCACCCTCTCATCCTCAACACGAATCAAAGCAAAGGAAAGCAATCAAGGTGAGTTTATCAAGCTTTCTCTCTCTAGCTTCTCTCTTTTAATTTTTATTTTTAGCTTTAAACATTTAATCAATGGCTCAAATCTATTTTAAATACTTTGTTTTCAGGTTATAAATGCTTTGATTGCTTCAATTTAAATGCGTGCTGCCTGGTTTAATTAATTATGATTTTTTGGGTTTAATGCATATATATTTTCAATCGTTACTGGCTTAATTCTCTGTGCATTGCGATATGTTTTTCTTGGTTTTGGGTAGTCGGAACTCCTCCCTTGTCGCCGGCAGTAGCGCCAGCACAAGGAAGAAGAAGAAAAGTAGCAGCCGTGGCTGCTGTTCTTAGGAAAGGAAGGTGACGGGCCAAGCCCGTCCCTTTCATTGGCTATTTTCAAATTGCAGATGGGCCTTGGCTTGGCCAAGCCCATATGCCCTTATTTTCTTTTAAAAATTTCAGCATTGCATGGGCCCAACCCATCTTTTTCGTCATTTGTTCGAGTTTTTTTATTTTCGTGTTTATTTAATTAAATTCGTATGCTTTTTTTATTATGCCATGTTTAAATCTTATTAATAATTCGTATGCTTTTTTTATTATACCATGTTTAAATCTTATTAATAATTCGTATGCTTTTTTTATTATGCCATGTTTAAATCATATTAATAATTCGTATGCTTTTTTTTATTATACCATGTTTAAATCATTGAAATGTTTGTATTTCTCTTTCGTAATTATGCCATGTTAAATCGTATGTTATTTTCTTATTAAATACTCGTGTGGCTTATTTAATGTATAAATTATGTCATTGTCTAAATCGTATGAATATTTGTTGTATGCTTTCTTTTGTAATTTTTGCCACGTTAATTATTTATCGATATGATCATACTCTCACATGTGTTAAAATATTTTTACTTGCCATGTTTAATTATTTACTTGCTCGTTTGAAATTAATTAAATTTTTATTTTACTCGTTCTTTATTTATTTTTGATCGAACTATCGCTAATACTTTCGTTTTATAAGGTAGATCAAGATCACGCAACGCAAGTACGCTTTCTAGCCTCTCTTATTTATTCAATATTTTCCGCAAATATTATTCATATGCATGCTATATAGAAATGTTAAAAATCTCATCATATTCGTATGCATGATAAAATCAACGCACATGCTTACTTGTTTAAATCACTCGCTTTTATACCATGAAATTAATTGTTTTGCATTGATATATGAGCATGGTGGCTTCGATCCCACACGGTTATTTGCATTCATTAAAATGGTACGATGTTAGTTTTATCCCTGATAGGATCATGTAGTAATTAATTAATCATGCATGGCCCGATGATGATAAAGAGGGCTCTCGCTTTAGTAAAAAACCAACAATTAATCAATCCCGACCAGAAATGATTAATCAGTCCCTACAATCCCGATCAGAAATAACAAAACACTAAAGCGATGAATACCTATGAGGGCCCATGGACAACTGTAAGGTGGCCCAATCTTCGTAACAGGATTTCAGTTGACAACTTTGCGATCATTCATTCCATAAATGATTGAAAAGTGGCGCGTTTCCGTGCGCGGGATCGGACGACACTTTCCGGTTACTTACTCGTTTTCATGTCAAAAAATATTTTCCAAACACCTTTTTAACTGGTAACCTTTTTAAGGATGTGACTCGGGTGCCTAACACCTTCCCGAGTCCATAATACGACCTCGAACCTTCGTTCTTTGGTTTAGACCACATGTGCCTTAGTTTTTACTTTTTATGCCATGACGATTAGGTTCCCTAAACCTTAGAAAATAGGGTGGCAACTTCATTGCATTATGCGAAGCATCCATTTATGCTTAGCATCCGTCCCGAACCTTAAACTCATTTTCAACGAAAAAGGGGGTGCGACAGAAGCATAGACACAAACGCGATATGACACGATACATCGATACGTCAATTTTTAAATTTTAAGAAATAATACAGTTAAGGACACGTCAATTTTATATATTCTTTAAAATATATTTTTATATAATTTTTACATTAAAAAATGATTTTAGTAGTTATAAAATGATTTTAACAAAATACTTATGTAGATAATAATTTTTCTTTTTAAATTTACCAAACATATGTAAAAGATTATATTATTGACTAGCAAAACTCGAAGTTCATATTTTCATTAATTTATAAATTTAAAACAAATATGAAAAGCTTAGTTGAAAAATAATATTAATTTTTAACTTTATAAACAAACTTTAACATTATTATCTTCACTCTTTACTAAATAAGATCGACCCCATATTCAACCCATCAAGTAAAAATTTCTACAATGAACGAATCAAAAGAGATTAATGTCATATCGTTCGTGGTTGTTCTTTATTTTATATTTACTCCTTTTTAATTTTAGTACTATTTTTTCTAAAAAAATTAGGATTGACGTGTCCTAAAATATCGTGAAGGTGTTCACTCATATTTACGAAGTGTCCTAGGTATCCAAAAAATGTCCAATTAAAATTTTTTTATTTTTTTTTTTTTATAAGTGTCCACATGTATCGGATATGTGTCGGTATCCAACACTTGCCCGACACGGACACGAATCCAATTTTAAAGTGTCCATATGTTATGTATTATTTTAGGTGTAATGAGTAAAAAGCCTCATGCGTTTATAACACTTTTCCAAATAACACCCTACATTTTCGAAATCCTCTATTAGCCACTACGTTTGTTCAATTCGGCTCAATTTAACCCCTCAATTTAAATTGGTATTATTTTAATCCCAAAAATATTATTTTTTCCTACGTGGAAATTAGAAAAATACAGAAAATAAAAAAAGGACCCCGCATAACATTTTTTATCATTAAAAAAATTAGGGTCTGCACTCATCCTCACCATCAACACTGCCGGTCATCCTCACCAACAACATCACCACCATCTCCTCCTCCAACCACTACCATAAAATCCACAAACCACCACCAGCAAACATAAAACCTGTGCATCTCCTCCTCTCGTCTCCTCCACCGCTACAAATCCACAAACCCACAAACCACCATTACCACCAGCAACAATGCCGGTCATCTTCACCAACAACACCACCACCATCTCCTCTTCTCCTCCTCCAATCACCACCATAAAATCCACAAACCACTACCAGCAAACATAAAATCGGCGCATCTCCTCTCCTCCTCCACCACTACAAAATCCACAAACCACCACACCACCAGCAACACTGCCAGTCATCTTCACCATCAACAGTACCACCATCTCCTCCTCTTCTTTGGTAATCACCACCACAAAATCTACAAACTACTACCAACAAACATAAAATTGGCGTCATCTCTTCCTCTCTACCACCATAAAACCCGCAAACATAAATGTACTTTCCATTCGTGTGGTAGCAACCGGTGCGGCCGGGAAAGGAGCGGCGTGTGAAAGAGGAGAGAGGAGATTTGGGTGAGGGAGGAGAAAGGGAAGCCTCTTTGTGCTCGATTTCACGTGTTGCTGAAATGGTGGTTTGGTTGTTTTTTTGGTAGAGGTGGCGGTGGAAATGGAGATGTAGATGGTGGTGGTGGTGTTTGCTGGTGGTTGTTTTGTGATGGTGATTATGAAAGGGTCTTTTTCTATGAAGTTAATGGCTTAAAATTAAGAGCACTTTCTTTTTTGTTTCAATTAGTCCTAGTCATCAGGAAGGTTAACTATTTTGACTTCTTCTAGTTTCAATTGATAGCAGTAGCTGACATAGGCTATTTTCATGCATTTTGTTATTCTATAAAAGGCTATTTAAAGTCTAGTGTAAGCTTCAATAAAATGCAGGCATTACATCCAGCTTTGATAAGAGTTTTATTGTTGCAACAATTCTTTTACTCTTCAAACTGGTAGCGGAGCCCCCACTGGGTTCAAAATAGCGCTGAGAGAGCGAGAGATACAACACAGTAAGATGAGTGAAGAGAGTTCCACAAAAATTTCACACTTTGATGGTCTTTACTACGACCATTGGAGTGAATTAATGGAAATTTTGCTTAGAGCCAAAGGGTTATGGAGTCTAATTGAAAATGGATTTGAAGAGATTCAGCTAAGAACAATGCTGACAGATGCACAGCAACAGCAGCTAGAGAATGCGAGGATGAAGGATCACAAGGTGAAACACTACCTCTTCAGAGCCATTGATCGAGAGGTTTTCGAGTAAATTTTGGACAGTCGCACGTCCAAAATTGTCTGGGAATCATTGAAAAGCAAGTTTGGAGGGAATGATCGAGTAAAAACGTCTCTTCTAAACTCTTTGAGAAGAGATTTTAAAGTTTTAGAAATGAAAGAAGGAGAAATGATCACAGAGTATTTTGCCAGGGTCATGGTAGTGGCAAATAAGATGAGAAGCAATGGAGAAGAGATGCTTGATTCTAAAGTGGTTTAGAAAAATTTTCGAACCTTGACAGAGAGGTTCACTTATGTGGTAGTGTCAATTGAGGAGTCTAAGGATACTGAATCTCTTTCAGTTGATGAGTTGCAAAGCTCTCTTGTAGTTCACGAGCAAAAATTCAAGAGAGTGATCAACCGTGAAAGTGATCAAGTTCTCAAGGTGGAATATCGTGCAGGAGGCAGAGGCCGTGGAAGAGTACCAACACGAGGAAGAGGACGAGGAAGAGGGTGTCAAACCTTTACCAGAGCAACGGTGGAGTGTTTCAAGTGTCATAATCTAGGACACTTTCAGTATGAGTGTCCCAAGTGGAATAGAAAAGCCAATTATGTTCAGCTAGACGAAGAAGAAGAGTTGTTGTTGATGGCATACATCGAAAACCATGATGCAAAGAGGAGTGACGCCTGGTTTATTGACTCAGGCTGTTCGAACCATATGTGTGGCAACAGAGGTATGTTCTCAAGTTTAGAAGATGGATTTAAACATTCAGTAAAGTGTGTCAATAACACTCGTATGATAGTGGCCGGAAAGGGTAATGTGAAGTTGGTGTTTCATAATACGAGTTTTGTTATCAGAGATGTTTACTATGTCCCTGAACTGGGAAACAACTTACTAAGTGTGGGACAACTCCAAGAGAAGGGTCTTGCAATTATCATTAACAATGGGGTATGTAATATATACCATCTTGACAAAGGACTAATTACACATACAAGGATGAGTGCAAATCGAATATTTGTGCTCCTAGATGAAAGCTCATCAATCAGTAAGCCACAAGCAGAAGAGTGCTTACTTACCGGCTCCTTAGACCTCACACATCTTTGGCACCAACGATATGGACACTTAAGTTACAAGGGGTTGAGAACTCTGCAATGTAAGAAGATGGTTCGTGGACTGCTGATAGCATGCTTCATGACCTAGATTTTACCCTCTTTTGTAGCCTTTTCGGGGGCTTCATGTTTCCATTTGACCCTTATTACGATCTTATTTGCAGAATGGCACCAAAAGAGGGAAAAGAGCGAAAAGAAGCAATTTCGGAGCAATTCTGAGGAATTCCACCTTCAAGGCCTAGAAGGGAGGATGCTTGCAAGGCCTCGACGCGAACCAGACCAGTGCGCTGTCTCTAGGTCTCGACAGCTCCGCATCTTCCTCCAAAGAAAGCATCTTTAAAGATCCGCACGGAATCCCATGCGCTTCTAGAAGGCAGCAACGTGGCAGGAATCCCAGAATATTCCTTTTGCAGGGACATGTGCTGTCACCTCCTCATTGCCCTTATCTATTTTGTCTCCTAGCTAGTATTAGGCTATAAAAGCATAGTGCTAGGGTTTTTGTAAGGACGGCTGGTCCTAAGGATATTTTCTTACATTAATTTCAGCACACATTCTCTTAGGATAATCTCCTCTCCTTGAAGAACAGCCTTTATGATTCAGCTCTCCTTTGATTATTAATTAATCCATCGGTTCCTTCTAATCCTTTGCTATTTCCTTTTGTTATTTTATGACTACTTATATCTATTGTTTATATTATAGTATGAGTAGCTAAACACCACCCTTCTTAGTGAAGGGTGTTTAATGGGTTGAAAAGGTTGGCTAAGAGGTCTAATGCATGCTTAATATATTCTCTTGTTCACATGACTATTTACTGATTTAATTCCATGCTTGCTTAGGAATATTAATGGCTTGATCATCTGTTAGTATGCCTACGTGAGTAACGTCATATTCCAGGGTTATACCTGACGCGAAGCCCTGGAATTGGAGCAGACACCTAGGGGAGGCAGCGCGAGAGGCCTCACCTAGGGGTAAACCGTCATCTAGGGTATGCAATACGGGTCTGACAAGCTGAGCTATTGCGCCCTAGATCTGTCTTACCTCTCCTTCACGGGCGTTCAGAGTTTAGCCTCCCTACTTCGAGCCCTAGACAGGCCGGACGGTCAAGGCTGCTTCCTAATGACAAGGGAAGTAGCTGGGAGGATGGCTGAACGTCAAGGTCACCTCATAAGTGGAAACGGGGGGTGACTTCTAGCTACGAAGGTAAGTAGGGGATGTGGTGTGGAAACGCGGTCCCTATAGCAGGTCTGTACATGAGTCTGGAACATTTTTGCACCAATGACTAGCCAATCTAGAAAACAACCCAAAGGAACACCTTTCGCTAAGATCTATTCTCATCTGATTAATATCTCTTTACTACGTTTCTAGCCCTCGAAGTGTTTACATTTCTTGCCCTGGATTACATTTTGCTTTCATGCCCTAGATAAATACTTTACAATTCTGTTTTGTTAGCTCCCTCACTCTACGTTGGTTAATTTATTAGCCAACATTAAACCCCCCCCCAGTGTTACTACAATTCGGTCTGTCGCATATCACCTTGTCATACATCTTCATTAGCAAACCTGTCCTTCTATCTCTGTGGTTCAACCCTGTCTTGCCCCTATACACATTTACTTGTGCATCTAAGCATCAGGAAAATATATTATATTTGAGTGACGATCAAATTTTGGCGTCGTTGCCGGGGATATGAATGGTACTAATTTTGTTTCTGTTTTTCTTGTATGACCAGGAGGTCTGCCCCAGATCTGCTCCCTCTAGACCTCGAGTTGACCAGGACGGAAAGAGGACTTCGGAGGCAAGTTCAAGGAACATCTGCTCATCGTAGAGTAATTCCACATCCTGCCCTCGACGGATCCCCTACCAACTTGGCTGATCAGGAACACCATCATTACATAGACCTGACCTTCCTTCACGACAACCAACACCAAATCCCACCAGACCATCTCGATTTACTTGAAATGGCTGATCTAGCCGACCACAACAATCATGACAACCAAGATCGCCATGAGAACCCACCACCACCACCAATACCAGACCAACAAACTATTGACAACTTCCATGCAACTCCCGATATGGCAAGCAGCTGCATTGACTGGCCTAACGTCCCCCATGACTGGACTCTTAAGTCAGCCGTACTTCATCATCTACCTATTTTTCGGGGGGTAGCCAAGGAGAATGCCCTTCGTCACCTCCAACAGCTCCATTCAATTTGCGAGGCCATGAAACCTGCTAACGTCAGTATTGAGCAAGCCAAGCTTTGCGCATTCCAGTGGTCTCTCAAAGATGATGCCCTTGATTGGTATTATGACCTTCTAGCAAGATCTATTCGCTCTTGGGCGGATATGTCAAAAATCTTCACTGAAAAGTACTACCCTACTTCTATCTCTAACACTACACGCAAGCAACTAGTTTCCATAGTTCAGAAGAAGGAGGAAACCCTGGCCCAGTACTACGAAAGATTTCAGAAGATGCAGTCTAATTGCCCAGCCCACAACCTTACCGAACACGCTCTTGTTCAGTACTTTTGTGAAGGCCTCCAACCTCATGACAAGGCATTGCTGAATGCAGCTGCCAATGGTTCCCTGACTGCCTTGACCCCGAAAGCAGCTCGAGCTACGATAGAGCTCATGGCCAAGAATGCCTCTGATGACCTTACCAACAATCCAGGCCAGGAGGTCCAAGTAGCAGCCCTTCAGAAACAGATATCGTCCCTTACGGGGATGTTTCAGAATTTCATAACATCACAACCCACACCTGTCAAAGCTTGCCAAATATGCAATTTCGTGGATCATGCCACTGATGCATGCCCCCACATTCCAGAAGAAATTCAAGTAAATGCTGCTGGTCAATTCATTCCAGTCCAATATGCTCAAAATTACAACCAAGGGTGGAAACAGCCAAATCCAGGGTGGGTACCAAACAATCAATTTTCGGGACCTAGCCACCAACCACCCCAGAATCCATATGGAAACCCCCCGCCTAACATGCCAAACTTCAGACCTCGACCCACGTATCATCAACAGCAGTACCAACGCCAACCCCCTCAGGATCAAACCTTTGTCCAACCTCCAGATCAGACTTTTATCCAGCCCCCGAAAACCGAAATACCCAGGAACCCCGAACAGCAAAAAGAAATCGATGATCTCAAAAAGCAGATGCGCAATCTGACTGCCCAACTCCAGGAAGTAACAAACCATGGCAGATTGCCATCTCAAACAGAAGTAAATCCAAAGCACAATGTCTGCGCATTGACTCTGCGTAGTGGAATGACCCTGAACTCACCTGAGCTTCCAGCCCCCGATGCTGAAATTACACCCGAGGCCAAGATTCGACCCAAACCCATAACTAAACTTCCCAAAGTCCCTAGATTCGTGGAAGTCAAAGAGGATAGAATCCGCTCTCCGAGAGGTTCACCACGAAATGACCCAAACCCGCCAGAATTTACTCAAGAATACATCCATAAGATTCTCGAACCCCCGTTCCCTCATAGATTGGTCAAAGCCAAGAAAGATAAGGAAGACCGAGATATCTTTGAGATGTTCAGTAAAGTGGTTGTCAATATTCCTCTCCTCCAGGCCGTGAAAAATGTCCCTCGCTATGCCAAATTCTTGAAGCAACTGTGCACTAACAAAAACAAGTTCGCTGAAGTCAACAAGATCAGCATAGGAGCCAGTGCTTCCGCGCACATCCAAAGCAGAATTCCTCCAAAATGCAAAGACCAGGGCATGTTCATTATCCCTTGTCGAATAGGCACAGTTGATATTGGAAAAGCCATGTGTGATCTCGACGCAGGAATCAATGTGATGCCCTTGATAATCTACAACAGTCTAGGTCTCGAACCTCTAGTTCCCACAGACCTGGCTATCCAGCTCGCGGATCGTTCCATCATCTACCCCGAAGGGATTATCAAAGATGTTCTAGTCCAAGTGGGAGAATTCTTGTTCCCTGCTGATTTCTACGTAATTGCAATGGAAAATGAGGACTCCACCAAGTCCACTGATGTTCTTCTAGGCCGTCCATTTCTGGCCACGGCCCGAGCCAAGATTGATGTTCATGATGCCATCATTTCTCTCGAATTTGATGGAGAGATCATCAAATTCAATATGCTAGAGGCCATGCGATACCCTTCTGAATTTTCTAGTGTGAATTATATTGATATTATTGATCCCCTTGTAGGGGAAATTGATGAAATATATTCTATTGACCCCTTGCATTTTGCCCTTGACAGGAGTCTGACACCCGCTCTTCTAGACGTCGTGGCCTCGACAATTTCCATTCCATCTGAGTTATACTCTGTCATCGCTGACCTAGAAGAATGCCCTGTCACTCAGTATGAGCAGCCAGCGCAGTCCCCTGACTACGAAGGCCATGTTAAATTAATTCCATCAGTTGATCAGGCTCCAGCCCTAGATCTTAAACCTTTACCTTCTCATCTAAAGTATGCTTATCTGGGTCCCGATAACTCTCTACCTATTATTATCTCCAACAAGCTTCGAGACCTCGAAGAGTCCCAACTGCTTTCTTTGCTGAAAAACTTTAGACAAGCCATAGGATGGACCATTGCAGACATCAAAGGTCTATCCCCAGCATTGTGCACTCATCACATCCACCTAGAAGATGCAAGCAAGACCATTCGCCAGCCCCAGAGACGCCTTAACCTGCCTATGATGGAAGTGGTGAAGAAAGAAATTCTTAAGTTGCTAGACGCAGGAGTTATCTACCCCATCTCAGATAGCCCTTGGGTCAGCCCTATCCAGGTCGTGCCCAAGAAAACAGGCCTCACAATCATCACCAGCCAAGATGGCGAATCCATTCCTACCCGGATCCAGAATGGGTGGAGAGTGTGCATCGATTACCGCCGACTGAATGCTGCCACCAGAAAAGACCATTTCCCCTTGCCCTTCATAGATCAGATGCTGGAACGTCTCGCAGGAAAGACCCACTATTGCTGCCTAGACGGTTACTCTGGTTTCCACCAGATCCCGGTCGCTCCTGAAGACCAGGAAAAGACTACATTTACCTGCCCTTTCGGGACCTTCGCATATAGACGCATGCCCTTCGGCCTGTGCAACGCTCCTGCCACTTTCCAGCGCTGCATGGTTAGCATTTTCTCTGAGTTAGTCGAAGACGGAATCGAGGTCTTCATGGATGACTTCACCGTCTATGGAAATTCCTTTGACGAATGCATGAGCAATCTGAAGAAATGTTTAGAGCGCTGCATAGAGACAGACCTTGTCCTGAATTTTGAGAAATGCCACTTTATGGTGGATCGAGCCCTGGTGCTAGGCCATGTTATATCAGCCAAAGGGATTGAGGTCGACAAAGCAAAAATCGAAGTGATAGAATCCCTGCCCTATCCTTCTTGTGTCAGAGATGTGAGATCTTTTCTAGGCCACGCCGGATTCTACAGACGATTTATCAAGGATTTTTCCAAAGTCGCTCAACCAATGTGTCGCTTGCTCCAGAAAGACACGATCTTTGATTTTAATGAGGCGTGCAAAGACGTTTTTGAACTTCTCAAGAAAAAACTTATCTCGGCCCCGATCATTCGTGCCCCCGACTGGACATTACCTTTCGAGGTCATGTGTGACGCCAGCAATCAAGCCCTGGGCGCCGTCTTGGGTCAGAGGAAGGAGAAAGAGACCCATGTGATTTATTATGCTTCCAAACTACTAGACCCAGCCCAACAGAATTACACAACCACGGAAAAGGAACTCCTGGCTGTTGTCTATGCCCTAGACAAGTTCAGGCAATACCTCCTAGGCACTCATGTCCTCATCTATTCGGATCATTCTGCCCTTCGGTGCTTGCTGACCAAAGCAGATGCCAAGCCACGACTTATTCGATGGATCTTGTTTTTACAAGAGTTTGACATAGCGATCAAAGATAAAGCGGGAAAAGAAAATCTTGTGGCAGACCACTTGAGCAGACTTCCGGCCCAAGCAGATAATTCGCTTGAACCCATCCGAGATACTTTTCCAGACGAGCGACTATGTCTAGCCCAAGCTGTCTATTCCCCTTGGTTCTCAGATATTGCAAACTTTTGTGCCACCGAAACTTTTCCAGCCGATGCCTCCCCTTCTGAATGCAACAAAATCAGAAGGCGAGCCAAATACTACATTTGGGACAACCCCTATTTATGGAAACATTGCTCGGACCAAATAATTCGAAGATGTGTGACCATGGATGAGGTGCCCTCGATCCTTAAATTCTGTCATTCTGAAGGAGGACATTTCGCGGCCAAGAAAACTGCCCTGAAAGTCCTAGAAGCTGGCCTTTATTGGCCAACCATTTTCAAGGACAGTTACATGTATTGCGCTTCGTGCCCCCGATGTCAGGCCACTGGAAATATAGGGGCCAGAAATCAGATGCCCTTGACTAACATCATCACTTGCGAGATCTTCGATATATGGGGTATCGACTTCATGGGTCCCTTTCCCAACTCTTTTGGCAATATCTATATCCTTCTAGCAGTCGATTATGTTTCCAAATGGGTAGAAGCCAAAGCCACTCGGACGGATGATTCTAAGGTGGTTGTGAACTTTCTTCGTACCCATATCTTCAATCGGTTTGGCACCCCTAGAGCCCTCATCAGTGATAGAGGCACCCACTTCTGCAACCGTGTCGTGACCTCGCTCTTAGCAAAATATGGAGTCCACCATAGAACTTCCACTGCCTATCACCCTCAGACCAACGGACAAGCCGAGGTCTCGAACCGTGAGATCAAATCCATCCTTGAGAAGACTGTCAGTCAGTCCCGAAAAGACTGGAGCTTGAAATTAGATGATGCCCTCTGGACCTACCGAACAGCTTTCAAAACCCCGATAGGAATGACCCCATACAGACTTGTTTATGGAAAACCATGCCATCTTCCAGTAGAGATAGAGCATAAAGCATTTTGGGCCATCCGAAAGGCGAATACAGATTTGGGCCTCGCAAACCAGCACCGCCGTTTGCAGATCCAAGAGTTGGAAGAATTGCGCGACGATGCTTATGAAAATGCCCTACTCTACAAGGGCAAAACCAAAGCTTTCCATGACTGTCACCTTCGTCCCAAAAAAATTGTAGTTGGACAGCAAGTGTTGCTCTATAACTCGCGCCTACGCCTCTTTGCTGGGAAATTAAAATCCAAATGGTCAGGACCTTTCGTGGTCACGACAGTTTACGACCATGGGGCGGTAGAGATCCAAAATCCAACAACAGGAATTATCTTTAAGGTCAATGGTCAACGCGTTAAACCCTTCTACGAAGGATTTCAGCCCTCGACAGTTGAAGAGGCCATGGTGGACGTGCCACCTTCCCAGACCTAGATGCGTGATTGAACGTCGCGGTCCCGACGCATAAACAGACCACATTGGAGGCATTCTACATGCCATCCGCACCCTTTCTCTCTCCCTTATCTTTTCTGATATCTTTTCGGATTCTCTGATTTTATTTGATTTTGTTTTATTTATTGTAATTATCCTTTACCTTTACCTTTCCCTAGGATTTTATTCTTTTTTAATTAACGATAACTCACCTTTATTCTCTCTTTTTGTCCATATCTCTATTTGTACCAACTGCCTTTTTGAAATTTAAAATTGGCTATCCTTTTTTAGCAGTTGAGGTACGCACGGATTAACGTGCTCCACCCCCAAGATGACGCGTGGCCTGCCAAGCTGCAGAAGGCGCAGGCCTCATCAAGAGTAAAGTTGTACCATTTATTGCAAGCTGCGATTTTACTCTCTCTCCCACGCTCCCACCTTATTTTTCACTCATCACTTCCAAACCCATCACTTTCACCCTATTTCCCTCACCAAACACGCAACCCTACCAATCTCTCCACTACCATCTTCTTCACTTCACTGTCTTTCTTCCACCTTCCATGGCACCTAAAACTAAAAAGCCAGCCCGCAAAAGCGCAAAGCCCGTGGACACCTCCAGTCCTGTTCCTTCCAGATCTAGGTCACAGTCCGCTACCCCTAACTCAGCTTCATACAAAACCGCAACACCACCATCAAACGACCCACGTCCCCTTCCTTCCCCTCAGCCGGTCTCACCTGCAGCCGTTGAGCAGCCACGAGAGTTTACACTGGTGGATTACGAGCTGGAAATCACAGGGTCCGTTCCTCCTACCACCACAACCACTAGAGGTGGCCGTGTGGTGAAGCTCCCTCCCGGATCGTCCACTGCCAGATCTAAGCCCAAGAAGCAGTCTGCCTCTGCCAAGCAGTCACCTCTTGACGTGGCAGTTGATCGGTTTTTATCTCCCCAGCCTGTTTTGACAGCGGAGCAAGTCCTCAAGGACATCCTCATCTCCGATGAAGATGCCGAGGCCATGAATGAGCAAGTTGAGACTCATTTAGGCCAGGAGAACGAAGACCCCGAAGCTATGGAGGAAGGAACTGGAGAAAGTGGAGAAGCTGAGAGCAGCGGAGGGAACGAAGAAGAGGAAGATCTCCAGGACCAGGAAGCTCGGGAAGAGGAAGAGGAAGAGGAAGAGAAGAAGAAACAAGCAGCAGCATCAGCAGCCAAAAAGGGCAAATCCAAAGTTCCGGCCAAAGCGGAACGGCCAGCTGCAGCCGAGACACCAGTGGGGCAGAAGAGGAAACTTTCATCTTCCACTACCGTCAAGCCCTCGACATCCAAGAAGTTTCGAGCCCTCAAAACGGATGACGATGTCGAGGCCGAGACCCCTGCACCTTCATCAGCCCTCAAATCGAACGCCCAACAGGTGACTTCTGACCTTTCTTCATCCCATGAATGGATTGTGTTTAATGATAAGCCATCCCTAGATAAGTTGAGCATGCTGAATTCCAAAGGCGTTAGCTCTTGTGCGCGCCTGGATTTTGATTTTCTTGCTAAAATGGGTATTGAGTCTAGGATCAGGGAGTATGTAGCCAACATCGGTTGGGAGTCTCTGTTCTATCTGGAACATCCGACCTTTGTTAAGCTTTCCCTTGAGTTTTTCACTACTTTTTGGGTAGAGGGCACATTTAGGCCCAAGGGCAAGGTCGGTCCAAATTCTTCCACCCCTGGTCTTATCAACTTTAAGCTAGCTAACAAATGGGAACATTTAACTCTAGGAGAATTTAATTGTTGGTTAGGTTTTGTTAATGATGATGAGTTGAGTACCCCTCGTTATAAAAATGCCTTGACTGTTATACCTGCTGTTTTTGATGCTACTGCTGCTTTTCGTGAGCTCACTGGTAAAAATGATATTAAGTATGACACTAAAGGTAGTAAAGCCCACGAAATCCTTGATCCTGCTTTGCGTATCCTACACAGATATCTAGCCCTCACCTTTTCAGCACGATTTGGTTCGTCCGGGCAGCTATCTGTGCAGGAACTTTTCTTTCTATGGTGCATGAAGCACAAACGTAGGGTCAATCTTGGGTTTTGGGTAGCTTCGGGTATTTTGCATGTATTGAATGGTGGCCGTGGGCCTATTTTTGGATCCCTTATCTCCTTGCTTGCTGTCAAAAAGAGAAAACTTAACCTGTATGATTGTAATCTTTCTGCGCCCCTAGCATTCAAGGATCTGGATATCCGGACCTTGGATGTCATGGGTCATTTATGCATCATAAGGGGTGTTTTGAGTTTTTATCCAGGTTGTGCCCCAGCTTCGGAGAAGGTTTTCGGGACCAAGAATGGTGGAATTTTTGACTACCCAGATCTTTCAGACGCCAATGCCGCGCATCGAGCCCCCGAAAAGCAAGAGCGCGATGCGGAAGCAGCTAGGCCAGGGCAGAATGCAGCAAGTCAATCCTCGACTCCCCTCGTTGTCTATGACCCAACCCAGACGCGGCTGCTCCAACTAATTCTGCGAGAAGTTCAGGCTTTGACGGCTGAAGTTGCTCGCAGGAATTTGCCACACCAGTAGTCCGCCCCCGAACACTCCCATTTTTCCAGCCCCCGAAAAGGGGCACTGAACAATTTACTGCTTTGTGTTTAATTATTTTTGTACTGAATTACTTTTTCTTCGACCCCCCCCCCCCCGCATTGAGGACAATGCGCTGCCTAAGTGTGGGGAGGGATTTATATTTGCTATGTTGCATGATTGCATGTTTAAATCCTCGGTTGTTGCATGACTGCATGATTTTCGGATTTTTCGTTTTAGCCATGCTAGGAAAAATTTTCCCACTGCCAGTTTTCAAACCCTTGATTCATAACATGCATCTTTTGCTCTCGATACACAGAAAAAGCATGACACCCATCGCATCTGCACCTAAGCATGCATTTTTATGGCCTGCTAGCCCTTATATCCATATCTAGACCACGACACCAGTAGTCATGATGTGAACCCGCGAGCATACTTGAGCTTCATGCCTGTTATTCTTTGAGCGAAAATGCTTAGCTAGGCACAGTCTAGGTTTGCACTATATCCCTGGGTATAGTCACTGTTAGGACATGGGAAAGCTTAGATAGGACGAAAAGCTTCGCATCAATGTCTCTTTGTTTTTCTTCTCCCCCTCTCTCTCTCTTTTATTTTCGAGCCCCCGACATTCCCCTTCCTTTCATATTCTTTCCTGACCATTCGTATTTTCTTGATCTTTTTCCTTGGCAGGTGAGGTAGCAATTATTGAGGGTAACGTCGAGGGCTAGACACCCGAAGAGCGCGCAGACAAGTTCAAGTGTGGGGAAGCAGGCAAAAGCAAAAAGGCTTCAGAGCAGAAAGCAGAGATCTAGGGCAAGAAAAAGCAGAAAGCCGAAAAAGAAATTCAGCGCATTTCGAGCCCTAGATCATTCCAAAGCTTCGAACCCCAGAAAAGTTCAAGTGAGGGGAAGCGAAAAAGAAGTCACCATCGATGCAGAAAGCAGACCAAGGGCAAGCGCCGAACGAAAAAATCAAAAGTTTCATGCCCCCTCTTCGGTTCCTTTTATAAAAAAAAAAAAAAAAAAAAGAGCATTCAAATTTCAAAATAAAAGAAGGGGGGCATTAAGCAAGCAAAAAGAGTATCCGCATCCGAAGCCTCAACAAGAACGTTTTCCTGCCCTTGAAAGAAAACCTCTGTCTAGCCCCCGAAACATCTCGTGCCCTCAATGAAAGCTGCCTTGCCACTTCGCCTTTTTCCTATGCCAGGGAATCCATCCAGGTTATATCTGGTCCTTTCTTTTCCTTCCTTCTTTTCTCCCCTCATTTCTCTTCTATTCATCTCCTACTTCTCTCCTCCACATTTCTAGCTCTTCGCACCCTTTTCTTTCTCTTTGCTGATGCGTAGTCTCTTCCGATCGCTGATTGCCCATGCATGTGTTCTACAGTACTCGGATTGACTTGCAAACCATATGCCTGTGTTGTGTTATTTGCATTCTTGAGTGATAGCCTAAACACGTATTATATTCTGAGTATGAGTGCAAATACGCATCGTTGTGAGGACTGCTGGTGATTAGGTTAGGTATGGGAAAGTCTGGTTGGTAGGGTCGTTATTCTGCCAGCCGGATGCAGGTGCTTTTCTAGGTCTGGATTTGTTTTGTTTGGGTGTTGCTTGTAGGATGGCGTGTCGATTCTGTGTATTGGGATTTGACTATGTATGCTAATGGATAAGGTGATTTTCTAATTTTGTTTATGCTCGAGGGCGAGCATAGGGGCAGTGTGGGGATGTATGATAGCATGCTTCATGACCTAGATTTTACCCTCTTTTGTAGCCTTTTCGGGGGCTTCATGTTTCCATTTGACCCTTATTACGATCTTATTTGCAAAATGGCACCAAAAGAGGGAAAAGAGCGAAAAGAAGCAATTTCGGAGCAATTATGAGGAATTCCACCTTCAAGGCCTAGAAGGGAGGATGCTTGCAAGGCCTCGACGCGAACCAGACCAGTGCGCTGTCTCTAGGTCTCGACAGCTCCGCATCTTCCTCCAAAGAAAGCATCTTTAAAGATCCGCACGGAATCCCATGCGCTTCTAGAAGGCAGCAACGTGGCAGGAATCCCAGAATATTCCTTTTGCAGGGACATGTGTTGTCACCTCCTCATTGCCCTTATCTATTTTGTCTCCTAGCTAGTATTAGGCTATAAAAGCATAGTGCTAGGGTTTTTGTAAGGACGGCTGGTCCTAAGGATATTTTCTTACATTAATTTTAGCACACATTCTCTTAGGATAATCTCCTCTCCTTGAAGAACAGCCTTTATGATTCAGCTCTCCTTTGATTATTAATTAATCCATCGGTTCCTTCTAATCCTTTGCTATTTCCTTTTGTTATTTTATGACTACTTATATCTATTGTTTATATTATAGTATGAGTAGCTAAACACCACCCTTCTTAGTGAAGGGTGTTTAATGGGTTGAAAAGGTTGGCTAAGAGGTCTAATGCATGCTTAATATATTCTCTTGTTCACATGACTATTTACCGATTTAATTCCATGCTTGCTTAGGAATATTAATGGCTTGATCATCTGTTAGTATGCCTACGTGAGTAACGTCATATTCCAGGGTTATACCTGACGCGAAGCCCTGGAATTGGAGCAGACACCTAGGGGAGGCAGCACGAGAGGCCTCACCTAGGGGTAAACCGTCATCTAGGGTATGCAATACGGGTCTGACAAGCTGAGCTATTGTGCCCTAGATCTGTCTTACCTCTCCTTCATAGGCGTTCAGAGTTTAGCCTCCCTACTTCGAGCCCTAGACAGGCCGGACGGTCAAGGCTGCTTCCTAATGACAAGGGAAGTAGCTGGGAGGATGGCTGAACGTCAAGGTCACCTCATAAGTGGAAACGGGGGGTGACTTCTAGCTACGAAGGTAAGTAGGGGATGCGGTGTGGAAACGCGGTCCCTATAACAGGTCTGTACATGAGTCTGGAACATTTTTGCACCAATGACTAGCCAATCTAGAAAACAACCCAAAGGAACACCTTTCGCTAAGATCTATTCTCATCTGATTAATATCTCTTTACTACGTTTCTAGCCCTCGAAGTGTTTACATTTCTTGCCCTGGATTACATTTTGCTTTCATGCCCTAGATAAATACTTTACAATTCTGTTTTGTTAGCTCCCTCACTCTGCGTTGGTTAATTTATTAGCCAACATTAAACCCCCCCCAGTGTTACTACAATTCGGTCTGTCGCATATCACCTTGTCATACATCTTCATTAGCAAACCTGTCCTTCTATCTCTGTGGTTCGACCCTGTCTTGCCCCTATACACATTTACTTGTGCATCTAAGCATCAGGAAAATATATTATATTTGAGTGACGATCAACTGCCACAGTTAAAAGTTTCAAAAATGGTATGCACCGATTATTTTATCGGCAAACAACACAGAAGTGCAATTCCAAAAAGGAGTGAATGGTGAGCCAACAAGATGTTGGAGCTTATTCATGCAGACATTTGCGGTCCCATTGATCCCATATCCAACAACGGGAAGGGGTACACTTTATGTTTCATTGATGATTATAGTCGGAAAGCATGGGTATATTTATTGCTTGAGAAATCAGAAGTATTGGAATGTTTTAAGAACTTCAAAAAATTGGCGGAAAAAGAAGCAGAAGAGTCCATTAAATGTTTAAGGACAGATAGAGGTGGCGAGTTCACTTCATGCAATTTCAAAGCATTCTGTGCAGAACAAGGGATCAAATGACAACTTACTACCGCATGCACACCTCAACAGAATGGCGTTGCCGAGAGGAAGAACCGAACCATAATGAATATGGTGCGTTGCATGCTGGCTGCCAAGAAGATGCCTAAATCATTCTGGACTGAAGTTGTGAATTGGACGTTCTACTTGCTGAACTGGTGTCCTAATCTTGCGGTAAAAAACATCACTCCTCAAGAAGCATGGAGCGGAGTGAAACCATCAGTTGCTCGTTTTTTAGTATGGGGTTGTGTGGCACACATGCATATTCCGGAAGTAAAGAGAGGTAAATTAGATGATAAAAGTTTTTCTTGTATTTTTTTGGGTGTTAGTGGAGAGTCAAAAGGATATAGGCTATTTGATCCTAAGACTAAACGAATTATAATTAGCAAAGATGTAGTGTTTGAAGAAGAAATGAGCTGGGAATGGGAAAAAAACTTTCAGGAGTAAATTGAGACAGAGTTAATATGGGGGGATGATGACCTTAGTGATGAAGAAATTGAAGGAGAAAATAGAGGTGAGGAAAATAGTAATGGGTCAGGTAGTGATATGGATAGTAGTGATGAAAATAATGAGGGTGGTGAAATTAGTGAAGCTAGGAATGGTGAGGCTAGCTCTCAGGGTGTAGTAACTCAAGGGAGAGAAAGAAGGCGACCGGCATGGATGAGTGATTATGTCAGCGGAAAGGGATTTACTGAAGGTGAGGAAGCAACCTATATGATACAGGATGCTACAGCTGAAGATCCCATTTTGTTCGAAGATGCTGTGAAACAAGAAAAGTGGAGAAAGGCTATGGATAGTGAAATAAATTCCATTGAAAAGAATCAGACCTGGAAGCTCATGGACCTGCCAACCGGAGCTAAAATGATTGGTGTTAAGTGGATCTTCAAGACGAAACTGAAACGAGCATGGCGAAGTTCACAAGTATAAAGCTCGATTGGTGGCAAAGGGATACTCTCAAAAGCAAGGGATTGACTACACTGAAGTTTTTGCGCCAGTAGCTCGAATGGACACCATAAGAATGATTGTGGCACTTGCAACATGCAGAGGGTGGAGCATTTTTCAATTAGATGTTAAATCTGCATTCCTCCATGGTGAACTCAGCGAGGACGTATACATTGAGCAACCAAAGGGGTATATAAGGAAAAGGAAGTGAGCACAAAGTATACAAGCTGCACAAAGCTCTTTACGGCTTAAAACAGACTCCAAGAGCTTGGTTTAGTCGAATTGAGTCTCATTTTATTAAGAAGGTTTCAAGAAGTGCCCAAATAAGCAAACATTGTTCACTAAGAAAAGCAGTGAAGGAAAACTGTTGATTGTTAGCATATACGTGGATGACTTAATTTACACCGGCGAGGATGAAGGTATGATGGTCAAATTTAAGAAGTCTATGATGAAAGTATTTGACATGACTGACTTAGGAAAGATGAGGTTCTTTCTTGGAATTGAAGTGTTGCAGAAACCAGGTGGGATTTTCATCTGTCAAAGGAAATATGCTAATGATGTGTTGCAGCGATTCAGAATGTCAGAAAGCAAACCTGTGAGTAGTCCAATTGTTTCAGGTTTCAAAATAAGTAGAGATGTTAATGGAATTGTTGTGGATGACACCTACTATAAGCAAATCGTTGGCAGTTTAATGTATCTTACAACTACACGTCTAGACATCATGTTTAGTGTGAGCTTAATCAGCAGGTACATGTCAAAACCCACTGAATTACATTTGCAAACTGCTAAAAGAATTCTGTGTTATTTAAAGGGGACTACTATCCATGGTATTTTCTATAAAAAGGGAGGGCAAGAGGATTTGCTTGTTTTCACAGACTCAGATTATGCTGGTGATGAAGAAGATTCCAAAAGCACATCAGGTTATGTATTTTTATTAAGTTCAGGTGCTATGTCTTGGATGTCAAAAAAACAGCCGATTGTCACACTTTCAACCACTGAAGCAGAATTTGTGGCAGCTGTTGCTTGTACATGTTAGGCTGTTTGGATGAGAAATGTATTAAGAAATTTGAACCATGTTCAAGAAGGAAGCACCACCATCATGTGTGACAACACTTCTATAATTAAACTCTCCAAAAATCCAGTGATGTATGGAAGAAGCAAGCACATCAGGGTGCATTTTCATTTTCTGAGAGATATTGCAAAAGATGGAGAAATTGAGTTAGTTCATTGTGGAACTCAAGAACAAGTAGCAGATGTGATGACCAAGGCACTAAAGCTCGAAGTTTTTCAGAAGCACAGAGAGAAGATAGGAATATGTGATCTCACTGATATAAACTAATTGCATTCTGCAGCTAGTTTAAGGGAGGGTTTGAAAGGGTCTTTTTCTGTGAAGTTAATGGCTTACAACTAGGAGTACTTTCTTTTCTGTTTCAATAAGTCCTGGTCATCAGAAAGGTTAACTGTTTTGACTTCTTCTAGTTTCAGTTGATAGCAGTAGCTGGCATAGGCTATTTTCATGCATTCTGTTATTCTGTAAAAGGCTATTTAAATTCTAGTTTAAGCTTCAATAAAATGCAGGCATTACATCCAGCTTTGATAAGAGTTTTATTGTTGCAACAATTCTTTTACTCTTCAGATTGGAGAAGGAGAGGAGGAGATGGTGGTAGGGTTGATGGTGAGGTTGACCGACGATTTTGGCTTTGCAGACCTCAAATTTTTTTTAATTTTTTAATGATAAAAAATGTGGCGCGGCCCCCCATTTTATTTTCTGTATTTTTTAATTTTCGTGTAGGAAAAAATATATATTTTCAGGATTAAAATAATGTCAATTTGATTTGAGGGGTTAGATTGAGCCGAATTGTATAAATGTAGAGGCTAATAAATTTTTTTTAAAATATGGGGTATTATTTGAAAAAGTGTTACAAACTCAAGAAGTTTTTACTCATTAAATCATTATTTTATTTTATTTAAAATCTAGACGGCAAGCACACCTAAACGATTAATTATTATGAAATAATTATAATATGTTAGAATGTTGTAAAATAAGAAAAATATACAATCAAAGGTAGTAGAAAATAGCAGTGTTTTTGGAACCGGACCAGACTGGCCGGTCTGACTGGTTCAACCGGATTTTTTGAGCTTTCCGGTTCGATTCAGCTATCGGACCGAAAATGCATGTGAACTCGGTTGGATCGGCAGAACCGCCCAATTTTTTTGACAACCGACGAACCGGCCTGTTTGATAGCAACCCGACTGGTTCGATTACCAACCAAAACGGCACCGTTTTGATGTTCATCAGCCCACAGGCCCATGCTCAAAACGACGGCGTTTCTCTCGGCCCACCATCCCATTTTTCACTCAAAAGAAAATGACGTTGTTTCCTCTTGTGCTTCGTCCTTCGTTCTTTCCTTCTACTTCTGAAATTTTCACAGAAGCAAATCAATTAAAATTAAAAACCCTAGTTTTTCATCTACTTCTGCTTCGTCCTTCGTTCGCCACCGTCGTTTCTGCTTCGTCCTTTCCTTGGCGACTTTTTGTTTCAGGTAAGATTCTGTCTTGATCTTTCTTGATGGGGTAGTTTTTAGATTTTAATATTTTTTTATCAAATTCTTTATTTGACAGATTGTAGTTTAGCTGTATAAAATTTGTTGTATAAAATTTCAATTTCCATATCTGTAATATTTGACAGATTGTAGTTTAGCTGCTTTCTTACCTCATTAACAATACTCCCAAAATTTGTTGAAATAATTGGAACCGAACATACTGTGCTGATGTTGAAAATTTGTTGAAATAAATTTCAAATAGAATTACATTCAAATGGTAATAGAAATGCTTGATAAATTTCAGGTTTCATTTTATATGGCTTCAATGCAAGCATTCGGGTCTAATTCTGATTCAACGTCTACTCTAATTTTAAGTTCAACTTTAAGTGCCCTCTGTAAGAGAAAAAACAGATATTGCATGGAAGTTCTGTGTAGAAGTATTTGATCCTGTGGGAAGTAAGAGGAAGAAGATTATTTGCAACTATTGCAATAAAGTCTTTTCTGGTGGGGGTATAAACCGATTCAAACAACATTTAGCCGGTATTAGAGGTGATGCGGTGTCTTGTAATGAAGCTCCTGAAGAAGTTAGAGTGCAAATAAGGACACAGTTGGATGAATTTGTTTCAAAGAAAATGAGAGAACAAGACTCAATTGCAGAATAAAATCCATTTCTTACACCATAAATAAATGTTGGTGGTGTACAAGTGCCTGCTAGACCATTAGGTAATGGTGGTGGTGTACAAGTTCAGGGAGGAAGAAAACGTAGCAGAACAATTGGTTCTTATTTTGTCTCAAGAACAGAACCTGGAGATCAACCAACAATCATAAGTGCGATGCAAAGTCAGGAGGTCAAAGAAAAATGTGAATTAGCAATTTCAAAATGGATGATTGATGCATACATTCCTTTCAATGTTGTCAATTCTATCTATTTCCAGCATATGATTGATGCCATTGCTGGGTATGGTCTTGGTTTTAAATCTCCAAATGTTCATAACCTCCGCGGTTTCTTATTGAAGAGAAATGTTGAGGAGGTGCGAAATTATGTTGATGGCTTTCACGCGTCATGGAGAGAAACTGGATGCACCATAATGGCTGATGGGTGGATAGATCAATGTAGAAGGATTCTCATCAACTTCCTGGTTTATTCTCCCAAAGGTACTATTTTTCTAAAATCCGTAGATGCCTCTGATGCTTCCAAAACTGCTGATATGTTGCATGGTTTGTTTAGAGAAATTGTGCAATTTGTTAGGCCTGAAAATGTTGTGCACATTGTCACGGACAATGCTGCAAATTATGCCGCAGCAGGAAGGAAATTAGAAGATGAATTTAGGACATTATTCTGGTCTTCGTGTGCTGCTCATTGCATTAATTTAATGTTGCAAGATTTTAAAAAGTTAGATGAAGTTGGTGATATTGTAGCTCATGCATCTAGGATAACTAAATACATCTACAATCATTATTTTCCATGGCATTTTATGCGACAATTCACTGGAGGAAGGGAGATATTACATCCTGCACCTACTCGATTTGCCACTAATTTTATTGCTTTGCAAAGTATATTAAGTCAAAAAAAATACTTTGAGAGCCATGACTACATATAGAGAGTGAGTTATTTCCTCTTATGCTAAGGAAATCAAGGGGGAAAAGTTTGAGAACAATGTCTTGGATCCTTATTTTTGGAAGGAATGTGCTGTCATTGTTAAGCTCACTGAACCTCTAGTTCGTGTTTTGCGACTTGTTGATGGTGATGATCGACCAGCAATGCCATACATATATGAGGTTATTCACACAGCTAGAGCCAAGATGTTGAGAAGATTTCATAGAAGGAAAAAAAAGGGTTGATCCTTATATTAAGATTCTTGATGATCGATGTGACCGTTAATTGCATAAAAACCTTCATGCTGCTGGATTTTGGCTCAATCCTCAATACCAGTACAATCCTAGTGAGGCGAACAAGTGTAGACACACTATTGCTGGGTTGTATGATGCCATAGAGAGGTATGCTTATGAAAATGAAACTTTGAGAAGTAAGTTGTCAAGTGAGGTGAAGTTATTTCGAGGTACAGTGGGGAACTTTGGTCGTCCTAGTGCAGTGGCTGATTGTTATGTGATGTCTCCAGGTAATTTTTTTTAAATGTATTGATATATTTTTTCATTAATTTTATTAAGGTTTACTAAAAATATAGAAAACTAATCTTTATGTGCAGACGAATGATGGATGAACTATGGGAGCAGTGCACGAGAGTTGCAAAAGTTAGCTATTCGAATTTTAAGCCAAACATGCAATGCTTCTGGTTATGAGCGAAATTGGAGCATATTTGAGCATGTTCATTCAAAGAAAAGAAATAGATTGGAGCATCAAAGACTTAATGATTTGGTATATGTTCATTACAATTTAAAGCTACAGCAAAAGTACATTTCTATAGTTTTTACTTTTTATTTATTAACAATCTATAATTTTGAATTTTAACTCTAGTTGCGTTTGGACTCAAATGTTTGGCTACTGTAATTATGCAGACAACTTGCTAATATTTTGGTTAATTAATGTAGGAGTTTAAAAGGTAGGAATTATGACCCTATAAACTTTGAGGAGTTTCGAGCTAATGATAGTTAGATATTAGAGGATGAACCACCAATTCTAACAAGTTCTGAATTAGAGGCTTTCCGAAATGAGATGGAAGCATGTAATATTCAAGATGTCCCTAATGATGGTAAGTTAGTAACTACCTACTTATTTTAATAGTTGTTGATATAAAACTATTGTTGTTAATTTATTGATTCTTTGTTTTTATGTTTTATTTGATAATACTAGAGTTGAACTTCCAAGATATGCTTGATGATGAGAATGATGAAGATGAAGTAATTGAAGGTGGACGTCGTTTTGAAGACCTTACCGAAAATGCTAGTGGCTCAACCTCTCAATTTGTTGTCAATCCATGGGACATTTAAGTGTGTTCGAACTTTGGATATTTAAGTGTGTTTCTTTATTTTGTAATTTGATACTCCCTCCGGTCCGAATTAAACGTCGTTTTAGCATTTGTACACTATTTGAGATAATTTTGCCCCGAATTTTTTCTCGGAAGTACGTTAATCCTTAACGTACGTTCGAAAAAAAGTACGGAATTTTTTGGGGTCAAATAGTACCTCATCCGGCCTCCTCGATATGCGTTCCCTACTGAATATTGGGATGCGAGGAAGACATTTAATTCGGACCAGAGGGAATATTTAAGTGTGTTTGAATGAACTTTGAACTTTGAATAACATTTCATTTGAATGTTAGATTGTTTCTTTTATTTTAAACTTTTGATCTACTTGATATTTTATTTTGATATATTATAAAATGATACTCCCAGTAGGAAAAAAACCAGTCGGTTCAATCCGGTTCAATTATCTAAAATTAAACGGTTCGATATGTGTCCGGTTTAAAATGGTTCAATGGTTCAATTCAGTTGAACCCGATCGAACCTGGTCGAAGCATAAAATTTTCATTTCCGGTTCGTTGTCCGGTGCGGTTCTGAAAACTATGGAAAATAGTAATTAAAAATAAATGGGTAAAAATTGAAATGCAATTTGTTGGCCCAAGTTCAACTATTCGTGAACCAAAGGGCCCAGATAAAATCAAATCGATCAAGATTTGTTGACGAGACGAACCAGAAGAAAAAAGAACGCAAGAAGAAGGAGGAGGTTAGAAATTTGGTCGTTGAATTTGAAGGCACAGCGAAAATGGCATCACCCGCAGGTGGAAGAGGTGGCAGATTTGTGATGGGTGCAGCTAAGAAGGTAAAGGAAACGAAGCTGAACCATCCTGCTTATGCCCCCCTAGGGAGCGTCGTGAACGCCCAACTCAAAGCCAAGAAGATCCCCGCCGCCTCCTCTCAGCTGAGTCAGTTCATCGGAATTCGTGACCCTCCTCGCTCCGACATCTCCAAGCTCATCTCCAAGTTCATCAAACTGAACAATCGTCAGGTCTCATCTTCTATTTCTTTCATGCCCTCCAGCTGTTTGATTTAATGGGTCTCTGAAAATTCTTTCTAATTTTCTTGTGTCGTGTGTGATAATATTCCAAATCAATATTCGATTTCCTTGTTGAATTTATGTTTAATTCCTGTGTAAGAGTAGGAAAAATTATGGTTGAAGGATATGGGTAGCATTGTGTTATTGTTTTCATTTTTTCTTCTGGAAGCCAGAGCAGTAAATGAATGGGTAGTTTTATTTATTGCGCAAAATTTGGTACACCTGATACAGTGAGAGTAATTCATACACCAAACTCCTAGCCAAAGAAATGAAAGTTGAAGTATAGCTCATTAGTTTCATTCATTTTTACTTGAAGTATGACAAAAACCTGTTGTGGTTTCAGATGCATATGCAGGAAGTACTCAGTATTTAAGCTGGAGAATTGGTTCTCGTAAATGAATTTCTGACCACTTCACCCGTACCTTGCTTGTTTAGGTGTTTCGTAACTCTTTTATACTTTTAGAAGTTTGGTCCAAGGCATTGCTTTGATCATCTTATACTGTAAGAGTATATTTTGAACAACAATTGATTTCCCATTTTTTTGCCGGAGCTTGCAAGTGTTTTTCAGTTGTACGTAATCCTCTAACTGCTAGTAAGCTTAGGATATGTGTCATTTTAGGCAAGTGAAGGCATGCTTATCCAAAGCGAAGGAATTAGGATTGCGAGTCTTGTTACCTGCGGTTTCAGTGAGATGAGATTCGGTTTAGATACAGGAAAACCTACTGTAATTTGTTTTAAGCACCAATCACCAAAGCTAACCATATAATTGTATGGACCTTATTATAGTGCAGTACATTCTATTCAAGAAGTAGAAAAATGAAAACCGATGAGGTTCAAAAGTTTGCAGTGAACCTGTCATCTCTTTGATTTTGCGAGATCTCTATTCTTTGATGACAGTTCTCTATCGTCTTTGAAAAAGTACTTTATGGTCTTAGTTTTTGTACCACGTTTTGTAAAGCAAAATCTAAAACTAACATAGCGGTATCGGTGTGTTGCAGAACCCTGGCATGAAGAAGGACCGCCTTTGTGAGGAGAAGTTGTGGGCCTTATTGGAAGGGAAAGAGAGAGTTGGGATACCAGAGATTACCAAACTGCTGTCCCAACAATTTGTCAAGTCTGGATGATCTTTCACAGAACCATTAATCAGTTCGCCGTATTATTGTCGGATTGTTTCTTTGAATTTAGATGACATGCGACAGCTATCGAGATATTTGGCTGCATTTAAACAATAGTTGCTACAGATTTGTAGTAATGGTGGTGTGTTGCTAGTTTCCTTGATAAGAATATCACCATTCCTGGCTATTCACTGCTTTCCCTTAGAAGGGTGCAATACAATTATACAATGATTTTAGCAATTTGATCTTGTAGTTGACTTCCTATTGATTTGAGGAGAAGAAGCATCTCTTTTATTAATCCTTTATTATTATTACTACAATATACATGTGTCTATTTTTCTCCTCTTTTTTAGGAGAATTTGTGCTGAGATTTGCTGCTATGCAAATTGCAACAAAGAAAACAAACTACGAACGGTGCATATCATTTTTTTTTTTGTTGTTGGTGAAAATAACTTTTTTTTTAATAATATAGCATTTGAGTAATAATTTTTTATAAAATATCTGAATAATATTGATTTTTTTTTTCTTTTCCTGCCAAAAATAAGTTTCATGTGCTAAACTAACCTCTCTTTGTGAATATTAAACTTTTTTATAATAAATTACATAAAAAATCCTAAAATTTCTAAAAGTTGCATTTTTTATCTTTATAATACCATTTAAAAAATGGTAAAAAAATTATAGTCAATTATGAGAATGGAGTAAAAATATTACAAAAATGTTAGAGAAAAAGTAACACAAATGAGTAAAAAAAGGAAAAACTTGAAAAAAAAATAAAGTTTAAATCTATTTTTTTTTTTTGTCTTGAAGACTTGAACACAGTCCCACAGTCCCACAGTCCCACAGTCATTTGCGTTCTTACCAAAATATCCTCTGCCAGAAAATAAGATAACATAAATATAAGGTGGAGTATTTTCGTAAAATAACGTATCAATGTGGGTATATGCATAATTACATAGACAAGCAAGACTCCCTCCCTCCCTCCCTCCCTCCCTCCCATATTTCTATTCCTTGGAGTTTGATTTTTGCAGTCTATTCTATTCTAGGGTTTAAGCAGCAAAGCAATTGAGGGTTTTAGCAGGCGCGAGAGAGGACGATGGCACTGGCGTACGCTAAGAGTGTATTTGGAGGGACCAGGATGCTGATGGCGAAAGCATCTGCATCTGCCGCTACAGCTTCTTCTGCAACAACCAAGACTGCTGCTCCTGCAACTGAGAAAAAAGGGATCCAAAAGCTTGTTCCTGTTTCTCCTCAGCTGGGTCAGTTCCTTGGCTCCGCGGAAGCATCTCGCACCCAAGCTGTCAAGAAAATCTGGGAATACGTCAAGCTTCACAATCTTCAGGTACCCTCTTTCTCCCTCTCTCACTTTTCCTTCATCGTTTTGTGTTATTTGCTTCCCCGGAAGTGTTGTATCTGCGGATCTTGTGCTTCATGTTTTAGGGTTCCGGGTCTCATTTCCTTCTCTAGCATATCAGAGTCCTGAATACTCTTAATATTGTTCATTAGGCTTTATCAGGATCGTCCAAAAGTTATGATTGATTTCAGATAGGTTGGTGTGCGTTATAAATCGCTCTTCCTCTTTAAAATCATTTTGACTAGACCTTTGGGGCAAATCCAAGTGATGCTAATGATGTTGTTGTGTTGATGAAGAATAAGAAATGAGCTTCCCTTTTTCCTTTTTTTGTTCTGTGCTACTTGGCTATATTCAACTTAATGTCTTACTATTAGATCTTTATTTTTACGATCATGTGTTCCTTAATCATTCTTTATTTGCTGATACGATTTCATTTAGTATAATGTATGCAAAGGAAGTCAAATTTTAGGTTTCAGTGCTTGTTGGTATTTTCTTCATTAAGATGATGTTAATCGTATGAAGTTGCCCTTGCTTTACAATAAATAGCTACTTGCATTTATGTCTCATGAATTTAATATTTCCCAAGCTATTGCCGTCATCACCATTTTTTGCTTTCTTCAGTTTCCAGATGTATCTATTATAATTGGAATGGCAGTAGAATTGTGTCAGCGTTGTGTTCTGTTCCTCTCGGGATCAGAGCACAGAGATTCTTTTCATTTTTTTCTCTTCAGTTTTAGTGCCATGAATTGGATAACAATTTTTCGAAGTGTTTATGAGGTGAATGTGACTTGACTGGCATATCTTATAAGTTTTTGTTGAGATCATTGAGCTTAAATTTAGCTTCTAAATGGTACCATCCTGCAGTTAGCTTTATGTTTTTTGTTTGGGTAATGGAAAAAGGATGTTGATGAGAAGGGAAGTGGTCAATACTAATATAGTTTAGAAGATCATGTTGCTTTAATGCATTCCAATTTTGTGGATTGTCGCCTGCTATTTAGTATCCTATAGTGTTTTACATTTCACTTCATAATTTCCTGATACGTGATTCGATCATAATTCTTTGCAGAATCCTGCAAACAAGCAGGAGATTCGTTGCGATGAGAAGTTGAAGGCCATATTTGATGGGAAAGATACCGTGAGCTTCCTGGAGATGGCCAAATTGTTGTCCCGACATTTTGTGAAGTCTGCTTGATGATGATGCTATTGGGTAGTAGTCTGTTCTTTTTGTGCATCGTGGCCTGCTGCTGTATAGTCCTTTGCGTATCTAACCTTTTGTAGCTCTGCCTTTTCTTATCTAACCTGTTGGGGCTTTGCATGTTTGAACCCTATTCCTAAAATATAGAGCAGGGCCTTTTGTTAGGAGCTTAATGTGGTAGTCACGGATGGTTACGCACTTTTGCTAAGTAATGACTTTGATTTTGTACTGAGTTGGGTTGTCTTCATCGTTTGTCTGTGTTTTCACTTGGTGTTTGTTTATTGTCTTGGATTTTACTGTCTTTTTCTACAATTGATAATAATCTCGTTTGGATCACATTGCACCAAGGGAGTAAATCAGCTTAGCTTTTTTCCGCTTCTCCAACAGCTAAAAGCCGGTTTAATACATTAGCCGGTACTTTTGTCAAAATAGTTATTTTATCCCTAAATGGTTTTTTTTGTCTCATTGGTCCTAGATGTTTTGATTTTGACCCTAGTTGAGACAATAATTACTGTTTTTTTGTTGATGTGTTGTGTCATGTTACACGCCATGGCACGTTATATTTGTATAAAAATATTAAAATTTAGCAATAAGAAATAAAAATTCAGAAAATTCTAATAAAAATAAACAAAAATAATTAAAAAATATATTATTTTAAATTTTGCAAAACATTAAGATAATAAAAATTAAATTATTTAATATTTTTTAAAAGAATTATACAAAAAATATATATAAACCCAAAAAATTCTAAAAAATATTTAAATTTTTACAAAATATCTTACGAGCATATTTAAATTTCAGTAAAATAGAAATTTATAAACTTAAATCTATATAAAAAAATTAGAACTTTAATGACAATTGAAAATTGAAAGGTAACTTTTACTGGCCTTATTTCATTTTTCTTCGTTAAAAATATTTAACATTGAATTTTTTGTCTCATGTAACAACGTCGTGACAATTAAATTAACCGTTCGTTTGTGTGTATCTATCTAATACATCAACTACTCTACTTTTTTATTTATTTAAATTACGATTTTCATTTATTAATGACCCAAATATAATTTATGACCTACCCTACTTGTTAAAACAAATGAAGTGTATTTTTAGAAAAAATGAAACAAGGCCACCAAAAATTACCCTTAAATTTTCATAGTTGTTAGCGTTCTAATTTGTTTATATAAATTTAAGTTTATAAATTTTCTGTTTTTCTGAAATTTAAATATGTTTGTAAGATATTTTGCAAAATTTAAAATATTATTATTTTTAAATAATTTTAAATAATATATATTTTTTTTGGATTTTTATGAATTTTTATTTCTTAATTGTTAAATTTTTATTTTATTTTTATAAATCTGACGTAGTGTTTGACATGACACGCTACGTCAACAAAAATATTTAGAGTTAATAGAGTTTGTCTCCGTCAAAGATTATTGTCTCGGCGAGGGTCAAAATCGACAAACAGAAAAAAAAATCTAGGATTATATGAGATAAAAATAACATTTAGGGTTAAACTAATTATTTTTACAAACATTAAGGGTCAGCTTATGTATATTAAATAGAAATTTAGTTTAATTTGAATCCAATGATTTGGAGTTCCTTCTAGGAGCGTGTTGTCACGCTACAAACAAAGAGGGCTCGCGGATGGCTCGGTCAATCAGGCCAAGGTGCGAGCAAGCGGGTCAGGAGAACTGGAGTGCCGAAAGAGGTTATCCAGGACAACTCATGGACAAACTCATGAGATGGTCGGCCTGGTCATGAACAAAGGTACTCAAGGATTCTCCATCATGGTGGAAGGTTCCAGAAGGATCAAGAAGAGTCTAGCCCATTGTGGAGAATGGTGTAGAGACTTCCGGAAGCCTTCTAGAAGGTGTCTAGAAGGAGAGGGTTCTAGAAAGGTTCTAGAACCCCTAAGGGGAACCGTTAGATCAAGTAGATCTTAACCGTCCATTGGGGATATAGACTTGTATAAATAGGGGTAGCCATTAAATTGTACATTCAGCCAAGAATTAGCAAGTCTTGTAGGGTCAAACTCTTGTAATCTCTTGTGTGCAATTATATAGCATTCTTCTCTCAAGTATCTCGTGCGTTTTCCTTTCATAGTTCTTCTTGTGCTAACGTTCTTTCAAGCTTTGTGCTTTGGTGGTTTAGGCTGACTTAGCAAGCCAAGGGTGAGCTAGCTAGGTGTCGCACAGGTCAAATCACTGCGTAAAATACTCATCCCGTGACAAGTGGTAGCGGAGCACAAGTTCAGTTCGGAAAGGAGGACATGGCTAACGACGCAGGGGCGAGCAATGTTGGAGACCATGTCGGGCGCGAGAAGGAGAGGCGCGGAGACAAGAAGCTGGAGTGATTCTTGTGCGGGGGGGCGCACAAGGCAAGGGACTGCCCGACACGCCCGAAGCTTTTAGCACTCATCATGGGCGACGATGAGGTGCCCGAGCCAAGTTGTCGTGGGGAGGCGACAATTGGGGCCATATAGGCCATGGGCTCAGTGAAGCACACAGAGTTGACGGATAACAACTCTAACTCGGGCCAAGGTGGCAAGGGGGGCGAATCGACAAAGATCGGGAGGAAATGTCCGTGGATAGTTTGCAAGCCATAGAGAACCGACTCCTAAGTGTTGTGGGGGTTCTGGTCAGACAAATGGAGAAATTGAAGGGCCAAGTCAAGCACTTCAAAGAGTCCACTCAATGGGAAACTGCTTGAAGACCTTCAAGCCAAGGCCAAGAGGTTAGGCGAGCAGCTGGAGGACGTGAGAGATTCCCTTGCCGATATTGCCACTATGAAAGAAGACCTTCGTGCGACGGAGGCTGAGCGGGGGGGTCGGCTCGAGGGCTCCGAGAGGGGGGGGGGGTGCCTGAACCAACCATGGACAAGGGAATGTCCATAATGGAGCAAGCCGAGGCGACGGACAACCAAGGCAAACTTAAGGGACTCGCGGGCGAGGTGCCAAGAGGGCATCGAGAGGGGCAGACACCGACGGGACGGGTGCAACTCAAGTCTGAGACGAGGTCAAGTGCGGGGGCACGTAGTCATTCGACGACTCCAAGGGTGGAGAAGTTGAAGCGGCAAAGGTCGAAGGACGCTGCGCAACAAGATGCCAAGGGGGGACACTATCATACGGGTAGGGCCCCCGAGCGAGGCGGCAAGTTGTGGCAACGCAAGCGTAAACCGAGGGAGTTCGGGCGTGGGCCACGACGACAAGGACGTCGCTGAATTTGGTGGGGGAGGATGTCACGCCCCAAAAGAAGAGGGCGCGCCAATGTGCTAGAAGGGCACGCGGATGGCTTGGTCAAACGGGCCAAGGTGCGAGCAAGTGGGTCGGGAGAATTGGAGTGCTGAAAGAGGTTATCCGAAACAGCTCATGGATGGACTCATGAGATGGTCAGCCTGGTTATGAACAAAGGTACTCAAGGATTCTCCATCATGACAGAAGGTTCCGGAAGGATCAAGAAGAGTCTAGCCCAATGTGGAGAATGGTGTAGAGACTTCCAGAAGCCTTCTAGAAGGTGTCTAGAAGGAGAGGGTTCTAGAAAGGTTCTAGAACCCCTAAGGGGAACGTTAGATCAAGTAGATCTTAACCGTCCATTGGGGACATGGACTTGTATAAATAGGGGTAGCCATTAATTTGTACATTCAACCAAGAATTAACAAGTCTTGTAGGGTCAACCTCTTGTAATCTCTTGTGTGCAATTATATAGCATTCTTCTCCTAAGTATCTAGTGCGCTTTCCTTTCATAATTCTTATCGTGCTAACATTCTTTCAAGCTTTGTGCTTTGGTGGTTTAGGCTGACTTAGCAAGCCAAGGGTGAGCTAACTAGGTACCGCACGGGTCAAATTGCTACACAAAATACTCATCCCGTGACAATATACACGGACCATTGGAACCACCACCATGTAAATAGTTTGTAAAAGAAAAGAAAAAGAGACTTCTTCCTCTGTCACTAGATAAATAATAATCTTGAGGGAGTGAAATTATACACAAAAAATGACGTTTGCTCTTTTAAGGCAACTTTAGTTAATCGTCAATTCTGGTAAACATGATGGAGCACTTAATTGGCTAATAATTAATTGAATTTATGATACCAAAACTGATTTAATTAAGTATTGAGGTTTTTTTCCCGCAAAGAAGAATTAATTACTTTCTTATTTCAGTGAAATCCTCCTAAATGTTATTTATCTAGTGACGGAGAAAGTATATTATTAAGCCAACAACAAACTAAAAATTAAAACCGATATTTACCTAGGTAAGCGTTACGAAAATAAATATAAATCTCTTGCTTGGACAAAAAAATCATAATTCTTCCGGGAACGACTTAATTTTTACTCCAATATATGAATATATACTCGAATTTAGGTTCAAAGTTCTTTTCCGTATATCCGGAAAAGAAAAACATTAAACGTCAGTTTCATGAGAAACTTTTTCTTGTTTTGTTCAAACGTTTCATCGTGAGCAAACTGAATAGGCGCGAATTAGGTAAGCAAGTTTGGAAGGGTGTGGAAGGCAGGAAGCTGCTTTATTGATTTGCTTTTTTACTACAATTAAAAGGGAAAAGATATTTTCGGGTTGAGTTCGGTTCGAATGGACTGACCCGAAATCTTTGAGTCTGTGTTTGGGTTAGTTGCTGCCTCTGCCTTGGCTTGCCTTTGCGTTATCCTCCCTGTCCTTCACGCACTGTTCTCTTCTATTGTTATTTATTTATTTTAAGGTTTGCCGGGAACTGATACCTGCAATTAACGGCGACCGGCGGCGAGATCTCTGCCGCATCGATTGGCGTAACAGAACATATCGTTGAACGAGATGACAACAATAGCCTTGGACGAAGAAGACGAGAGCTTGGCCCACTTCCTTGAATCCGAGGTCCTTTCTGAAGTTTCCGATCAGGTATTCCTGCTTTTCATCCTCTGCAGTTAATCATTATTATTTTCTTCTTCTTGAGGAGAAGAAATTCTCAATTTTGATGGATTTGCAGGAAGGGGAGGAGGAGGAGGAGCGCAAACCGAAAAGAGTTCGTTTCCAGGAGAATGAGAAGCTCAAAGAGAAAGAGGATGCTATTACCACTGTCAATAAAAAGAAAACAAGGAGAATGGAGTCTGGGTTTTTCACCAAAATCCCTCCTGAACTCTTCCCTCACATCCTCAAATTCCTTTCCTCTGAGGTCAATTGTACATTCATCTTTTTTGGTCTTTTCCCAGAAATGTTTCATTTTTTATTCATATATTTGATTCTGCAAACTAAAGTTCAATTCTTTTTGTTAATTGAAACATGGCAGGATCTTGTAGCCTGTTCTCTGGTGTGTAGATTTCTGAGTTACGCAGCGTCGGACGAGTCCTTATGGCGTCGCCTGTCAGTATTCCTTTTTTTTTTCTCTCCTAAGAAAGTTCCTTACTTTTGGCTTGCTCATCAACTTATGACCTTTACTCTGCTTTAAGTAGTCACTGCTGATGTCCATTGTTTAAGTAATAAGTATTCGTTGCGCAATTATTGGAATGACATCACTTTTCCTTGTGTATTTCCATTGCTAACTCTTATCAGGCCATTCTCTATTCTCTAATTTTTGTTTAGTTGCTGCCTTCTATGTTATCTCTGTTCTTCAGTTTTGCTCTGACAACTAAAATCCAATAAACCAAGTGTTCATATAGTATTGTATCCTTTGTCCCTGCTTCAGTTTACCAAATGACTGGACTCTTGTTTTACTTGGTGGTTTTAGCCAGTTAGCCGCACTGGTTAGCAACGGTATTCATTTTGTTAAAATTTGGGCAGGTATTGTATGCGATGGGGTCTATTGCCTCCTTCCAACAAGTTATGTGATTCTGCCTGGAAGAACCTTTACAAACAGGTACCTCTTTCACTTTTGATAAATTAGTGCAATCCGTTGTTTTCACTTTAAAAATAAAGGAGAAAAGTCCAATGAAGCCATCTTATTGTGAGTAGACTCAGTTGTATAACACTCTCTGATGTTACTGCACAAGTATGTCATCCACTGTTAACAGATGATAAATGTCAATGTATTGTTTTTAAAAATCTGTCATTGCAAGTTTGAATCTCTGTATGAGCAATGCCATTTTTCAATAAATTTCAACGGCAAAGTTGTCCCTGATTATGTTCAGGAAAACCAAGTTCTGTACTCATGTTCTGCTGTAGTAACAAGATTTCACATGTTAGTTCTTTTTCTTGATGGTCTTATTATTGGTACTTGAGTTGAAGTTTGAGTAAGAACAAAGATTTTGACTTTCGATGTACTACCTTTTCGTTTTGCAGCGTGATGAAGAGGACACTGTTAAGCTTGTTACAAACTGCCCACCTGAGTTTAGAGAATACTACATCCAAATGCAAGCAGCAAAGAGAAGCCAAGCACCCCTTCCTTCACAGGTAATGCAGTCCTTTTTTCTTGACATTTTGTTTGTTTGATAAAAAAGAACCTGTATAATTGTGGAGATTGAAAATTAAATATACAACCATGTATCTCGGCGCTGTTTATAGGCTAAATTGTCCCCAATTTATGTCATAAAAGAATTATGTGAGGGTGTTCATTACACTAAATGAGTGTTGTGTTACAAGTACTGCTCTTATCCCTGTTTTGTTGTGCTTTTATATTAGGTTTAGGGCGTTTACTTTAGTTTCAAGCATCATTAGTAACTTTAGAGTCTTGCATGCTCAATAGTTGCTTCTATTAGTCTGCTTTGTTAATGGATATGAACCAACAGCCTGACGAGTCCCTTAAATTTATAATCTTATTAATTTAATTACCATGTGAAGGTGAAGGATGATAGAATAATTCTGGATAAATCAGTTGCTGATCGAGTATCCATGTGGAAGAGCAGCAAGGGTCTGACTGATAAGGTGGACACTAATCATGCTTGTTCTGGTGAAACATGTTCTCACTACCAAATAGGAGATGCATTTGTTTGTGAGAAGACTGGAAACGTACATGGTAGGAAATTCATGCTCGATTCAATCATGTCATCATTCTTAAAGTTTCGATTGTAATGTGATTTTAACTCCTTGTTTGTCCCTTTCAGTGTGTGATGATACTTGCAGAGAAGTTATTATGGACCCTACAAGTGAGCTTTTGGTCTGTACAATCTCTGGCCGCTGTTTTGATAGGCTGATGTTACCATCCGAAATAGAAGGAGATGCTGATACTGTAAGTAGAGTTGTTTTGTTTTGATACATTTCTTTTTTAACATGTTAGTTAGTGTATGTGACCTGTTGCATCTGATATTTTAGGACCAACAACAAGGCGGTGTTACAGATGAAGCAGAACCATTCATGGGATCTGGCCGTTTTGGTAATTGATCTCATCTAGTTCTCGTGATCTATTGTGACGTGAACGTTTCGTTTCCATCCATCTCATTGTGGTGTTTGTATGTGGCAGCACGAGCTTATTTGCTCGGGTATAACTGTGAGGATGAGAAGGAGTTGGAAGCTACTCTGAGGTTTTGCTAATCCAGATCATGCTAGCTTAAAAATGAGAAACAAATGTCATGAAATTTGCCTTGTGAATATTTAAGGCCTGATATTATGAGAGTTGCATGTATGTCGTTATGCATGAATGAATTGCTTTGTGCCAAATAACAAGGTTTCTTAACATAAATTAGAATGAATCTTTTTTGCAAGTTGGTGATAGACTGATAGTTGTAGGTGAAAGAAAATGAAAGTAAAGTTAGGTGAAAGAAAATGAAAAAAGGTTATTTTCATTTGTTTTTGAGATTTTTACTAATTTTAAATTAAATAACGTTTTGTTATTTTTTATGTGAATTTTTTTGTTAGACTTTACTAGTTTATTTCTAATTATTGAGTAGGGATGGATGTTGGAATTAATAAAGTATGGTAAGTAGAATAAGACAAAAAGAGTATTAGTGGCTAATGTAAATTTAAAATGTGTGAAAAGTGAAAAGAAAGAAAATAGTATGGGTCCTGTTTATTATCGGCTAGAAAACACTTTCCTTCATTTTCTTATTCAAAAGAAAGCATGAGTTATTTCCGGAAAATTTGAGAAAAAATGAAGAAAATCAATTTCATTCGTGCATCCCTCTTTACTAAAAAAAAGTAACACAAAATAATTTTGATCTTCTCCATCTCTCTTCTAATCTAAGAAAAAGAAATCTAGATCTATTTTTTATATTTTTTACGAGTATTGAAGAGTATAAATTCATGGTTTGTTTCTTCAAAGCCTGCTCCTGACCATGAACTCTTGGACCATTCGTAATTACATCATTACTTTTTCTTGTATTTCTTTAGAAGTTCCACTATCATTTTTATAATTAATATTAACTCATTAATGTATAAAATTATATCATTTTGTAGGAAAAAATATATAAAAAATTATATAGTTTATTCTACTTTGTCCCCTATAATTTACCTATAATTTAGAAGGATTATAATATAATCCTATAGTTTTCTAAATTTTGTAATTTTAACTTTCATAATAGTAAAAATATTTCAAATAAATTAGAAAAAAATTGCAAAAAATTACAAGTTGGATAAAGAAACGTAACAAATATGATGACCTAAGACAATGAAAACAACTAGTTTAAATTTTACTCACATTTTTATTATATTTTCCTTTCATTATATTTTAAAATTTTCTTATTAATTAAAAAAAAACAGTGGAGTCGATTGTCCCATTTTTTCTCATACTTCCATATTTTTTTAATTCTTTTACCATCTTTTATTTTATAACTATTAAAAATATTAAAATTGCACCCTTTAAGAAATTATAGTATTTGAATTGCAGGTTTTTTGAATTATAGGGCCCAAACATAAACATTTTATAAACTATAGAGTTTTTATGGAGTTTATCTATGTTATCATAATTTTAAATATATATGTTCATTTTTAAGATTTGTATGAAATATGCATAATTTTTTTATCTTGCATAAATTGTCAACAAATATTTTACTATATATACATTTTTATCTTTTCTTTTGGTATAAATATTTTATTATATTCAAATATAGGAAAATAACTTCTCACTACATCCAAACACAAGAAAATATTTTTCAGCTAAAGAACCAAACAACAGAAAATAATACATTTTTCTGGAAAACATAATCCATAGAAAATATTTTCCTCAGATAAATTATTTTCTCGAAACAAATAGAGTTTTATTGTTTATTCCATTTTTCTTGATTTTATTATATAACAAAAGAAAAAAAGAATGTGTGCAATATTGAAAAATATTGGACAAGCACGATTTTTTTGTATTATAAGCTGCAAAAACACTAAAATGGATCTTAAGAAGGCAAATTTTAAGGAATTATAAGTCAATTTCAAGCACGGTTTGTTAGTGAGTTTTCGTATAATTATGGGAGCGGAGAAAATTGGTAAACCCTACGTATATTTGTATATTAATTAGGCCTAGAGATATCGGTCGTTTATATCCTATAAATAAATAGAAGAATAAAACAAACTGCGTTGATAAGTTTAAGGATTCAAATAAAGGAAGAATCAGTTGAAGAGTTTCTTGCTATAGACTAATTGTTCGTTTGACAAATTGACTAGTCCGGTCCGGAGTGGCCATCTGGATCGAGAAGATTAGAAATGGGGTACCCAACCCAAATCGGGTAAAATTTGTCAAAATTCGAGAAAAATCAACTAAGAACTTGTCAAAACCTCGATTGATCAGTGTCTTTTCCCGATCTAAATTTAATAATTATTGTTTTCAAAAAACATTCTTCGTCAGTTTTAAAATTTATATTCTTTATACATTTTTTTTTAAAAATTGGACATTCATTCATTAACCAAATCTGCAACTACGTAAGGATGAATGAAAAGCGGGGCATTCTCCACTCCAAAATTCTTCCAAATTGGAAGACAAAGCTCTTTTAGTAAGAGTATGGGCAACAAAGTTTTCTACTCTACGAATATGCGTAAATGAACAATACGAGAAGTAATTAGACTGAACTTGAATGTCTTGTGCTAGAAGGAATTAGATTGAACTTGAATGTCTTGTGCTATCAGGCCCACCCTTATTGAACATCAATGGTGCCGAGATTGTTAGTTACTGCCAATTGAAGAGCATTTCATATCGTCAATTCCTTCGCAATTGAGACCCCGTATGTAACTAGAATGCACCAAGCTATGCAGAAAAGGCAATTCCCCATGTAATCTCGGGCAACAATACCAAGGCTAGTCGAAGTCGGGCCGATTGCCGCATCAGCATTTAAGCAAATTCTATTACGTAGCGGAGGGGTCCACCTAGGGACTTCACTATGGTCGCAACTCGGTCCCTCCTGAGCATTCGGTCTATTGACATTCCTACAATCTACCAATAATCTTGCTCCCCTAGCAATCACCGTTGCTGGATTATCTCTATCTTGTTTAAAGACAAGACCATTCCGGGAGGTACACAAGGCCCATAAAGTTGAACAACATTCTTCTACTTCCATAGCCGACAAAGTATTCCTTATCCAAAGAATCTACAAAGAAAGTGGCTCATTAGGGAAGAAGGTGAGAAGTGAGGATAAGGGTGACAGTCCCTAAACTTGCTGAGCAAACGAACATGTAAGCAACAAATGGTTAATTGTCTCCTCGTCATGAAGGCAACAAGGACACATCGAGTCCTCCAGAATATTACGTCGAACCAGATTAGGTTTGGTTGGAAGACCATTATGGGATGCTTTCCACATAAATTTTTTAACCTTCGGTGGCATTTGTAACCCCCATAAGAAAGTCCACCAAGACGTCATATCGTCTAATTGAACAACGACATTAGAAACATCCCTCGACAATAGGGCGTGATAACCACTCCTGACTGAGAATATACCATTCGTTGTGTGTTTCCAAAATAAACGATCAGGTGGATGAAAGAGACTAATCGGGATTGACAATATTGCCTTTCTATCTTCCTCTCCAAAAAATTCACTAATCAAAACCGCATCCCGACATCTATTCTCTTTGTCGATTAGGGACTCACTTTGGCCTCACTATGGAGGTTAAAATTATGAGTGGTTGGAACCCATTCTGATTCGACGGTATCCATGGATCATGCCAAATACGTACCCATTTTCCATTTCCAATCCGCCACCTATACCCTTCTTGTAGAGCAACTCTACCTACTAGAAAACTTCGCTATATATAACTAGGGTTATTCCCTTAATTAGCATCCATAAAGTCACCATGGGGAAAATACCTAGCCTTCAAAACATGAACAATGCCCGCATCAACCGAGTTCCAAGCCTCACAATTCTTCATTATATGTCCCAACTTTCCACAAAAATAACAATAGATTGGGAGTTTATCATATTTCAATTTTACCTCTAATTCCCCACCCCTACCTTCTTTGATTAGAACTGCATTTTCCAATGACCTTTCAACATTCAAGACAACCCGAAAATGAACATAAGGCCAGGAACCTCTAATCTGTCCATCCTCCACCTATACAAACTTCCCAATTCTATTTCCAATTACCTTAATATTTGCCTTTGTTCTAAAGATTAAAGGTAAATCAAGAGCATGAATAAAAATACCAACCTCTATCAAAGGAACTTTTGAGATTGTTCCATGTCCAAAGACCTCCGCAAGAACAACTAGCTAGTTATCCAAGTGCCAAGGAGTCCCATCCACCACCTTGAAAAAATCTCGTTCTTGATCAAAACATAACAAGAAAAGGTTACTGGCGAGTTGCGACATCTCGACCGATCCAAGAGGACGCCAAGCATTCTTCATGACCCAGAAAAATGCATCATCGTTAACAGATTTTTCAGTCAGCACTCGACCTAGTAACATCCTCCGTGGCGAATCCGAAACAGCCCGGTGCGCACCCATAACAGAACTCTCACCTGCATTTTCACTCATCAAAACACCTCTCAATTGCACCAAACTGATCTTGAAAAGACAAAGAACAAACAAAAACTCACAAGAATGAGACAATTCCTTGTTAAAGCAACAAGATAAATAAACCCTAAGCCTATGTATGAGAACAAGGATTGGGATGGAAAGGAAAGGAAGGGAAAGGAAATTTTTAAAATTTCCCTTGTATGGGAAAGAAAAGTGCAAGGGAATCAAAGGAAATGCAATGGAATACAGAGGAAATAAACTATAAAATTTTCCTTCCGGGCCCACAAAATATTTCCTAAGGAAGGAATTAAAGGGAAATAAAAAATTATTCCATTATTATCCTTGCTAGGGTTTCACGTATTTTTATTGCAGAGCTTTCTTTTCTTAGTTCCCTCTCCATATTGAACAAACACTTCCTCTTGTTCGTTCCCAATAGGTAAGTACATCTTGTTTCAATAATCTCAAGCTAACGATTTGCATTGCAAGTTGTGATTCTCATGATGGTAATAGAACCTATTCGGTTTGCACATTTCACTTGGTTCATATGTCGTACTCTTGCTAGTTTTACTACGATATTGAAATAGAGAACCATTTCTAAAGAATATTATTTGAAATATGTACCTTAACAATGTGACATTTGTAGTTCATGAATTTGAGAACTGCCATGAACAGATGCAAAACAAAATGAAGGAATGTAAAATATTAGTATATTTGAGTGTCGATCAAATTTTGGTGCTATTGCTGGGGATTGAACGGTACTAATTTTCATTGTATTTGTATGACCAGGAGATCTGCACCAGATTTACTCCTTCTAGATCTCGAGTTGACCAGAACTGAAAGAGGACTTCGGCAGCAAGCCAGAGTACCTTCTGACCAACGTAGAGGAATTCCTCATCCTGCCCTAGAAAGACAACCTTCCAATCTGGCCAACCCAGACCGTCAGTTCTATCAAGACCTAGCCTACCTTCATCGAGGTCTCGAAGACCCACCGCCACCTCCTCCAAACCAGCAGTCCATTGACCACCTCAATGCAGCCCCCGACATGTCGAGCAGTTGCATTGTCTGGCCTGCTGTCCCTCATGATTGGACCCTCAAATCTGCCGTTATGCACCATCTACCTACCTTTCGAGGTGTTCCTAAAGAAAGCGCTCTTCGTCACCTTCAACAACTCCACTTAATTTGCGAGGCCATGAAACCTCCCAATGTCAGCATCGAGCAAGCAAAGCTACACGCTTTTATGTGGTCTCTCAAAGATGATGCCCTCGACTGGTATTATCTGCCAAGATCCATCCACTCTTGGGCAGAGATGTCCAAGATCTTCACTGAGAAGTATTATCCAGCATCTATAGCCAACACCACGCGCAAGCAACTAGTATCCATAGTCCAGAGAAAAGAAGAAGATCTTGCCCAGTATTATGAAAGATATTTGAAGATGCAGTCCATGTGCCCCTCACACAACCTTAGCGAGCATGCCCTTATTCAGTACTTCTGTGAAGGCCTTAAGGCTCACGACAAGGCCTTTCTCAACATTGCCACAAATGGTTCTCTCACGGCTCTCACACCAGCTGCTGCCAAGGCCACCATCGAACTCATGGCAAAGAATGCTACATCTGAAGTTGGTAGCAGTAGCGACCAAGATGTCCACGTTCCAGCACTGTAGAATCAGCTGACCGCCCTTACAGGGATATTTTAGAATTTCGTGGCAGGACAGTCCACACCAGTCAAGGCCTGTCAAATCTGTAATTTTATAGACCACCCCACGGATGCATGCCCCCATATTCTAGATGAGATCCAGGTGAACGCTGCCGGCCAGTACAATCAAGCCCCTTACGGTCAAAACTACAACCAGGGATGGAAATAACCGAATCCAGGATGGGTTCCAAACCCTCAGTCGTCGGGCCCTAACCAGCAATAGCACCCTTACGGGAATCATCCCCCTCCTCTCAACATGCAGAACTTCAGACCCCGATCCACGTATAATCAGTATCAATGCCAACCTCCTCAAGATCAGACTTTCATCGTGCCCCCGACTACCGCACCACCTTCTAATCCCGAACAGCAAAAGGAAATCGATGAACTTCGAAAGCAAGTGAATACCATGATGGCGGAGATGAAGGAATTGAAGAATCAAGGAAGATTTCCACCTCAAACCAAAACGAACCCAAAGCATAATGTCTGTGCTGTGACTCTGCGAAGTGGAACGACCTTGACACCTCCAACACATCCGACCCCCGATATAGAAAACTCTCCAGAGTCTAAACTTAAGCCGAAACCTAGAGCAAAAAACCCGAAAGTGCCCAGGCTTGTCGAGGTCATGGAGGACAGAGTCCGCTCCCCCAGAGGTTCGCCAAGGAATGATCCTAACCCGCCCCCATTTCTCCAAAGATTGATAAAGTCCAAGAAAGAAAAGGAAGACCGTGAGATCTTCGACATGTTCAGCAAAGTGGTTGTCAACATCCCGCTCCTCTAAGCAGTTAAGAGTGTACATCGCTACGCCAAGTTCCTGAAACAGTTATGCACGAACAAGCGTAAATTGGCCGATGTTAACAAGATCAGTGTAGGAGCTAACGCTTTTGCCCACATCTAGAGAAAGATCCCCCCAAAGTACAAAGACCAAGGAATGTTCATCATTCCCTGCCGAATTGGTATAATCGACATCGGCAAGGCCATGTGCGATTTGGGGGGAGGCATTAATGTCATGCCCTTGATCATCTATAACAGTCTTGGTCTCGAGCCTCTACGACCTACCAGCCATGCCATTCAGCTTGCTGATCGTTCTATTATCTACCCCGAGGGGATCATCACAAATGTTTTGGTCAAAGTGGGCGAATTCCTATTCTGATAGAAGCAGGAAGCCTCATAGCGAAGATGGAGGCGCTTCATGGAGCAAACCGGATCTAGTCTCTAGCTCGGTTGGTTCCCTCGTCGAACATTGATGGATGAACGGATATTTGTGAGGGAATGGGAGTTTAGATACAGCGGAATAGTGGGTGAAAGGTAGAGAGGTTGATGGAAAACGAAATGGAACTTGAAATCCCAAGGAACCCTTTTGATAACTAGATCAAACAACCTCCTTACAAAGATTACAAGGATCTCTCTTTAGGGAATGGAGCAAAGCTTAAACAGTAGCTTAAGGAAAGAAGAGATAGGGGATAAACAATGGATTAGCCTTAAGGGCTCCGGTTCCAAAGGGACCAACTAGGGGGTTCCCTTAGGCTAAGCCTATGGAGTGGTCTAAAGCTCTATGAATGAATTCATGAGCAAAATCAAAGACAACCTATAAAAGAGGCTAAGTCCTCTATTTATAGGAAAGCTAAAACAAAGCGGAAAGTACATAAATAACCCTTGGACAAAGGGCCTTGATAACTCTTCAAGAGGTGTCCAAAATGGTCCAAGATGGGCTTGACAATCGGTCATGGACGAGTCTGGGCCTTGAAGCTCATATCAGTCGAGGCCTTGAAGCGCATATCAGTCGAGGCCTTGAGGGTAGGCGCTGATCAGGGGCTCGATGGCGCACGCTGGGCAGGATGAGGCTCGGGGCCTCGAAGGCAGGATGAGGTTCGGGACCTCGAGGGCAAGACTAGCATGGGCATTCGAGGGCAGGCATCCTGGATTGTATCATTCCCTCCACCTTTGAAGGGATTCGACCTCGAATCTATAGCCTCGAGCTCATGAACTTTGGACCTGCCAAAAAAAAAAGGAACAAACTAGGACGACTCTTGACACTTTGGATTTTGGTAGTTTCGGACAGAAACTAGACACTTTTGATGAAGGTGTGAATTTGAAGATGAAATGCAAACGTCAACCTTCAAAACAACTCAAGATCACGATAAGAGCATGGACTGCCTCACGCGGCGAATTTGTCAAGACCCCGATTGTGGCTGGAAGGTGTTTCAAGGGTGACAATCTATAAATCAACTCAAGAAAAGACTCAAGACATAAAAGGAGACTCAAGAGTAACAAAAGAAAGAAGGAAGCCGAATGTTGGATCAATCACTAAGGGAAAACCGAACTCAAACAATGCACACCAATGATATAAACTACTACACTTCTAAAGAATTTCATGCACACTAGTCTCTTGCTTTGACTCTCTCTTTCTCTCTTTTGAAAGAAGGGATAATAATTATTTTATTTTATTTTTTATATATCCCTTATGTTTCTTTTCTTTCTTTTCTTTTGAGATGAGTGCAAGAGAGCTCAATGGATGAAAGACAAGTCATTTAGAAGAAGAGAAGTGTATGACAAGTAGTTTTAAACACTTTAATTTTTTTCCACTAAATGCCAAATTTTGATGATGTGCCACTAGTGATGAGGTGGCAAAATTAGGTGCGGTGGCAAGTGATGTGTCAAGTGAGGTGGCAAGTGTGAGGTGATAAAATATCTAGAAGAATATTCTATGTATATCCTCTTCAAAATACTAGGCTAGAAATGAAGAATAGATGGATTAATATGGACCTAGTATTTTAGAGGACACCTCCACGTAACAACAAAATGGGACTACATCCTACACATGGCACACAAGACACTTGTCTTTCAAATGGATGAACAAATGAAAGCACCAATCACATAATTCGGTCTCAATTAAATAAATGAAGAAAAAAATTCATCAAACACAGATTTTCGGAATTAATGGGTCACTAAAGATCAAAACTCAAAAGCCTCAAGAACACAAGATGAACATGAAGAACACCAAGCACCACTTTCGGTCTATGAATCTTAAACAACCCAAACATGTCCCAAAAATTACTAAAATTAATAGGAAGACTCCTAAGACACATATCTAAAACTTTGTAGAAGGAAGGAAAATACAATTCCAAGTGGAAGACACATAAAACAGACACACAAGGCAAACTGTCTCTTCTCGCATAATTTTCTGCACACGTTTTCTAACAAGTTCCAAGTACAGGAAATACACAGAATCAACAGTTGGCACAAAAATGAAAGTTTCTCTACTCAGATAGAAGTTTCAGCACAAAAATTTTCAGAATTTACTGGGCGAGCAAACAGTCAGAAACGCAGAAACAAAACAGACACAAAAATTGTTTTCGGACAGGAAAAATAGCCACAACAAAAATGAAAACACAAGACAAAGGGGGAAGCAATTTTATGGGTGGAGAAGAGGGGAAGAACACAGAAAATCCAACCTTAGAGAACAGCTGGAGCTCTGCTACCACATGATAGAAGCCGGAAGCCTCATAGCGAAGATGGAGGCGCTTCATGGAGCAAACCGGATCTAGTCTCTAGCTCGGTTGGTTCCCTCGTCGAACATTGATGGATGAATGGATATTTATGAGGGAATGGGAGTTTAGATGCAGCGGAATAGTGGGTGAAAGGTAGAGAGGTTGATGGAAAATGAAATGGAACTTGAAATCCCAAGGAACCCTTTTGATAACTAGATCAAACAACCTCCTTACAGAGATTACAAGGATCTCTCTTTAGGGAATGGAGCAAAGCTTAAACAATAGCTTAAGGAAAGAAGAGATAGGGGATAAACAATGGATTAGCCTTAAGGGCTCCGGTTCCAAAGGGACCAACTAGGGGGTTCCCTTAGGCTAAGCCTAAGGAGTGGTCTAAAGCTCTATGAATGAATTCATGAGCAAAATCAAAGACAACCTATAAAAGAGGCGAAGTCCTCTATTTATAGGAAAGCTAAAACAAAGCGGAAAGTACATAAATAACCCTTGGACAAAGGGCCTTGATAACTCTTCAAGAGGTGTCCAAAATGGTCCAAGATGGGCTTGAAAATCGGTCATGGACGAGTCTAGGCCTTGAAGCGCATATCAGTCGAGGCTTTGAGGGTAGGCGCTGATCGGGGGCTCGATGGCACATACTGGGCAGGATGAGGCTCGGGGCATCGAAGGCAGGATGAGGTTCGGGACCTCAAGAGCAAGACTGACATGGGCATTCGAGGGCAGGCATCCTGGATCGTATCATATTCCCAGCTAATTTTTATGTCATTGCCATAGAGAATGAAGATTCCACCAAGTCTACGGATGTACTTCTAGGTCGACCATTCCTGGCCACCGCTCGAGCAAAGATTGATGTTCACGACGCAACCATCTCCCTCGAGTTTGATGGGGAGATCATCAAGTTCAATATGCTAGAGGCCATGCGATACCCCTCCGAATTCTCCAGTGTTAACTATATTGATGTGATTGACCCTTCCGTTGAGGAACTTGCTGAACTTCATTCTACTAACCCTTTACAATTTGCCCTTGATAGGAGTCTGACACCAACTCTTCTAGATGTCGTGGCCTTGACACTTTCCACACCCCCTGAGCTGCATTCTGTAGTGGCTACCCTAGAATAGTGCGTTGTTGTTCCGTATGAGCCCACAATGGTGTCTCCCAATTGTCCAGACTATATCAAGTTGTCTCCATCTATTGATCAGGCTCCAGCCCTTGAATTGAAACCACTGCCTTCCCATCTAAAATATGCTTATCTCGGCCCCAATGACTCTCTAGTAGTCATTGTCTCAAATAAACTCAATACTTCTGAAGAGTCTAAGCTGGTTTCCTTGTTGAAGGAAATTGGACAAGCCATAGGCTGGACCATCGCAGATATCAAGGGCCTGTCACCAGCGTTATGCACTCATCGCATTCACTTGAAGGACGCTAGTAAGACCATACGCCAGCCTCAGCGCAGGTTGAATCCGCCCATGATGGAAGTAGTAAGGAAAGAAGTGTTGAAGTTGATAGATGCGGGCGTTATCTACCCCATCTTTGATAGCCCATGAGTCAGTCCGATACAAATCGTGCCCAAGAAAATTGGTATCACCATCACCATTGGGCAAGACAGTGAATTTATTCCCACCAGGATCCAGAATGGGTGGCGAGTCTGCATTGATTATCGCCGTTTGAACGCTGCAACCCGAAAAGATCATTTTTTCTCTTCCCTTCATAGACCAGATGTTGGAATGTATCGCAGGCAAGACTCACTGCTACTGTCTAGATGGATACTCCGGTTTCCATCAGATCCCAGTTGCCCCCGAAGACTAGGAGAAGACTACCTTCACGTGCCCTTTCGGTACCTTTGCCTACAGACGTATGCTCTTCGGCTTGTGTAATGCCCCCGCCACCTTTCAACGCTGCATGGTGAGCATTTTTTCCGAATTGGTTGAAGATGGTATCGAGGTCTTCATGGATGACTTCACGGTTTATGGAAACTCCTTTTCGGAATGTATGAGCAAATTGAAGAAATGCTTGGAGCGATGCATCGAGACCGATCTTGTCTTGAACTTCGAGAAATGCCACTTCATGGTGGATCAAGGCCTCATTTTGGGCCATATCGTCTCGGCCAAGGGGATTGAGGTAGACAAGACCAAGATCGAAGTGATAGAATCCCTGCCCTACCCAGCCAGTGTTCGCGATGTGCGATCTTTTCTAGGGCACGCCCACTTTTATAAAGGATTTATCAAGGATTTCTCTAAAATCACGCAACCCATGTGCCGTCTACTCCAGAAAGAAGTTACTTTTGATTTCGATGAGAAGTGCAGAATTGCCTTCGACACTCTCAAAAGCAAACTTATTTCAGCTCCTATCATTCGTGCCCCCGATTGGTCTTTGCCTTTCGAGATCATGTGTGATGCCAGTAATCAAGCCCTCGACACTGTTCTAGGCCAGAAGAAAGAATCAAAAACATATGTCATCTACTACGCATCCAAGTTACTTGACCCAGCTCAGTAAAACTACACCACCACAGAGAAAGAACTCCTCCCCATTGTTTATGCCCTGGATAAATTCAGGCAATATCTCTTGGGCACGCATGTCATCGTGTATTCGGATCATTCGGCCCTTAGGTGCCTTTTGACGAAGGCTGACGCTAAGCCTAGACTCATTCAGTGGATTTTGTTGTTACAAGAATTTGATATCTTGATCAAGGACAAGAAAGGAAGAGAAAATCTGGTAACGGATCATTTAAGTAGACTTCCAGCCCAAGAGGATGATTTGCGAGTGCCTATCCGCGATACCTTCCCAGACGAACAATTGTGTCTTGCCCATGCCGTTCAGTTTCCATAGTTCTCGGACATAGCCAATTTTTGTGCTACTGGTACCTACCCCGCAGATGCGTCCCCCTCCAAATGCAACAGGATCCGGAGGCAATCCAAGTATTATATTTAGGATAGCCCATATTTATGGAAGCACTGCTCGGACCAGATCATACGCCGTTGCGTCACTATGGATGAGGTGCCCTCGATCCTAAAATTCTGTCATTCAGCCACTAAAGGAGGACACTTTGCGGCCAAAAAGACTGCTCTCAAGGTCTTGGAAGCCAGTCTCTACTGGCCATCCATCTTCAAGGATTGTTATCTTTTCTGCGCTTCGTGCGCTTAATGCCAAGCCACTGGGAATATCGGGGTCAGGAACCAGATGCCTCTGACCAGTATCATTCCATGCGAGATTTTTGATATCTAGGGTATAGATTTCATGGGCCCGTTCCCCAATTCCTTTAGCAATGTCTACATCCTTCTCGCCGTTGATTATGTTTCAAAGTGGGTCGAGGCCAAGGCAACTCGGACAGATGATTCCAAGGTGGTAGTGAACTTCCTACGCACCCATATCTTCAATAGGTTTGGTACGCCTCGTGCCCTTATTAGTGATCGGGGTACCCATTTCTGTAACCGTGTTGTGACCTCTCTTCTAACCAAGTATGGGGTCCATCATAGAACCTCTACAACTTATCATCCTCAGACAAATGGCCAGGTTGAAGTATCCAACCGTGAGATTAAGTCTATCCTAGAGAAAATGGTCAACCAGTCCCGAAAGGATTGGAGTTTGAAACTAGATGACGCCCTCTGGGCATACCGGACAACTTTCAAGACCCCGATAGGGATGACGCCCTATAGACTTGTTTATGGGAAGCCGTGTCACCTACTTGTCGAGATAGAGCACACGGCGTTTTGGGCCATCCGGAAAGTGAACATGGATCTAGGGCATGCCGGCCAAAACAGACGCTTACAAATCTAGGAACTAGAGGAGTTGCGGGACGACACGTATGGGAATGCCTTGCTCTACAAGAGCAAGACTAAAGCTTATCATGACAGACACCTTCGTCCTAAAACTTTTTTCATTGGACAGAAAGTATTGTTGTATAACTCACGTTTGCGGTTGTTTGCAGGAAAGCTCAAATCAAAATGGTCTGGTCCTTTCATGGTCAAGATAGTTTTTGACCATGGTGCGATTGAGATTCAGAATTCAGAAACAGGAATGGTTTTCAAAGTCAATGGCCATAGGCTAAAACCCTTCTATGAAGGATTTAAGCCATCGACCGTTGAGGAAATGATGGTGGATCCTCCACCTATCCAGACCTAGATCGCCAGAGAACGTCGAGGTCCCGACGAGTAAACAGGCCACACTGGAGGCATCTCATATGTCATTGAAACCCTTATCTTTTTAATATCTTTTGGATTGCCTTGATTTTATTTTTATTTGCCTTTGATTTTATTTCCTTGTTTTATATCCCTAGTTTATCTCCTTTAATCTCTGACCTTTCCTTTTCCTAGAAGATTTTATTCCTTAATTTTTATTATTAATCCCTTTATTCTCTCCTTTTGTCTTTATCCTCTCCAACTACCTCATTTTCCAATTTTAAAAGTTATTTTACTTTTTAGGTAGTTGGGATACGCGCGGGCCCGTTGCTCCTCAAAGCCCACGGCGCCACGTCGTCTGCAAGGTACAAGAAAGTAACCCTAATCAATGCTAAAGTTGCACCATTTATTACAAACGTCAGGTCCTCCTCTCTCTCCCATGCTCCTTCTTCGTCCTCACTCTCCTCACAATCACTATCACTATCTCTCTCACTCCCAAACACGCCACCTCCATCTCAAACATCTCCATCGTCCCTGACCTCATCCCTAACCCTCAACCATGCCGAGAGTGAAGAAAGTAGCTCATAAGCAACCAAAAGAAGTTCTCCCAGACTCTGACTCGGACAACGCACCTGCCTCCAAATCCAGATCCCATTCTTTTACCCCTGGTTCCTTCAAAACAACCACCCCACCCTCCGACCATGATGTCGCCATTTCGCAGCCCCCAGCCCCTTCTCCACCCTTCGATACTCGAGCCACGGAGTTTACTCCCGTTGAGGATGACGTGGAGATCATTGTCTCCATCCCACCGACGTCGACCACGACGAGAAGTGGCCGCATGGTTAAGCTCCCTCCTGGATCTTCAACTACTAGAGCCAAGCCCCAGTCAATGCCCAAAAAGGTGTCGCCGACTGCTAGAAAACTCGAACTAGAGGCTGCCCTTGACGATTTTCTGACCCCTGACTCAAACCAAGAAGACGAACCTCCAGTAGAGCCAGAGGTGGAAGTAGAAGAGCCGGAGACTGAGCAAGCTGATGTCCTAGAAGAGGGCACTAGAGAGAGTAGTGAAGCTGATGAAGAAGAAGAGGAGGAAGGCGCTGAAGATCTCAAGGCCAAGGCCACAACGGAGAAAGAAGCCGCTGAGAGAGAGCAGAAGGAGAAGGAAGCCGCCGCTAGATCGGCGGCGAAGAAGACAAAATCGACCACTCCAGCAGAACCTGAAACGCCGGTGGACCGAAAGAGAAAGCTGCCCACCTCGAGCAAGGGTAAGGCCTCGACTTCTAAGACGCCTTGAGGTCCTGATGACGCCCCTGCTGTCGAGGGCAAGACGCCAATCCCTTCTTCCGCCCCACGACCGAACTCCACTCAAGTGACTTCTGACCTTTCTGTTTTGTATGAGTGGTTAGTTTTCCATGACAAGCCTTCAATTGATAAATTTCATATGCTGAATTCCAAAGGCGTTAGCTCCTGTGCACGCCTCGATTTGGACTTTTTGTCCAAAATGGGTATTGAGTCTCGGGTCCGAGAGTTGGTTGCTAATATCAGTTGGGAATCTCTGTTCTTCTTAGAACACCCAACCTTTATTGAACTCTTGCTCGAGTTGTTTACCACTTTTTGGGTCACATCTGACTGTTTTAAGCCTAAGGGCAAGTTTGGACCTAGCTCTTCTACTCCTGGTATAATCAATTTTAGACTAGCAAATAAATGGTCCAAGTTGTTGGATGGTTGCTGAAACCGTCAAAAATAAATAAGTACAATTCACCATGCAGAAATTTGATTAAAAACTGTAGCAAGTGGTAAAAGGATCGTTCCATAGAGATTTCAGGCCTAAATTAATTCTCGCTAAATGACCAGGAAAGTAACAAGTGGTAAATACCAATATTGAGACGTTTTGTTGCAATTGATTAAGAAATAGAAATAATATAAAACAACAAAGAAAATGATTGGTGTGTGTGTTCAGAGGTGATAAAATTCCCAGTAAGGATTCGACTACGCACATGAATTATACTGATTGATCATTGATTCAAATATTTTCAAGACCGGACTTATAGGCGGCTATAGAGACCAGGTTTTCACCTAGATCTCCTACTCTCTACCTATACAAGATTAATAAAGGTTTTCACCTATTAAAAACCCCTAACCTACTTTCTGGCTTGAAGAAGTTATTCTATCAGGTCTAAGAAAGTGGGCTGATAAATACGCTGTGAGAGACCTTATCCCAGGTCTGGGAGAGAGAAGTGTCTACTCTTATAAACCAGACTCTATTCATTTTCTATTCTGATCTGTCGATCAGGTAGTTGCCTTCGTATCTCTCTCTACAATGTAGACTCCAAAGTATCAAGAGAAGACTGTAATTATTCAAATCCTAATTGTAGTTGATCAGGCTTCAATAGAAATATGAATAACATGACATTCAACCAAAATAAAAAAGCTAACTTAATTTTGTACCAGGATTACCGAAATTCTCTATAGAATTGAATTTTATTACCGAAATTCTCTCTAGAATACATCTCGCATCATACCCTAGCCGCCGCCGGCTAGGTGCCTCTCCTCCGGTGTGAACACTACTGCCGGAGAGAATCCAAACACCGATACGCCTACTGCGGTCGGGGTGAAACCTAACCTATCTTTCCTTTTCCCTTTTTGATTTCATGGGATCACGGGTCATGAGGTGTTGAGGCCACTGCCTCGTAACTCACACCAATATGGAGAAGGGAGTGCCAACGTGATCACGTTTTATATTGAGAACCTACCTCATTATGTAGACCACAAGACTCTGGAGCGGTTGATTATTAGGAGATGGGATTTACTGCGTTTTGGAGCTCGCAAGGACATATTCATACCTAAGCGTCGCAACCTGGCAGGTAAAAGATTTGGGTTCATTCGTTTTGACGGGATAGACAATCCTAGAGAGATGGAATACGCGTTAGATCACCAATTAATAGGGGCATCAGAAATTCGATGTAAAATTGGGCAACATGGGAGACGTAGGGAACAACCCATTTAGAAGCTTGCACAAGAAAAAATAAACCAAGGCAAACCGAGAGCAGTAGAGGGGAAGAAAACGTTTAAGGAGGTGGTTACACCTTCACCTGAACGGGCTGCTGAGAACGTGACTGAGGACCTGGATGTAATTGAGTTAAACATTCCAGACCAGAATGAGATTTGGCTGGAAAAGAGTGCCATTGGTGCGCTTAAAAGAATAGATGATGTTCCCGAGATACAGGAATTGGTTTTAGAGGCGGGGTGGATTTGTGAAACCAGGATGATGGGGAGTGGTTTAGTGTTACTTGAGTTCGAAAACAAAAGCCGCATGGAAAAGGCTTTAAAAGAGCTTAATGCCGCGACTAATGATCTATTTTCTAAGGTCATGCGATGGAATGAGGCGATGGTGGAGGGGGGCCGGTTGTGCTGGGTGCAATGTGTGGGAATTCCTATAGCAGCGTGGGGTCAGTCTACTTTTGAGCTTATTGGAAACAAACTGGGAGGATTAGTCATAGTGGACGAACACACATTGGCGCGGAAAAGGCTTGATGTTGGTAGGATCCTTATTTCCACCACTTGTCCTCACGTATATAGGGAGGTCATGGTTAGTCTTAAAGGGACTCGGTACAAGGTTTCTTGCCACGAAGAACCGCTCCATGGAGCTATCTCAAACCTGGACTGGTTTGTTGGGGTGAAATTGCAAGACGAGGTGGAGAGTGAGGACGAGGGTATTGAAGTCGATATGGGTTGTCCGAAGGAAGACCAAGTGGGAGAGGATCTGGCCGGGGTAAATACCAACATTGAGATTGTGGAGGAGTCTCCACCTGGGACTGGGAGGGTAGATGTACCCATTGGCTCGTTTATCACTGTCCGAAGAAGGAAAAATAAGAAAATCGTGGGGAATATGGGAAGTTTGGCGACTGAGAATTTAGAGACGAGATCACTCTCTAGCAGAGTAAGGGTGGACGACGATGACATTAGACAGGTGAACAAAGCACTGGACGAGACCATCTTAGCAGGAGATGTTTGAGAGTTGGGCAAAATCATGTCGTTAACAGAGAATGCTAATGAGGAATCGTTTCGCTATTTTGATGTGGCTCGCTTCGAAACAGAGGTGGCTGAATTCAGCAAGCGATGACTAGTAAGACGGTGAGCGTGTATTGAATTGAGTCATGGTTAGATTGCTTTCATGGAATTGTAGAGGGTTGCAGTCGATAGTTAAGCGTAGATTTGTCAGAACGAGTATCCAGAGAGAAGGTCTGGATGTCTGCTTTTTATAGGAAACTAAAATCACAGAAGTTACAGAATATTTCATCAGTTCCTTATGGCGTAGTAATGATATCGTGTGGGCCTCAGCCCCGTCGGTGAGGAGATCAGGAGGCTTGTTAACCATTTGGGATAAGGAATTTTTCATAGAGAGCAACAGGATTATTGGGGATTGTTTTATTTGGGTGGAGGGGATTCTGAAAGCTTCTAACTTTCGCTGTGCTTTTCTTAATGTGTATGCTTATAATGATGAAAGCCGGCGGGGGAGCTTGTGGAATCAGTTAGCTGAGCAGGTAGAGGGAAGCGGGATACTTGTCTTCGTGGCGGGAGACTTTAACGAGGTTCTTAAGCCAGAAGAGAGGCTTAATGGGGGGGTTTTGACGAGAGGTATGGAGGATTTTCAGTAGTGGGTAGACAGGTGTAGGTTTTAGGATATCCCCCTGTCCGACAGAAGATATACGTGGGCTAATAGCATAAGTCGCAGTAGGATTGACCGGGTTTTGGTTCACCCTAATTGGAGCGTCCGACACCCGGACATGTTGGCGGCTACTTTGGGGCGTAATGGTTCTGATCATGTGCCTATCCTGGTCCGGGACGAGTAGGCGAACTAGGGACCAAAACCGTTTAGAGATATCGGATCGTGGTGGGACGTCCAGGGATTCCGAGATGTGGTATCCGGGCTGTGGGAAGAAGCCAAGTCAGTTTTGCCGGGAGATAACATGGCTGTTTGTAAGTTGAGATGGCTGAAAGGGAAACTCAAAATTTGGAATCATGCTAATTTTGGTAATGTTAAAGGCCGCCTTAGGGAGCTGCAAGCTAAAGTAAATGAGTGGGACAAGCTTGAGGACGAGCGGCAATTGGGGGAAGACGAGATAGCGGATAAATTAAGCGATGTTTCGGCTTTGTGGGCTCAACAAGGCCATCTGTGTAAATTGTGGAAACAAAAATCTCGTTTCAAATGGGATCTTCTTGGTGACCGTAACACCAAGTTTTTTCAGGTTATGGCCAAAGTGCAGAGAAGAAAGAACAGTCTATCCGAGATCATTCACGAGCAGGGGAGGGCCACGACCCCTGCTGAGGTCAAGGGTGAAGTCGTGCGTCATTTCTCTCGCTTCTTCCGTGCTGACAGGTGGAATAGAACTCGGATTCCGGATCTTGGGTTCTCTAAACTCAACGTTTCAGAGATAGAAGGTCTTGATAAAGAAGCTTCGGTGGAGGAGATTTGGGAGGCGGTTAAATCCTGTAGTGGTGACAAAGCTCCTGGGCCTGACGGCTTTTCGATGGGCTTTATCCAGAAAGCTTGGGACATCATTAGTCAGGACATGTGTCACCTCGTGCAGGGGTTCTTGAGTTCAGGCAATTTCCCGAGGGGAGCTAATAAATCCTTTCTTGCTCTCATCCCTAAAGTGTCCTCTGCTAAAAGATTTAGTGAGTTTCGCCCCATTAGCCTTGTTAGTAGTTTTTATAAGATCATTTCAAAATTATTGGCTAATCGTCTAAGCTTAGTGTGCAAGACCATCGTTAGTGAAGTGCAATTTGGCTTCCTAGAAGGGAGACAGACCCTTGATTGTGTGCTAATAGCGAATGAAGTTACCAGCTTCTTGCAATCGACTAAACAGCAGGGGTTTCTGTTTAAGTTGGATTTTGAGAAGGCATATGATTCGGTAGACTGGGGCTATTTGGATGACGTTATGGCTCATATGGGGTTTAGCACGAGGTGGAGAGGGTGGATACAGCAATGCCTGAACACCGCTAGTGTTTCGGTTCTAATTAATGGTTCTCCATCGGGAGAGTTAGGGTGGGTAGGGGCCTGCGGCAGGGCTGCCCCATGTCTCCATTTTTGTTCAACATTGCTGTTGAGGGGGTGAATCAGTTGATTAGGCGCGCGCAGACATGTGGGTTGTTAAAAGGAGTGGGCAACGAGGCTCTTAATTGGAGGATCACTCACCTCCAATTCGCGGACGATACTCTTATTTTCGTTCAAAATGAAGAAAAGGAAATCCAGAGTGTAAAAGGTATTTTGCATTGGTTTGACGCATTTTCTGGGCTCAAGGTGAATTACCACAAAAGTACCTTGGTGGGCATTAACGTGTACAGAGCCGCGGGAGAGGTTCTGGCTCGCCGAGCGGGATGTAGGTATGGGATGCTGCCGTTCCGTTACCTGGGCTCCTATGTAGGCATGAACCCGAGGAAAATCTCCAGTTGGGGTTGCCTTATTCAATCCATGAGGAGGAAGTTAGCGAGCTGGAAAGGTGCGTTGCTATTGGTGGGGGGGGAGGATTACCCTCATTAAATCCACCCTGGCGAGTATCCCGGTATACAACATGTCGTTGTTTCGGATGCCGAAAGCTGTCATCAATCAATGTGAGCGCATAATGCGAAGGTTCCTGTGGAGTGGGGACGATGCTAGAAGGGGTCTTCCCAAAATCAAATGGGATGTGGTGAAAAGACCGATTGAGTTAGGGGTCCTGGGCGTTGGTTGTTTTCAGAATAGAAACGAAGCTCTTATGTTCAAATAGGTGTGGAAGCTAATTAATGGGGACGATAATTTGTGGGCTGAAATCATTCGGAAAGAGTATAATTTTCAGTCTATGGGGGATCTTTGGCGTGGAGAAAGAGTGAAGTATTCTAGGGGATGGGGCGACATCATTTCGGTCTGTAATCGAGGTGGTAATAACTTCGGGTTTTGGGCAGCTAGTACTACGCTGAAACTTGGTAGAGGTGGTGAGTTTAAATTTTGGTGGGATCCTTGGGCTTCCAGCGTTCCCTTAGCGTGCAGGTTTCCTCGGTTATATTCCCTTTCAATGAATCAGCTAGGTGTGGTCGAAGAGTTTGGAACTTAGGAAGGGTCTCGGTGGGTTTGGAAGTGGATTTGGCATCGGGGGCTGTTCGTTTGGGAAGTGGAGGAGTTGAATGACTTGATGGGATTGCTGGCCTGGCCGAAGGAGGAGCAATGTCGGGACAAGCTGATCTGGAATTTAAACACAACTGGAAATTACACTGTTAGCTCTATGTGCAAGGGATTGGAATTTCAACTGTTTAGTGATCGTAGAAACGAGGTTTTGTACTCATGCTGGAGCAAGTTGGCACCCCATCGTGTGGAATTCATGGTGTGGTTGGTGATGCAGGATAGGATTGTTACGCGTGGCTTCCTTCGCAGGCGCCACATACTGGCAGCGGACGAAAGTATGTGCCCCTTATGTTCGGAACAGGAAGAAACGGCAGACCACCTTCTTCTTCACTGTACAGCCACTAAGAAAATCTGGAGTTTTATATCGAATTGGGCGGGTGTGTTGTGGATGTTTCCTGGATCTGTTGTGGTCCTATGGCCTTGTTGGGGTGAGTTGCTGGGAGCGAGGTCCCCGCTCAAGAGATCTATGTGGAAATCTCTATTGTATGCCATCATTTGGACAATCTGGAACTAACGGAACAGTGTCGTCTTCAACCAGTAAAATTTCTGTGAATACCACTCCATCAACATCATCTTCGCCACCTGGCAGCAGTGGCTCCACAACCGTGATGCCCTCTTTCCCTATTCGTCGACGCAGATGCTGATATCATCGGCATGGCTCCATGGATGGGGGGCGACTCATATGGGTTGAGTCGGGGTCCGTAGGGTCCTGTTGCGTGTGGCGGCAGGGCTGTTTGCGTGTGTTGTAGTGTAGATCCATGCGTTGTGCATGGTTTTCTGCCTGTTCTGCTGTTTTGTTTCTGCGTCTGTTACTCGTCATGTTCTTCATGACTTTTTCTCTTGAATAAAGTTATTAGCCTATTAAAAAAAATAGTGATATAAGCTGGAATTTAATAACTGCAATTAGATCTCACAATCAAATAGTCATGGTGACGAATCCTTATAAGAAAAATAGAAACTTAACCTAGCATCATCATAATAAGTAAATAGAAGAGATTGAAAGCATAAAACAAGATTTAATTAATTAAAGAGAAGAAAAGAAAACAGAGGTTTAAAGCTCCATTAATGGCTGCTGTTCCAGAAAGAAGAAGAAGAAAATCAGGAAGAAGAAGGAGAGAGAGCCCTCCTCTTTTCCCAAGTCGGCTCTTTAATAGCCAAAATAGCAAAACGATAAGTTTAGAATTCAAAAGCCTAGAAAAGAAATAAAATCCCTACAGATAATAATTGTTTTAATCTCCTCAGCAACAAAATAGGAGATTTGGTCCAGGACTTCAAGCTGAAGTAGGACTCCGTAGGATTATTCTTCTAGAAGAGACAGCTAGCAGATGTGTCCCAGGCCTGAATCACACATATCTGACGCGCCTTGTCCCAGGCCTGGGACAAGGACTGTTTCTGAACTCTGATCACCAAAACTTGCTCTTTAACAGGCAGTTTCAACTCCAAATGAATGAATTGCTCCTCAGCAATATGTTCTACAAGAAAGGAGTGAAAAAACCTAGAATTAGCAGTATCATCATCCAAAAAAGGGTGGAAAGGATGATGAAATTAAGACATTTAACGCTCCAATCAAATCCCCCATACTAACCTATGCTTGCCCCCAAGCATCAAAAATAAAAACACATAAAAACATAACAAAATATATCAGACATCAAGACCCAGAGGTCTTCCTTTGGCTATATACCTTACTACTGAAATTACCAAGACACTTCCCTTACCAAATCGATACTGGACTACCAAGGGCCAATCAATACCCTAAACATACCCCATCCAAATGGTATCAAGACATCCAGTAAGTCTTAAGCAATAATTAAGGGACAAAGCGTTATAGATTTGAGCCTACCGTAGTGCAGTTCCATATGCATTTAGACCACTGTGCTATTTACGTCACTCATTGGCAGATTTTTCATTCTTGTCAATTTCTGCGAATTTTTTTTTCATTGCTTAGCAGCGTTTGTTCTTTTTGGCTTTCTAACTCCCAAAACTTTCACTTTTGCTAATTCTGCTCTACGATATTCCAGCACTTTTAAATGTTGCACATAACCCGATGGGAACTAAACACTCTCAACTCCAATGTAGCAAATTTTGTCACCCTAATTATATTTCAGACTCTAGCTAAATGTCCTTTAGACCATGTGGATAGTTAATTTTCTGATTACATTAGGATATATGTCTCTTAAGCATTGATCATGTTAATCTCATTCACTCCCCTGGTACTAAAGCATAGATTTGATCAAACAAGTGCCTAAAATGTAGTTTCAGTAGTGAACTATACAACCTATGTCAAAAATCAAGGTCTGATGTACACATAGCAAGACAGACTGACTCAAACATGCATAAAAATAAGAACAAAATTCATGCAAACATCAAACCAGAAAAAAAAACTGACTCAAACTACTCAAACAAACAATCAAAACAGTCATGCTCACACAAAAATTCCTCCCCCACACTAGACGACACTTTGTCCTCAAAGTGTGAGAAAGGGAAAAGACTAGAGATGAAAATAAAAGAAAATAAAAACAAGAAGGAAAGTACCCGGGGCAATCAAGGTTGTGGTGGGGTAGGTGTTTTGTCTAGAAGCAGCACTAGCAACATGTTGTGTAGAGATAGGATTTGGGTAGGTTTTGGGGTTTTAGTGGGTTTAGGATTCGTGATTTAAAATTAAATCCCGAATTCTTCTCATTGGCTCAGCCCTTTACCCAATCCCGAATTCTCCTCCAAGGCTCTTATCCCAGGCCTGGGATAAGGCCTGAGTTCTCACTGCTACCTGACCTGGTTCTCTGAACCTGCTAAAATGAAAATCAAAATCAAAATCCATAAGGAAATTCCTAGTGACAGAAGTTTTATTGAAACAGAAATTAATAAAATTAAAAGACTTGGGTTGCCTCCCAAGAAGCGTCCTGATTTATTGTCTTTGGGCTAGACACTTTCTCCTTTGTTTCAGGTGGTTTGTGGGCTGCGCATTGCCCCACAGATGGACAGAGAAGTCCTCTTAATCTCAGCTATCCTCCATTCAACAGCCTCTTCGTACTCCTTTAGTACCCTCGCAAGCCTTTCTTCCTTCAATTCTCTTTGCAAGGTTTCAGCTTGATCTTCGGTGCCTGTAAAGCTGAAGGGAGAAATTCGTTATGAGTTCCTGGTACTTTAACATCTTCAGAAAGTTTATCATAGGAATTAGAAACTTCAAATTCAAACACAATTTGTTTAATTTCTTCTCTGATTTCAAAACTTTCCTCCATCTCAAGTATTTTTGGCTTGTCAATGTTTCTGCTAAGAATACAATCCAAGGGGTCAATAGCAATTAATTCATGAATATTTTCAGCATCAGGATCAATAAGATTAACAAAATTAACACAATGCACATCCAGGATATCTCATAGCATTATACATGTTAAAAGTGATAATTTCATCCATAAATTCCAAGGTTAAACACCCTCAAAAAATGTCAATTTTAGCTCAGGTAGTTCTCAAGAAAGGTCTACCTAATAATATTTCGGTTGATTTGGAAGTGTGTTCATTGTCCATGTCAATAACGTAAAAATCAGCAGGGAATACAAGGTTATCAACCTATACTAACACGTCTTTAATTACCCTAATAGGAAAAATAATAGACCTATCGGCTAATTGAATGACTAGTCTAGTTTCTTGCAATTCACCGATTTTCAAGCTTTTAAACAAGGTTAAAGACAAAACATTTATTACTGCACCTAAATCACATAGTGCTTTTTCAATAACCTGATCCCTGATTTTACAAGGGATTACGAACGTTCCTCCATCTTTGCATTTATTCGGTAATTTCTTATAGAAAACAGCGGAGACGTTTTCATTTAGGTTGATCCTTTCTACTCCAACAATCTTTTTCTTGTTATGGCACAATTCTTTTAAAAATTTATCATATTTTGGAACTTGTGCAATCATATCAAGAAGAGGAACATTAACGGCTACTTTACAAAATATATCTAAAATAGTTTTTCATCCTTTACCTTCTTGGCCTTTTCAGACCTGTCAGGGAAGGGAAGAGGGATTACCTGCTATTCCTTCTTGGGTAGTACTGGTGCTAGATTAGGATTTACCTTAGCGGATTTTTCAGAAGTTACCTCTGCCTCTGGTTCGAACTGGTCTGGGACAGGCACTGCTGATGACTTCTTCCCCAGGCCTGGGGCAAGGACCGTTCTGTCTGAAATTTCTGCTCCACTCCTCAATGTCATCGCATAGACATTGTGTTTCGGATTGTCCACAGTAGTCGATGGTAGCTTTCCTTGCTCCTATTTCTGGTTGGTCAATGCTAGTTTCATCTATCCTATCTCTTTCTGCATTGCTTGGTTTGATTGTACGAGACTTGAGATGCTAGCTTGTGTGGTTTACATAAATTGTTTGAGCATATCTTCCATTGGGGCTTCAATGAGCAGTTGGGGCTGTGATAGTGTGTCTTTATCTTAGTTTTTCGCTTCTATTTTCGGCCTTTTCGAGGGCAAGATACTTCTGATTTCCCCCTTTTTCCAATCTTTTTGCAGATCAGAGGCTAAAGGGAGAAAATAGCAAAATCGAGCATTTTTGGATGGATTTCTGGAGTTTTGAAGATTAAGGCCTTGAAGAGTAGAAATTCACCGAGCCCGCAACGCTAACCAGACCAGTGAGCAGCCTCGTGCCTTTGACTCCTCTACATCAGATTAGAGATCAGAAAGCCAAAGGAAAGCATCTCCAAAGATCCTCAAGGAATCCCAAGCCTTCGAGAAGATTCCAAAATCTTCTGGAATATTCTCTGCCAAAGGACGCAATCCCCTTGTGTGCCGGCAGCCTCCCAAGCGCTGACAGCTCTCCTCCCTTAGCTGTATTTTGTCTCCTAGCTAGATTTAGGCTATATAAGCTTAGTTTTAGGGTTTTTGTAAGGACGACTGTCCTAGGACAAAATCAATACATCACTCTTTTATCTTACCCTAATTTCAAGGGATATTCTCCTCTTTTTGGGAGCAGCCGCCATTTTTGTGAAGAGAAGAACCATTCTCCTTTGATTAATTAAATCAACTCTCGGTTTATTCTAATCCTCTCTCCATTTATTTATTTATTGCATGATTAGTATTACTTGCTGTTTATACTTTATTATGAGTAGCTAAATACCATCATCTTAGTAAAGGGTGGTTAAAGGGTTGTAAGGTTCAGTTAGGAGGCCGAATGCATGCTTAATATACTCTCTTGTCATATTCAGCCATTTATCGTTTTCTTTCCATGCTTATAGAGAAATATTAAGAGCTTGATCAACTGTTAGTGTTTCTGTGTGAGTAACGTCATTCTCTTGGTTATAAGTAACACGAATCCTTGAGTTAGAGTAGACACCTAGTAGGGACATCGCGAGAGGTCTTTCGTCTAGGGGTAAATGGCTGATTAGGTTATGTGATGCGAGCCTGACACACTGAGATGTCACGGCCTAGATTTGTCTTGCCTCCTCTATATGGGCATTTTGAGTAGTGCCTCCCCGCATTCGTGCTTGGGAGGACGGCGGAACGTCAAGGCCACCTCATATGTGGAAACGGGGGGTGACTTTTCTCTAAGAAGGTAAGTAGGGGATGCAGTCTGGAAACGCGGTCCCTATAGCAGGCCTATGCATGAGTTTGGAATATTTTTGTGCCCATGACTAACTGACCAAAAAAGCAACCCGAGAACACCTTTTACTAAGATACCTCCTCATCGTATTAATATCTCTCTCACTATTGTGTATAATTTCGTGCCCTCGAATTGCTTCGATTGTCTTACCCGTGCATCTGTTTTGCTTTCGTGCCCTCGAAAGCTGGTTACTTTTGTGTTGTTATTACAGTTTTAATTATAGCCTTGTTAGCTCCTGCCTCTGCTCCGATTAATTACATTAATCGGTATAAACCCCCCTGTGTAAGGATCGTATCTGTTACTTTCCTCTCTTATCATACGTTGAAATAGAAATATTAGTCCTTTTTATTCCTATGGTTCGACCCTGTCTTGCCCTGTACACATTTAATTGTGCACTTTTAGCACCAAGAAAATAGTATATTTGGGTGACGATCAAATTTTGGTGCCGTTGCCGGGGACTGAACGGTATTAATTTTGTTTCTATTTTTGTATGACTAGGAGATCTGCTCCCGATTTACTCCCTCTAGACCACGAGTTAACCAAAACAGAAAGAGAACTTCGAAGGCAAGCCAGAGGAACATCTACTCAACGTAGAGTGATCCCACATCCTGCCCTTGACGGATCTCCTTCCAATCTGGCCGACCAGGACCGTCAGTTTTTCCTAGATCTAGCCTATCTCCATCATAGTCTCGAAAATCCAGTAGCAGCCCAATTCGATTTTCCAGCAATGGACGACCATGACAACAATGAACGTCACGAGGATCCACCACCACCTCCTCCAGCTCAACAAACCATCAATAATTTCCATGCAACACCTGACATGTCAAGTAGCTGCATTGTCTGGCCCGCTGTCCTTCATGACTAGACCTTAAAGTCTACCGTTATGCATCACCTTCCAACCTTTCGAGGGGTTGCCAAGGAAAATGCACTCCGCCATCTTCAACAGCTCCACTCTATCTGCGAGGCCATGAAACCTGCCAACGTCAGCATCGACCAAGCCAAGCTGCGCGCCTTCTAGTGGTCTCTCAAAGATGATGCCCTCGATTGGTACTATGACCTCCCGCCAAGATCAATTCACTCTTGGGTGGATATGTCTAAGATCTTCACCGAGAAGAATTATCCGACTTCTATTTCCAACACCACGCGCAAACAACTTGTCTCTATAGTCTAGAAAAAAGGAGGAGACTCTAGCCCAGTATTATGAGAGGTTCCAAAAGATGCAATCTAGTTGTCCCTCCTATAACCTTGCAGAGCATGCCCTTGTTCAGTATTTTTGTGAAGGCCTCAATGCCCATGATAAGGCCTTAGTCAACGTTGCTGCCGGTGGATCTCTAACTGCTCTTACCCCATCAGCTGCCATGGCAACAATAGAACTCATGGACAAGAACGCTTCTTCTGACCCCGCCAATAATCAAGGCCAAGATGTCCAAGTGGCAGCCTTGCAGAATCAGCTATCCTCCCTTACAGGGATGTTTCAGAGTTTTATGTCAGGGCAATCCGCGCCTGTCAAGGCCTGCCAAATCTGTAATTTTGTAGACCATCCTACTGATGCATGCCCCCACATTCCAGATGAAATCCAAGTTAATGCTGCTGGTCAGTATGTCCCGACCCCATATGGCCAAAACTACAATCAGGGCTGGAAACAACCAAATCCAGGATGGGTTCCAAACCCTCAGCCTTCGGGACCCAGCCATTAACAGCACCAGCAGAATCCGTATGGAAATCACCCTCCACCTCCCAACATGCAGAACTACATACCTCGACCCACTTTTCATCAGAATCATTATCAACGTCAGCCTCCCTAGGATCAGACATTTGTCATGCCCCCGAATACTGAGATACCTCGGAATCCTGAGCAACAGAAGGAAATCGAGGAGCTTTAGAAACAAATGAGCACCATGATGGGCCAAGTGAAAGAGTTAACAAACCAAGGAAGATTTCCACCTCAGACCGAAATAAATCCAAAACACAATGTCTGTGCAATGTCTCTGCGAAGTGGAATAACTTTGACATCCCCTACACTTCCTGCCCACGATAATGCGAATTCTCCAGAGTCCAAACTCAAGACGAAGCCTAGAGCAAAACTTCCAAAAGTACCCAGGCTCGTCGAGGTCACGGAAGATAGAATTCGCTCTCCCAGAGGTTCACTAAGGAATGACCCCAATCCACCCGAATTCACCCAGGAATACATTCATAAGATTCTCGAGCCCCCATTTACCCAAAGACTGGTTAAGTCCAAAAACGAAAAGGAAGACCGAGATATCTTTGAAATGTTCAGTAAAGTGGTTGTTAACATTCCTCTTCTCCAGGCAGTAAAGAATGTTCCTCGCTACGCCAATTCCTAAAACAACTATGCACGAACAAAAGCAAGTTCGCCGAAGTTAACAAGATTAGTGTAGGAGCCAACGCTTCTGCCCATATCCAGCGGAGGATCCTGCCAAAGTGCAAAGACTAAGGAATGTTCATCATCCCCTGTCGAATTGGTACAGTTGACATCGGCAAAGCCATGTGCAATTTAGGGGCAAGAATTAATGTCATGCCCCTGACATCCACAATAGTCTAGGCCTCGAGCCACTCGTGCCTACAGACCTCGCCATCCAGCTTGCTGATCATTCTATCATCTATCCCGAGGGGATCATCAAGGATGTCTTAGTCAGAGTGGGAGAATTCCTGTTCCCAGCGGATTTCTATGTCATAGCAATGGAGAATGAAGATTCCACCAAGTCTACTGATGTTCTTTTAGGCCGCCCATTTCTGGCCACAGCACGAGAAAAGATCGATGTTCATGATGCGACCATCTCTCTAGAGTTCGACGGAGAGATCATAAGATTCAATATGCTAGAAGCCATGCGATACCCTTCTAAATTCTCTAGTGTTAATTATATTGATGTTATTAATCTATCTATTGATGAACTTGCTGAACTTCACTCTACTGACCCTTTGCAGTTTGCCCTTGACAGGAGTCTGACACCAGCCTTTCTAGATGTCTTAGCCTCGACACTTTCTACACCATCAGAGCTACATTCTGTCATTGCTGCCCTAGAAGAATGCCCTATTGTCCCATATGTACCCCAGTGATATCTCCTAATAGCCCGGAGCACATCAAGTTATCGCTCTCTATCGACCAAGCTCCAACCCTCGAACTAAAAACTCTGCCTTCCCATCTGAAGTATGCTTATCTTGGCCCCAACAACTCCCTACCTGTCATAATCTCTACCAAGCTTGACAGTCCCGAGGAGTCTGCCCTTATCTCCTTGCTAACGGAATTTCGCGAGGCCATAGGATGGACCATAGCTGATATCATGGGCTTGTCTCCAACGTTATGCACTCATCGCATTCATCTAGAGGACACCACCAAAACCATTCGCCAACCCTAGCGCAGGTTGAACCCGCCTATGATGGAAGTCGTGAGGAAAGAAGTTATGAAGTTACTAGATGCAGGGGTGATTTACCCCATTTCTGACAGCCCTTGGGTCAGCCCGATCCAAGTCGTGGCCAAGAAAACTGGCATTACCATCACCATTGGACAAGATGAGGATTCTATTCCTACAAGAATCCAGAACAGTTGGTGAGTATGTATTGACTATAGAAGGTTGAATGCCGCCACAAGGAAAGACCATTTTCCTCTCCCGTTTATAGACCAGATGTTGGAGCGTCTCGCGGGCAAGACTCATTATTGCTGTTTAGATGGTTATTCTGGGTTTCATCAGATTCCTGTTGCCCCCGAAGACCAGGAAAAGATAACTTTCACATGTCCCTTTGGAACCTTCGCTTATCGGCGTATGCCTTTTGACCTCTGTAACGCCCCCACCACGTTCCAGCGTTGCATGGTTAGCATCTTCTCCGAGTTAGTGGAAAATGGTATTGAAGTCTTCATGGACGATTTCACGGTCTATGGAAATTCCTTTGCGGAGTGTATGTCCAATTTGCGGAAATGCCTTCAGAGATGTGTCGAGACCAATCTGGTTTTGAACTTAGAGAAATGCCACTTCATGGTGGATCGAGCCCTCATTTTGGGTCATATAGTCTCCAACAAAAGAATTGAGGTCGACAAGGCCAAGATCGAGGTCATAAAATCCTTGCCTTACCCAGCATGTGTTCGCGATGTGCGATCTTTTCTAGGGCACGCCAGCTTCTATAGACGATTCATCAAGGACTTCTCTAAAAAAGCCCAGCCTATGTGCCGCCTGCTCTAGAAGGAAGTCACCTTTGATTTCGATGAGGCTTGTAAAGCCGCTTTTGAACTCCTCAAGGAAAAGCTTATCTCGACCCCAATAATTCGAGCCCCCGACTGGTCTCTCCCCTTCGAAGTTATATGGGACGCCAGTAATCAAGCCCTTGGCACTGTCTTGGGTCAGAAGAAGGACAAAGAGACATATGTTATCTGCTATGCTTCCAAGCTCCTTGATCCCGCTCAACAGAACTACACCACTACAGAGAAAGAATTATTGGTTGTGGTTTATGCCCTCGACAAATTCAGACAATATCTTCTGGGTACTAATGTTCTCGTGTACTCAGACCATTCAGCCCTCAAATGCTTACTGACCAAGGCAGATGCTAAACCACGGCTAATCAGGTGGATATTATTGCTTCAAGAATTTAACATCCTGATCAAAGACAAGAGTAGGAGAGAAAACTTGGTTGCGGATCACCTTAGTAGACTTCCTGCCCAAGACGATGATTCGCTGGTGCCCATTCAAGATACCTTTCCAGACGAGCAACTATGTCTTGCCCACGCTATCCAGTTCCCCTAGTTTTCAGACATAGCTAATTTTTGCGCTACGGGTACTTATCCGACCGATGCCTCTCCATCTGAGTGTAGCAAAATCAGAAGGCAGTCCAAATACTACATTTGGGACAACCCTTATCTCTGGAAGCATTGCTCCGACCAGATCATCCGCAGATACATGACCATGGATGAAGTGCCCTCAATTCTTAAATTCTGCCATTCACAAGGAGGACATTTCGCGGCCAAGAAAACTGCCCTGAAAGTTCTGGAAGCCGGATTCTATTGGCCTTTTATCTTCAAGGACTGTTATCTTTTTTGCGCTTCGTGCCCTCAATGTCAAGCTACGGGTAACATTGGGGCCCGAAATCAGATGCCCCCGACAAGCATAATTATTTGTGAGATCTTCGATATATGGGGAATAGATTTCATGGGCCCATTTCCTAACTCCTTTGGCAACATCTATATTCTCCTCGCCGTTGACTATGTTTCCAAGTGGGTTGAAGCAAAAGCAACTCAGACAGATGACTCCAAGGAGGTTGTGAACTTCCTTCGCACCAATATTTTCAATCGGTTTGGTACCCCCCGAGCCCTTATTAGTGATCGAGGAATCCACTTCTGCAATCGCGTCGTGGCCTCGCTTTTGACTAAATATGGAGTTCACCACAGAACCTTTACTGCCTATCATCCTCAAATGAATGGGCAAGCAGAAGTCTCTAATCGCGAGATCAAATCCATACTTGAGAAGACAGTTAACCAGTCCTGCAAGGATTAGAGTTTGAAGCTGGATGACGCTCTATGGGCATACCGAACTGCTTTCAAGACCCCACTTGGGATGACACCCTATAGACTTGTCTATGGCAAGTTGTGCCATCTCCCGGTCGAGATAGAGCACAAGGCTTTCTGGGCCATCCGAAAGGTGATCATAGATCTAGGGCAAGCGGGGCAGAACAGACGCTTGCAGATCCAAGAATTGGAAGAGTTGCGGGATGACGCGTATGAGAATGCTCTGCTCTACAAGGGCAAGACTAAAGCCTATCATGACAAGCGCCTTCGTCCTAAAACTTTCTCCATTGGTCAAAAAGTTTTGTTGTATAACTCACGCTTGCGGTTGTTCACAGGCAAGCTCAAGTCTAAGTGGTCGGGACCTTTCGTGGTCACGACAGTTTATGAACATGGAGCGATTGAGATCCAGAATCCAGACTCGGGAATCATCTTCAAAGTAAACAACCACAGGTTGAAACCTTTCTATGAAGGATTCAAGCCCTCGACCGTCGAAGAGATGATGGTGGACAACCCACCTGTGGAGCCCTAGAATGATGCAGTACGTCGAGGCCTCGACGCATAAACTGGCCGCACTGGAAGGCATCTTGAATGCCGTTCCGTTCCTCTCTCTCTCTCCCTTGTCTCTTTTAATTAATTCTAGAACCTTTTAAATTCTTGCTATTTTATTTTGTTTAATGCTTTTCCCTTTTGTTTATTCTATCCCCTAATTTCTCTCCTTTCCCTTTCCCATGTGATTTTATTCCCTTCTTTATTATTATCTTTTTATTTATTCTCTCTTTTTGTCCTTATCTATTCTAACCACCCTCTTTTTCAAATTTCAAAAGGTGATCGGTTGGGATCCGCGACCCACTCGTTCTCTCTCCTATTCCCTAGATGCCACATCGCCCAAAGAGACAAAAAGAAGCCCTAATTAATGGCCTGTCAGACGCCAACCGCTTTTCCTTGCACACTTCTCCTCGTCCTTTTCCTCTATCCTTTTCTCCCAAATGACAAAACCCTTCCTTCTCTCTCAAATCACCACTGACCCGTCACCATCACAGCAAATCAAACCTTTCTCTCTCCCACCTCACCAAACACACACTTTTTCCCATGGGTACCAAGCACCCACACAAAAAGAGCCAAAAGGTCATAGAAACTTCTTCCACCTCTACCACCTAGAACTCCATTCCCTAATCCCTAAGCCTCGACCTCGAGGACGAGTACCCTCCATCTCCGACCAACCCACCCGCAGTCGAGCCTGTTGCAAGCCTCGCCGCCGACAACCAGTCCGGTGGCGATATAGAGATCACTGGTTCCGTTCTAGCAACCTCAACCATGGCCAGATCTGGTCGGGTGGTCAAGAAACAGCCCAGTTACACCCCACGCCGAAGAAGCCCAAGTTAGAAAAGCCCTCTCCTGCAGCAAGGAAAAAGCTGACGGTGGAAGAGGTGTTACAGGAAGTCCTCGCATCCGGCTCTGAGCCTGAGGATGAAGCACCGGCCGGAGCTGAGGAGGAAGTCGAGTAGACCGCCGCTGGTAAAAGTGAAGAAGAAGGCTCCGGTGAAAATGAAGTCGAGGGAGAAGTAGAAGCTGAAGATGAAGCAGAGAAGGTGTGCGCTGAGAAGGAAGCCGCGCTGAAATTAGAGGCCGAGAAAAAGGCCAAAGAGAAGGAGAGTGCAGCCAAGAAAGTGGCTGCCAAAGGCAAAACCAAGGTTTCAGCCAGAGCGAAACAGCCGGAGGAGCCTGAAACGCCGCTGGAGAAGAAGAGGAAGGCGATGTCATCCTCAAAGGTGTCTTCCAAGCCCACCACCTCGAAGAAAGCACGTCCAGACCCCAACGATGATTCAGATGCTGAGGGCTCGACGCTTGTCGCCACATCTACTCCGCGTGCCTCTTCAATCCAGGTTGTTTCTGACCTCTCTAATCCTTATGAATGGCTCTCCTTTGATGACAAACCGTCTTTAGATAAGCTGCATGCAATGAACTCCAGAGGCGTTAGCCCTTGTGTGCGCCTAGATCTGGATTTTCTTAGAAAAATGAGACAGGATGCGAGAGCTCGTTAGTAACATCGGTTGGGATTATTTCTTCTTTTCAGAATTCCCAACCTACGTCGAGCCCTCGCTAAAGCTGTTCACTACTTTTTGGGTTGGGTCGGAACATTTCAAGCCGAAAGGCAAGCATGGGCCAAACCCTGCAACCCCTGGTCTAATCAATTTTCGCTTAGCGAATAAGTGGCTTAAACTGTCCCTGAATGAGTTTAATTGTGCACTTAATTTTGTCACCCCCGATGGTCTTAAATCTGCTACTTACAAAACTTCATTGATTGTTATTCCCATTGTTTTTGATGCTGATGTCGCTTTTCGTGAATTGTCTGAAAATCCTAATGCTAAGTTCAACCCCAAATCCTCTAAAGCTCATGAAATTATGGACCCAGTGATACGATCCTAGCCCAGCCCTTAGGATTTTGCACTATTTTCTTGCCCTCACCTTCGCTGCCAGATTTGGCTCTTCGGGCCAATTAACTTTGCAAGAGCTCTTTCTTTTATGGTGCATGAAATCTAAGCGTAGGGTAAATATAGGATTTTGGGTTGCTTGTGCTATTCTCCATGTTCAGAACGGCTCTCGAGGGCCCATTTTAGGCTCTCTGATTGCTTTGCTTGCTGTTAACTTGCGAAATGTTAATTTGCATGCTGCCGGCCTTAGTGAGCCAATTGCCTTTAAGGATTTAGACCCCCGTACCTTAGATGTTATGGGGCATTTATGTATCTCACATGGCATTTTGAGGTTTTCCTTAGGTACAATGCCTCCGGGAGAGAAAGTCTTTGGCACGAAGCATGGCGGAGATTTTGCCTACCCCAACCTTTCAAGGCCTCAATCACCTGTAGCCCCTCGCGCCCCCGAAGCAGAATCCAATCGAGCCCCCGGTGCCCAGCAGCCAAGCAAGCCATCCGACCAGTCCCTCCAGCCAATCCTCCGGATAGAGCGTCTTCTCCAAGCTGTGCTCACGGAACTTCAGTCTCTGACGACTGAAATCGCCAAGAGAAAGCTTCCAGACTACTGACCCCCCCCGAACAATTTCCATTTCTTGACCTCGAGGAGGGCCCCAAACATTTTCACCCAGTTTATTTTGTGTTGTACTTTTCTTTATTATTTTTCAGTTAGACTTTGGTGTGTGCCCTTCCCGCATTGAGGATAATGCGCAGCCTAAGTGTGGGGAGGGATTTTTGTGTGTTTTCCTTGCGTATGATTGCATGTTTTATTTCCGTTGTTTGCATGTCTGTGTGTCTTTCTAAAAAAAAATTTGCGGATTTTCAATTTTCAGATTTTCAATTTCTGTCAAAATCTTTCCACTGCCAGTTTTGAAACCTCTTGGAATATACACACTTTTGATCACATTTTGCACAAGTATGAACCACCAGCGCCTTGTCCAGACCTAGTTATTCCCATTTTTGCCTGCAGATCCTTATATCCATATCTAGGCCTCGACATCAGTAGTCACAAAAGCACCCTGTAAGCACTTGAGCTTCCATGCCTATTTCTTTTCTTGTGTGATTAGGATGCTTTAGCTAGGCACTGGTTGATCTTGCATGATATCCCTGGGTATAGGCACTATTAGACACGGGAAAGCTTCGATTTGATAGAAAACTTCGCATCAATGTCTTTTTCTTCCTTTTCTCCCCCTCATCTCTCTTCTCTTTTCATGCCCCCAACATTCCCCTTCTTTTCATATTCTTTCCTGACCATTCGTCCTTTCTTGATCTTTTTCCTTGGCAGGTGAGGTAGCAATTATTGAGGGTTTCGTCGAGGGCTAGACATCTGAAGACGTGCAGAAAAGTTCAAGTGTGGGGAAGCAAATGAAAGCAAAAGACTTCAGTTCAGAAAGTAGAAAGCAAAGGTTTAGGGCTAGAAAAAGCAGAAAATCAAATATTCGCGAGCCTTAGACCATTCAAAGAAATCGAGCCCCCAGAAATTTTCAAGTGTAGGGAAGCCGAAGAAGTCACCAATGATGCTGGAAGCAGATCTAGGGCAAGCGCCAAACGAAAGATCAAAAACCTTATGCCCCTGAAAATTCAAAAATTGTAAAAGCCTCGTGCTCTCATCTCTAGGTTTATTCTAAAAAAAAAAATTATTTTTAAATTCAAAATAAAAGAGAGAGGGGCAATACACGAGCAAAAGACTATCCGCATCTAAGTCTCAGCAAGCCAAGAGTTTCCTGCCCTCTAAGAAGAAGACTTCGTCTAGCTCCCGAACCATCTCGAGCCCTCAATAAAAGCTGCCTTGCCACTTCGCCTTTTTCTAAGCCAAGGAATTCAACTAGGTTCTACCTGGTCCTTTCTTTCCTTTCTTTTTTTTCTCCCCTTATTTCTCTTCAGTTCATCTCCTATTTCTCTCTTCCACATTTCTAGCTCATTTTGTCCCTTTTCTTTCTTTTTGCTGATGCGTTATTTTTTCGATTGTTGATTGCCCATGCATGTGTTCTACAGTACTCAGATTGATATGCAAGTTTGACTTTGTGCTGTGTTATGTGCATTTAGTTTTGAGCGTAAACACCTAGCCTTGCTTGCGAGATTGAGTGTAAACACGTATTTGGTGAGGACTGCTGACTAAGGGTTTGATATGGGAAAGTTTGATCTTTGGGGTCGTTACCCCTCTGGTTTGATGCAGGTGTCTCCTAGGTGAGAATGGGTCTTGTGCGAAGTGTAGCTTGGTGCCGGTTTGTATTTGTGTGTGGTTGCTGTGTTGTCTGTTTCTGGAGGTAGTTTTCAGTTTTGGGATTGCTCGAGGGCGAGCAATAGGCAGTGTGGGGATATTTGATAGTGTGACTTTATCTTAGTTTTTCGCTTTTGTTTTCGGCCTTTTCGAGGGCAAGATACTTCTGATTTGCCCTTTTTTCTAAGCCTTTTGCAGATCAGAGGTTAAAAGGAGAAAATAGCGAAATCGAGCATTTTTGGATGGATTTCTGGAGTTTTGAAGATTAAGGCCTCAAAGAGTAGAAAGTCATCGAGCCCGAGACGCTAACCAGACCAGTGAGCAGCCTCGTGCCCTTGACTCCTCTACATCAGATTAGAGATCAGAAAGCCAAAGGAAAGCATCTCCGAAGATCCGCAAGGAATCCCAAGCCTTCGAGAAGATTCCAAAATCTTCTGGAATATTCTCTGCCAAAGGACGCAATCCCCTTGTGTGCTGGCAGCCTCCCAAGCACTGATAGCTATCCTCCCAAGCGCTGACAGCTCTCCTCCCTTAGCTGTATTTTGTCTCCTAGCTAGATTTAGGCTATATAAGCTTAGTTTTAGTGTTTTTGTAAGGACGGTTGTCCTAGGACAAAATCAATACATCACTCTTTTATCTTACCCTAATTTCAAGGGATATTCTCCTCTTTTTGGGAGCAGCCGCCATTTTTGTGAAGAGAAGAACCATTCTCCTTTGATTAATTAAATCAACTCTCGGTTTATTCTAATCCTCTCTCCATTTATTTATTTATTGCATGATTAGTATTACTTGCTGTTTATACTTTATTATGAGTAGCTAAATACCATCATCTTAGTAAAGGGTGGTTAAAGGGTTGAAAGGTTCAGTTAGGAGGCCGAATGCATGCTTAATATACTCTCTTGTCATATTCAGCCATTTATCGTTTTCTTTCCATGCTTATAGAGAAATATTAAGAGCTTGATCAACTTTTAGTGTTTCTGTGTGAGTAACGTCATTCTCTTGGTTATAACTAGCGTGAATCCTTGAGTTAGAGTACACACCTAGTGGGGACATCGCAAGAGGTCTTTCGTCTAGGGGTAAATGGCTGATTAGGTTATGTGATGCGAGCCTTACACACTGAGATGTCACGGCCTAGATTTGTCTTGCCTCATCTTCAAGGGAGTTTTGAGTAGTGCCTCCCCGCATTCGTGGCTAGGAGGACGGCGGAACGTCAAGGCCACCTCATATGTGGAAACGGGGGGTGGCTTTTATCTAAGAAGGTAAGTAGGGGATGCGGTGTGGAAACACGGTCCCTATAGCAGGTCTATGCATGAGTTTGGAATATTTTTGTGCCCATGACTAACTGACCAAGAAAGCAACCCGAGAATACCTTTTGCTAAGATACCTCCTCATCATATTAATATCTCTCTCACTGTTGTGTTTAATTTTATGCCCTTGAATTTCTTTGATTGTCTTACCCGTGCATCTATTTTGCTTTCGTGCCCTCGAAAGCTGGTTACTTTTGTGTTGTTATTACAATTTTAATTATAGCCTTGTTAGCTCCTGCCTCTGCTCCGATTAATTACATTAATCGGTATAAATCCCCCTGTGTAAGGATCGTGTCTGTTACTTTCTTCTCTTATCATACGTTGAAATAGAAATATTAGTCCTTTTTATCCCTGTAGTTCGACCCTGTCTTGCTCTGTACACATTTAATTGTGCACTTTTAGCACCAGGAAAATAGTATATTTGAGTGACGATCAGGCTGTTGTGGAGCTGGTAACTGTGTAGCACTAGGTCTGGGTATAAAATTTTGTAGGTTCAGGGGTGGTTCTTGTGACTGTTGTGGTGGTGGTTGGTTCGGTTGAGTTGGTTGAAACAACTGCTGCAGAACAGGAGGTATGGGCATGGTATCTTACGGGTGGTACTGATGTTGTTGTTGTGGTGGAGCCCAATTGAAGTTTGGGGGGATACTCTCATCCTTTATTATAGTTGTGGGTGTTCGCCGAAGGGTGCGGTTGTAAGTTAGGCGCTCCATATGAGACTTGTTGCATCTGATCTACAATAGAAGAGACACAAAAAGATAAGGCATTAATTTTATTAATTAGGGAACATAACAATACCTCTGTAGTCATCTGTGTGCAGATGTGCTCTCTCCCAGGTCTGAGAGAGAGTCCCTTTGCTGTTGATGTTGCGTCAGATGACGAGTTATTTACAGGATTTTGTTTTTTTGTTTTTTTTCTGTCCTCTGCCTCTGGTGATCTCTAGGTTGTTTAATTGCTAACAAGAGGACCTGGTCATAAAACAAAGAAATTAAAATTAGTACCGCTGAAATCCCCGACAACAGCGCCAAAATTTGATGGTTGCCGAAACCGTCAAAAATAAATAAGTACAATTCACCATGCACGAATTTGATTAAAAACTGTAGCAAGTGGTAAAAGGATCATTCCACAGAGATTCCAGGCCTAAATTAGTTCTCGCTAAATGACCAGGAAAGTAACAAGTGGTAAATACCAATATTGAGACGTTTTGTTGCAATTGATTAAGAAATAGAAATAACATAAAACAACAAAGAAAATGATTGGTGTGTGTGTTCAGAGGTGATAAAATTCCCAGTAAGGATTCGACTACGCACATGAATTATACTAATTGATCATTGATTCAAATATTTTCAAGACCGAACTTATAGGCGGCTATAGAGACCAGGTTTTCACCTAGATCTTCTACTCTCTACCTATACAAGATTAATAAAGGTTTTCACCTATTAAAAACCCCTAACCTACTTTCTAGCCTGAAGAAGTTATTCTATCAGGTCTAAGAAAGTGGGATGATAAATACGCTGTGAGAGACCTTATCCCAGGTCTGGGAGAGAGAAGTGTCTACTCCTATAAACCAGACTCTATTCGTTTTCTATTCTGATCCGTCGATCAGGTAGTTATCTTCGTATCTCTCTTTACAATGTAGACTCCAAAGTATCAAGAGAAGACTATAAGTATTCAAACCCTAATTGTAGTTGATCATGCTTCAATAGAAATATGAATAACATGACATTCAACCAAAATAAATAGAGATATAAGCTGGAATTTAATAACTGGAATTAGATCTCACAATCAGATAATCATGGTGACGAATCCTTACAAGGAAAATAGAAACTTAACCTAGCATCATCATAATAAGTAAATAGAAGAGATTGAAAGCATAAAACTAGATTTAATTAATTAAAGGGAAGAAAAGCAAACAGAGGTTTGAAGCTTCGTTAATGGTTGTTGTTCCAGAAAGAAGAAGAAGAAAATCAGGAAGAAGAAGGAGAGAGAGCCCTCCTCTTTTCCCAAGTCGACTCTTTAATAGCCAAAATAGCAAAACGATAAGTTTAGAATTCAAAAACCTAAAAAAGAAATAAAATCCCTACATATAATAATTGTTTTAATCTCCTCAGCAACAAAATAGGAGATTCGGTCTAGGACTTCAAGCTGAAGTAGGACTCCGCAGGATTATTCTTCTAAAAGAGACAGCTGGCAGATGTGTCCCATGCCTGAATCACACGTATATGACTCATCTTGTCCCAGGCCTAGGACAAGGACTGCTTCTGAACTCTGCTCACCAAAACTTTCTCTTTAACAAGCAGTTTCAACTCCAAATGAATGAATTTCTCCTCAACAACATGTTCTGCAAGAAAGGAGTGAAAAAGCCTAGAATTAGCAGTATCATCATCCAAAAAAGGGTGGAAAGGATGATGAAATTAAGACATTTAACGCTCCAATCATTGTCCCTTGGTGAGTTTAATTGTTTGTTGAACTTTATTGCGCCTGCTGATTTGAATTCTGCTTTGTACAAAAATGCTTTAACTGTTATTCCACCTGTCTTTGATGCTAATGCTGCCTTTCGTGAGCTTACTAATAATTCCAATGCTGAGTTTAATCCTAAGTCTAGTAAAGCCCATGAACTTGTTGATCCTACTTTGCGCATCCTGCATAGATTTCTGGCCCTCACCTTCTCGGGTCGATTTGGATCCTCGGGCCAGTTATCTCTGCAGGAATTATTCTTTTTATGGTGCATGCAGCATAAACGTAGGGTTAATCTAGGGTTTTGGGTCACCTCGGGTATTCTTCATGTTCAAAATGGCTCCCGATGCCCCATTTTATGGTCTCTTATCTCTTTGCTTGCGGTGAAATTGCATAATGTGGACCTGTATGCCAGTAACCTTTCTGAGCCCCTTGCGTTTAAGGATTTAGATGTCCGTACCTTAGATGGTATGGGCCATTTATGTGTCTCACATGGTGTATTGAGTTTCTCTACAGGATGCACCCCTGCTGGTGATAAGGTTTTCGGCACCAAGTCCGGCGGCAATTTTGACTATCCAGATCTATCGAGGCCCCGAACTACATCCGTTCCTCCTGCCCAAGCAGAGACATCTCGTCAAGCCCCCGATGCACCCGCAGCAGTCAAGCCTCCAACCCCAGCTCTTGTCTATGACCTAGCGCAAACGCGACTTCTGCAGGCGATTCTCATGGAACTTCAGGCCTTGATGGCTGAAGTTATCAGACGCAACCTCCCACCACAGTGACCCCCACCCCCGAACAATTTTATTTTTCATGCCCTCGAGGAGGGCTCCAAACAATCTTTATCGCTTTCTTTTATTTTCGTTGTACTATACTACTTTAAATTCTCTTGAACTCCTTTGTGTGCCCTTCCCGCATTGAGGAAAATGTGCTGCCTAAGTGCGGGGAGGGATTTATTTGTGTTTTTTGTGTGTTTGTTGTATGTTTAAATTCCCGTTTATTGCATGATTGCATGTTCCTCGGATTTTTCAAATTTTTTGGATTTTAATTTTTAGACTTTGCTAGGAATTTTCCCACTGCCCGTTTTAAAACCCTCATACTTGGCATGCATTTTTTACTTCTGATGCATAGGAGAAACTTGTCATTCATTACATCTTTTCCTAAACATGCATAATTGGCCTGCTAGCCCTTATGTCCAATCATGCCCTAGACACCAGTAGTCACAATTTGAACCTGGTGAGAATTTGAGCTTCATGCCTTTTATTCATGTGTGATAATGCTTGACTAGGCACTGGCTAGGTTTGCATAATATCCCTAGGTATAGGCACCATTAGACGGGGGAAAGCAGTGAAACGACGAGAAACTTTGCAATTTTTATTTTATTTTATTTTCTTTTCCTTATCTTTATTTTCATTTGTTTCCCCTCTTTCTGCATCTGTTCTTTCTTTCCATTTCATGCCCTCGACTCCCATCCCCTCTCTGTTTTCTCTTCTAACCATTTGAGTTTTTCCTTTGATCCTTCCTTAGCAGGTGAGTAATACTCTTCATCACATAAGGCAAGGGCTAGATTCCGAAGAAGAAAAGCGTGGGGAGGAAAAATATAGATTAAGGGCAAGAAAGAGCAAGTGCAGAAATCAGGGCCACGACAGCATCATCAGATTATTTCCTCACCACACCAAAACTTAAGTGTGGGGAAGTAAAGTCATATTTCAAGCCCTCGAAGTTAAGCGCTCAAGAAGTATTAAAAGATTGCCAGCTCCAGCTCTAGTTTTGAGAAATTAAATGCCAACGCAAGTTTCGAGCTGAAAAGAAAAGGAAAGTAAATGCTTGCCTGCTTTTTATTTCTTCTAAAAATATATATATATATTTTTTCGAAAATATTTTAAATAAAAGCAGAGCAAGCATAGCAAAAGGCAACCATTTCGAGCCCCCGAAGCAGCCAAAGATCTTCCCCTACTGAAGAACACCGAAGCCATCGTCTAGCCCTCACCTTCAGCCCTCTTCAGCGGGTGTTACTCACCATCTCGCCTTCCTTCTAGCCAAGGAATCCTCCAAAAAAAAAATCTTCTTCTTTTCTTTTCTTTTCTTTTCTTTTCTTTTCTTGCTTTTTCTTTTTTCTTCTTTTCGCTTCTGTTTTCTTTCTTCCCCTTCGTACCCCCATTCTCTCTCTGATCGCTAGATTGCCCTCGTATGTGTACTACAGTACTCAGATTGGCGTGCAAACTTTACCTCGTGTTGTGCTATTCACATTCTTGAGTGATTAGCCTAAACACATATTTTGTTGTGAGTGAGAGTGCAAACACATATCTAGGTGAGGACTGTTGGTGAATAGGCTTGGTTTGGAAAAGTCTGGTTGATAGGATCGTTATCTTATTAGTCTGATGCAGGTGCTTTTCTAGGGCTGGATATGTTCTGGTTGGGTATAGATTGTCGAATAACTTGTCTATTCTAAGTGTCAAGGGGTTGAAAATGTATGTCGCTACATGAGGTGGCTTTTCAATTTTGTTAATGCTCGAGGGCGAGTATTGGGCAGTGTAGGGATGTTTGATAACACATTTCTTGGGCATGATTTTATCCTCTTTTCCAGCCCTTTCGGGGGCTTGATTCTGCTATTTGACCCTTATTTACATCTTTATTGCAGATCAGAACCAAAAGGAGAAAAAAACGAAAAGAAGCTTTTTTGGAGGAATTCTTGGGATTTTGAGCTTCAAGGCCTAGAAGATTAGAGTGTCGTCGAGCCCTCAGCGCTAACCAGACTAGTGAGCGGTCTCTCACCCGCGATACCTCTGCATCAATTCTTAATCGAAAGCCAATGAGAAGAATCTTAGAAGATCCACACGGGATTTCATACGTTTCCAAAAGGTGTCAGGTGCACCAGAGATCCCAGAATATCCCTCTGAAGGACGTGTGCTGTCACGCTCCCATTGACTCCCTCTCTCCCCTTAGCTATTTTGTCCCCTAGCAAGTTGTAGGACTATTTAAGCTTAGCTATAGGGTTTTTGTAGGGGAGGGAGAACATTAATACATCACTCCATCTTTTACCCTAGTTTTTAGGGATTGCTCTCTTGGTTTTTTGGAGCAGCCGCCGGTTTGTAAAGGAGCAAGCTTTTCTCCTTTGAATTAATTAATTCATCCTTTGATTTCTTCTAAACGCTTTCCTTTTATCTGCCTTATTTGCATGATATTTATTATCCACTGTTTATATCTATTTATGAGTAGCTAAATTTCCTCATCTTAGTAAAGGGTGTTTCAAGGGTTGTAAGGTTCGGTTAAGAGGCCTAAAGCATGCTTAATACATTCTCTTGTCATATTCGGTTGTTTATCATTTTATTTCCATGCTCATTTAGAAATGTTGAGGGCTTGATCAACTGTTAATATTTCTGTGTGAGTATTGTCATTCTCTTGGTTATAACTAACGCGAAGCCGTGGGTTAAAGTAGACACCTAGTGGGGACATCGCGAGAGGTCTTTCGTCTAGGGGTAAATGGTCGTTTAGGGTACGTGATACGAGCTTGACACATTGAGATGTCACGCCCTAGATCTGTCTTGCCTCCACTTCATGGGCGTTTTGAGTAGTGCCTCCCCGCATTCGTGCCTGAGGGGATGGCGAAACGTCAAGGCTACCTCATATGTGGAAACGGGGGGTAGCTTCTACCTACGAAGGTAAGTAGGGGGTGTTGAGTGGAAACTAGGCCCCTATAGCAGGTCTATGCATGAGTTTGGAATATTTTTGTGTCAATGATTAACTGACCTGAAATGCAACACGAGAACACCTTTTGCTAAGATCTCTTCCCATCAGATTAATATCTCTTTTACTGCTTTTCTAGTTTTCTTTCCCTCGAACTGCTTTTGATTATCTTGCCCTTGATTGTTCTTTACTTTCATGCCCTCGAATGATTATTACTGTTGTGTTGTGATTTGTGGTTTTAATTATTTGTCTTGTTAGCTCCCACTTCTGCGTTGATTGATTCGTTAATCAACATAACCCCCTAGTATTACGTTTGTACTTGGTTATATTCCTTCCCTGTCATGCATTGAAACTGAAATATTATTCCTTCAATCTCTGTGGTTCGACCCTATCTTGCCCTTTACACATTTTATTTGTGTATCTAGGCATCAGGAAAATATTAGTATATTTGAGTGACAATCATCACACCCATGCAAACTAACATTGCCTTTGCTCTAGTTGATGAGGAAAGATGAGAGAGAGACTAGAATCTGCTGAATAGAAATTAACATTAGACATCAGTATTTTGGCTCTGCTGAATCTGTTATCATACATTACATTTGTTAAGAAGATTAATGTAATTTGATTGTTTGTTCTTCATTTTTATTTTATTTTCTCATCGTGCTCATCTCATAAATTATCAACCAAACATGGGATTCTGTTACCATAAGAAAAAAGAGAATTAATCTCCAAGGACTTGGCATTTTGAGTCAACATGAATTAATAGACGACTGAAGAAAAGGATGTAATGAGGTTTGTTGACAAAGAAGTGCAAAATAGAGTTACTCAGTTTCAATCTAATTGAATAAAACTAGTAATTTGTTATAAGGGTAAAGTGGTAAAAATAACTAAATTTCTTTTTCTTTCCATCCATATTATCGTACACAAATTAAAATTTCCTTCATTTTCCCTTGTATATAAAAAATGCAGCCATACAAAAGATTTTTTCTAAAAAAATTCTTCTTCTCCTTTCCTTTCTTTTCCTTTTCCTTGTTAAAATTTTTTTATTTTCTTTCGTGCACTTTAGTTCCACATAAATTCCACATAAAATATAAAGAGAAAATTTTCCTAATCAAAATGTAAGATATGAAAAATATGGTGGAGATGAAATAAGGAAACCCTCATGCAGAGGGAGCGACTGTTAGCAGGGACGGATCCAGGAATTATTTCCAGGGGGGGTGGGGGTTCGGGGGCAGCGCCCCCGATTTTTTTTTTTTTGAGTATTTCAAAAGGAAAGCAAGCGAGCTGAACAAAAAATTGAACTAAATAATAAATATTTAGATAAACTTAACAAAAAGGTAAATAAGAAGACAATATAGAAAAAAATTAATTATACATTAGAATTCATACAATATACATACTTCTTACCATTGTTCTCTACGAGGTTTCATTTTTTGAAATCCTTGTATGATTCTCTCATTCTTTATACTATCAAAAATATCTTTTTCAACAAAAGTAATCAAACAATCATTTAACATATCATCTCCCATACGGAGGAAACGGATGAGGCGTGGCTGTGCTAGGGATTTGGTTGAGGAGAGGAGAAGAGAGGCAGAGGCAAAGGCTAGGCTAGGGATTGGATTATTGGATTGGATTATTGGATTAGATTTGGTCGAGGTGCAGATTGACAGAGGCAAAGGCTAAGCTAATGGGCCTATTAAAAAAAAAATTTGGATTGGGCAGGGTAGGCAAAAGCCCACCCTGGCCCCCACCTGCATCCGTGCCTGACTGTTAGGTTAAATGATAGACTTGCATTTTCTAACCTATATTCTTTATACCCTTAATTGTATATACTTTTATTAACTTACAGAAATTAATTAAAAAATAAATGTTGTTTTTTACAAATTTACACCATTTTGCGAGCACCCGATTTATGGGCGCTCGCGCTCACACATTAAACATCAAATCTGTGTAATTTATTCATAAAATAGTATTTAATTTGCTTACATTTATTAATGATTTTGGACGTCAAATCCTTCACTTCTTGTGCCATTGGGCTGATGTCGGATTTTTTTATTTTATTTATCAGCATAATCATCATCACAATTTTAGGAATTTAAACCTATGACTTATAATCATAATACAATCATGCGACATGCACTATAATTTTATGTACATTATTTAATTCACTTACATTTGTCAAAAACCTCAAACATATGATCTCTTCCGTCATCAATGTTGACCAATTAATAAAAGAAGATCAAGTCGTAGTGAATAGTATTCAACATAAAGGATTTTACCAAAATGAAGGAAAAAGAAAGACATATAGGACACCAAAATTGATCTTATTTTTCAATATTAACATTAAAATCATACTTGTCAATTGGGTCATTAATTTAATTTTTTCTCTATTTGATGTCACATATTTATTAGTACATATTTCATGCAATGGAGCACGTATATGCCATCTCTAATTTTTAGTATAAATGGAGCATTTAGGTGTACATATCATTTTCATTACTAATTTTTTTTTATAAAAAAAAAACCTAAACACAAATGCCGTTCTAATTTATTTCATGAAATGGAGTATTATGGTTAAGGTAAGCACAAATGAGAAATCAGGGTTAGTATGACTTCCGCAGTAGAAATTACAAAAGCTTCCATACCAAGGATAACTTTTTTCTACAGTAAAGTAGAAATTAGTTTCATGCCAATTACAAAAAAAATTCTTTAAAACAATTACATAATGATTAATTTATTCTTCGTGTTCGTAAAATATTTTCAATCAAATCCTTATATTTTTTTATTTTCATATTTCTTTACGTGTTTATAAACGTGATCCAACTAATCCTTACATAATTACTCAAAAAAACAATATCTAAAATATTACTTAATGATTAATTTAGTCCATGTGTTTGTAAAAAATTTCCAACCAAACTCTTGCATGATTAATTTATTCATCGTGTTCGTAAAAAAATTTCAATCAAACTCATGTATTACCCATATTTATTCTCATTTTTTGTAAATTTAATCCAAGTAAGTTTTACATAATTACTCATTCAAATAATTTTTATGTAATCCATTGTAAATGATAAATCAAATTTCGTGTTTGAATTTGCCTGATTAATATTACATCTATTGATTTAGAATTTAAAAACCATGACTATATCACCTTATTTATAAACGCTATGATACAACTTAAATAAGAAAAATTATGTAACGATTCTTTTACATAAGATAAAAATTACAAATCATGCGCTTAAAACTTAATTTCTTTTTAATCTGTAAAAACTATTAGTATATTGGTCTCCTTAAATAAGTCTAGCTTGAAACTCATCGGAAAACAAACTTAAGAAAACAAATTACGGTTACATGAGAATGAAATAATAACTTAGTTGTGTAATATTTTATCCAAATTTCATAAGTTAATATAATAAAAACAATAAAATATGAAAAATACTATTTTTCTCATACATAAATTTTGAGAAAAATAAAAAATAAACAGTTATAATCAATAATATAAATTTATATTTTTTAGGAACATTGGTCACTTATGTTATTTAATGAAACTTCTTGAATACTTTCTTTTGATTTTTTTTAGATGTCTTTTTAACTATAATCTAATATACTAAAGTGATAATTATTTTAGGTTAGAATAGTTAAATATAGGGAGAGAATGTTGCAATAGTTAAAAATATGAAAGAAATATATTGCTCATCGGGTGTAAGTTTTAAAATAATTGTTCTGAACGGGGTAGGACTCCTTGGTAACTATGGCTGAAGATGAGTCCTTGGTATTGACTTCAAAGGACCTGCAAAGTATCGGAGGGTGTCTCCGGCGTAGACTGTCCGATGGTCAAGTTAGCGTTGTGTGTTTATAGTTATGAGAGTATAAGAACAATAACAATATGTGTATGCGTGTGTTTACCCTCCTTTACCATGCTATTTATAAGCTATCCATCTGACCGTTGCATTTGTGTTAATGAAGGCAATCAATGCCATTAATGGAGCCATTACTTCTACGAGTAACGTATGTAACGGTTATCTGGAAACCGTTACATGTCATTAACTGCTGGATCATTATGGTTACCAGTACTCAACTACCGTTAATAAACTCTGTCTATTACCATAATACCCCTCTCTTAGAAACGGATCCTCCCGGTAGAACACTGGTTCACAACCGTTTCCTGTATGGGTACCGATTTCTAACTCTTCCCAGAACTAGTCGATCAATGTGTATTCAATGCGCCCACATGGCTATACGACCAGTCAACCTTGGAGTAAAGGACCATAATGCCCTTGTGATTTCCTTATGTATTATCAAAAGTCCAAACGAAAATGAGCCCGAGTGTTTACCAAGGGCTATCATTCCTTCCAAACCTTTAGATCCAATTTACAGGCTAAGTTCTGGCCTACAATTACTGGTACTTGGTCCCGTTATTGCTTTTAATACCGGATATCCCCCCACGTGCGTCATTATACTTTTTAAGACGTTTCAAAAATCCGACCAAAACTAAGGAGTCAAAAGCAATGATGATTTACGCAGACGATGACGTAGCGCATTTCTGTCCATATGAAGCGAACACATCCATCAATGGTCATAAAGTTTTTAAACCAATAGACGTTTGCACTTTCTATTCCCCAAAATGACGATTCAACAACCGCGCTTGTTTAACAATCGCGTATGTTCGATTACTACGTGATTGCTTGAAACGACGCGCCTCACGCCCTTTCCTTATAAAGTGACTCGCTTTCTTCCTTCTTTCCTCCCTACATTTCCATTTTCAGAAACCCTAACTTTTGCTCTCCATGCCCTTCAAAGCTTTCTTTCATCGCCGCGTCACTCTTCGAGTCATTTCAGGTATACCATCTTCTTCTCTTCTCCATTTATAACTCTTTTTTTACACTATGCCTCGTCGCGTTCGTGTCGTAGCCAAAGTCGTTGAAGAGATAGACCTCGTTGCCTCCCTTATCACAAAGAAGGAGACTCTGGGTGCTATCTTGTCAGGCATGCATGTGAAGATTCTTGACGACTATCGTGTCTTTGTCGTCGAACCGAAACTCAGGCTTACTAGTACGATGAACGGATCTCGCCGAACTTTGTACACCAAAATGTTCCAGTACGAGTTCCACTTTCCCGACCATGATATGGTACAAGACCTGCTAGTACCCTACCAACTCAATCCAGCCCAGATAACCCCTCCCACCTAGAGTTGTATCTACGCCTTCATACGGATCTGCGAGATATATAGAGTTACGCCTACCGTCAGGCTTTTCCGGCACTTCTTCGTCCTTTACTATTGAAAAGGTTTGATTAACTTCTCCCTGAGATGGCACACAGACGAAATCTTCCCATTCCTCATAAACTTCCAGAAGATAGAGGATTCGGTCAAACTCTGGAAAGAAAATTTCTTTGTGATAGAGTTTCTGGAAACCCAATGGAGACCCGACTTCAACTTCTCCATCAGCGAAAATGACTGGAGATCACCCCGCACCCTCACGGATCCCGAGATTGCCGACATCGCCAAACTCATAACAATACAAACGATTTTCCATGCCAAGAAATTAGTTATGGGCATCCCACTCAAACAATGCGGCGAGGATGAGAGCTGATCGTCACTCAAAAGTAATATTTTCTGCTAGCAAAATGCACAATAAATGTGTATAGGGCAAATCAAAGTCGAACCACAAGGATTAATGGTAATATTCTGTTCATAGTGTATATCCAGGTCTAAACAGTAACAAGTAACACTTGGGGGGGGGGGGGGGGGTTGAGCTGGCTAATGAAATTAACCAGGGAGATTTGGATACTAAAGCTAACAAGTGAACTAAATAAAGTAAAAATTATCTAAAGGCAATAAAACAGTATCACAAGAGGGGTAAATCAGATAATAGGAAAGAGTCTTAGCAAAGTGATTCCGCGGGTTGCGTCTAGGTCTAGCTGGTCATCAGCTCAAGGATATTCCACTCTCACGGTGCAGACGTGCTATAGAGGCCAGGTACGCTTAGGCCTCCTGTCTACCTTCGTAAGAGAAGTCTCGTCCAAGGTACGCTTATGGGAGAGACCTTGACACTCCGTCCTTCCCTAAGGTTCATTTATGGGGAGATCCAGAGGCCCATGAAGTGGAGGAAGACACGTCTAGGGCAAGACGTTGTCAGATCCACCCTAGTTAACCTCCAGCCCTAGCCGGATTGGACCAGCAACCTGATGACTCCGGGCTAGGTGCCTACTGATTCTAAAGAAATGGCAGTAATTACAAAGGAAAATACAGCAGTTGATCAGGCTTCTATAGATCCAGTGCAATATGACAGTAAAGTGGCAAGAGATTAAATACACGCATAAGAGTTTATGAAGAGCATTAAGGCTTCACAACTACCCTTGCAACCCTTGGAAAAACCTTTGCTAAGACAAAAAGATCTAGCTACTCATACTCATAATAACATAAATATAAATAGATTTGATAGCAAGCATAAAAGGAAAACAAGAAAATGGGAAGAAAACTATTAAATACCAGCCGGAGCTGAAAAGCTCCGGTGAAAGAGTAAGGCTGGCCGGCGGTTACAGCTTGAAGATGGAGGAACAAATCCCAAAGGAGACTAAAAAATAGAAAGTATGCTGATTTCTGCCTCCTACCAATGTTGCTTACCCTAAAAATCCTAAAGTTACTGCTTATATACAACCCTAAGCTAACTAGAGAACAAATCCAGCTAAGGGAAGAAGACAAAATGGGAGGAAAGGGACAGTTGGGCTGGACCACGTCCTAGGGAGAATATTCCTAGGATGCTCAAAAGGGATCAGAGAGGAATCTTGCTGGCGTCTCTCTTCGTGCGCTTCAAGGAGGATTGCAAGCACGTGCGGCTTCTGATCGAGGGCAAAACGCAGCACTTTTCGGCTTCACAGATAGTCCAGGGCTGGACACGAATGTGCGCTTCTAGGGCTCGACTGAGGAAATACGTCTAGGCCGTGACGAAGACTGGGAGACTTCCAAAGCTGCTCAATTCCATCCCAAAGCGTGTGTTTTCTGTCTTTTTCTCCTCCAGGGCTAGATCTGGCAAAAGGTATTGAAAACAGAGCAAGTTAGTAGCATCAAGGAGGGAAAACATGCAAAATTAAAGAGAAAATATCTAGAAAATGCACGCATATCAAACATCCCCACACTGCCCAATGCTCGCCCTCGAGCAACAATCAAAACTCAAAACCACCCCAAGACACACACGACACACATTCAACGAGACACAAGAGCAACGATCCTTAGGATCAGACCAAGCTGCAACACAACAGACCTTGCCTAGATGCACACCTGCGTTAAACCAAAAGGATAACGACCCTAGAGATTAAACTTTTCCACATCTAGGCCCAAACAGAAGCAATCCTCACCAGGTCGTGTTTACACTCGCTCTCATAAGCAGGGTTCATGTGTTTAAATCACTCAAACTAATGCAATGACACAACAGAACACACAATTCACACATCAATCCGAGTAGCGATCCACATGCATAGGCAATCATTCGATCTAAAAGACTTTGCAATAGGGGGAAAGAAAGAACAGTGAAAGAGGTGGCTAAGGAAGAGATGAGAGATGAAATGAAACCCGGAATGTTTCCTTACCTGAAAGAAGCAAATTGGCGAGGTAGCGCTCGTCGAGGGCTGGGCGGAGGATGAGGGCTAGACAACTGGTACTTCTTCTGGAGAGGGAAGTTTCTTTCTTTGATAATATGCTGGCAGGTTCTTTGTTCATTTATGCTCGTGCCTCGATTCCTTATTGCTCTTTTTTTTTTTTTTTTTTGGAAAGATATATCGAGGCCACGAACCTTGGATGCTTGGATTTCTCATGGCTAGGGCGACACATTTCTGCTATTGCTTTCATTTCTTCATTCTGTTGCTGCTAGCCCTTTTTCCTGCTTTCAGCACTGCGATTACAATGTATCTTCCCCACACTTCGGCTTTGCTGTGTTGCCTAGCCCTCGGCATTGCCCTCTTTGAACTCTACCTCACCTGCCAAGGAAAAGATGAATGAATCAGCTCAAATGGTTAAGAAAATAGGATGAGAAGGGGATGTCGGGGTCTAGAGATGGAGAGAAGAAGATGGCGAAAAACAAAGGAGAAGAGAAGCAAAAAGAAATTTTTACAAAGTCTTTTGTCTTTTCGACGCTTTCCTATGACTAATGGTGTCCGCACCCACGGATATCATGCAAATTTAGTGTTTTGCTAAGCCATGCAACTATTCACACATGAACAAAATATATCGCTGAGGCTTAATCATGCTCACAAGGTTTAATTTTGATTGCAACTATCCAGACCTAGATGTGGACATAAGGGGCAACAGGCAAAGACTGCGTGACTAGGCCTAGACTGATAAAAAGGACCTTTTTCATGTGCGCACGCTGGAAGTGTGTGTCCATGCCTTGGGGGTTTTAAAACAAAACTAGCAGTGCAAAAAGATAGCTGGAAAAATCCGAGAAAAATCCGAGAAAATCCGAGAAAATCCGCATCATGCAATCATGCAACAAACATGAAAATAAACATGCATTCACACACAAAAATTAAAAAGCAAGCAAGGATAAAGTCCCTCCCCACACTTAGGCTTCGCATTGTCCTCAATGCGAGAAGGGCACACAAACACAGAAGTTCAAATTTAAAGAAAAGTACAAGACAGAAATTTAAAACCCTCCACGAGGGTGGAACGATTGTTCAGGGCGGGCTTAATGGGGGGGAAGATTGCGGCACGTGACTTCAGTAGTCAGACCGCGGAGTTCAGTAAGGATTGCGTGGAGGAGCCTTTCAAGGGCTGGAGCATTGATGGTCATAGGAGTGACATCGGGGGCTGGAGTCGCTGCTGGGCGGGAACTACTAGATGGGTCTGGAGGGTGTTGAGTAGAAGATTGCGCTTCTGAAGGCCAAGTAAACTTGCCACCGTGCTTTGCTCCAAAAACCTGCTCTTTCTGGCTGGTGCAAACTGTACTGAAAGTCAAAACTTTGCGTGAGAGACAAAGGTGCCCCATCCGGTCAAGAGTTCTGAGGTCTAGAACAATGTTCGGGACAGGGGTTAAAGAGCTATGCTTAGCAAGGTCGAGACCACGCAAATTAATGGCAAGCAGAGTGATAAGAGAACCAAAGGCGGGGCCTCGACTACTGTTTTGAATACCAGTGATAGTGGTGGCAACCCAAAAGCCTAAGTTAACTCTACGTTTTTTATACATGCACCATAAAAAGAACAATTCTTGCAACGACAGCTGGCCTGAAGAAGTATGCTTACCTGCGAAGGTAAGGGCCAGATATCGGTGCAAGATGCGCAGGCAAGGATCACTGATTTCATGAGCTTTGGCCGATTTCGGGCTAAAGGTGGCATTGGGATTGCCAGTTAGCTCCCGAAATGCTGAATTACCATCAAAATCATCAGGATAATTAGTCAAAGCAGATGTATATGTGTATATGTATCAGAGATCAGATCAGAAGCAGTAACAAAACCCAAGGCACAGTTAAATTCATCAATAGACATGGGGAGCCATTTTTTCATCAACCTAAAACTAATAGCTTCCGGGGCAAACAAATCAGGGGCAATCTTACCTCTAGACTTAAAATGCTCAGAGACAGTCCAAAATGAAGTAAAGAACTCTAGGGAGAGCTCGACAAAGTTCGGATGCTCGAGGAAGAACAACACTTCCCACCCAATATTGGCAATAAACTCCTTAACTCTTGACCCTACATGCATCTTTTCAAGAAAACTCATATCCAGGCGTGCACAAGGGTGCACGCATTTCGGGAGCAACACAGCCAGCCTATCTAAAGACGGCTTGTCATTAAACTTAACCCAACCAGCAGAAGGGATAGAAGTGACCTGGAAAGGTTGAGGGGTGGACGCGGAAGACGGTGTCGAGACCTCGACAGAGGGCTTGGCCTTTTTGGCAGTTGAGACCTTGGCTTTCCCCTTGCTGGATGGTGGTGCTTTGCGCTTTTGGGTGGTCAGAGTGGGTTCATCCTCCGGCGCTGGTGGAACTTTCGCCGTGGATTTGGGCTCAGAGGCTAGCTCAGCTGGGCCAGACTCGGTCGCCTCTTCGCTGGAGCCCTCGACGTCCTCTCCTTCTTCTCTTCCATTGCCACTGACATCCATGGCGTCCTTCCCTTCAACTTCAAGCTCCGGGGCAACCTCAGAACTAGGGGATTCAGTTTCCCCATCAGATCCAGAGACGAGAACCTCTTTCAGCACCTCCGACACCGTGAGTTCACGTTTTGCCGTGGGAGAGGCCTTGGCTTTCTTGGGTCGAGAGCTTTTGGTGGTGGGGTGACGCATTGGAGCCCTGGATTTGCCGGATCTGGTCATGGGTGAGAGTTGAGGAACGACAGTGGTGGCGTCGTGCTCCTTTCTAGGAGAATCGGCGGCGGCGGACTTGGTGGCTGGAGGTTGTGAGGTGGGAGTAGTAGGTGGAGGTAAAGTGAGAGAGGGTGAAGGAGATGGGTTTTCACTATGTGTAGTGGAGGAAGAAGAAACCACGGGGCTATGAGGTGGAGCGTTGGGGCTGGAGCCTGAGGTGTTTCTGTGGGCCATCTTCTTCACTCTTACCATGGTGAAAGGTTGGTGGTGAGGTGAAAAAAGAGAGAAGAAAGAGGTGGTAGAGATGGTGAGTTGTTTGGGTGAAAGGGATATGTGAGAGAAGTGAGGCTGACAAGGCATAAAAAGGGGGAGGGATAGGAAGAGATAGAGACGGATGGAGGGAATCACGCTGTCAGACGCGATTTGCGTCTGACACAGCGTGGACGTGGTGCGCTGGGGTTTGGCGTAGCGCCCCTTGTCAGTGTCCTCCTGCAAAAAGGTAAGTGAATTCAAATTTCAAATGCACATGAAGACGAAAAGAGAAAAGGGAAAGAGGGAAAATAAAAATAAAGATAATAAATGGATAAACATGGAAAGGAAACAAGGAAATTAATGGCATGTATGGGAAAAAGAGAAACAAATTAAATTCACATTAATTAAAAAAGGAGCGCATGCATGGGCATAAATTATACAATCAGGCAGGAAATTAAATGCATGTTCAGGGCAAGAAAATAAAGAGAAGGGAAAGAGAGGGGAACGGCATTTGGAATGCCCGTTCAGTTGGCCTTGGTATTGACGTCCAGGCCTGGACGTTCTCAACGGAGTCTAGGGCGAGATGGGAGGATCCTCCAACCCCATCTTGTCGATGGTGAAGGGACGAAATCCTTCGTAGTAGGGCTTGAGACTGTGGCCATTGACCTTGAGTAGAACTCCTGTATCCATGCTCTGGATCTCGACAGCACCATGATCAAAAACAGTAGCGACTAGGTAGGGACCAGTCTATTTGGATTTCAGCTTGCCCGCGAAGAGTCTCAACCGGGAGTTGTAGAGTAGAACTTTCTGGCCAATTTTGAAGAACTTTGGTGTCAGCATCTTGTCATGGTAGTCCTTGGTCTTACCCTTGTAAATCAGGGCATTCTCATAGGCGTCGCTTCGGAGCTCCTCGAGCTCTTGAATTTGTAAGCGGCGTTGCTGCCCGGCCTGGCCTGGATCCATGTTAACCTTGCGAATTGCCCAAAAAGCTTTGTGTTCGATCTCGACGGGTAAGTGGCATGGCTTACCATAGACAAGGCGATAAGGGGTCATCCCAATCGGGGTCTTGTAGGTTGTACGGTACGCCCAAAGAGCATCGTCTAGCTTCAGACTCCAATCCTTTCGGGACTGGTTGACCATTTTTTCCAAGATTGCTTTAATCTCCCGGTTAGACACCTCTGCCTGACCATTTGTCTGGGGGTGGTAAGCTGTGGAGACCCGATGGGTGACTCCATACCTGGTCAATAGAGATGCTATAACACGGTTACAGAAATGAGTACCGCGGTCGCTGATGAGTGCTCTAGGGACCCCGAACCGGCTAAAGATGTTGGTGCGCAAGAACTCGACTACCACTTTGGAATCATTAGTCCTAGTGGCCTTGGCCTCAATCCATTTTGAGACATAGTCCACAGCAAGGAGGATATACGTGTTACCATGGGAGTTCGGGAACGGGCCCATGAAGTCGATGCCCCATAGATCAAAGATTTCGCAAGAGATAATGCTCGTCAAGGGCATCTGGTTCCGTGCACCTATATTACCCGTGACCTGGCATCTAGGGCAGGATGCACAATACATGTAGTTATCCTTAAAGACTGAGGGCCAATAGAATCCAGCCTCTAACACCTTGAGGGTCGTCTTCTTTGATGCAAAGTGGCCTCCTTCTGTTGAGGAATGACAGAATCTTAGGATCGAGGGCACTTCATCAAGTGTAACACACCGCCTAACGATCTGGTCTGAACAATATTTCCAGAGATATGGGTTATCCCATATGTAATACTTGGACTGCTTCTGAATGCGAGTTCGCTCTGAAACTGAAGCATCTGCTGGGAAAGATCCAGTGGCACAAAAGTTAGCTATATCTGAAAACCATGGATACTGAACAGCTTGGGCTAGACAAAGGTACTCATCCGGGAAGGTGTCTCGGATGGGTTCCTTGGAGTTGTCGTCTTGGGCTGGAAGCCTGCTGAGATGGTCGGCCACAAGATTCTCGCATCCTTGATTAAAACATCAAATTCTTGGAGCAAAAGGATCCATCTTATGAGACGTGGCTTGGCATCAGCCTTGGTCAACAAGCACCGGAGAGCAGAATGATCATAATACACTATAACATGAGTCCCAAGGAGATATTGGCGGAACTTGTCCAGGGCATAGACAACTGCCAGGAGCTCTTTTTCGGTAGTGGTGTAATTCTGTTGGGCTGGATCCAGAAGTTTAGACGCGTAATAGATAACATAGGTTTCTTTGTCTTTCTTCTGACCCAAAACGGCGCCCAGGGCCTGGTTGCTTGCATCACACATAATTTCAAATGGAAGGGTCCAGTCGGGGGCTCGAATGATAGGAGCAGAAATGAGTTTACTTTTCAGCAGATCAAACGCAGCCTTGCATTCTTCATTGAATAGAAACTCCACGTCTTTTTGCAGTAGTCGGCACATGGGTCTGGAGATTTTCGAGAAGTCCTTAATGAAGTGTCGATAGAACCCAGCATGTCCGAGGAAGGAACGAATATCCCGCACATTGGATGGGTATGGAAGGGATTCAATCACCTCAACTTTGGCCTTATCAACTTCGATTCCCTTGCTGGATACAATGTGACGAAGGACGAGACCTCGATCGACCATGAAGTGGCATTTTTCAAAGTTCAGGACTAGGCTGGTCTCAACACATCGGCGCAAGACTTTTCTCAAATTGGAGATGCATTCGTGGAAAGAATTCCCATATACCGTGAAGTCATCCATAAAGACCTCGATACCGTCCTTGACGAATTCTGAGAAGATACTCATCATACAGCGCTAGAAAGTAGTGGGGGCGTTACAAAGACCAAAGGGCATTCGGCGATACGCGAAGGTTCCAAAAGGGCAAGTAAAGGTGGTCTTTTCCTGGTCCTTCAGAGCAACTGGAATATAATGGAATCCGGAATAGCCGTCTAGACAGCAGTAGTGTGTCTTGCCCGCGAGATGTTCCAACATCTGGTCGATGAATGGAAGCGGGAAATGATCCTTTCTTGTGGCAGCGTTGAGACGCCGATAGTCAATACACACTCTCCAACTATTTTGGATTCGGATTGGGATGGATTCACCATCTTGGCCTAGAGTGATGGTAATGCCAGATTTCTTTGGCACGACCTGGATAGGGCTAACCCAGGGGCTATCAGATATGGGGTAGATGACACCAGCATCTAATAATTTCAGCACTTCTTTCTTCACTACTTCCATCATGGGAGGGTTCAACCGACGCTGAGGCTGACGAACTGTTTTGTTGGTATCATCAAGATAGATTCGGTGGGTGCACAGGGCTGGAGACAGGCCCTTGATATCGGCAATAGTCCAGCCGATAGCTTGCTTGTATTCTTTCAATAGATCGATCAATTTTGTTTCTTCCTTCTCACTTAATTTGTTCGAGACAATCACTGGAAGGGTCTTGTTGTCACCAAGATAGGCATACTTCAGGTGTGAAGGTAGTTCTTTCAAGTCGAGGGTGGGAGCTTGAATGATAGAAGAAGGAAGCTTGACATGCTCAGCACTATAGGGAGCAAGGGCTGGAGATGTCGAATGATCAATAGGTAGAGCATCAAGGGATGCGACCACAGAATGAAGTTCTGGAGTGGTAACTTGCGCGATGGCAATCCCTTCGAGTGCTTCTGAAGTAATACTTTTCTCGAGGGCAAGTCGGAGGGGGTTGTCCAGGGTTGGATCGGAAACATCCTCAACACAGGAGTCAATAACATCGACGAAGTTAACGCTGGAAAAATCAGTAGGATGTCGCATAGCTTCAATCATATCAAACTTAATGATCTCGTCATCAAATTCGAGAGTAATCGATGCATCATGAACATCAATCTTGGCATGCGCTGTGGCGAGAAACGGGCGTCCAAGGAGAATATCCGAAGGGTTGGTTGATTCTCCTTCAGCCATGGTAATAACATAAAAATCAGCAGGGTATAGAAAATCTCCTACTTGCACGAGGACATCTTCTAGAATACCTTCAGGGTAGACAATGGATCTGTCGGCCAACTGGATAACAAGGTGGGTTTCCTTCAATGGACCCAGGCCTAGACTGTTATAAACTGTCAAAGGCATAATGTTTATGTCTGCGCCTAGATCGACATAGCTTTTCCAAGTTCAGTCGATCCAATCTTACACGGGATAACAAACATACCCTGATCTTTACATTTCGGAGGCAATTTCTGTTGGATATGGGCAGTAGCATTTGCTCCCACACTTATCTTATTGACCCCGGCCAAATGACATTTGTTGGTGCAAAGAGTTTTGAGGAACTTGGCATAACGGGGCACATTTTTGATTGCTTGAATCAAAGGGATATTGACAAGAACCTTACTAAACATATCAAATATCTCTCGGTCATCCTTCTCCTTTTTCGATTTGACCAACCGTTGGGGAAATGGAGGCTCAAGGATCTTATGAATATATTCTTGAGTGAATTCTGGGGGCTTCTTGTCATTCCTCGGAGAACCTCTAGGAGATCGTATTCTGTCAATCATGACATCTGGAATCGTCTCATTTTTTCTTGGCTTAATCCTGGGCTCGACTGTTTGTTCGGCGTCGAGATCTGGACTCACTCTGGATGGCAATTCACGCCCACTACGGAGAGTGACAGCGCAAGCCTCGTGCTTGGGGTTTGCTTCGGTTTGTCCAGGGAGCCTGCCTCTGTTCTTTAATTCTTTCATTTCGGCTGCCATGGTACCCATCTGCTTTTGCATTTCCTTGATGATGTCTTTGTATTTAGTGCAATCTTCGGGTGGTGGAGGTGAAGGAAAAGGTTTATTTGTTTGTGGTGAGGGTTGGTATTGCTGGTTAGGGTACGGTGGTCGAGGTTTGAAGTACTGCATGTTGAGAGGAGGGGGGTGGTTTCCATAAGGATGTTGTTGTTGATTAGAGTTTGGCTGTTGAGGGTTGGGTACCCACCCTGGGCTTGGTTGTTTCCAGCCCTGGTTGTAGTTCTGGCCAGGGGGTGAATTGTAATACCCAGCGGCATTCACTTGGATCTCATCCGGGATATGAGGACAAGCATCCGTGGGGTGATCCGTGTAATAGCAAATTTGGCATGCCTTGACCTGGATCGGCTATTGAGACGTCATGGTATATAGCATGCCCTGGATAGAAGTCAGTTGCCCTTGCATAGCGGCTACCTGAGCACTCTGGTCGCTACTTGCCCCTCCCAATAGAATGGCATTTTTTGCCATGAGCTCAATTATGGCCTTGGCGGCAGCTGGAGTGAGAGCACTAAGGGATCCATTAGCGGCCGCATACAACAAGGCTTTATCATGGGGTCTTAGTCCTTCGGCAAAGTACTGAATAAGACCGTGCTCGGTCAGGTTATGAGAGGGACACAAGGCCTGCATACACTTGAAGCGTTCATAGTACTGGTCAAGGGTCTCGTCTTCTTTCTGAAGAATAGATACAAGTTGCTTGACTGTCACCATCGCCCTGGATGCAGGGTAGTACTTATCCGTGAAAGCTTTTGTCATCTCAGCCCATGAGTGGATCGAACGTGGAGGGAGATCATAAAACCAGTCGAGGGCTAAATCTTTGAGTGACCACATAAAAGCTCGGAGCTTGGCCTGCTCGATACTGACATTCGTAGGTTTCATTGCCTCGCAAATAGAATGGAGCTGCTGAAGATGGCGATGAGGATTTTCCTTGGTAGCACCTCGGAAAATAGGGAGATGGTGCATGACAGCGGACTTGAGTGTCTAGTCGTGAGGTACTTCAGGCCAATCGATGCAACTACTGGGCGCTTCTGGGGCGGCATTAAGATCATCGATGGTCTGAGCAACAGGAGGAACTACGTCCTCATTTCCTCCAGGAGGAGGTGGTGGTGGATCTTCCATTTCAGATGTCGGGGGCTGGATAGACTCAACACTGTCGAGGGCTCGATGTAAAGAAGCGATTTCTTCCTGAAACAGGCTTTGAAGAGTATCAAGATCTGAAAGGTTTCTGTCGAAAAGAGGGACAGGAGCTCTACTCCGAAGAGAAGATAATCCTCTGGCTTGCCTTCGGAGTTCTCTTTCTGTCCAAGTGAGCTCTGGATCGTAAGGCAGTAGATCTAAAGTAGATTTCCTAGTCATACAAGGAAAAATAAAATATTAGAACCGTCAATCCCCGGCAACGGCACCAAAATTTGATCGTCACTCAAAAGTAATATTTTCTGCTAGCAAAATGCACAATAAATGTGTATAGGGCAAATCAGAGTCGAACCACAAAGATTCATGGTAATATTCTGTTCATAGTGTATGTCCAGGTCTAAACAGTAACAAGTAACACTAGGGGGGGAGGGGGGTGGGCTGGCTAATGAAATTAACCAGCGAGATTTGGATACTAAAGCTAACAAGTGAACTAAATAAAGTAAAAATTATCTAAAGGCAATAAAACAGTATCACAAGAGGGGTAAATCAGATAATAGGAAAGAGTCTTAGCAAAGTGATTCCGCGGGTTGCGTCTAGGTCTAGCTGGTCATCAGCTCAAGGATATTCCACTCTCACGGTGCAGACGTGCTATAGAGGCCAGGTACGCTTAGGCCTCCTGTCTACCTTCGTAAGAGAAGTCTCGCCCAAGGTACGCTTAGAGACCTTGACACTCCATCCTTCCCCAAGGTTCGTTTATGGGGAGATCCAGAGGCCCATGAAGTGGAGGAAGACACGTCTAGGGCAAGACGTTGTCAGATCCACCCTAGTTAACCTCCAACCCTAGCCGGATTGGACCAGCAACCTGATGACTCCAGGCTAGATGGCTACTGATTCTAAAGAAATGGCAGTAATTACAAAGGAAAATACAGCAGTTAATCAGGCTTCTATAGATCCAGTGCAATATGACAGTGAAGTGGCAAGAGATTAAATACACGCATAAGAGTTTATGAAGAGCATTAAGGCTTCACAACTACCCTTGCAACCCTTGGAAAAACCTTTGCTAAGACAAAAAGATCTAGCTACTCATACTCATAATAACATAAATATAAATAGATTTGATAGCAAGCATAAAAGGAAAACAAGAAAATGGGAAGAAAACTATTAAATACCAGCCGGAGCTGAAAAGCTCCGGTGAAAGAGTAAGGCTGGCCGGCGGCTACAACTTGAAGATGGAGGAACAAATCCCAAAGGAGACTGAAAAATAGAAAGTATGCTGATTTCTGCCTCCTACCAATGTTGCTTACCCTAAAAATCCTAAAGTTACTGCTTATATACAACCCTAAGCTAACTAGAGAACAAATCCAGCTAAGGGAAAAAGACAAAATGGGAGGAAAGGGACAGCTGGGCTGGACCACGTCCTAGGGAGAATATTCCTAGGACGCTCAAAAGGGATCAGAGAGGAATCTTGCTGGCGTCTCTCTTCGTGCGCTTCAAGGAGGATTGCAAGCACGTGCGGCTTCTGATCGAGGGCAAAACGCAGCACTTTTCGGCTTCACAGATAGTCCAGGGCTGGACACGAATGTGCGCGTCTAGGGCTCGACTGAGGAAATACATCTAGGCCGCGACGAAGAATGGGAGACTTCCAAAGCTGTTCAATTCCATCCCAAAGCGTGTGCTTTCTGTCTTTTTCTCCTCTAGGGCATGATCTGGCAAAAGGTATTGAAAACAGAGCAAGTTAGTAGCATCAAGGAGGGAAAACATGCAAAATTAAAGAGAAAATATCTAGAAAACACACGCATATCAAGAGCTTAAGATTTAATTAATCTAATTCTTTCTTTCTGACCCTTATATTTTTCCTTGCCTTTTTTTGCAGTTGTTCCTAAAGGCTGGAAACCAACTTGCATGAGACGGCAGAACAAGAGAAGAGCTACCTCTCAACCTCCGATTAAGAAGAAAAGAAGTACCGGTTTTGGATGAATTACCATTACCATCCCTCAACCAACAGTCCAAGTTACTTCCGGATCCAGCTCCCCAGATTCAGAATTCATCGCTATTACCACCGAGATCGACTAGGTCTCAGAAAGTGAAAATGTTGCAGAAGTAGCTGCCGGAGCTGACCAAACCATTCCTGCCAACACCATATCAATTGAAAACTCTTCCAACGAAGAGAAAATTCCTATCAAGTCCCTTGTCACCATGGGTCGTCGTGCAAAGAGGAAGTTGATGCAAGAAGGGCCATCGAAGGAAGCCCTCAAGCTTCGAATCTATAGTGAAGACTCTGTGCAACTTCATGGTGTGACAGATTCTCCTCCTTTTGCTCCCGAAACAACGGTTGGGCCTGACCCCGTTACTTCTAGTGAAGTTCTGGACAAGCCCTTGGAGACCGTTACTCCTCTTGATACTGTTGAGACTGCCATGGAAGTCAGTCTAGGGAAGACTCCATCCACAACCTCAATTCCTGGTACAACTATACCAAATCTTGAGGACTCAACAACTGAGCTGCCTCCCGTCTTTACTGACATTCCTGGCCTCAATCCTCATGACCCATTCGAGCTGGACCCGCTTCTTACCAAACACTCCTCCAAAAGTCCAGTCAACTCCTTGAGCGATCCAGACGTTAGCCCCCTCCACTTACTGACCGGAACCAAGGTTCCTCTATTCCCGGTTTCGGACATTGGCCTCTCTTACCCTCCGGATCTCAACGTTATGCTATCGGATGCGGGTCCCAGCAGTACCCCTATTGGCAAGTTAAATCTAAGGAACTTTGCCTATGAGAGTTGTCGAGCCCTTGGGATGCCGGATCCAAACTGTCATGACATCCAAATGGGTCGATTGTTTTCTGAGATGATGACTTCTGATGTTGACAGAACCAAATACAAAAGCGCTCCCTTCGGCGCTCAACTAGATTACTTCCGGAGCTCTGCGTACACCATGATAGCTAACGTCCAGTATGTGTATGAAACCGTCGCCCTCCGCAACAATACTCAAGTCAGTCTCCTTGACCGGATGCAGGCTGACAACCAGTCCCTACAGGGCAAACTTTCTAAAGCCACAGAGCTTCAGCAAAAGACAAATGAGACGATATCTTATCTTTAGGAAAAAATGGCCGAATCCAAACGGAGGGAAGAAACTTTGGCTGCTTGTGTCCAGAAACTGACTGAGGAGGTAGCCCAGAAGGAGGAAACGACTTCCTTGCTATGAACGGAGTTCACCGTCCATAAAGTTTCAATAGAGCAGGAACTGATCCTGGCGCATCAAGATTTAACATCGGCCCAGCAAAGTCTTAAAGAGAAACAGGTGCTACTAGATGTCGTCCCTACCCGGATCGAAAACTGGAGAAACACAACTGCCACCGCTGTCATCATGGGTTGTATGGATTACTACGGCATCGAGCACTTCTCCCCCACCAAGGCCGACTGATACGCTGATCTCCGCATCCAAGCACTTACAGAAGAAAATGTCAATGCAATGATGATGACGATGACGATGAAGATGAAGACATGTCGAATAATCCTCTATCTCCCCCAACCTCATAAAGCCTATCTTGTATGCTCAGGCAAATTTTTGTACTAGATAGGATTTTATCATTGTTGAACTATTGGATGTATCTTGAATCTTGTCTGCTCAAGCAAACTATTTTTCTTTTTGCAATTATTATCTATTAACTTGCAATTCTTCTGCTAGCTTCACCATCGTTCCATACTTAGGTAAATTCCAAAAAGATAAACCGAATCATATAGGAATAATTATTTCAACAAAAAGAAACAAAAATAAAGAATAACAGAAAAATGTGAAAAACGTGTCACCATTTCCCGCATTTCCCATTTCTTCAAAACCAAAAAAGAAAGAACAAAAGACAAATGTGAAAACACGTTACCGTTTCTCACATATCCCGTTTCTTCAAAGGAAACGAACTTTAAACCATACCACCATCTTATCAAAAGATCGAAATGGGTTTAAAAGTTGCGGCGTCACCGCTTGGATACATTTCCAAACCGTACCACTATCTTATCAAAAGATCAGAATGGATTTGGATAATGTAGTTGACACATCCGGGTGTCCCCGACTGACCCAATAGGTTTACCGAGCTCGTGCCGGTAAAGCGTACACACTAATACCGTACCACCATCTTATCGAAAGATCGGAATGGGTATAGTTGTGCCGTTAGCTCCTTCAGGCAATGCCTGAATATCCCAATAGGATTATCAGGCTCTCGCCGATAATGCGTAGATACAATAAACCATACCATCATCTTATCAAAAGATCAGAATGGGTTTACTTGTATCAAAGAACCATCACTACCATACAGTCATCTTGTCTTGAAGATGAAGATGGATCCTCATGAAGTCCTTTACTTGAAAATACGTCCACTGCTCGCTCTCTACAATTATCAAGACAGGTCCAATGACTCCTTGCGATGGATCATAGCAGAACCTCTGCGTACCATCTTCCCGTATCACAACAGGACTATATCGCATACATTATGATCTGTATAAATTAAAGAACACAAATATGTTTTTTAACGTGCTTCAGCCAATAATGCCTATGTCCACGGTGTTATTTATTTATTCACAAGTTACAAATAACACATCTGCTCTTGGATGATATAATTTCAAATTAACAATATTCCAAGAATTGGGTAAAGGAGTACCGTCCATCTCTTCAAGATGATATGCGCCTTTACCGATAACCCGTGTAACCCAGTAAGGCCCATCCCAATTGGGACTCAACTTCCTCATTCTCTGCCCTCCAGCTCACCTGTTACGAACCACCAGGTCTCCTGCTTTTAACAAACGTTCTTTGACCCTCCGGTTATGATATTTTGCCATCTTGCGCTTATAATGTAAATTCTTCACAAACGCCTGCTCGCGAAGTTCCGGTAACAAGTCGAGTTGTACTCGCAACAGGTCAGCATTCCGTTCCTCATCGAAATACTCCACTCGTAAGCTAATAGCTCCAAGTTCTATCGGCGTTGTTCCGTAGGTCATTGCAAATGGAGTTTCACCGATACTTGTTTTTTCGGTCATCCGGTAAGCCCACATGACATTTGGTAATTCATCTACCCACTTCTTGCGAGCTCCTTCCAAATTTTTCTTAATCCCACTTAAGATCGTCCGGTTAGTCACCTCCGTCTGTCCATTTGTCTGTGGATGTGCCACCGATGTGAACCTTTGCTCAATAGACAATGACCGATATCTCTCCTAAAAATAAGCGCTGGTGAATTGTGTTCCATTATCGCTTACCAAGATTCGGGGAATACTAAACCGGTAGATAACCTGGGTTTGAAAGAAATGCCATGCTTTTTCTGCCGTGATTTTTGGAATTGCTTTAGCCTCAGCCCACTTGGTAAAATAATCTACTACGACAATCACAAATTTGAGCTGAGAGCGGGCCTTAGGAAAAATGGACCCAAAATATCGATTCCCTACTGAGCAAACGGGCAAGGACTAACCATAGCCGTTATATTTGTCGCCGGCTGTCGAGGAATCCTTGTAAATTCCTAGCATTTTCTACATGTTCGGACAAATTGATCGCAATCCCTTCTTATCATAGGCCAATAGAAGCCTAACCGTAGAACCTGCGCCGCCAAAGTCCCACCGGATATATGAATTCCACAGACACCTTCATGGGTCTCATGAAGTACGTACCGGCCTTCTGCCTTAGAAATGCATTTAGTAGTAGGATGATAAAAATAGCGGCGAATAAGCTCCCCGTCATACATAGAACACTTATCTACTCGTTTGAGAATCTTCATTTTCTCCTTTGAGTCTTTCGGCAATGTTTCGTGCTTGAAATAGTTTATGACTAGTACCCTCCAGTCGTCTTCTCCTTCTGCCACACTCAAAATCAATTGCTCTTCCATGAAAGAAGGCGTTACAATCTCCTCTACTATGACATCCATAGGCATTAGAGCAGTCGGATCAGCAACTAACTTGGCGATCTCATCCGCCTCAGAATTCTCCTCACGAGGAACCTGTTCAATTTCCACCTGTATTTCTCTCTTTTTTACCGTTTCCAACTCGTTTTGTACCGTTTCCAGATACCGGATCATCATGGGATTCCTGGCCTGAGAAATACCATTGACTTGATCTGCGATTAACTTGGAATCTCCATGAATTACCAAACGAAGATCACTTAGCTCCCCATGATCATGGATACCCTTTGTACTCAGCTCTTTCCCTATGCGGAGCCCTGTTAACAATGCCTCGTACTCAGCTATATTGTTAGACAATGGTTTCAAAATCCTCAGTGTATATCTCATCTTAATTCCGTCTGGACCGGAGATGATAATACCGGCACCCGCCGACTCCTGATTTTTTGCTCCATCCACATGAATTACCCACATATCTCCATAAGTTTCCGGATGCTGCAACAAATTATCATTGGTCATGCTTTCTTCAGCTAACGGTTGATTCGAAAACATGCACTCTGCAAGAAAATCAGCTAAGGCCTGAGCCTTAATCGACGGACGTGACTGATACTGCAACCCATACTGCTCCAACTCGATGGCCCAAATAACCATCCTACCAGAAGTCTCTGGCTTTTTTAATATTCGCCTCAATGGTTGATTCGTTAACACAACGACTGGTATGCCTGGAAATATCTGATCTTCCTCGTCGCCTGTATCAAGGCGTAAGCTACCTTCTCTATCCGGCCATACCTGAGTTCAACATCCTTTCAGATTCGACTTACGAAACAAACAGGTCTATGGAAACATTCCTCGTCCCACACCAATACGGCACTAACCACCTCTTCTGCCACTCCCAAATACAAATACAGAGTATCTCCTTCCTCCGGTCGTGTCAGCAATAAGTCTGACGTTAGATACTCCTTTAGGTCAGAGAAAGCCTTCTCACATTCTTCTGTCCAACCAAACGGAGCTTTCTTTCTGATCAACTTGAAAAAAGGGAGACACCGCTCTCCTTGTTTAGGGATAAAACGGTTTAGTGCAATGACTCTACCGATAAGTCTTTGTACTTCCTTGACGTTACGAGGTGATATCATATCGTGTATTGCACGAAGCTTTGAAGGGTTGGGCTGGATTCCTCTTCGGCTGACAATATATCCCAAAAACTTTCCCGTTTGAATGCGAACATGCATTTCTTGGGATTGACCTCCATCCCATACTGTCGCATGACCTTGAATGCTTCCTCTAAATCAGCCAAGTGTGCCTCAAAACTCTTACTCTTTATCAACATGTCATCTACATATACTTCCATATTTCGACCGATCTAGGCTTCAAAAATCTTGTTAGCTGTCCTTTGGAATGTTGCCCCTGCATTCTTCAATCCAAACGACATAGCCTTATAACAATACGTCGCTTTTGGAGTTATGAATGTCATTTTCTCTTCATCTTCGACCGCCATAGAAATCTAATGGTATCCAGAATTGGCATCCAACGAGCTCAAGTACTTGTACCCTGTGGTCTGATCTACCAATTGTTCAATCCAGGGAAGCGGATAACAGTCTTTAGGGCAGGCTTCGTTCAAGTCCATGAAATCTAAGCACATTCTCCACTCCCTCATTTGGTTTAGGGACAACTACTGGATTGGCCAACCAAAGAGGATATTACACTTCCTATATGAAGCCTGCCTTTAGTAACTTTGCCACTTCCTTTTCAATGGCGTCAGCTTTTTCCTTAGAAAATGAGCGTCGTTTCTGTTGTACCGGCTTAAATGCAGGATCTATATTCAGTCGATGTTCTGCCATTTCCCTAGGAATTCCTGGTATGTCTGATGATACCCAAGCGAATTCCCCGGCACACTTCTTCAGTAACCGTACCAGCTGTGCTTGCTCTTCCGGGTTTAATTTCTCACTAACTAAGAACTTACCTCCCTCAATGCCTTCAACCGGTACCGGTATCATTTTCTCTAAGGGTTGAGCTCGTCTTTCATCCTGTTGGTCGAATAGATCAGAAGCCACACAAACGTACCGGTCGCATGCACCACTGGTCATGACCATGTAACACTCTACTGCCAACTTTTGATCTCCCTTGATGGTAACAACCCCATCCCAAGAAGGATACTCCACTATCATGAACAATTGTTGCGTAGTTCTCTTTCCATTATCTTCCAAAATGAACACGGGGAAACACGTTACCCCTATTATCGGAATGGGAACTCCATCTACCCCCATGATGAGTTTTGCACATGGAATCAATTCGGTTTCCGGGTGATTCATCAATTTGTACGCCTTATATGACAATAAATTAACAGCACTACCGTTGTCAACCAAAGTTCTGGCCACCCTATAACCGCCAACCACCGTTGTTACAACCATTGCATCATTTTGGGGATAAATGACTCCCTACTCATCCTCCTCCGAAAATGAAATGACCATTCGGTCTAGTATACTGAACCCCACATCTTCTCTCAAGGGTTCCTCTCTTTTCCTCTTCTCCCCAACTGAGGATTCACCCATGTTCTCAATTACAGCATTGGAGGACCCCTCCAGGTTCTTGGTTCCCTCTGCTATCAAACAAATCAAAGGCAAATCCCCCATGGTTGCCGCCATCACTTATTTTGCCTTGTCCTTCCGTTTATCAATGACGGGAACTTCAGTAGAACCTGCATTAGCAACTTCATCCCGGTTATTAGTTTGTCGTACATCAGGAGCTTGTCGGCAACCTTGAGTTACAAATTCCCCCAAATATCCTTCTTCGATTAGGCGTTCAATCGCCATTTCAGCATTTTGCATCTCTCCGTGTCGTGACCTTTAGCCTCATGAAAACGGCAATACAAGTCTCTTCGCTCGCCAAGGCTGATTCCTGACTTGTTAACAGGATACTTGATGGGTAATCCCCTCCGTTCAATGACAGATAATATTTCTGCCTTAGGTAGCAACAAGGATACGAATCCACGATCCGTGTTGCCTCCAGAACGCGAACTTGTATTCTTCAAAGAGTACTCTTTCCGGTTCTTCTCCTCAGTGTTTTTCGACGAGACTGGCTCTGCCCGTTTCCTCCTTTGATAATCAGCTTCTTCCATCCTGGCATAATTGTTAGCCCGGATGCGTAAAAGATCCAGAGTCAATGGTGGATCTACCAGCAATGTATCCTCTAACTTATCAAAATTACAATTCCGTTTCATGGCTTCAACGACAATTTCTACCGTTACATCAGTCATGACAGCCATCTCTAAATTAAATCTCTCGAGGTACGCTTTCAAAGAGTCTTCAGGCTTCCTTCTGATGTCGAATAAATCTGCAGAGGATTTTTTGAGTGGGATGGAGGTGTTGAACCTGCTACGAAACCGCTCTTTCATATAAGCAAAACCATCTATGGAACCAACCGGTAACCCTTCAAACCACTTTCTTGCAGCTCCGGTAAGTGTGAGGACAAAAAACTAGCAAAGGGCTTCATCCCTTCGCATTTGGATCTTCACAAAGTCCTTTACCCGATTAAGATGGGGCAATAGGATCTTTAGTGCCATCGTATTATTTAGTTGGTATCTTGATTCTCCTACTGACCTGGTACTGACGAACCCTATAACTTAGGGGATGCCTTGGTTAGTCATCCAGTTACCTTCGATGTTCTGAAGTCACTAAACGAGAATCTTTGTGAGCATCCCTTTTATGGCTGTCAGGCTGATTCGTAACTGACCGACGTTCTGTCAGTGACCTGTCTCTACTCCGCCTACCGTCTGACCTCCTTTCTCTCATGTGAGATTGACTATGGGGAACACTGCGCCTTACCCCATGGTCACTTTCCATGTCGGAGTTCTCTAAGTACCCCTCCTCAGCTCTTACTAGGATCACTACTAATGGTAGTTTCGGAGGAACGACCTAGCTTCCAGCTAACTCCGGAAAAATTGGCGGTGGAGGAATCAGGGTCGTCACTTGTGGCAAAGGCTGGGACGTAACCAGAGGTGCAGTGAAAATTGGCAACGGATGGTTCTATACCACTGGCTGTGAAGCAAGGTTTGTTAGCAACAATATTATTTCATCCATTCTGCGATGCAACACAACAACTAACTCAACCATTGGAGGTGGCAATGTGGCTAGCACACTAGGTCCAGGAAATTGCGTGTTAGGCATCGTGGAATTATCCCCTATAGTTCGAAGAAAGTCCAGATGACAGTACAGTCTGCTGGATCCCGTATTCATTGGAGTCACTAGTGAAGTGAATGTGGAGACCTCCTGAGTTGAGATCACAGGAACATTTGTGGATGCTGTCACTTGAGGTTCGGAAGTCATTTTCAGCAGTCACAAAAGAGTTTCTCTAGACTTGAAGAAAGAAGAGCTTAGATTTCAAGGACGTCTCACTTAACAACCCAATGCTCTCAATGAAAGCACTAAATGATAACTGTTCTGAACGGGGTAGGACTCCTTGGTAACTATGGCTGAAGATGCGTCCTTGATATTGACTTCAAATGACCTGCAAAGCGTCGGAAAGTGTCTCCCGCATAGACTCTCCGACGGTCAACTTAGCGTTGTGTGCTTATAGCTATGAGAGTATAAGAACAATAACAATGTGTGTATGCGTGTGTTTACCCTCCTTTACCATGTTATTTATAAGCTATCCATCTGACCGTTGCATTTGTGTTAATGAAACAATCAATGCCATTAATGGAGCCATTGCTTCTACGAGTAATGTATGTAACGGTTATCTGGAAACCGTTACATGTCATTAACTGCTGGATCATTATGGTCACCGGTACTTAACTACCGTTAATAAACTCTATGTCTATTACCATAATACCCCCGTTCTTAGAAACGGATCCTCCCGGTAGAACACTGGTTCACAACCGTTTCCTGTATGGGTAGCGGTTTCTAACTCTTCCCGGAACTAGTCGATCAATGTGTATTCAATGTGCCCACGTGGTTATACGACCAGTCAATCTTGGAGTAAAGGACCATAATGTCCTTATGATTTCCTTATGTATTATAAAAAAAATATATATATAAAAAAAGACCAACTAACCACCTAAAAATCTAATTAAGACAACTATTTAGCATTTTTTCCCTTATACTAGAAATCTAAAAAAGTCCGAAAGGAATACTAATTAAAAAAGATTGTGACATTTTGATCTATTAAAAAGAGATTTTATTCATAAATTTAGAAAGAAAATGAGGAGTAATCACTAGTAAATAATAAAAATTAAACGCATGATAGTTCAACTAGTTAATATATGTTACTTGTATGATATAAATTATGAGTTCGATGGCTGACATTATAGTGATAATTAATAATAAAATTAAACTATATTGGTACAAATATATATTTTTAAAGAGAATGCTTATCTAAAAATAAAAAGGGGAAAAAGAGAAGGGCGGCTATTTAATCCTAACATAGTGACACGTGGGAGAAATTAACACAATGCGTGGGTATGACGCGTGAACCGCGTTAAGCAAACGCGTGGATGGATACATTAACTTTAAGAAATTTATTATTACTATTTAGATTTTTGTTTGTTTACGAATAATAATAAAGTATATATATCAGCACTCGCCCCCGACCTTTCATTTTTTTCTACTCGGTCTCTTCATTACCGCTACAGTTTCGCATCTCGTTTTCGAATTGGTAAATTTTCTCTCCCTTTTCTCCATCTTATCCTTTTTGAATCTGAAATTAAACCTATGGTTTGATTTTGTTGTGATCTTACATCACAGCCTCTGTTTGCCCTTTTGTTCTATTTGATTTGATTATTATTCCTATGGGTTCTGCTGAAAGAGTTGCATATGCTTTACCAGAATTGCTGTTTTGGAATTTTACGCTCTTAATTGTATATGCGTTGATAAATCTATCACCGTTTTACTGGAATTCGTGTTGGGTTTGAGCTAAACCTTCCTTTTCTGTCATTTATACATGTCCGTCTGTATTCATAACTGTATGGGATCTATATTTTGGTCTCTTGTGAGGTGATTTGGATGATAAGGGACCTTTTTGCGAATCCGAATTTGATTTGGGATTTTGGGTCCCTTCTTTTCACGCCAATCGTCTTTTGGTTTTGATTTGGCATCGTGGATTTTGCTTATGTAACTGCTGTGTTGGGCAGCATTATGCATTGATATTGTTTGGTACCTGATATTCATGATCTTGCCAAATTGTGCAGATATTGTTTGTTGAATTTTACCAAAATATGGGTGGTGGCAAGGACAAGGACGGTGGTAGTGACCAGGACAAGGGTCTTTTTGGACATGGTCATGGGATGGGGGGCCATGGATATCCTCCACAAGGTTACCCGCCACAAGGTTACCCCCCTCAACAGGGTTACCCCCCTCAACAGGGTTATCCCCCTCAGGGCTACCCTCCAGCAGGCTATCCCCCTCAACATGGTGCATACCCACCGGCTGGGTATCCTGGCCCATCTGCTCCCCACCAATCAGGTATGGTTGGCGTTATTTTAAAGAATCAGATTATGGTTCCTTATCGACGACTGCTTCTGATATTGTTGATTATACAAGCTGTAGTTATGATCTGATATGCCAGCATTCACATGAATTACTTAGGACTTTGCATTCGTAATGTTAATTGCATTTGGTTCAGTTTCCACATGAAGGACTGGAAAAATGAATGGAGTCTGCTTACAGACTTCTCTCTTGGAAGGAGCATTTTGGTTGTGCTGCATCTCTTTTTACTCCAGACATTTGGGAATTAGGAGTACTTTGTCCGGCTGTGTATTTATTGAGTTTCTTACCTTATCTTCAGGGCATGGAGGAATGGGAGCAATGCTTGCAGGTGGTGCCGCTGCTGCTGCTGCAGCTCTTGGTGCCCACCATATGACTCATGGTTCCCATGGTACCCATGGCGGCGGCTATGGTGGTACTCATGGCGGCGGCTATGGTGTTCCCCATGGCGGCGGCTATGGTGTTGGTCATGGCGGCTACGGTGTTGGTCACCATGGTGGGAAGTTCAAGCATGGGAAGCACGGAAAGTTCAAGCATGGAAAGCATGGGAAGCATGGAAAGCACGGGATGTTTGGAGGAGGCAAGTTTAAGAAGTGGAAGTAATACTCATACTCCTGCATTGCGAACGAAGTGCCATGTGATCTGGTCTCCCTGAATAAACCATTACGCTTTATATCATGATCCGCCAGACTTATTTAGCTTTTCAAAGGGACAATTGTTGTCCTTGACATAATTATAATATGTTTGCCTTATGGGTTTGACTACAAATGCTTTTAACACCAGTGAATATGTTGTTCCTGGAGGCTGTTCATATTTGTATTTTCTTCTCTTGCGCCCGATACTTGGGGCTACTTGGATTGCGTCTGTTTCTCTTACATTTGTGAGTTCTTGTCTTGAGATCTGCCTATAGTAATACTATTGTTAGCATATTGGTAACGCATTCACTAGCCTGCGCTCTTAACAAAGTGCAGATATGCTGCGTGTTTACAGACTCATGCTTTGTTGTTTTTCTTCGCTTTACTGCTGTTGTGAGTTTGCTACTGCCTCTAGCCTCACCTCGTGCGCTCTGTCAATACACTGGAAACTCGAAGAACAGGAGGATGAAATAAAAATTAAATGGTGGTAATGGGTTCTGTCAATCACTCGAGAAAACCTTCAACCACATTATTTAAAATCTAAATAAAGAATTCATGGAATGTATTCAAAGTCTATTAATAAAGTTAAAATGAACCGGGGACAAAAGGCAAAAAAATAAATAATAATTCTTTCAGTTCTTCGGTTCTTAATAATTTTTTCGATTTAAGCCAAGTTAATGCAATTAACAATGTAAATACTCATTTAACAGCAATATTAAGGGGCTGTTCATGTAGGAAAATTTTCTTTTCCATTTCCTTTTTTTTTTTCTAAATTTTTCTTGTTTTTTTCTTCTATTGGAAAATAGAAAAGTGCGTTTATGTAATTTCAAAAAAATTCCATTTTCAGATTAGAAAATTGGAAAAATGAAATTATCATTTCACTTAATAAATTAATAAATATATTTTTTATCTAAATAAATATATCCTATTTATTTCATAATTTCAATAAATTAATAAATACATTTTTTATCTAAATAAATATATGTTATCTATTTCATAATTTCACATCATTCATAATTGCACATGAGTATTTACTCTAACCCTGTATGATAACTTCAGAAATAACTATTTAACAAACAATTTCAATGAATTCTTACCATTACAAATATAGTTAATTAACTAGTATTATCAAAACATTAAAGAGTCAACCAAACCATTATCAATCCTCTAACCAAGCATAAAAACAACCCCTAATCATTCTAAACTCTTCAACCAAGTATTCCTTCTATGAGATGGCATCTTAACAAATATTTTCCTATAATACGGATTACTGAACTTATCAACTGCCTTGATATAAGAAGCATCCGAAATATCATCCAAACTCCCTAATAAATCCATAACTTCATCGATAGAGTATGGATCTGAAACTGGGCTAGTAGCTTCTGTACTCTCTCCTTTGTATCTCTTAGCTCTAGCTACATCTGCTTCTACTTTCGCACTTAAGGATGCTGCCAACAACTCTAAGCAAGAGTCCAACTTTTCAGATCCCGGTTTCCTAACACGCCTACACCATGGAACGTTCTCATTAGCAGTACGTTTTCCCTTTGAGCTCCCAGCAGTAAACTTTTCACTTTCCAATACATAAACACCGTGATTTAGGAACTCCTCTTCCTTTTGGCACTCCTCATCCGAGGTTGGAGGTAATTGAGTGGAAGCATGATGGAGATGCCCGGTAGCTGTCGATTTGTTAAAAATTTGGCCAAGCATCTCATAATTTGTGCATCCTTTCTTTCTGAATGTCCTGTAAATCTTGTGTTTCTGCAAGTAAAACAAATCACATAACAAGTAGAATCAACATACCAAAATTTAAACCATATACTAATATGAAAAAACTAATAAGAAAGTGTAATATACCTTAAAAAGCATCTGCCAAACATCTTCTGGAGCATTCACAGTGTTTGAACTTGATAGGTAGGTAACTCCAGTATGCTCTAATAGTTCAGAAAATAGGCGATATTTTTGTCTTAATCGATTGAACTTCCCTTGCAATTTAAGTTGACCATATCTTTCCCCAGAAAGTAAAAGCATTTCTTCATCCATTTCTTGTCAATCTGTCGACTTAAAACTAGGAGTGCCATTTGGATCCTTCTTTACTCTATCATATAATATTCCTAAGAAAACTAACTCATTCTTATCAGACCATTTCATGTCATCATCTCCATTATCACCTTTTCCTCCCATCTAAATAAAACACATTAAAATCAGTACAAACATTAAAAACAAAAATTCTAGGTAATGCATGCAATACAACACACAAAAGAAGTTGAACTAATTGTATGTAAGAAGAACTCATGTTTGTGAGATCAAAATTTTATTAAGTGAAGAAATAACATTAAAATCAGTTGCTAAGGACATAAAATCATAGTGTTGGCCTGGTAGGTGACAACAACACAGACAAGATGCTAGTGCAAAAACAACCAATAACCATGAATGAAAATTTTTTGGTTGTTAATGGTTGTCTGTTTTTAGTTTACAAATTCCCACTATCATTATGATCTAAACAAAATGAACTGTAGTTAAGAACTAAAGAAAGTAAATTAAGCAAAAGCATAACAACTCATTTTTTGTAAGCAATACTGTTAGCATTTTATATGATCTTATAAGCATATAAAATATAAATTCAATCCCACGACTTCAAGTTTAATGAAATCAAAACCAGACCATAAGTAGAATTTCTTTCTTCAAATCAATACCAGATCACAGAGCCTCATTCTTATGTAATTAAAAATGGCTTCTTAATTATGGTCTGCATTAATTAATTAAGATTTGAGAGGACTTGAGCTCTATATTACTAAACATGTCAATCATTCAGAAAGAAATCAGCAAAATGCACTAAACATCACTTCTTTCTAAGCCTTTATAACAACATTGTGCTATAATCACACTACGAAACTAAAATTAGAAGACAAGAAGAAAGACAGAGACATACCAGTAACCGGAATTGATGAGAGATAGGGAGGCGAGAGTCATTGTTGCTGCTGTTGATGACGCTGAAGACAATAGACATAATTCAAATTTCAGATGTAGCAGAAGGAGCAGAGAGAGAGCGTATCAATGCATTGAATACGAAATCATGGCGAAATGGCAGAATCACGTTGCAGAATCACAGTTGCAAAACGCTTGAAAAAAAATCCAACTGCTCAACAAAACAGGAATAAGAAAGAGATTGGAGAACTGAAAATGGTAATGAAATTACGTGGTTTTGGTGAAGAGCAAAACCAAATCAACTTAAAATTGAATATGTAGAGATGGAATTAAACAAATTACACTAAGCAGGTAAATCTGTTACTCATTATCAACTAACCCTTTTTGATTGGGATATGATAGCTTACTAGAACTTGCAAAATGAAATAGATAAATCTATTATTCCATTGACAAGCTAAGTAAATGTGAGACCCCAGAAATAGTGACTTAAATTTATTTTGGTTAGTTAGAGGAGTACTAGTAGATTAGAAGAGAATTAGAAATTTTGTTGGGTTCGTGTGTAAACTAATTGTTTCCGTAATAATAATAATAATAATAATAATAATAGTAATATATAATAAATAAATAGAAAGTTGAGATAAGGGAAAAGAAAGGATAAGAAAGGGGGGGAAATGGGATAAGGATCGTGGAAAGAGAGAAGAAAAAAGAAAAGAAAGAAAAGAAACAAATAGAAAGGGAAGAGCTCGTGAAGAGAGGAGAGGGAAGAAAAGAAATAGAGAGAGAAATAAAAATAAGGGAGAAAGAAGAAGAGAAGGCCGAAGCTTTGTGTGAGAAATCAAAGAAAGATCAAACTTGGATCAAGTAATTGGTAAGGCTAAAGTTTATTGTTTTGGATGGATCTATCTTATGGATCTGTTTCTTCTTTGTTCTCATGGTTAAATATGAGTAAGGGTTAATGGAGAGATGTGTTCAATGTTCGTACCAAGAAGAAGATGGATGTTTATTCTTGATTTTTAGCCGTGAAAGATGATGGGTTGGGTGATGTTTGGATGATTTTAAATATGCATATATAGGAGTTTAGTTGGGTCACAAGTGGTTGAGAACAATGGATTTCTCTAGGTATAAACTGAAATTAGGAATTAAGTGGTAAATTATGTGTTGTGATGTAGGAAATTATTGCTGGAAATTCTGGAAATTAATTACAGAAATTTATTTACAGTGTAGTCCCTAGAGTTTTGGAGATGGTGAAGTTTAGTCCTAAAAGTTTTAGCGATTGCAGATTAGTCCCTACAGTAGAATCAGTTTTGGAAAAGTTATTTCTGGGTTTAAAAGTGATATATATTGGACAATTATTAGTGTACTGGATGTTTGTTGTAACCACTTTATCTGTTATGCAAGTTCCTTTTATATTAAATGAATTTTAATTAATTAGTTGTAAGAAAAGAAAGAAGCTGGAATTGAAAAGAAACAGGGAAAGAGGAGATGAGAAATTGTGTTGGTATTTTAATTAATTGTGCAGGTCTGAAATTGATTTAATTATTGTGTAAATAACCGATATGATATTTAATTGGTATTAGGTGCGAAGCCGACAGATCCTATCGCGGAGTGAGCGGGGCGTGTGAAGTGATTTTGCTATACATATACAACTGTGAGTGGATAATACAACGTATAAACTGCATGATAATATTGCATGCTAGTTGTTCGTATGGACTATGTTTTGACTTATATATATATGGTGTTATGGTGATAATATTGATAATCATGGATGGTATATTATCTTTACGAATTATGTGATGACTGTATACGGTATTATGCTTGTGAATGGATATGGTGAAAGTGTTGGCGATGACAGATGGTATATTATCTTATGAATTATGATTATGACTCCGTACTGTGTCATGGTTGTGAATAGACAGGGTGGAAGTAATTGGTGATGGATGGTATATTTATGAATTATGTTATGACTGTGTGTATTGTATTATGGTTGTTAACAGACGTGGTGATAGAATTTGGTGATGAAAGATGTGAGGTATCATTCTGGTTATGACCCTAGCTAATAGGGGCGGTGTTAGCACATGTGCACATGGTCTGTTATACCTTAGCTAGCCGGAGGTTATGGCGGTAGCACGAAGTGGCTTGGCCAGCACTTCGGTCTGTTGAGAATTATTGAGAATCGTTGAGAAATTCATGTCCTAGCCGACAGGGACAATGGTGTTGGCACGTGATGGGATCACGGTCTGAATATGATAATCTTAGTCAGCATGGATTGTGGTGCTGGCACGTGAAATATCACGGTCTGAACGTGTTTATTTTATTGGTGTTTTGACAGTTTAACTGTCTTATGGTGAATGTACGAATTTGATAGTTAATTGTATTATGATGAGTACATGAATTTCTTATACCCTAACTTACAGGGGAACTATGGTGCTGACAAGTAGAAAATCACAGTCTGGAAATGAATTTAATTGTGCGTTGATAATTTAACCATATTATGATGAATATACGAACTCTAGTAGCTGGATATTGGTATAATTACATTATATTATATATGGTGAATGATTGCCTATACATGCCTGTTTATATTTTGTATTATGCATTCACTGAGTTGTGGCAACTCACCCTCTCGTATTAAACATTTTTCAGTTGGTGGCAAACAGTCTGGTTGGAAGATCTAGGGAGTACTCTTCAGGTTGTATAGTCTGTACTGTTACTTATTGTAGTAAATACAGAAGTGATTGTGTTGTTGTAATATTACTGGGAAGTCAATGGAAGTAAATCTTGAGTTTGTCTTTATGTACCATCTGTAATTTTTGGAAACGATCTTGATAAGGAGTTAAGTAGGCGAGTGAGAGTTAGAGATGAGTACTAGAATTCATTCAGACTTGTCGCGCCCCACGAAAATTAACAGAGGAATGCTAATTCACGAGTGTGCAACGAAATTCGGGACCTTACAATGCTCAGCGTAGATGGACGCCTCGCAGCATGCAATGAAGTCGCCACCCTAATTTGGTTGCTAGGCTTAGGGAACCCTAATCGTCATGGCATAGGAAATATAATAAGTAAAAAACTAAAGGCACAAAAAAGGGGTCTGGACCCCAGACAAAGGTTCGGGGTCGTATTATGGTCTCGGGAAGGTGTTAGGCACCCGAGACACATCCGAAAACGGTTACCGGTTGATGAGAGAGGTGTTTAAAAAGGTGTTTGAGAAATGCGTTTTGAAAAAGGGGGCCCTCAGAGGAATCGTCACTTTAGTCTTATTTATGATCGTAATCGTTCAGGAATAATTAAAACGTCTATCTGACGGGGTTACCGTTTATCAAGACCGATTGATTATTCCTGATCGTAACGTGAGGGGACTGAATTTTCCGTAAGACTGAATGAGCGGCCTCTTTTTTCATCATCGGGCCATGCATGATTAGACTAATTACTACGTGATGCTAACATGGATTGCTAACAGAGTACCATTTTAAATGATGGATTTAAAACGATAGTTTGCTGTGGGATCGAAAGTCCCCATGTACATGCAGTCAATATAAGCGAGAAGTAAAATCACATGAACGCGGCATTTTAAGAAAGTCTTTAAACACGTTGTGCATGTGGGTTGATTTTAGTTCTAGCAGTTCTATATATCATGCATACGATGGATATTTGCAGAAAGCATCGAATAAATAAAAAGGAATCGAAAGGCGTACTTTCGAGCGAAGCTTGAAACTAAAACCTGCAAAATGAGAGTGTTAGCGATAGCTCGAGAAATAAATAAGCAATTTATGAATGCAAGAATTTAAATGACAGTTGATTGTATACGAGAAATGATGGATTTCACGCATACGAAATGAGATGCTGAGTTTAGTTGTATGCGAAAAAATGATTGATTTTAAGCATACGAGAATTTATCGCTAGGTGATTGCATACGAAAAATGATGGATTTTTCGTATGTGAGAATTTAAATGCTAGTTGATTGCATGCGAGAAATGATGGATTTTACGCATGTGAGAATTTAAATGCTAGTTGATTGCATGCGAAAAATGATGGATTTTACGCATGTGAGAATTTAAATGCTATTTGATTGCATGCGAGAAATGATGGATTTTACGCATGTGAGAATTTAAATACTAGTGATTTGCATGCGAAAAATGATGAATTTTAAGCATGTGAGAATTTAAATGCTAGTTGATTGCATGCGAAAAATGATGGATTTTACGCATGTGAGAATTTAAATGCTAGTGATTTGCATGCGAAAAATGATGAATTTTAAGCATGTGAGAATTTAAATGCTAGTGATTTGCATGCGAAAAATGATGAATTTTAAGCATGTGAGAATTTAAATGCTAGTTGATTGCATGCGAAAAATGATGGATTTTAAGCATGTGAGAATTAAATGCTGACGTGATTGGCATGCGAAAAATGATGGATTTTAAGCAGGTGAGAATTAAAATGCTAGTGATTGCATGCGAAAAATGATGGATTTTAAGCAGGTGAGAATTAAAATGCTAGTGATTTGCATGCGAAAAATGATGGATTTTACGCATGCGAGAATTAAAAGGGTTGTTTTGATTGCCAGAAAATTGAATGTAGTTGACGATTCATAGGGAATTTAAAACAGTTGGATAATTTGCAGAAAGTAAACAGTTGATATTTGCGAAAAATAAAACAATTGATATTGCGGAAAATAAAACAATTGATATTGCGGAAGAATTTCCAGCAGTTTTGCGAAAAATTAAAGCAGTTGATATTGACAGAAAATAAAAGCAATTAATGTTGCGACCGACCATGTAGGCGGTATTGAATTTAAATTGCTGAAAGTAAATTGCTGAAATTTAAAGTGTGGAAAAGTAAAGTGCGGAAAAGTAAACAGTTGATAATTTGCGGAAGGATTTCCAGCAGTGTGCGAAAAATTAAAGCAGTTGAATGTTTACGAAAATTAAAATGCGACCGACCATGTAGGCGGTATTGAATTTAAATTGCTGAAAGTAAATTGCTGGAATTTAAAGTGCGGAAAATTAAACAGTTGATAAGTGCGACCGACCATGTAGGCGGTATTGAATTTAAATTGCTGAAAGTAAATTGCTGGAATTTAAAGTGCGGAAAATTAAACAGTTGATAAGTGCGACCGACCATGTAGGCGGTATTGAATTTAAATTGCTGAAAGTAAATTGCTGAAATTTAAAGTGCGGAAAATTAAACAGTTGATAATTTGCGGAAGGATTTCCAGCAGTTTTGCGAAAAATTAAAGCAGTTGAATAGTTACGAAAATTAGAAAGCGACCGACCATATAGGCGGTATTTTAAAGGACTGAATTTAAACAGTTAGATATGAATGACTGAGGTTAGATAACATGACAATAAATATTATGATAAAGAATGAGCAATTCACATATAAACAATTCAATAAACAACTTGATAAAATAAAAAGCCTACGAAATATTTTACGAAAAAAGTGATTTAAACAATTCATGTATAAAATAAAATCAAAAGCGCATATCACAAATAATAATCATACGAAGCATGTGAGCATTTTGCGTAAAAAAATGACGAATCGAAGGCTCGAAAAAAATGCAAATGGGCTGGTCCCTACTTAAAATTTGGAAGAAATGGGCCAGGAACAGTTCCTGGCCCAAGGAAGTTCATTTAAATGGTGATGGGCCGAGCCCATCACCTTTCTTCCTTTCCTTGCCCGAAGGGCCATGCGGCCCGTGATTCATCTTCTTCCTCACGTCGCCGGAGCCACTGCCGGCGACGGAGGTGGCGAACCAGGCGACGGATTCGCCTGGTTCTTGGCCCAAAATGCTCGTCTCCCTTCCCTCAATGCAGTCGTGCAGTCACAGCAAGGAAACGAAGGCAAAAACAGGGGGATATTCAAAGGAAACGAGGAGATGTATATTTACATTAATTGACGAAACAATTAATCTAAGCCACAACAATTTAAACTACTGTTCGCATGATGAAATTAAGCTGAAAACCAAGTGTTTGCAGCAAGTTTTAAGGCTCAACTAATTAACTAAGTGTTAAACGAAAAAATAAAAAAACGAGAGTGAAATGCTCACCGTGGTGCTGCTCCGGCGAACGACGGCGAGGAGTGGGCTTGAGGGTGCGGAATGTGGTCCAAGTGTATGTGAATTGGCTAGGAAAAATGGAGAGGGAGTGTGTTGTTTTCTTGCAAAATCTCTGCCCCCTGGTTCGAAGGAACAGGGTGGGTTTTATAGGCCGCAAACGCGTGGCGTTTCGCCGAGGGGGCTGCGCGTGGTGGCCGGACGTCGAGGTGGCAAGGCTACGAGGCTAGCCGTGATGATGGCGGAGGGACAGGAGCTACGGGAGCAGTTGGCTTGGGCGTGGGCTGCTCCGCTGCGTGCTGATCGCCACTGTGCATGTGCATTATGCACATTAAATTGTCAACCGTTGATCTGGTTGACTTTCCTTGGTTGACCAGATCAACGGTTGAGATCAAAGGTCATTAAGTCTCATTTAAATGGCCTCGAGCCGAGACTCGCGGGCAAACGTACTGACTTTTTGAGCCGAAGGTACTGGCGCGTAGAGAAAAATATGACAGTTTTAGCCGTCTACAGTGAATCATGAAAATTTTCCGTTTAACGCGTTTATTTCCTCGTTCAAAGACGCGGAACGCGGGAACGGAAAAAATAAAGCGTTACACCGAAAATTGCGCAAAACGCTGTAGACCATTGCGAGCAGAAAAAAATCTAGCAACTAGTTGATGGAAAACATTTTAAAGTCAAGTTATTGTCCGAGCGGACTTACTCGGGTCCAATAAAAGCTAGAATAAAAATAATAATAAAATAATAAAAATACTAAAAAATGCGCTAAAATATAAAAAATCCTAAAATTCATGTGATGACCTAAAACGAAGAAAAAATTAGCAAACGACTGCCGGATAATTAAAAATGTGATTTTCAAGGCTAAAAATATTAATGATAATAATAATGAAAATACATGCCGAAAAATTAAAAATGCGATTTCGAAGGCTGACGATGCTGACGATGATGCAAAAATGCAACGAAACACCTAAAAATGCTAGCGACATTAAATCAGCTGAAAATGACCGTAAATTAACTAAATAACGGAAATGCTAAAATTAAATAAAAATGGCGTCAAAATTCGGGTATCAACAGTTGCCCCCTCTTTACTGTCTTATCGAAGTATTTGATAAGCAGTAAAGACAGTTGCCCCTAGATATCCGAATTTTGGCGACACGGCAGGTCTTACCTGAAACTTACAATGATGATGTCGCTCTGGGAGGAGGTAGTTGATTGATGTCACTCTGGGAGGAGATAGGTTGTTGATCCTGCAAAGATATATATAAATTTAGATCTATTCGGATATCGAGAGAAACATAATTTGCAGAAAATGTAAATGACAACTACTCTATCAGAAATTGAAGGTATTTTTATGAAGACGTAAATGACGGCTCCACTGGGGAGATAATTGCTTGACATGTGACTGATGTTGCTTCGGAAGATAATGCGCGATTCGCAGAAGTATGAATGATTTGTCCTAATGATGTCACTCTAGGAGGAGGAAAATAATTATGCAGAAATGTAGAATCGTGTGAGGGATGTTGCTCTGGGAGGGGAAGAAATGCTAAGGTTGACAAAGGTAGAACTACGCTATGTTATCACTCTGGGAGGAGAAGAAATGCTAAGGTTGACAAAGGTAGAACTACGCTATGCTATCACTCTGGGAGGAGAAGAAATGCTATGCTGGAAACTAAATGCTGTCACTCTGGGAGGAGGAGAAATGCTAATGCTGAAAATTTAAACAACGCCGATTCCCGTAGGAGAAGGCGCGAGATGCGGAATTTAAACTAAGGTCGCTCTGGGAGGAGAAGAATGCTAAGTGCTGTCGCTCTGGGAGGAGAAGAATGCTAAGTGCTGTCGCTCTGGGAGGAGAAGAATGCTAAGGCAGAAAATTTAAACAACGCCGATTCCCATAGGAGAAGGCGCGAGACGCGGAAATTAAACTAAGGTCGCTCTGGGAGGAGAAGAAATGCTATGCTGGAAACTGAATGCTGTCACTCTGGGAGGAGGAGATGCTAATGCTGAAAAGTAAGACAATGTCAATTCCCGTAGGAGAAGACGCGACATGAGGAAGCTAAACTAAGGTCACTCTGGGAGGAGGAGATGCTAATGCTGAAGAATAAACTATGATGTCACTCTGGGAGGAGAAGAAGGCTGATGCTGAAAACTAAATGTTGTCACTCTGGGAGGAGAAGAAAGCTATCGCCAGCGGCCTTGATACGAACCTAGAATGCGCCTGCATCCTGCTCAGGAGGTAACGACCCCAAGAACAAGACTTTCCCACAATTTGCAGCCGTAAGCAGTCCTCACCTGATATTAGTGTTTGCACTCACGCTCTGAAACAAGGCTAAGTGTTTAACGCTCATAAAGATGCAACTAACATGATACATAATTTACAGTTCGCAATGTCAATCCGAGTGAATAGACTTCGACTGAAGATGCACATGCATGGGCATTCTAATAATCGATGGGACTTTTACGAAAAAGAATGAAAGGACATGAAAAGTCCGGAAAGGAATTTGTGTTTGGGAGAGCTTGCTTTGCTGGGGAGGCTTTTGATGAAGGTGATGTTTTGCTGATTGTCCCGGATGTGGGCAATGTCTTGCTAAGTGGCCCTGATGTGGGCGAGGTATGCGAACTTCTTCGTGCTTTGCTGAGGATGCCTTCTTGATAGAGTGCATGAGCTCTGGGATCCTTGCTAGGGGTGCTTTTCGTTCGGCCAGGGGCCCTGTTCTTGAGTCTTCATTGGGGAGTGTTGTCGCTGCTCTTTTTGCGACTCACTACCTGAGTTGGCCTGGGGCCCTTTTCTTCTCGTGTCCTTACTAGGGAGGCTTGCTTTGAGATTTCTCGAGTTAGCCTTGGGCCTCTTTTGCTTGACTTCCTGGGGAAGGATGCTTTGAGCTTTCTCGAGTTGGCCTCGGGCCTCTTTCTCTCGAGTCCACTGGGGAGGTTTTCTTCGAGATTTCTCGAATTGAGTTGTCCCCGGGCTGTGCTTGCTTTGGCTCTTCGATTGTTCAAAGATCTCTGAGCATTTTCTTTCTTTTCTTTTCTTTTCCCTTTTTCCCCTCTCCCCTTTTTCTTTTTCCTCTCTTCTTCTTCTTCTTTTTTTTTTTTTTTTTTTTTTTTTATATATATATCCCTCCCCTTTTTGACTTGATTTGAAATGCAACAGAGCAGAGCAAGCACAGCCTTTATCTTGATCTCTTCCCCTTTTGTCTTGAGGCCTCGGCCTTCGTCGTTGCTGCTTCTTCGGTGATAGTCCTTAGCGATCTCCTGGTGACCTTTTTCGTCTCCTTTGTCGTGAACTCGAACTTGGCGTGCTTTTACTTCCGGCTGGCAATTTTAGCTGAAACTGCTCTTTGGCTCCCGGGGTATGAGTGATAGCGAAGGTTTGGGGGAGTGATGACATTTATGGTGTAAAGAGGGAAGAAACGAAGAGAGTGGAGAAAATCGTAAAAGTCCCATGTCATTTTATAGCTATCCCATGTCTAATTGCGCATGTACCCTGGATATTATGCGAACTCAACTAGTATCTAGTCAGGCCCTTACACTCATGAAGGATACGCCGCGATGGCTCAAAAATGCTTACCGGGATTTGTTTATGACTGCTTACGTCGGAGCAAACCGCGGGTATAAGGGCAAACAAGTCATATCATGCATGGCATGCAACTTAGATGGATGTTTTTTTTTTTTTTTGAAAATGGGATTGAAAATTCTCGGCCTATGCAATGCGTGAAAATGCTTATGAGAGTAGTATGCTTTTTTGTTTTAGCTGGGCTAAAAAGGGATTTGGATTGATTTTTGATTTTGACTGATTGATGGTTTGACTGCTGGGTTCGATTGCTAGACGTTGGATTGCTGGATGTTTGATTGCTGGATGTTTGATTGCTAGACGGTTGATTGCTAGATATGGGGGACGGCTTATTTGCAAGAGTCTAACGACGACCTAAGGTTGCCCCCAGTGGGCCAGACGATCGTACTCGAATTAAAGCTAATAAAGCGAGCCGGAATGAAAATAAAACTAAATAGGGGAAAGAAAGATAGACTCCCCTGAGATGTGCAGCGGGGCTACAAGAGCGTCTTCCACAAGCTTTATGAGGATGACAATGAGCTGATTTGTGTCCCTATGATGTGGTCCCAGCTCCGGGACACTTTGCTTTGATTGGTTTCTTTTTCAGCTGCTTCGCGGGGACCGCCGATCCAAGTCGGAGTGAGGACGAGATCTACAGCTGGTTCACTTTGCTTACCGGTCATTGCCGGACCTATGTTGATTGGCTTCTTGATTGCTTGGGGATAAAGGGGAAGACCCTCTGTTCCCAAAATGTGCAGCGGGGCTACAAGGGCGTATGCTTACCGTTCCTATGCAGGCAATGAATGGGGGTAACCCGGTTCCTGAAATAGGCAAGGTGATGACAAATGAGGAGTAAATGCAAGATGATGTTTGGCAAAAGTAATGTGATTGATAAGTTTTTAAGCTCTCCCTTTTGGTCGGGCTATCCGTGGGTCACTGCGGTGTGACTTGTGTCGGATGTTTGTTGATGATGGCTTTGCTCTAGAGGCTTGATCACAACTCTTATCTTTGCTCGGGTGATATCGTCAGTCAGCCGCTGGCGGCCCACAAATTAGAGGATTGGTCTTCCTCGTGCTGATTCTGTTGAGGAGCTTCTTGAACAAGACCGCATCATGTATGTTGATTGTGATCCTAGGGGGGATAGGCTTTTCATCGCGCTTCTTTTCTGGTAGTTCTGCTTACGAAGGTGCGCTGGGCGACACTGGCGTTTTGGTGATGGGCTCCTCTGAATTGGTGACAGAGATGGGAGCCAATGTTGCTAGTGTTCCGACAGCTCAGTCGGCGTTGGATGGGCTTTGTGACTTTGGTCCAGCATTCAGTCCTTGGAGATGGGCCGTTTGCGATGCCGGTTGTGTTGGTAGCACTGCGAGGAAAAGAAAGTTCATTTTAGATGGTGATGGTTTGTCTTAAAATCTTTCCTGATTCGCTCTTGAAGGTGGCCTGCTGCGGCAATTCAAGAGCTGCTACGGGCGGGAGCTCCTTGGTCCTCTTATGATGACCCGATGAGGTTTGAGACCTTACGTCCCTGCAAAACTTAAAATTGATTAGTGGCGTTAGTCTAAGTGACGCGTCTTACGTCTCAAGCTACTCCTGGGGAGCCATCTATGCCATGCCTCCTTTTGTCATCTCACAAGTTTAAACAAAATTTTAAAACAATACGTATCTCCTGAAAAACTTGTTTTATTAATTTCAAGACAAATGTTTGTGCTAGATTGTCATGATAAAACCCTATGTCCTTGGTCTGGCCGAATGCTCAGTTCGCGACGCTTCAGGCGAAGTACATCTTAACGGCATCGGCATTTACCGGCCTTGGGAGATCGTCTCCGTCCATGTTGGTTAGCACTAGGGCACCCCCTGAGAATGCACTCTTGACCAGACACGGGCCCTCGTACCTCGGGGCCCACTTTCCTTGACTAGCCTCCTGATGAGGGAGAATCTTCTTCATCACTAAATCCCCGGTCCTGAACTCGCGAGGTCGCACTTTCTTGTTATAAGCGTCGGCCATTCTTTGCTGATATAATTGTGCATGGCAGATAGTAGCCAAACGCTTTTCAGGAAGGAGGTTCGGCTGCTCGTACCTCACTCTTGCCCAATCTGACTCTCCTACTTTAGACTCTGCCAGGATTCTGAGAGAAGGGATTTCTACTTCGAGGGGAATTATGGCTTCCATGCTGTAAACTAATGAGTAGGGAGTTGCCCCTGTAGATGTACGGGTTGCTATCCGGTAAGCATGCAGCGCGAAGGGAAGTATGTCATACCAGTCTTTGTGAGTGATCACCATTTTTGGATGATTTTCTTCAAGCTTTTGTTTGACAGGTTTAAACTCAGGTTTCAATGGGATGCGATGCTTGACTATCCCGGGATCAAGACCTGGCATGTCGGCGTATGACCATGCGAATACATCGGAGTAGTCTTTGAGGAGAGAAATCAACCTCTCTCTCTGAATTGTGTCTATGGTAGTTCCGATCTTAACCAGCTTCTGATTCTCGTTGCTTGCCCCCAAGTTTACTTCGTCTAATTCCTCCTGATGAGGGGTTATTTCCTTTTCTGAACTTTCTAGTAAATGGGTCAGTTCGTCGGAGATTTCGACCTTATCTTCGGTGGTGATGATTTCTTCACCAGTAAAGACATAGGTTTTATCAAGACAATCCGAACTAACATTCATCCTGACATTAAAAGTGCAAAAAAAATAGATGCGTGAAATGAAAATTGCATACATATTTGATTTTTTTACAAAAGGGGAACATGAGTTCCTACCAAAATGTTTTCGTGAGAAAATGTGCAAAATATATTTTCAAAAGGAGTAATTTCGGAGAAACATCCGGAAGCATGGTGATGGTCCAGCTGCACGCAGACTCCCCTGACTTCTTTACGAAAATGACTGAACCAGGCAACGATTCTTCTTCTCCCAGAGCATCAATACAGGAATCTGAAGCTATACTGACCACGGTATGATTCATATTGACGATTTCGACTGTGAGGGAGAATGTGGCTCCGATGTAGGGATACATTCTGTCTTCCATGTCATGCCCCCAATATCAGCAAATTCACTTGTTACTGGCCCAACTTGAGACATATATTTGTGGGAACAAGAGGTGGGAGGACCGTTACTGACGGTGTCAACTGTCTCTAACTTACAAGTGTTCTTCCCAACCGTTTCCATCGAAATAGCATTCATATCTTCACCACTTGCGGCATGGTTTGGGAGAGGGTCGATAGCCGTGTCAGGTCCTTTGGCCAAGCCCTCGAAGGAGACCCCTCCACTTTTGATTAGCTGATTTACCTTCATTTTAAAGGCAAGGCAATTGTCCAGCGTATGGCCCGACGCCCTGGCGTGATATTCGCACACAATGTTGGGATTGTACCAACTTAGGCTTGGAGATTGCTGAAGTCGAGCTGGGATTGGCACGATCTGGCCAGTTGTGATGAGATGTTTGTATATTTCCCCTGCGGGGAGGGGGAGTGGTGGTACCGGTTTTCGATTCGGCTCCCTGGGTGGGATGGAGGGCTTAGGTTGTGCAGGTCTTTCGGTTAAATCCTCAAAAGAGATCCATCCACGTCTGATCAAACGGTAAACCTTTCTCTTAAAGGTGCGGCAGTCTTTTATGGTGTGACCAAGGGCTTCAGCATGGAATTTGCATCTAGCATCGGGATCGTACCAACTTGGATAAGGAGGCTGTAAAGGTCGGGTTGGGGTGGGTGCAATTTTTTTAGCTTCCAAAAGGCGCTCGTAGATCTCTCCTAAAGGAATGGGAAGCGGTGGCAGTGACCCTTGATCCCAACGGTTATTTTGATTTCTTGGTTTTTTTGGTGGGTTATATGGTCTACGTTGTGTAAGTCGCGGTATTTGTGTTGGGGGTGATGGGAAAGGTTGCCTGTCATGCGAGGGAAAAGAAATCCTCGCGGCTAGTTCTTTTCGTTTCTGAGCATAAGTTTTTACTGATCCCTCAGCCCTTTTCTCTAGATTTCGCAAATCAGAACGGTTAGGTGTGGTTTCTGCATCGAGCTTGTACCATTCAGATATTTCGTTGTGGTGGATTTTGAGGCGAGTTTTGGGGCGTTCAATCCCCGGGCACCTCTCAGATTGTGGCCTCTTGAATTTCCGAGGTGTCGTGATTCCTAACATTATGCTTTCATCGGCGGGATCCCTAGGGTCATATCTCTCAATAGCCCTTAGCTTTTCCTCTGGGGGACTCAATCGACCAATACCGGCCCCTTTCGCACTAAGGGTGCCAAGACCTATGGTCGGTGAATATTCAAGAGAGGATTGTGGTTGTGTCAGATCGCTTCCCGGAAGCTTAGTTTCTGGTGGTCCAAAAATCGCAACTCGGGTAGAATGACCCTGAGATGGGTAGGAATATTGTCTGGTTGTACTTGTTGCAACTGTAGGATTGGTTGAAAGGTGCTGAAGTGAAGGGGAGATCTCTTCACCTGTTTTAACTGGTGAATTTGCAGCGGTGGGTACAGTGAAGGGACTAACCCATCTCCAATGGCCCACGGGGCCAGAAAGTGGCGGGAGTACAGAAGGTCCCGCGACGGTGAGTGAAGAGGGAGGTCCTCTTGCTTGAGGGGGATCGAAACCCGGTGGGAATTCGGTGGTAGCTTCATCTCTTTCCTTTTCGGCCCTAGTGGCTCTTTCTGTAGTGATCTTAACTTGCTCCTCTAACTCTGCGATTCTAGCCATTAGTGCTTCATCGGTCTTGGCCGGTTCAGTCATTTTTCATTTTTGAAGTCTAGTTAGGGGGAGTCTGTGCGGAGTAGCTTGCTTTCGAGGAGCTATTGTGAACCTGAAAAAGGGAAAAACACAGAAAAAGTAAATACAAGTGAGGATATACAGGTGATATGCAATCCCGAGGCCTCCACGTTGCTCATTCATTTTCCGGCCACACTTTCACTTGCTATTTCCAAGGAGGTCGGTGAGGCGAGGAATCCCAGGTTGTGGATGATATGCGAAGGAAGCCTCTATTCATTCCAACGACATGAAGCAATCTGAGATGTTTATCTACGAAACCCAAATCAGCAGAGGCCACCAAAGCCACCATGCTGGGAAGATCTCTTTTATACTATGCTTTCAACTGACGTAAGGCCTGATGCCTGATGAACCCATCCAAGGGGAGGGATGACAATCAATGCCATGAACTTGGAGGTCGTGATAAGCTAAGAGGACAAAGCCACGAGTGGGCAATATTTGGCTGTTTTTGTTTTTTTTTTTTTTTTGAGTGTTTGGTCTGATTTTTTGGTTCTTTGGGTGAAACGACTGTGTTTATCCCGGAGGGATTTTCTCTTTCTTTTTGCGATAGTCTTTTGAGTTGCGTTTGGATGGATAATTGATATGGAAAAAATGAGGCGATTTTAATAAATATCCGAAAGAGTACGACTTTATTGGTATGGTAAACTTGCTAAATTTATCAAAAATGGCTAAGATAGGTGGAATCAGGGGTCCTAGCTAAAAAGAAAAGATTTGCCGATATCCGAGCCATTCCCTGAAGGTGTCATTCCTGGACGTTAGAGTCCTGTTGCCAAAGGTACTCCATTGAAGCCAACTCCCCTTTCTGCATCTCTATCTCAGCCCCTAAAGCGGCAATTCGGCTTTGTAGTGTTTGATCGTTGAAACTTCGTTCCCCAAAAATATCAAGTGAAAGTAGTGTAGGTGCCGACGTATTGAATGAGCACAATGGGTCCTGTGGGACAAAAATAAAATTTTAAAAGCAAAGTAACCTGCACGTGTAAGAAAATCTACAGTTCATATAAAAGACAAGATTATCATGGCAATAATGCAAATAGAGCCACGACAAAGCAGGTATAATCATGATGCACATGCTGGGGCTCTGATTCCGACACCTCTAACTGGATTGAATGGTTCCCGGATGATACCATGAAAAGGTCCCTAAAGTGTCGTCCAGTCGCCCGATTCCTTGCGAAATCGTATAACCTTTCGACTGGCTTTAGGGGTTCATCCGAGTTGGGATTGGTGAACACTACCCAGGACATGTGTCCTAGGGCGTCACTACTACCCTCCTATTTTGGTAATTGTCCCCTGGGTGTAGGGCGCTATGGAATGCATATGACAATTGATAAAGCAAATAAATAAACAGACCAGCAATTGATCAAAGCAAATAAATAAACACATAAACACCTCTCTAAAAAGATAAAACCGGCTCCGACCCTGCTTCCCCAGTGAAGTCGCCAAACTGTCGCGCCCCACGAAAATTAACAGAGGAATGCTAATTCACGAGTGTGCAACGAAATTCGGGACCTTACAATGCTCAGCGTAGATGGACGCCTCGCAGCATGCAATGAAGTCGCCACCCTAATTTGGTTGCTAGGCTTAGGGAACCCTAATCGTCATGGCATAGGAAATATAATAAGTAAAAAACTAAAGGCACAAAAAAGGGGTCTGGACCCCAGACAAAGGTTCGGGGTCGAATTATGGTCTCGGGAAGGTGTTAGGCACCCGAGACACATCCGAAAATGGTTACCGGTTGATGAGAGAGGTGTTTAAAAAGGTGTTTGAGAAATGCGTTTTGAAAAGGGGGGCCCTCAGAGGAATCGTCACTTTAGTCTTATTTATGATCGTAATCATTCAGGAATAATTAAAACGTCTATCTGACGGGGTTACCGTTTATCAAGACCGATTGATTATTCCTGATCGTAACGTGAGGGGACTGAATTTTCCGTAAGACTGAATGAGCGCCCTCTTTTTTCATCATCGGGCCATGCATGATTAGACTAATTACTACGTGATGCTAACATGGATTGCTAACAGAGTACCATTTTAAATGATGGATTTAAAACGATAGTTTGCTGTGGGATCGAAAGTCCCCATGTACATGCAGTCAATATAAGCGAGAAGTAAAATCACATGAACGCGGCATTTTAAGAAAGTCTTTAAACACGTTGTGCATGTGGGTTGATTTTAGTTCTAGCAGTTCTATATATCATGCATACGATGGATATTTGCAGAAAGCATCGAATAAATAAAAAGGAATCGAAAGGCGTACTTTCGAGCGAAGCTTGAAACTAAAACCTGCAAAATGAGAGTGTTAGCGATAGCTCGAGAAATAAATAAGCAATTTATGAATGCAAGAATTTAAATGACAGTTGATTGTATACGAGAAATGATGGATTTCACGCATACGAAATGAGATGCTGAGTTTAGTTGTATGCGAAAAAATGATTGATTTTAAGCATACGAGAATTTATCGCTAGGTGATTGCATACGAAAAATGATGGATTTTTCGTATGTGAGAATTTAAATGCTAGTTGATTGCATGCGAGAAATGATGGATTTTACGCATGTGAGAATTTAAATGCTAGTTGATTGCATGCGAAAAATGATGGATTTTACGCATGTGAGAATTTAAATGCTATTTGATTGCATGCGAGAAATGATGGATTTTACGCATGTGAGAATTTAAATGCTAGTGATTTGCATGCGAAAAATGATGAATTTTAAGCATGTGAGAATTTAAATGCTAGTTGATTGCATGCGAAAAATGATGGATTTTACGCATGTGAGAATTTAAATGCTAGTGATTTGCATGCGAAAAATGATGAATTTTAAGCATGTGAGAATTTAAATGCTAGTGATTTGCATGCGAAAAATGATGAATTTTAAGCATGTGAGAATTTAAATGCTAGTTGATTGCATGCGAAAAATGATGGATTTTAAGCATGTGAGAATTAAATGCTGACGTGATTGGCATGCGAAAAATGATGGATTTTAGAATTAAAATGCTAGTGATTGCATGCGAAAAATGATGGATTTTAAGCAGGTGAGAATTAAAATGCTAGTGATTTGCATGCGAAAAATGATGGATTTTACGCATGCGAGAATTAAAAGGGTTGTTTTGATTGCCAGAAAATTGAATGTAGTTGACGATTCACAGGGAATTTAAAACAGTTGGATAATTTGCAGAAAGTAAACAGTTGATATTTGCGAAAAATAAAACAATTGATATTGCGGAAAATAAAACAATTGATATTGCGGAAGAATTTCCAGCAGTTTTGCGAAAAATTAAAGCAGTTGATATTGACAGAAAATAAAAGCAATTAATGTTGCGACCGACCATGTAGGCGGTATTGAATTTAAATTGCTGAAAGTAAATTGCTGAAATTTAAAGTGTGGAAAAGTAAAGTGCGGAAAAGTAAACAGTTGATAATTTGCGGAAGGATTTCCAGCAGTGTGCGAAAAATTAAAGCAGTTGAATGTTTACGAAAATTAAAATGCGACCGTCCATGTAGGCGGTATTGAATTTAAATTGCTGAAAGTAAATTGCTGGAATTTAAAGTGCGGAAAATTAAACAGTTGATAAGTGCGACCGACCATGTAGGAGGTATTGAATTTAAATTGCTGAAAGTAAATTGCTGGAATTTAAAGTGCGGAAAATTAAACAGTTGATAAGTGCGACCGACCATGTAGGCGGTATTGAATTTAAATTGCTGAAAGTAAATTGCTGAAATTTAAAGTGCGGAAAATTAAACAGTTGATAATTTGCGGAAGGATTTCCAGCAGTTTTGCGAAAAATTAAAGCAGTTGAATAGTTACGAAAATTAGAAAGCGACCGACCATATAGGCGGTATTTTAAAGGACTGAATTTAAACAGTTAGATATGAATGACTGAGGTTAGATAACATGACAATAAATATTATGATAAAGAATGAGCAATTCACATATAAACAATTCAATAAACAACTTGATAAAATAAAAAGCCTACGAAATATTTTACGAAAAAAGTGATTTAAACAATTCATGTATAAAATAAAATCAAAAGCGCATATCACAAATAATAATCATACGAAGCATGTGAGCATTTTGCGTAAAAAAATGACGAATCGAAGGCTCGAAAAAAATGCAAATGGGCTGGTCCCTACTTAAAATTTGGAAGAAATGGGCCAGGAACAGTTCCTGGCCCAAGGAAGTTCATTTAAATGGTGATGGGCCGAGCCCATCACCTTTCTTCCTTTCCTTGCCCGAAGGGCCATGCGGCCCGTGATTCATCTTCTTCCTCACGTCGCCGGAGCCACTGCCGGCGACGGAGGTGGCGAACCAGGCGACGGATTCGCCTAGTTCTTGGCCCAAAATGCTCGTCTCCCTTCCCTCAATGCAGCCGTGCAGTCACAGCAAGGAAACGAAGGCAAAAACAAGGGGATATTCAAAGGAAACGAGGAGATGTATATTTACATTAATTGACGAAACAATTAATCTAAGCCACAACAATTTAAACTACTGTTCGCATGATGAAATTAAGCTGAAAACCAAGTGTTTGCAGCAAGTTTTAAGGCTCAACTAATTAACTAAGTGTTAAACGAAAAAATAAAAAAACGAGAGCGAAATGCTCACCGTGGTGCTGCTCCGGCTAACGACGGCGAGGAGTGGGCTTGAGGGTGCGGAATGTGGTCCAAGTGTATGTGAATTGGCTAGGAAAAATGGAGAGGGAGTGTGTTGTTTTCTTGCAAAATCTCTGCCCCCTGGTGCGAAGGAACAGGTGGGTTTTATAGGCCGCAAACGCGTGGCGTTTCGCCGAGGGGGCTGCGCGTGGTGGCCGGACGTCGAGGTGGCAAGGCTACGAGGCTAGCCGTGATGATGGCGGAGGGACAGGAGCTACGGGAGCAGTTGGCTTGGGCGTGGGCTGCTCCGCTGCGTGCTGATCGCCACTGTGCATGTGCATTATGCACATTAAATTGTCAACCGTTGATCTGGTTGACTTTCCTTGGTTGACCAGATCAACGGTTGAGATCAAAGGCCATTAAGTCTCATTTAAATGGCCTCGAGCCGAGACTCGCGGGCAAACGTACTGACTTTTTGAGCCGAAGGTACTGGCGTGTAGAGAAAAATATGACAGTTTTAGCCGTCTACAGTGAATCATGAAAATTTTCCGTTTAACGCGTTTATTTCCTCGTTCAAAGACGCGGAACGCGGGAACGGAAAAAATAAAGCGTTACACCGAAAATTGCGCAAAACGCTGTAGACCATTGCGAGCAGAAAAAAATCTAGCAACTAGTTGATGGAAAACATTTTAAAGTCAAGTTATTGTCCGAGCGGACTTACTCGGGTCCAATAAAAGCTCGAATAAAAATAATAATAAAATAATAAAAATACTAAAAAATGCGCTAAAATATAAAAAATCCTAAAATTCATGTGATGACCTAAAACGAAGAAAAAATTAGCAAACGACTGCCGGATAATTAAAAATGTGATTTTCAAGGCTAAAAATATTAATGATAATAATAATGAAAATACATGCCGAAAAATTAAAAATGCGATTTCGAAGGCTGACGATGCTGACGATGATGCAAAAATGCAACGAAACACCTAAAAATGCTAGCGACATTAAATCAGCTGAAAATGACCGTAAATTAACTAAATAACGGAAATGCTAAAATTAAATAAAAATGGCGTCAAAATTCGGGTATCAACAAGACTCTCATGCCGGTCACACGCTCTAGTTTGGGGTGTGACAGTAAAGCTAGCACAGTAATGTTAGAAGATCCATGTGCATAATCAAAGCAATTTGGAGACCAAGTCCATGTTTTCCCTTACTTGCAAGCAATACAACACAAAGGAAATGAATTACTATATACTATGTAAATCAATACACTGCTTTCGTACTGTTTTCCATGTCAAAGGCATAAATTTACTCAAATGCAACACACAAAGCTATTGAGATTCTCAATTTGTCGTCCCCTTTAACTGTAACTTCTATGACAAATATTCTACCTGAGTCTAACTTTTCGGCCAGTAGCCCAAAGCGAGAAAACACCCTACTAGTTCCTGCCTTTGAATCTTTATCTTTGCTTGTGCATAAGAAAATAATACCTACTTTGCACCTCATACATATATACAACAGGCATTAGACAGACACCAACAAAAGCTGAAAACCAAGAGAGAAAGGACCTTGGCATAGAAACTTCCACAAAATTGGTAAAAAGAGCAAAAAGCAATGGCCAAGAATCAAAACCCTTGCATAGATACATAATAACAAATTATCCAGGAAAATATAATCTGCTCATGTTGTACCAATTTTTAAAGTAACAACTAACGCAATCGTCATCAGGGTTTAAGTAGATAAAGATATTGGCGTAGATTTAGACAACAAAAAGGCCGCAAATTCAAAAGTGCTCCCTATAAACCACAATCCCTCAAGGAAATAGAGAGAAAACCCATAGATGGAAATTCAAACCTCCGCACGATACCTGAGATTTGATAGACCGAGATGGCGTGTGACCTGAGAGCACGGGCAGCTACTGATTGCAAAATGCGAGCTTCAAGATGTGTAGGGGAGGAACTACGGACGCGAGAAATGAAATACGCTGAGAGAAGGAGGTGGAGGAGCAGGTGACAGAGTAAGAGAAGGAGGTGGAGGATGAGTGAGCTGCGGCGACAATGGGAGGCAGCCAAGAATAGAATAGGGTTTAGTTTTGGTATTTAAAGTGGCAAATTTGTAATAACGTAACTCTTAGGGTTATTTTAGTCACTTAAAAAATAAAAATGAAAGGAAAAGCGAGTTTTCCAAATTGGAAAAGGCACTTTTGTTCTTTTCCAAGTCCAAGTGACGAATTAGAAAAAGGAAAATTGATTTTCTTTTTCCATATTAGAAAATCTGGTCAAATGAACACCATCTCCATTTTTCATTTTCCTTTTTCTATTTTTCTGAAAAAATGGGAAATTTTTCCCCTTTTTGAACAGCCCCTAATCATTTCCTTATTTTCCAATCCCAACCTTAAACGACAGCTAACATCAAATTGAGGGAGTAATGCTTAAGAAGTAAGAATCTTAAACTGCCCTACTAATCCTTTTATGTGCTTTACTCCAACTACTTTTAATAATCTCTTGATGCTATCACGATTCATAAGTAGTATATTACATTTGAAATATTACATAGGAATAAAGTTAAATTCGCTTTTGTATTTGTATTAAAAATCAGAATGTGCATCTACGTTTATAATCGATTACATTTTTCAACGTTCTCTTTTATTACTTAAAATGCCTTATATCTTTATATCATGTTTGGGATGTTCAAATTAGTTGTCTTACTGGTGTTAAATATACATTAAAGATTTAGATTTAAGTTCGAATCTCACCTCCGCCTATAAAAAGAATAATTTTTGGAATCTAAAAGCTTGGACTTTGAAAAAAACTAAATGTAACGTTTACAAAAAATAGAAAAAAAATTCAATGTAGTAAAGAAAATTTAAAAAGTAGAAAAAACAAGAAAAAAATTAAAATGTGAAGAAACTATATGTAACAAAGAAAATAGGAAAATATCACCTTTAAATAATTCTAAACATAACAAGACCGGTCTCTCACTAGAAAGTAGATCTTAGTCCAAAGGCAATAAGTCCTTCCTGACCGGAGGCGTAATGCAACCAATCATCTAGGGATGGCAATGGGGCGAGTAAACATTATCCATACCCCCGCATCCGTAAATTTATGGATAATTCATACCTGCACCCGCATCCATATGGAGCAGGTAAAGGAAGAGTAGAGGTGTCAATTTGGGACCAGACCCGTGGTCCCGACCCGGACCCGGGAATTGGGGCCTGGTCCGGGATCAATTTCTGGTCCCGTTTTGAGTCGGGACCGAGTCTGGTCCAGACCCGGGAAATCTCGGGTCCATCCGGGCCAAACCCGTCGGGTCTCGAGACTGACCCGAGACCCGAAAATTTTGATCTCCAATGAAATCAACCACTCGTCCAGCAGCAGCAGCGCCGTGCCTTCCCTTCTCCAGGTCTCGCGAAAAAGAAGAAGGGTTGAAGAGGGTGAAAACTTGATCTCCAATTAAATCAACCATAGCAATAGTCCTCCTTTCAAACTAGGATTTTTTGGTGGAGATTTCATGAAAATAGGGCAGTGCTTGAAACCCAGTGTACAATGTGGCAATTACTGTTATCCCCACCTCAAGCAAATCAGAATTCACTTTTTTTCCAATTCCAAAACCCAATTCAAAAGAAAAGAAAAGAAAAGAAAAGAAATCATTTTGCAAGTATATATTCAATTCCATTACCTGTACTCATCATACTTGTCGAAATTCCTCCAATCATTTTAATGAAAGATAAAAATGGTGGTGAGCGAAGGAAGCGGCGACAAAGATGGTGGTGGTGGAGGCGCCTGAGGACAAGAGGATCCGGATGGAGAATGGAGTCCATTTTTGGTAGATATTTTCAGAAAAGTGAAGAAATTGACTCTTAATGAAAGGGAAAAAGGAAAGAGGAGTGGGTCGGCCCAGGAAAGGAAAGAAAGAGAAAAAAAAAAGGTTAAAAAAGAAAAAAAAAGAAAAAAAAAAGAAGAAGTAGCTTCCGGGTCTGGTCCCATTTTTTTTGGGGACCGAGACTGGTCCCGACCCGAGTGTCTCGGGTCTAATCGGGTCCGGGTTGTGTCCGGCCCGCAGACCCATTTTGACACCTCTAAGGAAGAGTAATTGTACCCGCGGATTATCCAGAGGTTACTCGCGGATACCCGCAAATTTGGTTGAATTTCAAATTTCAATCAAATTAATATATATAAAAAAAACCAATCTAATTTAATAACAATACCACACAATAATACGATACACTAATCCAACATGATAATCCATAAAAATCCAACAAAGAAATAATAATTCATAAGAAAATACAATTTAATAAAAGAAGTAGCAGCTCTGGTTTGCAATTTAACATCACTATTAATTTTTGATAAAAAGTAAGATCTTCTCCAATTTAATCATGGACTGTAAAAGTTACATGGTAGAAAAAAACACTTAACATAAATATAATAAAAAAAGAACTATTTATTAATTTATTAATAAGATAACTTGGATTTATTTACAATCATCATTTGTCAGTGTCATGATAATAATCTAAACATGCGGCCCTAAACCATCAGAAAAGTACCTTGTTGTAGAGGGCGGTTTCTAGCCGAATGTGCAGAAAAATTAGAACAACGAGGAAATCGATTGGATACAATATCACCTGAAATTGGGAGCACCTTGATCCAATCACTTAGTTCATGTCTTGAGTAGTGGACCGGGTTGTGGTGAAAGAGAAAAATAATTCCCTAGTTAGTGAAGATTGAAAGAGGAGGAAAAGAGAACAGTACGGTGACTACGAGAGAGAATGAGAGGGTGGGTGGTTTTGTTGTTGTTTGCCTCCGCCCTAGACTAGTGTCCAGTCACTTAATTAATTATACATTAAAATATATTATATATACCGCGGGTATTGAAGCGGGTAACCACTATCCATACCCACATTCATATCTACACTTTACGGGTGCGGGTATACCCATACTCGCAAAATATCCACAATGTGCGGGTAATATCCACCCACAATTACGGGTATTAGACGGATATCCATATCCACGGGCGGAATTGCCACCCCTACAATCATCTTATGATTGGGGGTGTTAAGGCTCTTCACCCACTCTTCATTCCCTTGTTTGTTTCATTTATTCCTACATTAATTCACCAACCCAGAAGAGTTAAGGCTCTCCACACATACTTTTTTTTTACTATTTTATTTTAATTTCTACCCAAGGCCTATGAGTGTGCAAGATGAAGTAACGGAGGCCATGAAGGCCCTGGAGAGTCTTTAGCCCTAATTAGTTATTTATTCTAACCAGACTGGACCAACGATATGATCACTCTGTATTAGTTGTCTACTTTATCCTACAACTTCGTATGATGGCTAACACTGCAAAAATGACGGTAATTATTCATGTATAATTAGGGGCTGACCTAACCACAAAACCAAACACAAGCAAATTGACAAGCAAGTACATACAAGTTCTGAAATTTATGAAGAATGTTTAGACCTCACAGTTGTATTAATCATAACCTTTGATGATCTTTACCAAGAAAAGAGAAGTACGCACAAACATAATTAAAATAAGAAGACGAAATAAATATTAATATTATAAAATACTAAAGAAAAGAAGAGAGCACTGTTAAACGTAACAGTTCTCAAAGTCGGGACAAGAGTCAAAAAGTTTTCAAGTATAGCCAAGCGTACTAAAATAAATACCTAAAAATTCTATATATAAGAGTCACAAGTCCTACTCCTAGTCGAACTAGACTTGTAATAAATGCTCCAAGCTGAGTTGGATGCAAAACAGGAAAGCCGCAGAAGCTGCGGAGTTTCCATTCTGGGACACGTCTATGACTTGAGCTCCAAGACACTAGGGACAATACGCGTCAGGGGCAAGATGGAAACGAACTTGTACAAAAATAATCGAGCAACGCATATTCTTGATAAATCTCTCTTTAAGTCCATATTTGCACAAAGTAAGCATATAGATACAAATTAGAAGTATCTTGGCCTAAAATGAACGAAAATGAAAGAATAAAGTGTATAATAAATGCGTGATATTAGCTTCCTCAGTGTAAAAGCCGTCAAATCAACCCTTGTTAACTCATGGAAACCATATAGAGTTTTGAGGTAAATCTTAAGAAAAGAGGAGCATCTTTTCTAGTTTCCCATGTGATGGAAGTGACGGGGTCAGCTAGGATTGAAAGTGTGTTGGCATCAACTTGGAAGCCGAATATGATGGATGGTGATGTGGAAGTTGATGCCATCCCAGCCTCACCGCACACACCATTCGCACACGACGTTCTAATTAGTTGTTTAAGTTATTAGGGTTATTTCTTAGATAGAACTCCTACTTCTAGTCTAATTAGAACTTCTACTTCTAGTCAAACTAGGTTTGTATCTTGTACTATTTAAAGACCCGATTGTGCTCATTGTAAATCAGAATATTGAGAATTATTTTTGGAATTGAGACTTTGTCTTGAGAGTATTTACTCTTGTTTGTTCGTGGACTCGAACCTTGTGCTTTTCTTGGTCTCGCAAGCCAAGCTTAGTGTTAGGATCCTTCAATGTTGAATTTGCAAGGAACTAGTCTCGATTGGGGATGGCTCGGATAATGAAGGGTTATAGCGTTCTTGTTGAAATTTGGAAACCAGTCACTTTGGAATGGATTTAGGAGATAGGCGCAACGGAAATTATGTAAGAAATATGGAGGAATTTTAGAGAGGATCGTGGAAAAAGAATGGACTTTTGATTCAAGAATAATGGTTCTTGAATCGGAAATTTTAGAAGTGAAAGATGGAAAATTAAATGAGCAAGTAAATTCAAGAAAACCCTCTCGTTAACTAGAACGAGCAACCTTTCTATATTGAATATACTCGAAAATAATCGATCCCAAACTTGCAATGGAAATGCTAGTTTGAAGCCGAAAATTTACAAGAAATTTAGGGAAAGAAGAATACTAGAAAGCAAGAAATTACAAGAATTAATTAAGCTAAAATTGGCTTCAAGATTGAGTGTTTATCAATGATCAAAAAGTGAGCTTTAAAGAAAACTAAAGACATCTATTTATAGCTGAAAATCCTTGAATTAATTCAAGGTTGGAATCCTTGAATTAATGGCCAAGGAAATGACGCTGACCACTTGTGATGCTGCCAGCTAGGGGTGTGCAGTCGGATCTTCGGAATTTCCGAGATCCGACTTTTGTAATTTCGGATATTCCGAATTTTTTTTTTGGATCCCGAACCCGAACTTCTAAATTCCTGTCCCGAACCCGAAATTCCGAATTACAATTTCGGAAATTTTTGGTTTTCCGAAATTACCAAAATTGTGATTCATTTCCAGCAATTTAACCAACCAATTTTTCAGAAAGTTACCAATCAAATTGTCCAGCAATTTTTGGATTACAAATTGACAATAATCCAACAAAATTTCCAACAGATCTGCGATTTGCCGTACAGGTCTTCAAGACACAGCAGGAAATTCAATAGATCCGCAACTACACATTTTTTCACACCATCCACACCACTTTTCACACAATTAACACAATCACTGCTCCCCAAATCGCCATCGCACTGAACCAAAACATACACTGTCGGAACTATACCCAACTCCATAGCCACGGCCCACCACCGGAAACACTCAGATCTGATGAAAGATTGGTGGACGAACAAAAGAAAAGAAGAAGAAGAAAAGCAACGCTTAACGGGGTGTTCTTGTCATGGATGAAGATCCCGTTTGGCAAAAGGAGCAGGTAGCCACCTCTACCTCTAAAGAAGATATCAATTTTGGGGATTGAGATTGGGTGGTTTTGGTTGGGAGATTGTTGAGAGAATGGAGAGTGAGAGAAGAGAGAGAGCGAGAGAGAGACTTTAATATTGGAAAAGGGAATATGCATATGCTGCGTAAATTATCAGCAGCATAATTTCAATTGGGATTTGTTGGTTGAGAAAGATGAGGGCTTGAGGATTTGGTGCGGCAGAGGTGTGTGGCTGGATCGAATGAATGAGAGATAGAGATCGAGAGAGGAACGAGGGATCTTACCCTAGGATTGGTTGGCCATTTACTTAGCTACCCTTGTAAGTTCGGGATGTCGGGTACCCGAACTTACAAGGTCCCTTCCCGTTCCCGACCCGAACTTTATTTCGGGTATTGATACCCGAAATTTGAATTTACCGTACCCGAATTACCCGAACCCGAATTGCAAAATTTCGGGTCGGAAATTTCAGAAATTCGGGAAACGGGAAATTTGAACAGCCCCACTGCCAGCTAGACGTGAGGAGGTTGTGCGGGCTGGCCATGCGCAAGGTGAGGGCGAGTGGGTCGTTGGTGGGTTGCGTCGTGCGGATGCAAAGCCTGGGGCTTGCAACGACATTGTTGTGCTGCTGCGCGTGGGAGTGGGCTGGTGCAGGGTTGGACGACGTCGCTTGGGGCAGGAGGGCGGGTTGTTGCTGCTACTTGCTACTTGCGTTGATGGGCTGGGCTAGAAAGGAGGCTGCTGCTGCTTGCTGGGCTTGGGTCGGGTGAGCAGGCCTGGGTTGCTGCTGCTGGACTTAGGCCGGCTGAACTTGTACACATTCTCCATTAGTCCTTGGACTTGTATGCATAAACTCCATTGGTCCTTAGACTTTGGGTGCTCCTCCTCGTAGTGTAACTGTTGAAGCATAAGTACCCCGAGGTTTTGGCGTCGACTTCGAGTACGCGATGCGATCGGTGCGATTGTATCATCCCCTCCCCCTTCAAGTGGATTCGACCTCGAATCCAAAGCTTGCACGTCCTCAGGGTCCTCTTCATCTGAATCCTCTACAAAATATGGAGATAAATCAGTAATGCTGAAAGTAGTAGAGGAAACAGCAAAAGATGTAGGAATGTCTAAAACATAAGCATTATCGTTAATCTTGTTAACAATAAGGAAAGGACCAACCCCTTTATGGCTCAATTTAGACTTCCAAAGGTGAGGGAAATGCTCCTTGCGTAGATGCACCCAAACCCAATCTCCAACTTCAAAGGATTTGACTCGTTTACCGGCATTGCGCTTCTCCTCGAGTTTGGCGTTAATGTTCTCCATCCTTTGCTTGGCCTTAGCATGTAGCTCCTTGACCGTGGCCGCTCGTTCTTCTCCATCTAAGCTGGTTATATGAGAAACAGGTAAAGGGAGCAAGTCTATGGGGGTGAGTGGATTGAACCCATAGACGAGCTCAAATGGAGAAAATAAGGTGGTAGAATGCATGACACGATTATATGCAAACTCAATAAAAGGAAGACATTGATCCCAATTCTTAGAGTATTTTGGTACCATGATTCGAAGTAAGTTACAAGAGTTCGATTGACTACCTCCGTCTGGCCATCCGTTTGGGGGTGGTAGGATGTGGAAAACAGTAGCTTGGTCCCCAACTTGGCCCAAAGGACACGCCAAAAATGACTCATAAATTTTGAGTCTCTATCACTTACAATTGTACGTGGCATGCCGTGGAGTCGGACAACCTCTTGGAAAAATAGGTTAGCTACATGAGAAGCATCAGCAGTGGATTTTCAAGGAATAAAATGTGCCATCTTAGAAAATCGATCAACAATAACAAAGATAACATCTTTTCCATTACTAGTTCTAAGCAATCCAAGTACAAAATCCATGGAAATATCGCACCAAGGGTGCGAAGCAATAGGTAATGGCATGTAATGACCATGATCGGGAGATGTAGACTTAGCACGATGGCATTCAACGCATGCATTAACAATTCGAGTTATCATAGGGCGCATATGCGGCCAATAAAAATGTTCCTTTAAAGTACTCAAAGTTTTGTTAATACCGAAGTGACTGCTAAGTCCACCACCGTGAGCCTCTTTAATGAGAAGCTCGCGCATGCTACATTTAGGAACACACAAACGACCTTTACAAAACAGAAATCCATCATGCAAAGAGTAGTTTTCAAAAGGTCCACTCAAGCATGAATCATACGCCACATGGAAATCATCATCATTTTCATACATTTCAATGATATGCGAAAATCCCAATAATTTAGATTGCAAAGAAGTAATGAGTGCATACCTTCGGGAAAGGGCGTCGGCGACCATGTTCTCCTTTCGTTTCAGATACTTGATCACATATGGGAATCGCTCAATGAACTCCAGCCAAACAGCATGGCGATGATTCAACTTACCTTGCCCTTTGAGGTAGCGAAGGGATAGATGGTCGGTGTGAACAACGAACTCCTTCGAGACGAGGTAGTGCTCCCAACAGTGAGGGTTCGAATTAGGGCGTACAGTTCTCGATCATACGTACAGTAATTGAGCTGGGCGTCCTTCAGCTTCTCACTGAAATAAGCGATCGGTCGACCTCCTTGTAACAACACTGATCCAATCCCGACTCCACTTGCATCGCATTGGACCTCGAACGTCTTGTCAAAGTCGGGTAGGGCGAGAATCGGGCTGGACAAAAGGCACTCCTTAAGGGTCTTGAATGCCTCATCTTGCTCGGGCCCCTATACGAACGGAACGTCCTTCTTGGTGAGTGCGTTGAGGGGCGTAACAATCGTTGAGAAATCCTTCACGAACCATTGATAGAAACCGGCCAAACCATGAAATGAGCGCACCTCGCTCACGTTTTGTGGAATGGGTCAATCCGCAATTGTCTTGATCTTGGCTTGATCAACTTTGAGTCCTTCAGCACCTACTAGAAAGCCAAGAAAATGGACTTCGTCCAAACAAAACTCACACTTCGCGAGTTTAGCATAAAGCTTATGCTTGCGAAGGGTTAGGAATACAAGTCGTAAATGCTCAAAATGGGAGTCATGCGAGGAACTATATATCAAGATGTCATCGAAATAAACAACAACAAACTTACCAATAAAGTCATGCAACACATGATTCATTAAACGCATAAATATGCTAGGAGCATTTGTTAACCCGAAAGGCATAACTAACCATTCATAAAGACCAAATTTAGTTTTGAAAGCAGTTTTCCATTGGTCTCCTTCATGCATACGGATTTGATGATATCCACTAGCCAAATCAATTTTAGAAAAGATTGTAGCACTGCTGAGTTCGTCTAGCATATCATCAAGTCTAGGTATGGGGTGCGAGTATTTAACGGTTACCTTATTGAAGGCTCGGCAATCCATGCACATGCGCCATGATCCGTCTTTCTTTGGAACTAGGATCACCGGAACGGCACACGGGGAAAGGCTATCTCGAACATAACCTTTGGCGAGAAGTGCCTCAACTTGAGTTTCCAACTCCTTGGTTTCTATCGGGTTGCACCGATAAGCGGGGAGGTTAGGCATAGGGGCACCGGGGATCAAATCGATCTTGTGCTCGATCCCTCGGATGGGTGGTAGTCCTTCGGGTAACTCATCAGGAAACACGTCTTGGAAATCTGCCATCAAAGACAAAAAAGTAGGAGGAGGAAACGGGGTTAGTGTTAGATGTTTCCGCGCTCAAAGCACGGAAACGGAGAAAAATAATGGGTTTTTGCGCAACGAGCGTACGCCTCACATCCCGAGATCTTCCCATGAGACCCACTTTTCTCTCTTTTCTCGTTCCCCCTCGGAACCTCGACAGCTAGCTCATTTCTTTCTAGCCGTGTGTTTCCACTCTTTCCTTCCTTTTTCTCTCCTTTTTTCGCAAGCTCACTTTTTTCTTGCGGGCTATTTTTAATGCTCTCACCGCTTACATTTTTTACTCCACTCTTTCCCTCCTTTTTAAGCAAAGAAATTGAAATATCGAAGACCGCATTCACTTTTTCAAGCTTGATTTGGTCTTCGTATACCTGACTAGGTGCTAGTGGTGGAATCATGAATTTGCAGTCGTCGTGAGTGAGCCGGTAGGTGTTGCGGAAATCGTCATGAATGGCGTGGTGATCAAACTGCCACGGTCGGCCAAGCAGAAGATGGCTGGCTTACATAGGAGCGACATCACACACTCGCTCATCCATGTACTCTCCAATCTGAAACTTGACTCTTACTTGTTTGACTACCTTGATCGAACTTCCATCGTTGAACCAGTTCAACACGTAAGGGTGTGGGTGCTTGGTCGTCGATAGTCCAAGCGAATGAACTAGCAAGGTGCTAGCCACATCAGCACAGCTCTCACTATCAATGATGATCGACATGACCATCCCATCAGCTACACCCCCCTTGTATGGAACAAGTTCTCTCTTTGTTCCAAGACCTCATCATCTGCCCGGGCTTGCATAATCAAAATCCGTCGGACAACCAGACTTCGGGGAATCTCTAAAGGGGCATACTCATCTTCTTCCTTAAATTCGGCTTCTTCTTCCCTCTCAGATTCCTCGTCTTCACTTACTATCTCCCCTCCTTCTCGAACCAAGATGATGCGACGGTTTGGACACTCGGCCCTCATGTGTCCTTTACCGCCGCATTTGAAGCACTCAATTGATCGGCTTGGAGTCCTTTGGGTTGTGTTTGGGGTTGGTATTTTGGAAGTGTCATAGAGAGTGTATGGCTTGGGGTCGGGTGGGCTGGTGTAGTTTGGTCGGGAGTCAGTTGGTTTGGTGTAGCTCAGTTTAGAGGTGTTTGTTTGCCAAGGCTTTTTGGTATTGGTTACGGAGTGTGGAGTAGAAGAAGAAGAAGTAGTATTGAAGGCTTTTTGACAAAGTTTCAGGATTTAGAGCTTACTTGGCGTTCTAGTTTAAGGGCTAGGTGATACATCTCCTCGAGTGTATTGTAGGTAAGGAAGTCCAACTGTTGGGAGATTTCCTTGCGAAGACCACCAAGAAATCGGGCTATGGTTGCCTCACTACTCTCTCGTACATCCAATCGCATCAACATGGACAACATCTCATGGTAAAACTCTGTGACACTTTTACTTCCTTGATACAATCGTTGGAGTTTCTGATGTAAATCTCAGAGGTAGTAGACCGGCACAAATCGTCGTCGCATCTCCTCCACCAGTTCAGTCCAAGTTGTTATTGGTGGTTCACCGTCCAATCTTCGATTGACCAGGACTCTCTCCTACCACTGTATGGCCAAACCTGTGAACTCAACAACAGCTAAACAACACTTCTTTTCTTCTGAGTAAGTGTAACATGCAAATATCCTTTCCATCTTACTTTCCCATTCATAATAAACATCGGGGTCGTCTTTACCCTCAAAGGATGGAAGAAATAATTTAATACAGGAGGGATTGTCATATCGTTCCTCATGTCGAGGTGCCCTTCGAGCCTCCCTTAGAGGTTCGTGTCGTGGTGCATCAAAGAAAGGCGTTTGACGTGATGGAATATGTGACCGAGGAAGGTTCGGATCGGACACGAATGGGTGGTATGGTGGTGGCACATAGGAATTCGCTTGGTGGAGTGGAATGTCAGGCCCTCGGTTAGACGTGTTGTTTCGAGTTCGGTTTAGGAAGGGTGGAGTTAATGGTTGGGATGTTTGGGGCATGTTAGGGGATGGGTGGTTACATGATTGGTGATCCTCCTCGTTGTCGCTACTATCAGTATGGGCATAGACACCTTCGGTGTTGCTATTGAAGGGAGGACTATATAGGAGTTGATTCCTTGGATCGGTGGATCGGGTTCTTTGTAGTAGTGGTGTTTGTAGTGGTGGGGGTGTTTGGGCTTGTTGAGTTTCGATGGCCTCGAACCTAACCATCATTTTCTCCAATATGGAGCTAATGTGGCTCATGTTTGGATCGGGCGGTGGGGGTGGTACTTCCAAATGTTCTTCGGTAATGGTAGGGTCGTTGGACATGATGTGTACCTGCACAAAGAAAATAAACACAAAGGAGAACTAAAAGGTGTTTGTTAGTACCCTCCCTCACGTGTTTACACTCTTCCCTCTATTATTCTCACCAAAATCACATAAAAACAAAGTTAATGCCAATTTTAGTTTAAAGACTCAAAGAATGATGAGCACTTTGGTGACACACAATGAAAACTCGGCACACAAAGAAAGGTATGGAAAATTAAGGTAACAACATGAACAAAGTGAAGTTATGCACTTACCTTAATTTAGAGTAGAGAAGATGTGGAATCACTAATGAAAACTTACAAAGACTCGAATGAAGAATGGGGCAAAAGGATTAATGTTTAAGAAGCTGAAAGAAAAGCTTGACTCGTCCAATTTAAGTCCACGTCAAGTGTCAAAAAGCTTACCTAGCGATCTTGCCCCTTGCTTTTGACTTGTGTCGATCTTTGAAATATATATATATTTTTATATTTATATATATATATATATATATATATATATATATTTTATCTTCTTCTTTTTTATCACAAGTGAAGGAACGATCAAATCACAAATAAATAGCAAAGAAAATAAAATTTGCATTAGTGGCAAAATTTATACAATGGATAATGAATTTTGGAAAATTACAAAGGAATTGATTAGAGCAATTTTGAATGTTTACCAACCTTCAAGACAGTCGAGCTCCGCTACCACGTGTTAGGATCCTTCAATGTTGAATTTGCAAGGAACTAGTCTCGATTGGGGATGGCTCGGATAATGAAGGATTATAGCGTTCTTGTTGAAATTTGGAAACCAGTCACTTTGGAATGGATTTAGGAGATAGGCGCAGCGGGAAATTATGTAGGAAATATGGTGGAATTTTAGAGAGGATCGTGGAAAAAGAATGGACTTTTGATTCAAGATTAATGGTTCTTGAATCGGGAATTTTAGAAGTGAAAGATGGAAAATTAAATGAGCAACTAAATTCAAGAAAACCCTCTCGTTAACTAGAACGAGCAACCTTTCTATATTGAATATACTCGAAAATAATCGATCCCAAACTTGCAATGGAAATGCTAGTTTGAAGCCGAAAATTTACAAGACATTTAGGGAAAGAAGAATACTAGAAAGCAAGAAATTACAAGAATTAATTAAGCTAAAATTGGCTTCAAGATTGAGTGTTTATCAATGATCAAAAAGCGAGCTTTAAAGGAAACTAAAGACATCTATTTATAGCTGAAAATCCTTGAATTAATGGCCAAGGAAATGGCGCTGGACACTTGTGATGCTGCCAGCTGGACGTGAGGAGGTTGTGCGGGCTGGTCATGTGCAAGGTGAGGGCGAGTGGGTCGTTGGTGGGTTGCGTTGTGCGGACGCAAAGGCTGGGGCTTGCAACGACGTTGTTGTGCTACTGGGCGTGGGAGTAGGCTGGTGTAGGGCTGGACGACGTCGCTTGGGGCAGGAAGGTGGGCTGCTGCTGCTGCTTGCTGCTTGCGTTGATGGGTTGGGCTGGAAAGGAGGTTGTTGCTGCTTGTTGGGCTTGGGTCGGGTGAGCAGGCCTGGGTTGCTGCTGCTGGACTTAGGCCGGCTGAACTTGTACACATTCTCCATTAGTCCTTGGACTTGTATGCATAAACTCCATTGGTCCTTAGACTTTGGGTGCTCCTCCTCGTAGCGTAACTATTGAAGCATAAGTGCCCCGAGGTTTTGGCGTCGACTTCGAGTACGTGATACAATCGTTGTAATCTTATCACTTAGGCAAGTAAAATTGAAGTTGCTCAAATCGTGGACTTGAAGCAACCAAGGTGGCGGCTTGGCAGGTGGACTCTTGCAAGACCTTATCCTTGAGAACCTTATTAGGTGGACGGCTAGGTTGGTGGACTCCTTCCTTATTACTTCGTCGGGTGAGCTTCTATCCCTATTTCCACGTCAATTTTAAACCTTCGAACTAGATCGTCAATCAAATGCATCGTAGGCAACTATGATCGTATCATGTGGTAGCGGAGCTCAAGGCGTTCCAAGGTTTGATTTATATCCAAACTATCCTTTACTGTTTTTATTTAGTTTTCAATTGTTGAGATTGATTCTTCTTCTACCCGATCTATAATCAATCTCCTTGCGTCCCATGTGTTAGTTGTTTATGAGTCGTCAAAAATCCTAATCAAATTTTTGATTTTTGTGTGCATCTTCAAGCAAATTGTTTTGCAATTTGTTGTGTCTTTTATTTATTTCAACTCTTCCATAAAAAGAGTTGATAGCATGTTTTAGTGCATGATTTTCTCCCCATTTTCTCACCATTTTAGAGCGTGATTCTGCTAATTTACCCTTGATTTCATTACTATTGCAGATTTAGGCCTAAAAAGGGAGTTTATGCTAAAACATGCATTTTTGGTGCATTTTGAGCGAATTCGAGCTTCAAGACCAAAAGTCGAGGTCCCGAGTCTAAAGCAGCGTTCAAGGTCCCGAGTCGGATTCCCAGTTCGGGACCCCGAAGGGCAAAGAATGTCATTTCCACATGTCATCCCACCTAAACGCCCATGTGATTCCTCTGACACTGTTCTGACGCTCTGCACTGATTACCAAACACCTGCCGATCTGACCAGTTCAGCCTCGAGCTCAGTCCAGACCTGCCAAAGCTGGAAAAATCAGACAGCTTTATGCTTTTTCAGCTTTGTGCTTTTAGGAACATAGATCCATTTTTATAGGCTTTCAATTAATGCATTTTGTCCCTAGTTTTTGGGCTGTAGATATTTTGTGCTTGGAGCCCTACTATATAAAGGGCATCCAAGAGTAGTTTAGACACTTCTTCCTAATCTTTTAACCACTTAGCATAATTTAGAGTTAGTTTTCCTTAGACTTCTCTCTAGTTTCTCTCTCTCTAGTCTTGTTAGCATCCTCAACTCTTGCCGCCGGGCCTCAAACGGAATTTAGTAACAAAGTCTTCTTCCCTTAATCTATTTACTCACTTGTTATGCTTTCTTTAATTATTATTGATTTATCTTTGAGCATGAGTAGCTAAATCTTTAGTTCTTAGCAAGGCTGATTCAAGGGTTGCAAGGGCAGATTCGAGGTCTTAATGCGCTTAATATATTCTTGATACCATATTCAATTGTTCATCGTTTTAATTACATCTTTGCATGATTTAATTTGAGGTCTGATCAGCTGATAATTATCTTGTGTGAATGCTACCATTTATGTGATGAATACGAAAGGAAAATTGCATGAAACAAGTAGGCATCTGTTTAGTCTTAACTGCGCTGAAGTGGTCTCGAATAGATAGGGTGAGTAACTGATTAGAGCGAGGTCACGAGCCTGACAAACTGAGGGACTTTTAGCTCTAGATCTGTCTTTTCTTAGCTTCATGGGCAGTTTGAGTATGGTCATCCCGCATTCGTGCCTGGAGGGATGGCAAACTGTCAAGACTACCTCATAAGTGGAAACGGGGGGTAGTTTCTCTAAAGAGAAAAGTAGGGGATGTCCTAGGAATCTGGTCCCCATGTCATTTCTATGACGTCTTGAATGGAATACCCTTGAGCCGATGACGATCTGGTCCCGAATGCAACCCAAGAATGCCTTTGCTAAGAATCCCTCTCTAACTGACTATTTGTGTGTATTTCCCCATCTGTTTTACTATTTCTAGATTTATTTGTTAATTGAATTATTTTACCGTTCGGGACCCTCGAACGTTACATTCGGGACCCCAAATACTGCTTTCCTAGATAGAAATTGTTAGCTCCCAAAATCTGCCTTGGCCAAGTAAACCCCCCCCCCCCCTCCCCCCCCCCCTTGATTGTTACTTTCTGTGCTCTTCTCCCCCGAATACATTCAAGACCTTAGACCAGTCTATCACAATCCCTGTGTTCAACCCTGACTACCACTGTACACTTTATCTCTTGTGCACACACATTTTCAGGCACTATAAATCTTCATTTGACTGACGATCAAATTGGCGCCGTTGCCGGGGATTGTTTCAAGACTGATTTAATTTTCTTGTTTGTATGACCAGGAGATCTGCACCCGAATTACTACCCCTTGATCACGAGCTAGGGAGAACTGAACGAGGACTTCGACGACTGGCACGAGGAGATTCCAACCCTTGTGTTCGGGACCTCGAGCAACTTTTCGACCTAGAAGACCATCCAGGTCCCCAGAACTTACCCCCGGTCCATCCAGAAGGACCCGACATGGATAATCACGGCCCCGAAGGGCATAATGTTCCACCACTCCCCCCGCCGATCCAGAGCATCGATGAGTTTAATGCCGCCCCCGAGGCCCCGACTAGCTGCATCGTTTGGCCAGTGGTCCCGAACGACTGGGAACTCAAGTCTGCAACCATGCATCATCTGCCCCTCTTCCGAGGATTGGCCAAGGAGAACCCCCATTGCCACCTCCAGCAGCTACACTCCATATGCGACGCCATGAAACCCCACAACGTTACTGTCGAGCATGCCAAGCTCCTTGCCTTTATGTGGTCCCTCAAGGACGATGCTCTCGACTAGTTCTATGATTTACAGCCGCAATCCATCAATTCATGGGCCGAGATGTCTAAGGCTTTTACAGAGAAATACTACCTCGTGTCTATAGCAATGGTAACCCGGAAGCAGCTCGTGTCCATCCTCCAGAAAGACTCGGAAGACCTTGAGCAATACTATGAGCATTTCAAAAAGATGCAAGTCTTGTGTCCCTCGCATAATCTGTCCGAACATGCCCTCATGCAGTACTTTTGCGAAGGCCTTAACGGTCGAGACAAGGCCTTGTTGAACGTTGCTGCTAATGGTTCCATTACCAGACTTACTCCCGCTGCCGCCAAGGCTACTATCGAGCTCATGGCCAAGAACAACCTCCAGCTCAACAACTCTACTAGCGTTCAAGACGCCCGTTCAACCGCTATGGAAAATCAATTGGCAGCCATCACGGGCATGTTGCAGAATATAGCTTTGGGCCATCCAGTCCAGCTCAAGGCCTGCCAGATCTGTCAGCTCTCAGACCACCCCACGGATGCTTGCCCCTTTATCCCCGAAGAAATGCCCGTCAATGCAGCAGGAGGATTCAATGCCCCGTATGGTCAACATCACAATCAAGGCTGGAAGCAGCCTAGTTACGGGTGGAACAACAACCAGCAGGCCGGGCCCAGCCATCAGTACGGACAAAACCCATACGGAAATCACCCCCCTCCTTTCAACATGCAAACTTTCAAGCCTAGGCCTAATTTTCAGAATTATCAATATCAGAGGCAAACTCCCCCAGACCAGAACTTCACCATGCAAGCACCCCCGAATGAGGACCCCTCCCATGATAAGAAGAAAATCGCGGAGCTGGAAAAACAGATTCGGACCCTCATGGCGGAAATGAAAGAGGTGAAAAATAAGGGAGATTTCCAGGGCAGACGGAACCTAACCCGAAGCATGAGGCGTGTGCCATGAACCTCCGCAGTGGTCTCGAAATCCCTTCTCGTGTCCATCCAGACCCCAAGCCTGCAAAAGACATCCCAGCCCCCGAAGCTGAGACTGCCGTCCAAGCCCCCGAATGTGGACAACCTACTGACCAGCCCAAGAAGTCCCGATTCGGCAACGCAGCACTTGACCATTTCTTCTCGAGTACAAAATCTCGCTGTAAGAAGAAGCAGCCCGTGGAAGAGGAAGAATTCTCCCAGGAGTTCATAAACAAAGTCCTCGAGCCCCCGTTTCCTCAACGACTGATCCAAAAGAAGAAAGAAGAAAGAAGAAGAAGATCGGGACATCTTTGAGATGTTCAGCAAGGTCGTCATCAATATTCCACTCCTCAAGGCCATCAAGAACATGCCTCGATATGCTAAGTTTTTGAAACAGCTATGCACCAACAAGAACAAATTCACTGAGGTGAATCGAATTAGTGTGGGGGCTAACTTGTCCGCCCATATCCAGCGCAGAATTCCACCCAAGTGCAAGGACCAGGGCATGTTTACGGTCCCGTGCAGGATCGGGACCATCGATATTGGGAAAGCAATGTGCGACTTAGGAGCTGGAATCAATGTTATGCCCTTGACCATCTACAACAGTCTCGGACTCGGGCCCTTGAAAGAAACCACTCTTGTCATCCAACTCGCCGACCGCTCGGTCGTGTATCCCAAAGGCATAATCACGGATGTTCTTGTCCAAATTGGTGAATTCTTATTTCCGGCTGATTTCTATGTTCTCTCCATGGAAAACCCAACAAACACCAAGTCTTCGGATCTACTCCTGGGACGCCCTTTCTTGGCCACTGCCCGCGCCAAGATTGACTGTTACGAGGCCTCTATCTCCCTCGAATTCGATGGGGAAATCATCCGCTTCAACATGCTGGACTCCATGAAGTACCCCCCCGAATTTTCGAGTGTCAATTTTATTGATGTGATAGATCCCCTTGTGGAGAACATCACCGAGCTAAACTCTGTTGAGCCCTTGAAGCTGATTCTCGACCGGAGTCTCACTCCCAAATCTTTGCAGGAGATGACGTCTTCCATTGAGATCCCCGCTGAGCTAATCACGGTCGCAGCGGCTCTCGAAGCCAATGCTGTCTTGACGGTCGAGCCCCCGAGTGAGTCCCCAGAATGCGTCAATCGTGAACGGCTCCCCTCTTCTCTTGAACAAGCTCCAGACCTTGAACTTAAGGCACTGCCCTCACACTTGAAGTATGCCTACCTCGGGGAGAGAGAATCCCTCCCAGTCATAATTTCCAACAAGCTGGAAGCGGATCAAGAGATTGAGTTAGTAAACCACCTCAAGAGTTTTAAGAAGGCCATCGGTTGGACAATTGCCGACATTAAGGGTTTGTCGCCGTCCTTGTGTACCCACCGCATACATCTCGAAAAGGACTCCAAGACAATCAGGCAGCCGCAAAGGCGTTTGAACCCCCCCATGATGGAGGTAGTTAAGAAGGAGGTCCTGAAGCTGCTCGATGCCGGGGTGATTTATCCCATTTCTGATTCTCCATGGGTTAGCCCAGTTCAGGTGGTCCCGAAGAAAACTGGCATCACCATCATCCCGGGTCCCGAGGGTCTGCCAATTCCCTCCCGAATCCAGAATGTCTGGCATGTATGCATTGACTATCGACGCTTGAATGAGGCCACCCGAAAAGATCACTTTCCTCTGCCCTTCATAGATCAAATGCTAGAGCGCCTTGTGGGCAAGACGCATTATTGCTGCCTGGATGGGTATTCAGGATTCCACCAGATTCCAGTAGCCCTTGAAGATCAGGAGAAAACTACTTTCACGTGCCCATTCGGGACCTTCGCTTACAGAAGCATGCCCTTCGGGTTATGCAATGCCCCGGCTACATTCCAGAGGTGCATGGTCAGCATCTTTTCAGAATTCGTGGAAGAATGCATCGAGGTATTCATGGACGACTTCACGGTCTATGGTAATTCCTTTTCCGAATGCCTCTCGAATCTAAAGAAAATTCTGCAAAGATGTATAGAAACTAACCTTGTTCTTAATTTTGAAAAATGTCATTTCATGGTTGACCAAGGGCTAATCTTGGGCCACATCGTGTCCCGAAAGGGCATCGAAGTGGACAAGGCTAAAATCCAAGCTATCGAGACCTTGCCTTACCCCTCGAATATTCGAGATGTGCGTTCTTTTCTTGGTCATGCAGGCTTTTACAGGAGGTTCATCAAGGACTTCTCCAAGATAGCCCAGCCAATGTGCCAACTGTTACACAAGGATGTGGACTTCATATTCGATGAAAGATGCAAGACAGCTTTCGAGACCTTGAAAGCCAAGCTCATTTCTGCTCCTATCATTCGGGCCCCCGACTGGACTCTCCCCTTCGAGATCATGTGTGACGCTAGCAATCAGGCGTTGGGAGCCGTTCTGGGTCAGAAGAAAGACAAGGAGACGTACGTCATCTACTATGCCTCCAAATTGTTGGATCCAGCCCAACAAAACTATACGACGACAGAGAAAGAGCTTTTGGCAATTGTCTATGCCCTTGACAAATTTCGGCAGTACCTCTTAGGCACCGAAGTAATTGTGTACTCTGATCATTCCGCCCTTCGATGCCTGCTCAAAAAAGCCGACACGAAGCCTAGGCTTATCCGCTGGATCCTCCTACTTCAGGAGTTCAACCTCGCCATCAAGGACAAAAAAGGGACCGAGAATTGCGTAGCAGACCACCTCAGTAGGCTCCCGAACCAAGAAGACGATTCCCAAGTAGCCATTCGGGAGACCTTCCCAGATGAGCATTTGTGCTTAGTTGACACCGCAAAATTCCCTTGGTTCACGGACATAGCTAATTTTTGTGCCACCGGTGCACTTCCAGTCAAAGCCTCGAGTGCGGAACACAACTGGATCCGCAAGCAAGCCAAGTTCTACGTTTGGGACAACCCTTACTTATGGAAGCACTGTTCAGACCAGATTGTTAGGTGCTGTGTCACCATGGATGAGGTCCCATCGATCCTCAAGTTCTGTTATTCGACAACGGAAGGGGGACACTTTGCTGCGAAGAAAACTGCACTCAAGGTCCTTGAAGCCGGTCTTTATTGGCCATCAATCTTCAAGGACAGTTATCTATTCTGCGCAACCTGCCCTCGATGCCAAGCCATGGGAAACATCGGAGCTAGAAACCAAATGCCCCTGAACGGCATCCTTGCGTACGAAATCTTCGATATTTGGGGCATTGACTTCATGGGACCGTTCCCGAATTCATTCGGGCATACATACATCCTGCTCGCCGTGGACTATGTCTCCAAATGGATTGAAGCAAAGGCCACCAAAATAGACGATTCAAGGGTGGTTGCTGACTTTCTCCGAACCCACATCTTTAACCGATTCGGGACCCCACGTGCTCTCATCAGCGATCGGGGGACGCATTTCTGCAACCGAACAGTCGCTGCACTACTTAATAAGTATGGGGTGACTCACCGAGTATCCACAGCTTACCATCCCCAAACCAATGGGTAGGCTGAGGTCTCGAATCGGGAGATCAAGGCTATCCTCGAGAAGACCGTGAATCAGTCAAGGAAAGACTGGAGCCTCAAGCTAGGAGACGCGCTATGGGCCTATCGTACTGCATTCAAGACCCCGATCGGCATGACGCCTTATCGATTGGTCTACGGCAAGCCGTGTCACCTTCCAGTCGAGATTGAACACAAGGCCTTTTGGGCAATCAAGAAAGTCAACATGGACTTACACTTGGCCGGGAAAGACAAATGCTTGCAAATCCAAGAGCTTGAAGAACTTCGGGGGGACGCCTACGAAAACTCAATGATCTACAAGGGCAAAACCAAGGCCCAGCATGACAAACACCTCGTAGTCAAGAACTTCACTGTTGGGCAGAAAGTCTTACTATACAACTCACGACTACGGATTTTCTCGGGGAAGCTCAAGTCCAAATGGACGGGACCATATCAAATCACAGCGGTGTTTGATCATGGGGTTGTCGAAATCCAGAATCTGAACAACGGGGAGCCATTCAAGGTGAACGGTCATCGGCTGAAACCCTTCTATGAAGGATTCAAGCCCTCGACTGCCGAAGAAGCAAGGGTCGAGGACCCAGCAACCAACGCCCCCGAATGAAGCCACAACGTCTGGGCCTAGACGATAATCAAGGCCAAGTGTGGGGACAACCCCCGAATTTCTAACCCCCTCTCTTTAATTTTCCTATCTTTAAATTTCAAAACCGACATTCTTTTTCTCTCTTCCCCGTGCATATTTCTTATTTTCCCTAGATAGTCTTATTTAATTTTGTCTATTTTATTCACTTTTGTCCCTTGGTTTTTATTTTTTTTAGAGTCAACTCTAGCTTTTCAAATTTTCTTTGTGCACTTTTTACGTTACCTAGGTAGAATTTAAATTTTCTTTGTCTTCTTCCCCTTTCATTTAATTTTTATGTCTCTCTCTCTCACAGATTAAATGCCTTGTCCCCTCCTTTATTAACCCCTATTTAATTCTTTTTGATTTTATTCCCATCTCTCCTCTTTTCAAATCCTAAAAGCTGATTTACTTTCCCCGATTCCCGTGCAGGTGCAGGCGCACGCTGCCCTTGGCACCTAACGTCCTCTCCTGTCGCGACACGTGGACAACGGAGACCAAGGCAATCAGCTCCCACCTCTCTCTCCACCTTTTCACGTCTTCCAAACCCACTCACCCACGCCACCTAACCGTCAGCCTTACCCGTTACCCAACCAAAACCCCCTCATCTCTCCCAATCAAATCAAAACACATCTTTTTCTCTTCCTTCCAAAAAAAAACCCTCTCCTCTTCCTTATGGCACACACTAGCATTAACCTCAACAAAGATCCCACTTCTCACTCCTCTACTCCTACTCCTACTCCTACTCCCCTCTCCGAACCCCGAGCCCAGACTGCTGCCCCCGAGCCTCCTTCTGCCAAGACGAACGCTTCCACTGCCCCCGAGGAGAATGCTCCAGGTCCCGACCAAATGCCGAGCAACAACGCCATCATCCGCTTACTCACTGACATCCTGGAAACCAATCGCGCCATCCTCAAGGAATTTCGAGAGCAAGTTGCCTCCCTGATTCCATCTCGCCCCTGATCCCGAACACTTTCAAACCCCCCTTTGCCCCTGCGTGGGCTGGTTATCTCTGCTTGAACAATTTCCATTTCTACTTTAAGTTTGAACTGCTTATCTTTTTGTCTCCTTCCCGCATTGAGGACAATGCGCTGCCTAAGTGTGGGGAGGAGTTTAAACTAGTATTTATTATGCATATTTTATTCTAGTTTTTATTTTTTTTGGATTTTAGCTTACTGCCTATTTTTGAAAATACCTCAATGATGGACACACACCTGACTTGTGCACATAGAATAAAAATGTTGTCTATAGTCAAGGTCCCGAATGCGATATTCTTTGCCTGTTATGCCTTATATCTGCTTCAAGACCTAGACACCAGTAGTCACGAATCAGCACCTTGTGAGCATTTGAGCCTTCATGCCTATATTTATTGTTTGAGTGATAAATGCATGACTAGGTACTGGCTGGGCTTGCATGATATCCATGGGTATAGACACATTTAGACATAGGAAAGTAGCAAAAAGATTAAGTCCTCGCATCGAATTGTTCTCTCTCATTTTTTTTTTGTTCTCCCTTCTTGACCCCAAATCCCTTCTTGACCTTCCATTCTAACCACTTGAATTTTCTTTGATCTTTCTCTTGGCAGGTGAGCAATGTTGTTGAGAGCACTATCGAGGGCTAGACTGGACAAATGAAGTAGCAAAGGCAAAGTGTGGGGATCCCGCAAAAATTCAAGACCCTGAATGCTGGCGCAAATTCAAGACCTCAAAGCTGAATTCAAGGGCAGACCAGAACGAAAAATCACTTCCCACCCACAGCAAAACACAAGTGTGGGGAAGTGAAATCAGAATATCAAGCCCCCGAAGAGCAAGGTCTCGATCCTCAATTCAGATCCCTCTTTCTCTTCCTTTAAAAAAAAAAAAAAAAAAAAAAAAAGGGAAAACAGAAATATAAATAAAAGAGAGAGAGAAAAGAGCAAGACCAAGCCTTGAAAGCCAAGAAGAGGAAAATCAGCATCCAGCATTCATTCAAGGTCCCGAGTCTAGGTCCCGAATGAAGAAAGCAAGGATCCTCCTCTAAGAAGAAAAGCCTAGTCTAGCTTTCGCCCTCAGCAACATTGTCTCACCATCTCGATTCCTTCTGCCAAGGGAGCGTTCCAGGTTTGAGTTGGTTTCACCACCTTCTCATTTCACTTCCTTACTATCCCTCTTCTCCACTTTTTCTTCTCATTATGCTTCTTCCATTTCCTCTCGTCATTTATTTTCTTTGCTTCCCCTTCTTGCCCCCGATGCGAAGTCTTTTGATTGCTAGATTGCCTATGCATGTGTCTAATATACTCGGATTGACTTGCAAACTTGGTTTTGTTTTACGTTTTTGCATACTTAAGTGTTTAAACACCTACCCTTGTTCACGAGCGTGAGTACAAACACCGATCCATGTGAGGACTGCTGGTGAATAGGCTGATGTGGAAAAGTCTCTTCTCAAGGGTTGTTATCCTTCTGATTTGATGTAGGTGTATCTAGGCGAAGTCTGTTTTCATTCGGGGTCCCGAATCTTGACAAGCATGCTTATTCTCTGTGCTATGGTCTGCTGTGTCTGTCCTGTTTTGGGACTGTTTTAAATTTTGTGAATACTCGAGGGCGAGCATTGGGCAGTGTGGGGATTATTTGATAGCATGTTTTTGTGCATGATTTTCTCCCAATTTTCTCACCATTTTAGAGCGTGATTCTGCTAATTTACCCTTGATTTCATTACTATTGCAGATTTAGGCCTAAAAAGGGAGTTTATGCTAAAACATGCATTTTTGGTGCATTTTGAGCGAATTCGAGCTTCAAGACCAAAAGTCGAGGTCCCGAGTCTAAAGCAGCGTTCAAGGTCCCGAGTCGGATTCCTAGTTCGGGACCCCGAAGGGCAAAGAATGTCATTTCCACGTGTCATCCCACCTAAACGCCCATGTGATTCCTCTGACACTGTTCTGACGCTCTGCACTGATTACCAAACACCTGCCGATCTGACCAGTTCAGCCTCGAGCTCAGTCCAGACCTGCCAAAGCTGGAAAAATCAGACAGATTTATGCTTTTTCAGCTTTGTGCTTTTAGGAACATAGATCCATTTTTATAGGCTTTCAATTAATGCATTTTGTCCCTAGTTTTTGGGTTGTAGATATTTTGTGCTTGGAGCCCTACTATATAAAGGGCATCCAAGAGTAGTTTAGACACTTCTTCCTAATCTTTTAACCACTTAGCATAATTTAGAGTTAGTTTTCCTTAGACTTCTCTCTAGTTTCTCTCTCTCTAGTCTTGTTAGCATCCTCAACTCTTGCCGCCGGGCCTCAAACGAAATTTAGTAACAAAGTCTTCTTCCCTTAATCTATTTACTCACTTGTTATGCTTTCTTTAATTATTATTGATTTATCTTTGAGCATGAGTAGCTAAATCTTTAGTTCTTAGCAAGGCTGATTCAAGGGTTGCAAGGGCAGATTCAATGCCCCGTTTGGCCAAGTAAAACCCCCCCCCCCCCCCCCCCCCCCCCCTTGATTGTTACTTTCTGTGCTCTTCTCTCCCGAATACATTCAAGACCTTAGACCAGTCTATCACAATCCCTGTGTTCAACCCTGACTACCACTGTACACTTTATCTCTTGTGCACACATGTTTTCAGGCACTATAAATCTTCATTTGACTGACGATCAAGAGTCACACAAAAATCTGTATCCCAAAGTGTCAAAGAGTCGTTCTTATTTTGCTTAGTTAAAAGTGTCAAAAAAAAAATTCTAAATAGAAGCGACAATAAAATAAAAAATACTAAATGGTATTTTGAAAAGATTGCAAAAAGAATCACTCAATTTGGTGGTCGGAATCAAAAGTTAAGGCAAAAGAGAAAACCGCACACATTTAAGTGTTTTAATCGCATACCATTCAAGGTTTGTGATTTATTCTTGCGTCATTTGTGCTTTTCCTTGATTCCAAGTATATATGTATCTTCTACTCCAGCCCAACAATTATTTAGTTGATTGTTCTTTACAACTAAATCTCTTGTTGAGCATCCAAAATCCCTTTGAAGCTAGTTGTCTTTATGTGTCTTCTTGGAAGCTTTTCTTTAAAATTCTCGAGTCTGTCTTGAATTGGTTTTAGTCCAAGGAAAATTGCAGTGATACTCCCAAGACAAGGTGAGTGAATTATAAGAGCAATAGGAGACAAAGGAATTGCAAAAGCAAGTTGATGAGCTATTGAGCAAGGGATTCATTCGGGAGAGCATGTCTCCTTGCGTCGTACCTATTTTGCTAGTGCCCAAGAAAGATGGCTCTTGGAGAATGTGTGTTGATTGCCAAGCCATCAACAAGATCACAGTGAGGTATCGGCACCCGATACCATGTCTCAATGACATGCTAGATGAGCTGAGTGGGAGCCGAGTGTACTCCAAGATAGACCTCATGAGCGGTTACCACCAAATACGGATGTTTGAAGGTGACAAGTGGAAGACGACATTCAAAATGAAATATGGTTTGTATGAATGGTTGGTAATGCCATTCGGTCTATCCAATGCTCCAAGTACCTTTATGAGGTTAATGAATTTTGTGTTAAGGGACTTTATCGAAAAATATGTTGTTGTGTATTTTGATGACATTCTTGTGTATAGTCCCATACTTGAAGAACATGTTTTCCACTTGCGCACGATTCTTGACACCTTACGCACGCACAAATTGTATGCTAAATTAGTTAAGTGCGAGTTTTGCTTGGACCGTGTGCATTTTCGTGGTTTTGTAGTGAGCACCGAAGGAGTGCAAGTTGATGATGAGAAGGTAAAAGCAATTAGGGAGTGGCCTAACCCTAAAAATGCTAGTGAAGTGCGGTCCTTCCATGGGTTAGCAAGATTTTACCGCCGGTTTGTCCCAAATTTCTCAACCATTGTCGCGCCATTGAATGAACTCACCAAAAAGAACGTGGCGTTTGAATAGGGAGAAAGACAAGAAGCGACTTTCAAGGAGTTTAAGGAAAGACTCATGAGCTCATCGGTATTAGCCCTTCCCAACTTCACCAAATCATTTGAGTTAGAATGCGACGCGAGTGGCATTGGTATTGGCACTGTATTAACACAAGAAGGCCGACCGATTGCCTACTTTAGCGAGAAGTTGAGTGGTGCGTAGCTCAACTACTTCACATGTGACCGAGAGTTGTATGCCTCAGTGAGATCACTCATGGTATGGGAGCACTACCTTCTACCTGCCCAATTCATCATCCACACGGACCACTTGTCTTTGAAATTCCTTCAAGGACAAGCCAAGTTGAATAATAGGCATGCAAAGAGGATGGAGTTCATAGAGGCATTTTCATACACGATAAAGTACAAGCAGGGCAAGGAGAACGTTGTTGCCGATGCGCTTTCACGAAGGTACGCCCTCTTGAGTTCCTTAAATGCACAAAATTTAGAGGCACTCGATTAATTAATCCTAACCAATCAGCACCTTGCTGGTTAAAGAGTTTACTAAACTAGTTGATCTTGATTAGGAGAAGACAAATCTTAACTAAAATACCTCGTTTGTCAGACGGGGTTTAATCAAATCCTTCACTATCTCTAGTTAAACATTCTTAGGCCATGAAAATCTCCCATTTTTGTTTTGCTCGTCTTCTTGCCCAAAGAGTTCATAGTTAGCTACTTTCTTCTGGAATTGCTCCAAAATCCTTTTCCTGCACAAGTGACATTTCATAGTCCTAATGAGTGTAATTACCGTTCAAAATACAAGGATTTAAATGACAATTAACAACCAAATATGCACCTAATCAGGAGGCGATGATGATAACGAGTAAAATGAAGTTTTTATCAACTCTATCATTTTTTTACCCACTCTTTTATTAGTATTTTTATTTATTATATTAGTAGGGCTATTTTTAACAAAAAAAGAAAAGAAGAAGAAGAAGCGTAAATATATAAGTGAGACTGCTAGATTGCTAAAAAAGAAGTGGTACTCAAGATGGTGGCCGTGTGGTGGAATGTGGATCCAGTAGAGGGTAAAAGTTAAAATCACACTTTATGGCGGTGCAGGGTAAAAAAAGAAGAAGAGTGTCAAGTGGATTGGTGGGTAAATAATAAATTAGATAAAACGAGAAAAAAAGTAGTATTATATAAATTATTGTTATTTAAGAAATAATAATAAGAAATTAAAACAATCAAGAAGTTGAAGAGAGCGAAGTGGGTGGGCCGGATCAGATCCAGGTAGGCAGAGAGAAAAAGCAAACCCTAAACTAAAAAAGTACAAACGTTTAGGCATATCTGCTTGGTTGCGTTGGTGTGTGCTTGAGAGCGGAGCGTTCCCAGCACACGTTACCTCTCCTTCGGCTTCTTCTTCCTCAGTCCGTAACTAACCCTAAAAGGTATTCGTTCTTCCATTGAAGTTCCTGCTCATCCAATCCAATTTCTGGTTTCAATCTTGCAAAAGTTTTGATTTTGATTTTGATTTTGATTGAAACTTGAAACCAACAAACAAGAAGCAAAGAGAGAGAGATGTCAGACAGGTTGACCCGTATAGCAATTGTGAACGACGACAGATGCAAGCCCAAAAAGTGTCGTCAGGAATGCAAAAAGAGTTGCCCTGTTGTCAAAACTGGTACACCTCCCCTTCTCTCACTTTCTATCTATTTTGATTCTCTTGTTTTTATCCCTATTTTTTCATGTTCATTTTTTATTTGGGAATCAGTAATATTATTGTTGTTGTTGTTGTTTGTTTGTTTGTGTTATTAGTTGAGTAGAGTGTTAGGATCATGTGATCCCTTGTTCGTCTGACATTAGCTTGCTCTTTGCTTTCCGTAAAACAGGGAAACTATGTATTGAGGTCTCTTCTGCATCCAAGATTGCTTTCATCTCTGAGGAGCTATGCATTGGATGTGGTATCTGTGTTAAGGTTTGTTATTTAAACTACCAACTCTGGCTATTACTTCTGCTCTATTAGTCAATAAAAATGTCAACCTCACTATTTATTTATCCTCATCAGAAATGCCCCTTTGACGCAATTGACATCATCAACTTGCCTAAGGATTTGGATAAAGATACAACCCATCGTTACGGTCCCAATACCTTCAAATTGCACAGGTCATCATCTTTGGTTCTTCATTCCCTCCCACCTTAACAATTCAAACTGACTGTACTTGCGATTGTTCACCTTTTAGTCAGCTTACTAACCAAGAACAAAAAAATTCTATGAACTGCAGGCTACCTGTCCCCAGGCCTGGCCAAGTTCTTGGCTTGGTTGGCACAAATGGTATTGGCAAGTCAACTGCTCTCAAGGTTCTGGCTGGAAAGCTCAAACCAAATTTGGGCCGTTTCAATGTAATTATGGAATCCCTTTCTGTATTCTCTTACGACTGCAATGTTTGTTCATGATGTTTACATTCTCATTTTCTTTCTTCTATGCTCTGCAGAACCCTCCTGATTGGCAGGAAATTTTGACCTATTTTAGGGGATCTGAGCTGCAGAATTATTTTACCCGTATCCTTGAAGATAATTTGAAGGTACTACTTTTCTACTCAGATTGGACCTATGAGGCACTTCTAGTTGCTTCTATAATATAAATAAACAAAAGTTGTTTCTTACTTTTAGAGTATGTATATTTTATACCATGTAAGCATTAACTTTCACCCTTTCAAAATGATGGATGCTTCTGACTGCTATGGTTCCATCTATGAATGGTTTTGGTTAAATCATGTTCATGATATTATCTACCTATGCATTTGTTTTTTCACACTTGATGAAGTCTTCATGTCATATGTCTGTTTGGGTATCTTTTGATTAAGTTGCATCTCATTGATTTCCCCTTGTGCTAAAGACGTGTCTCATATCCAGGCTATTATAAAACCTCAGTACGTTGATCACATTCCAAAAGCAGTTCATGGAAATGTGGGACAGGTTCTTGACCAAAAAGATGAGAGAGATGCTAAGGCGGAACTTTGTAGGGATCTTGACCTGAACCAGGTTATTGATCGCAGTGTGGTAGATTTATCTGGTGGAGAGCTACAGAGATTTGCTATTGCAGTTGTTGCCATTCAAAATGCAGAGATATACATGTTCGACGAACCTTCTAGTTATCTTGATGTCAAACAGAGGCTAAAAGCTGCCCAAGTTATCCGATCACTGCTCAGACCTAATAGGTTTGACCACTGTCCTCTTATCAAAAAAAAATCCACTGCTCTTATTTACCAGTATTCAGGAATTTTGATCACATTGTTATGTCTCTGTTTCAGCTATGTGATTGTGGTGGAGCATGATCTTAGTGTCTTGGATTATTTGTCGGACTTCATTTGCTGCTTGTATGGGAAACCAGGTGCATATGGAGTTGTAACTCTTCCCTTCTCTGTAAGAGAAGGTATTAACATCTTCTTGTCTGGATTTGTTCCTACTGAAAATCTACGTTTCCGGGATGAGTCGTTGACGTTCAGGGTATGTTGTTGGTGTTTACGTGTATTTTCTACCTGTGTTAGTATTTTTGGCTTCAATCATTAAATTTGGCGTGTTCCCTAGGTTGCCGAGACTCCACAGGAGAGTGCTGAGGAGATTGAAACATATGCACGATATAAATACCCAACAATGACCAAAACTCAAGGCAATTTTAGACTTAAAGTCACGGAGGGTGAATTTACTGATTCTCAAATTGTTGTGATGCTCGGTGAGAATGGGACAGGGAAGACAACATTCATTCGCATGCTGGTACTTTCCACCTTTTCCTTTATTATTTATTTTGTGTACCATGAAAATCCTCTTGACTTTCTTGGTTCCTAATGTGTACTTTTGCAGGCTGGTTTACTAAAACCTGATTTGGTGGAAGGTTCTGAAGATGAGATACCTGAGTTTAATGTTTCTTATAAGCCCCAGAAGATCAGTCCAAAGTTTCAACATAGTGTCAGACAATTGCTCCATCAAAAAATACGCGATTCTTATCAACATCCTCAGTTTGTGTCAGATGTCATGAAGCCACTTCTTATTGAACAATTGATGGACCAAGAAGTAGTGAATCTATCTGGTGGAGAGCTGCAAAGAGTTGCATTATGTCTCTGTCTTGGAAAGGTAAAGCTTTCTACTTATCTCCTGTAGGAGTCATCTATGCTAGTAAAACCCTGATATGTAGCTGGGCCTACTGTTGATGCTTTATAGTGTCTAGAAGTATATCTGTGTGCTCATTCTGTTGAGTGGAGTAGTGGTTCAATCCGAGCTGGATCCGGCTCCTCTAATTTTCCCTTGAACATGACCAGTCATGTTAAAGGAATCTGAACCGTTCAATAAAATAGAACGGATGAGATTAAAAATTCAAGTCATTAATGAGTTGATCAGTTAATAAAATTCAACAAGTGGTCAACTCATTAATTACTTGAATTTTTAATCTCATCCGTCCAATTTTATTAAACGGTTCAGATTCCTCTAACATGACTGGTCATGTTTAAGAGAAAATTAGAAGAGCTCAATCCGAGCTTTGTAGGATGGCGTGAAGAGTTTGTTGGATAGGGAGTGAGGGATGTTTTTTAGGGGTTGGATAGGGGGTGAGGGATGTTTTTTAGGGGTTTGATTCATTGTTGATGTGGGTGCTTTTAGAGTTTCTCAAAGCCTTTTGTGCTCAATTCTGATGCTCAGTTGTGTGTTTGTATTCTATACTTTATACTGTTTCTCCAGTTAAGGATTCTGTTGTTGCTTCCCCAATTGTTGTAAAGTTAGTGATGCGAAAAAAGCTTCTACAACTACAGATAGGATCTGCCTGGCTTGAATTACACTTCATCTTATTGTTTTTTCATGTATATTTTAACTTTGCTCTGATGCATTTTTAATACTTTATGCAGCCTGCAGATATTTATTTGATCGATGAACCAAGTGCGTATCTTGATTCTGAGCAGCGTATTGTGGCTTCTAAAGTCATAAAGAGGTTTATCCTCCATGCTAAGAAAACTGCCTTTGTGGTGGAGCATGATTTTATAATGGCAACGTACCTGGCTGATAGGGTTATTGTGTACGAGGGGAATCCATCTGTGGATTGTGTTGCAAATACTCCCCAGTCACTGTTGACTGGAATGAATCTCTTCTTATCTGTAAGTCCAATAAGCCTTCCTCTTTTTTAATGATTAAACGGTGTTTGGAAAGCTGAGTTATATAACGGTAGGAGATGCAGATTAAGTCATCCGTATATTTGGTTTTAAACATCACTTGAATTATGTTGGGAGCTATTATGTCATTGTTGTATAACCATTACAATCAAGTCCTTATTCTTCCACTCATTAACGTCAGATTCCATCTGAATGACACTTAGGCAAGACAACTAATTTACCCGCCATGTCTTGGTTGAATAACCACTGCATTTACTCCTTTTTTCCTTATCTCTTCCTCTGTTTTACCATTTTTGATTGCCTTTGATGCAGCATCTGGATATCACATTCAGACGGGATCCAACTAATTACAGGCCGAGAATCAACAAGTTGGACTCAACTAAGGACAGGGAACAGAAATCAGCTGGTTCATATTATTACTTGGATGATTGATGCAATTGCTCACAGTTTTACATTATCCACTCCTCCGTGCTGACTTTTATAAGTACGTTTCCTAAGCAACGTGTTGCTAGGCTCTGTTTGTTGACCCTTATGGATATTGACTGAAGTTTCTGTTTCCAGTATGACGAGGCTCAGGGCATCAGTGAATCTTATGTGATTTCTGGCAAATCATTGAAATGAACCAAGAAGTGGTTGATCCCTTGCCTGGTGAGGACGAGGCAACTCCGTCTCTATGCTTGAATCAGTCTGCTTGTGTTTTGTGATGCTGTTTAATTATGTTTTCTGGTGTATCGTGTTTATTGTTCACTGATTTTGGTCAAAGGCATTAGGTGAGTGAACCATACTGTTTTGCCAAATCTATTTGGCGCACTTGCTACATTTGCTGTTGCACTTGACTTAGATTTTTATTAGAGGAAGTATTGAGGAAATCAAACTGAGCTATTGAGATACATGCATGATTTTTTGTATCAGAGTTGGCATTTTGAAAACTGGAGTTATTACTAGTTTTTATTTATTTATATATATATAGCAGAGTTTTGTGGATGGCAGTTGTATTTGCATTTGCATCTGAGTTTTGTGATTGACAGTCACAGACTCACAGTCACTTGTTTTTATTCGTAAGTGGCAGAAACCCATCTTTACCTCCATTTATAAAAAAACAGTTTAAGGTCATTTCTATCCCGTGATTGTAAAAAAAAAATATAGCTCTTTTTATTTGTATTTTATGAAACCCTAGCAGGTCTGTTAGATTTTAGTGGTAAGATTCGCTAATGCTACCCCACATAATTATAGTTGTGAACCTTATTAGTAGGGTTGAATCCAGCCATTGATACGAGCAGCACACGAGAATTGCTCCTATGTATTTCCTTCCGGTTTACAGTTCCTTTTTATTTTCTAAAATTGGGTTCAAGGTTTACTATGAAGTTTTACCCCAAACCAACATCAACAAGGCTAAAACCGGCTGGCTTCTTTTAACCTTCTCTCTTCAACAACACTTCTCAACTCCATGGCTTCCTCCCATCTTCCTGAAGCAACATACATATTGGATAACGAAACATTATATCCAACATTCTGAGGTTCCAATCCAAAGAGAAGCTCTCCAACTTCTTTTGCCATATCTTCCTTGCCATGATAAGTGCAGGCACTTAGGAACGCGCCCCATACACCTGCCTCCGGCTGGGTTTGCATGTTCTTGATGAAATCAAAAGCTTCATCGACCCTTCCCGATCGACCCAACATATCGACCAGACAAACATGGTGGTCAGTGACAGGCTCTACGCCGTGTTCCTTGAACATACTGTTGTAGTAATGAATGCCTTCCTCCACGAACCCTGAATGGCCGCAGGCTGATAGAAGGCTCACAAAAGTACTCTTAGCAGCCCTAACTTCAAACCGACACATTTCCTGGAACAGATTGATTGCTTTTCTGCCATTACCATGGTAACCGTAGGCAGATATCATGGAATTCCAGACAACGACGGTTTTTTCGTTACAGTTTTGAAATACTTGAGTGGCATTGTCCAATCTTCCGCAGTTGCTGTACATGTCCAATAGAGCTGCATTTACAAAACAATTACTTTCGCGCGCAGTCCTCAATCTTCCGCAGTTGTTGTACATGTCCAAGTCTGAGAACTCCAAGTTGAGTGCAAGCTGAGAGAATGCCAACAATGGTGATCTCATTAGGTTCAAATTCTCGACTATGGAATAGTCCGATGACACTTCTTCCATCCTTGTTCTGAGAGTAAGCGGTGATCAAGCAGTTCCATGAACATAAATTGCGGTCAAGACTCAAACGGTATACTGTTCTTGCACCCTCTATATCTGCACATCTCCCATACATAGTAATTAATGCATTCTGCACACGGATATCTGATCCTGAAAATGTTTTAAGAGAGAGTGCTTGAATACATCTCCCTTCAGATACCAACTCAAGATTCCCGCAAGCTGATATGGCATGCACAAGGGTAATGGAATCATGACTCACATTAGCTACCCGCCTCATCAAGTTGAAAGTTTCAAGAGCTTCTCGGAAAAGAGAGTGATTTGTGCAGCCTGCAATTATGGTGTTCCAACAAGAAACATCTTCAGTGGACAGTGCACCCTGCAGCAACTGAAAAGCAGATGCCAAATCTCCACAATAAATGTACACGTGCATGAGTGAATTAGCTGCAAGAACATTCTGAGAATCCCGATTTGAATTGCCAACAGTGAATTGATCTACCGAACGGATATCTTTCAGGCGAAGCACATGAAGGAAGCACGGCCAAAAGAGTTGACAAACTGAAGTGTGAGCAGAAATGAAGCAGTTTCTTGAATAATCCTTGTGCTTCTTCAACCTGTCCATTTTGGGAATACCCAGAGATCATTGTGTTCCATGAAACCAGGTCCTTTTTTGGAATGCTAGTGAACAATAGCCTAGCCACATCTAGGCACTTGCATTTGGAATACATATCAATCAGGCTGTTTGTTACTGATAAGTCAGATTGCATCTGTCGACGGATTATGTATCCATGGATTCCTGTTCCTTCTCTCAATAGCATTAACTCGGCACAAACTGAAGTTAATGAAACAATTGTAACTGTATCAGGTTGAGCAGCTCCTTCTAATTGCATTTCATATAGAAGATCAAATGATTCCGTAATCATTCCATTCGAACCAAACCCATCGATCATCGCATTCCAGGAGACGACATCTTTGCACATCATCTCCCTGAATACAGTCTCTGCAGCCCCAACATTTCCACATTGCGAATACAACGAAATGAGAGTTAGCTACCGAGGTGTGTGAAATGCTGTCAAAACCCAGCTTGAGCCCGCATCCACGAATAGCTTCTCCAGAACTCCTCTCCCCCATGGAAGCAGATGCAGCAATAGCACAGAACAGGGTCACATTATCTGCCCTTTCACCAGAAGAAGCAAGCTCCCTGAAATACCACAAGGTCTTTTCAGTACAGTTATTATAGAGGCATCCTCTCATCATTGAATTCCAAGAAACAATGTCTTTAAATTCCATATCTGCAAACAAACTCTCCGACGAGCACAAGCCCCCACATTTTGCATACATATCTATAAGCGCATTGATCAGATAAGAATCGAAAAGCATCCCACACTTTACGCTCAAAGCATGAACACTCTTCCCTTGCTTCAAGTTATTCATGGCAGAGAACGCTGGAACGGCAAGTAATAGAGTTGTTGAATCAAACCCACTTCCCTCACCGATCATTTTGGCAAATAAATCCACTGCAGATCTAAAACACCTATTCTCAACACAAGCAGTGATGAAAGCATTCCAAAAGATGACATCTTTCTCACAAATTTCGTGGAACAAAAAGCGAGAAGAGCCAAAATCTCCAGCTCTCGAGTAAGAAGTGAGAAGAGAAGTGGCGGTGGGCAAGTGGGCCAAGGAACCCATCTTGATGGCCAAGCAATGTGCTGTCCGGACAGTCACAGCATGAGCTGTTAAGTTGGCTCCACAAATTTCCCATTTCTTGCGCTCAAAATTCATTTCTTTGTGAAACTGTCAAACAAGACAATAGAGCTCGGCTCTCCACCAATTTTAAGGAACTAGATGATAATGCCATTAATCCAAAATCAAAATGTACGAGAAGCAGTCCCCACTCGAGCGAGCATCCTTTTCTTTCACTCGCCCAGGTTCCTCCATGCCTAAAAATTGAGAAAAAACGAAATCCTAGGGAAAACCAAAATAAAACCCCTAATTAAAGAAATTATCCACATGAATACTCATTTCACCATTCTAATCTGACCCATGAAGACCATTCTTGTTGGGTATTTTTCTGGAAAGCGAAAGAGATAGTAAGGGAAGAAGAAATGTTTAATGTTTGGAGATGGTATCGGAATTGCTTGGCACTGCATCCTGTGGAGACACAAATGATCAGCTCCGGCGTGATGCTATTTGGTGTGAACGACGACAGACTGAGGAGAGAAGATGTGTGCTTTTTTTTTTTTAAATCAATGATGCCACATCATTCAACCCACCTGTTCAACCTAACTCTTCAACCCATTTAGCAGGTATTTTCTAAGGTGTTATTTTTTTTTTTTCCTTACACATCATTTAATCATATACCCCACTATATTTTTTATTTTTTTTTTATTAAATTTATAATTACTATAATAATTGTTTTTTATAATATAATAAATAATAAATAATATTTTTAATATAAATTAATTAAATTTCATAATTTTTTTTCAGATTTCAAAAAATTTATACTTTTTTAATACAATAAATAATATAATATTTTTTAAGAGTAACATACGATATTATTTATCACTTAGTAAATCAAACATATATAGATTATTGCAAACGAACAAGAAAATACACACAAAATAAACTGGTAAACTTGAGAAATAATTTTTTAAATCTAATCGAGAGTTGTTCCAAATTTATTCCAGATGTGCTCGACGAGATCCTTTTTCAACTGAATATATTGTGCTCTATCACGTAGCTCGGCTCTAGTATGAATATATGATTCGAACCGGCCTTGGACATGCACTTCATATTGAGGCAACACTTGCGTTTGGACATTGAACAAGGAGCTAGACTCGGAACTATCCGACTGATCGAAGTCGATATTTTCCCAATTTCGTGAATATGTATCTCGTTCATCCTCCACAATCATGTTATGTAAAATAATGCACGCCCTCATTATTTTACCTAAGACATCGATATCCCACATCCTAGCTGGTTAGCGAATAATGGAAAAACGTACTTGGAGTACCCCGAATGCACCTAATGGTATATTTTTTTAAATTATTTTGAGTAATTATTATGAAAAAAAACATTTAAAAATGAAAAAAATGAAAAAAAAAGTAAAAAACTCTTAAAAAATTTAGTGTCCAAATACTACAAACCTAGTCTCAATTTATAGATCTCAAAAATTAAACATAATGGTATATTTTTTATAAAATTATTTTGAATATTTATTATAAAAAAACCCATTTAAAAAATGAGGGGAAAATAAAGAAAAATGACATGGACCAATGACAGCCCGCCACGCGTTGGCGTGCAGGGCTGTCATTGGTCCATGTCATTTTTTTTTTCAAAAAAACCTGACAGTGGCGGGTCCTACTGTCAGCAAAACTCAGGTGTTAAATTTTGACACCCTCTCTGTCCTACTCAGCAATTGACACCTCAAAAGTCTCCTACTGCAGCCAATAATCCCTTGAAAAGTCTCCTGTGATTAGTCTAAGGAGATTAAGGGCACACAAAATGCTGTTCTTGCCAGGGGAAAGTTGCTCCCTTTCCGGCATTTCGTCAAACGGTTGAGCGACATTGGAGAAACGAGACGCAAGCAGAAAACAGCTAGGGAGGAAGAAAGAAATAATGGGCTTTTGAAAAAGATGGCGAGGAAGGGAGTAAAATGGTGTGTGTCCTATCGTTGGGAGGAGGTGTCCTACTTTTGGCTTAAGTACTGTTCCACTGCCCATGCGTGCTTCTTTTATAGAGAAGCATCTTCTTTACACAACCCAGTCTTCTGCATCCACTTGCCACGGTTTCTCAGTGATTTACCCACCCGTGCGGCACTAATCTCGGTAGCCCTCGGCTGTCGGGAAGAAGCCAGCAGAAAACTGTATAACGAGATCGAGGCAAGCTAAGTCGAAATGTAAATACACCGGATTTAAACTGACGGCATGCTTGGTTACTCAGTGATTTACCCACTTGTGCGCTACTCATCTTGGTAGCCCTCGCCTTGGTTACCTGCAATGAAAACTCATTCTTTAGTATTCTAGCTATTTAGTTGCCAAAAATGGAAATAGACCGAGAATGAGAATCAAAACATAATTTTATCACTAGACACCTTTGAATATAATAAAAAATGAAATGAGAAGTACTCCCTCCGTTACTGAATAATTGACAATTTCCTACCGATTGTTTGTTCTCAATTAAATGTCATTTTACATACCTCAATACACTTTATTGACAATTTTACTAAAAGAGCCTCTCACTTTATTGACAATTACCACAGATGCCAATGACATCCCTTCCAACCTCTGCGCAGTAGGAGGATGAAGGCAGTGGTACAACCACTGTAAATTGATGAAAAAGCAGGGGCAAACATGTAAGGAAAACTAAATAATAATGAAAAAAAGAAACACTCCCTCTGTTCCAAAACGTCAATTATATGGTAACAGAGGGAGTAATAAATATTACTTATTTGTCTTGAAATGTCCTAATTTGAACCATAATTTTCTTTTACTTTTTTTTAATAATTCATTAAGTTTTTTTTTTTATAATTCAATTAGTCTTTCAGATAAAACATTTGATGTTTCGTTGCATAACGTTACTAATCATTTTCCATGAGAAGCTTCCTTCTTGATTTTTTTCGATAAACTTTCTTATTGATTTTTTTCTTAATTTATAATTTAATTGTTAAATAAAATACATTTTATGAATTTTTAAATAATATTTTATTAACATTTTATGTGGAATTTAATATTTATATTTTATTCAATAAATTTAAATATAAATTATTAAATAATATAATTAATAATTTTATGATTATGTATTTAATAATGACTCTATGAAATTAAAGATAAAATAGAAATTTACACATTCATTCTCATTTTTTATCATTCATACCAAACAAAGGTAATGGTCATCCAACTTTTTTATTTTCATTCCTTATCTATGAAACACGGACACTTCAAAAATGGCTTCGTGTTCATGTCCGGCAAACTGACACTCGGCCGACATGTATCCGATACACGTGGACACTTGTAAAATTAGAAAAAAATAAAAATAAAAATTGGACACCTTTGGGACACCTAGGGACACTTTGTAAATACGAGTAGATACTTTCACGACGCTTTGAGACACGTTAATATTTTTTCAAAAAAAATATATTAAAATTAAAAAAAGAATAAATATAATAAAGAAAAACTAGGAAATACATGACATTAATTTTCTTTTGTTTAGTTCATTGTAGGACTTTTTAGTTTTCATTTCCTGAATCGGATATACAATTGATCTTATTTAATACTCCCTCTGGTCTGAAATGTATGACTTTCTCGCATCCCAATATTCAGTAGGGAATGCATATCGAGGATGTCGGATGAGGCACTATTTGACCCCAAAAAATTCCGTACTTTTTTTCGAACGTACGTTAATCCTTAACGTACTTCCGAGAAAAAATTCGGGGCAAAATTGTCTCAAATAGTGATTGTTCCGACCGTCTTAAGATACGTTCCGGAACAGTAAAAGCAAATGCTAAAACGTCATACATTTCGGACCGAAGGGAGTAAGAATGGAGATATAATAATGCTAAAGTTTGTTTATAGAGTTAAGAAATCTCATTCCCTAGTTAATTTTTTGACATTTGTTTTTAATTTATAAATTAATTAATGAAAATATAATTTTTTTTGGTTTGCTAGTTAATAATATAATCTTTTACGTACAGATTTTAAAAATTAGTATCCTTAAAGTGATATTTTAACTACTAAAATATATATAATATATATTTTTTAAAATATATAAAATCAACGTATTTTTAGCCGTATCGTGTCCTAAATTTTTTAAAATTTCCGTATTGATGTATCGTGTCGTATCATGTCCGTGTCCCGTGTCCGTATCATGTCCGTGTCCCGTGTCCGTATTTGTGCTTCATAGTGATCTTTTAACCGTCCATTACGGTTAATTAAACAGGCCGTCACACAAAACCTATTCGAAGTATTAAGAATTCTAGTAATTAAATGTATAAGATTAATTAGTAAATACCATATTAATGAGCTCTCCAAAAGAAAATGTGGAGTCAATAGGGTTGTTCATCGGAAGTTCAGAATTTCAGAAAATTCTGAAGTTCAAAATTTGATAATTCCGAACTTCTTAAAATTTATTCCATTCTGTTCGGTAATTTTTGGAATTTCGATCTTCAGATTCCAAAATTATTACGGAACGAAAGTTCGGAATTCTGAACTTCCGAACTTTTATGTTATTTTTTTTTTTTAATTTCAGAAAAAATCAAAACACATCACAATCCAAAATCAAAACGACATCACAAGTTCACAACATAAATTTAAAACGACATCCTACTAAAATAGATGCACCTAAATTGTTAATACAGATGGTAGAAAAGCAAGCGTCGAGCGAGAAAGAGCCGGAGCGATTGCAATTGCGAGCGTCAATTGAGAGTAGGGGTGGTGGATGGCCGGCGATGTGGCTGAGAGAGAAGGAGAGCGTGTCTGTGGCGGTGAGGGAAAGGAAATGAGGGAGAGTGGAGAGAAATTGAATGAGGGTTTTGTTTGGGTGTTTGTATTGAGAGATGAAGGGAAGAGAGGTGAAGGATACCCGGTGAAGCATTTGGAGATGAGGCTGCGAGAGAAAGAAAGATGTATAAAAACCAAAAATAGCCTTATATATTATAATATTATTGTTGGTTATTTCGGAATTTCGAAAAGTTCGGAATTTTGTGGATAAATTCCGTTATGTTCCGAATTTTATTTCGGAACGGAAATTCTAATACCGAATTTCAAAATTCTGAACTTTTTTTCCGAACAAGCGAAACTTCGGATTCGGAATTTCAAAATTTCGGAATTCCGATGAACACTCCTAAGGATGGCCTAAACGTAGAGAGTTTCATCCTTCAACTCATTGCTTTATTCACGCTTTGAAAAAGACGATACAAAATCAAAACCTTTAGTTTTCTAATGTTACAAAATCATATGAAAAATGTGTATTGGGCTTTCCATTATTTCGAATATTAGATCACCCTCAAATCTCTAACAATAAATTCTCTGACATATAGCCCTCTTCCCTATCTATAGATCTGAGCACAGATCTATCTCTTGGTTTGATCAATTCAGTGTTAGGCACTAAACCAACTGTGAGAAGTTGTTGTTCTCTTTCAAGCTGTTTCTCCTTGCTAAAGCAGAAATACAGACCTCCTCTTTCAATTTTCTCCGTCCGCAACACTTTGCTAATGATTCAACATGATATGCTTGAGATTAGGGCTTTACCACGGTGGGTGGTCATCATCTGAAGTCTGTGGTGGCGCTGGTTTCCAGTTCGGTTTCTCATCCCAGTACATGTCATAGTATATATGTCCAGGAGTGTGATCTTCCACACAGCACCATATGCCGACATATCTTTTGACGCGATTCCTAAACTTTTCCTCTCTTTTCTGAAAATGAACAGGGGACATATCAGCAAATGGGTAACCAAGCATTAAAAACTTCAAGATCGTCCCTTATGAAACTGGGAAAAAGAAAACACAAAGGGCTTGCCTTGTCAGTAAATCCTGTAAAAGCATCTTGCATCGAAGAGAATTGAATGACTTTGACATCCTTGAAGTTTGAGAATGTGGTCTTGAACTGCAATGTTACAAGTCAAAGACTCAAGATGGCAGCTCATTTCTACAGAGCAAGGACATACTAACCCGAAATTGATGCATGAGGTAGAAAAGAAAACAAATTCAGGTACATAAGAATTTTAGATACCAATTCTTCATTGCTGTGCTTGGGAAATTTGAGTACGCCTGACTGAGTAGAAATGTTTGATGCATGACAATCTTGAACTCCTTCTTGACAAAGTTGAACATCAAGTCGTGAATCTTTCACCTACAAACATTCAAAAGCACAGTTAAGCAACAGTATTTGGGAGCCATGAAAACTAACTCCTCAATATGCATTACATGTTACTGAATTGCATTTACTTGTTTCGGCAGTAACGAATTATCCAGAAAAGAGTATTCTCTGATATTGATTCCAGGGCCAAACTCATCCTCTGGCAACTCTTTCAACATGACATTCACCTGCAGTTCAGGGCATATTACTTGCTGAAAGGAACTTGTTATCAAATAGTTTTTGCATATACCACCATTTTCTTATTTTGAGTAACTCTAGGGATATTAACACTTGTACTAACTTTCTCACCTAAAGCACATTTGGCGCTTTTTGCACCTGGTAGTTTTTTATTAATTAAAGGAATATATTCACCAACAAATATTACCATAGCAGTAAGTAAATACTGTCCCCAGTAGTATTATCTTTTTATTACTTTTATGTGAAAAAGGTTTCTGAACTCATATATGTAATCCAAGTTGCCAATATCACTTTCAAAAAACTCAAATACCTCAAACACATGATCCAAAGGGCATACAAAAGGTTGTCTGGTCAAAGACCCCACCAAAACTCCAGGATGGCCAAACCAGAGCCTATCCAACCTGCACCAAAGTGGAGGCATGACCTGAAATTTAATCATAAAGTAACAAACGAGATCAAGATAGAAATTTCAAAGGCATTGCAAAATATTAGCTATCCTATCCATTTTACCAAATTAATGAGCATCTTACATAAAAAAGCATCAAACATTAGTGGCATTCAGAATCTCTTTTTAGCCAATGTTAGAGGCTAATTTTTGCTAGCCCACTCTTAAACTTTTCAAACTAAAAAACCTACTGCAGAGTAATATTCTTGATTGATGCTAAAGACTATTAACTGGATGAAAATAAGCCAAGGGCATTGGCTTAACTCTGAGACAAATATATTTAGCAAGTAACAACACTCAGATTTTAGTTTAGCTATGAATACTGCAATAAACTTATCCTGACTTCGGGAAAATTCTCCAGTGACAGTCTACTCATATAACGTCATTGCAAAACACTTCAGCTTGCAATTTAAAAGGTAATCTTCTACCAGTGACACATTTTCGAACTTAAAATGTTTGATCTTTAATGACCAAATACTACCACAATCAAACAGCAAAAGCATGTTAAAAAGGTTGGGATTATCCTCACCAGTGTACGATTTAACAATGAAGCAATTGCAAGCGCCGACCTTATTTGTTTCATCTGAGAATGACATGAGAGCAAAAGTTTTGACATTTAGGCTTCTAATCAAATTATAAAAGTTTGTGGTATTACGTATAAAAGCACGTACTTGGTAATTAACCAGTGCAAAGTGTGTCTCAAGATCATGCTTCCCATCTAGTAACAAGCTCTTTGGAATGGCTGGCTTAAACGACAAAACCCCCCCTGCATGGTTTCAGTACATATGTTAAACAATGGCAATTTAAGATGCACAATAATACACCAATGAGCCACAATGACGGCAAGTAAAACAGAAATACAAGCAGTTGCAGTTCTCAGTAAACAAAATTATAAACTTGCATCCACCTGATACATCATAGTATTCTGGTGGATCATAAAACATCATGGCCTCTCGTAACCGGTGACGTTTTCCTTCAGTACCCGCATATTGGAATGTGGTATGCACTGCATACGGCTCCAATCTTAGTTGTTGATACATGGCCTGCCAACACATCACCAAGCCTCAAACATGTAAGAGACAAAGGTTGCATGCCACATTAGCAGTAGAGTTATTGCATGGACACTAATACTCTACTAGTTTTTTTTTTTAATACTAAAACGAACACATGTAATTCACCTAGTAGTCTGATGATTATTGATTTCACTAAATAAATGGTATAACACCCATCATAAACTACCATGTCAGTAAAAGAGTGTAAGTATCTCTAGCATTGTTCTTAACAATGAGATACACTAAAAGTTAATGGAGAACTACAAATAACTCATGTGGAGATATGACCTGAACAAAATAAGTATGTCCGCTGCAAAAAATACTTGCTGGCAAAACTCCCAGCTTAAGATCTCCATCGTAAGCATAAGCAAGTCCGCTGTCCCCATCAACAGATGGACCTAACTTCCTGCGTACGATATCGTTGAATCCATTCTGATCCCATATCTTGTCGTCAGCTAAAAGTGTCTCTTTCCATTCTCTAGCTAACTTTTTTGCTGATTTTGTTGGCCGCCAGTGGAAAATTCCAATATTGTAGGCAGCACCCACTGTTTACAGTGAAAAATAAACTTATTATTGGTGTGATAACTATAAAAGCAATCTTTTACAATCAAAACAAAACAAAATAGCACAAAACATAATCTAAATAACAGTCGTAGATCTGCAGGTATAGCTGTTCTACATGGCGGAAGAAAGGGAAGAAGTTTTTAAAAAAAACTGAAAGAGCTAATTGGAACAACTTAACAGAGATAAGGTGAAGTAATGACCAAGCAAATGTAGATGAAATACAGCCCCAGTACATTTCAGAATCAACAACAACTTGAGGAAACATGTGGAACCTGGGATTAGTGTTCTCAAGAAGAGTAGAACAGAACCTGGAGCGCTAGCGCCTACCTGGGGCAGAAAATTATAGCAACGACGAGAGATTGATGTGAAAGTTCAACCACCTTGAGGTTGGGGATCATGACCTTGGAAAAGAATTTCCTTTAGGAAGTCCATGGTTATGAAAAAGGTGAGGATTGCAAAGAAATGAAGCTGTTCAAATGCGGACATAATTTTTTATTTCCTGGTTCTATGTGTCAAGGAAGAAGTTGTTTCCAAATGTTCTAGGTGATCCATAACCTTCAATTTATCATCAAGCTTGAGACAGTTCATGACCCCGGGTATCTTGAAGAATATTTCTTGAACAAAGATTATTTACAGGTTGGAGTTCAATAAAGACATGAAGATTCAGGTCCATTGGAAGGATGCCTACTAGAGTTTCCTAAAGGACCCTAAATAGTTGAATATCATATAGCAAATCAAGCTGGAGAAATTGCATTGAAAGTTTACCAAATGAAAACAGGATGTGCTTTTTGGTAAATTGTGTGCCAATTTGAAGGTGAATAATTTGGTTATACAGGTCAGCAAGATATCCTGCAATTGTAATTTTTAAAAGCATGCTGGCCTGTACATTTTGATCATAGAGGCAAATTGAGGTCAAATGCTTGTCCAAATCCTATATTCAATGAAGAGTCACTGGCATCTAATGTAAATTGAACCAAGTGGCTCCTCACCATTACATCATCTGACATGTTAAGACCAAAAAAAGGTCACAAATCACCATCTCAAAAAAGAGTTGTTCGTTTGAAAAGCTTAGCACTAAGCTAGAGCTTCTAGAGTATGAAACTCTTGAAACAAGTAAATTTAAAAATGGCTGCTGGTACTGGAAATGCTCCCAGCATGATGAACAAAACCATATGAAGAAAAAAGGGAAAAAGCTTCAACAGGTTCAGCATCATGTTGTGTTAGATATTTAATCTATTAGATTCATTTTTGAGCCAAATGTTACTTCATGGGAAAGAATGCTAACTGGAAGCAGTGCCAGGATTGTTGCTCAAGCAAAAAGGTAGTTGGAATGTAAAAAGATCTTTCAAAAGAGAAAAATATCCATTACCTTCTTGCCAGATATCCAAACTGTCATCAACAACTGTCGGTGAAACTTGATCGCTTGAAGTTAAAACATCAGCATCAGGATAATGAGCAAGATATGGTAGTGGATTCTGTTTCAGGAACATACTAAGCTTAAGTAAAATAACTAGCTTAAAAAGCGAGTAATGCACACAAAAGAAGAATAAAACAACAGGAAAATCCTAATGTTATTGATAATAAATAAAGTATGCACATAGACTCATCAGCAACAGCCTAAAAAACATAGCAAGGAATGGAGCATGAAACAGTACCTTCAACCAAACCATGTCTGTATCACACATGAGTAGTTCAAAGCCAAAAGGGAGGACTGCATCTATGAGAATGACTTTTTCTCTTCCCATTTTATGAAAAGTTGGGGAGCCCCATCCGACATCTGCTGTACTCATGTGGCTCCCCATGTCAAAAACCGGAACACCTTTCCAATACAAAGCTTCCAGTAGCTTGGTGTCCATGGCACCTATTAAATGATAATGATTTCAAGTCAGACCTTTAGAAGAACTAAATGAAGGAAGAAGGAAGAAGGAAGAAGGAAGAAGGAAGAAATCGCGAGTAAAGTCACATACCCACAAGAAGATTGGAAATCCCTAAATCTGTCAGGCTTTTAACCCACGAAAGGATAAAATCCATAAATGCATAATTACCAAAGGTTACTATAACGACATCATCTAGCACCCTTTTCTCAACAAGTTGTTTGGTCAGCCTAAAGGTCTTTAGGGATGGCATTTTAGTATTGGGTGGGGGAACTTCCCAAACTGGTTTGATCAGTCTCTTTTTAGGTTGTGGTGTTGGTACTGGGTTTGCAGCTGATGTAGCAGGCTGGGAAACATTGTATGATTGATCAATGTAAGGGGAATCCACATCTGAGAAAAAGAAGAATCAACGAGATGAGTTCAAAATAGGAATAATCACAAATAACAATCACAAACCAAACATAAAACTTGATTCATTGAGTCAGAGCATCCTAACAAATGGTAAGGGAAAGAAGTTTGTTGTAAAAGGTTTTGTTACAAAACAAATGTTATCAATGGAGTAACATCATAAAAGTATGGACCAGAACAAAGATTGAGACATTGAAAGACGAGTGCTTCATCTAAGTAGCAGCAATGTGACAAAGAATTCATATGATAGATGACACATAAAAGATAATGACTAAGTAGTAAGCATAAAGAAAAATCAAAATGCAGCCTTAATTACATAGTGAAGTTCACAATCAATAATGAATGAGATTCGCAAGAGAGTAAAAAAAATCCAAAACTAAAACGGAGAGGTACATGAATTGTGAAATGAACAGTATGATTCAAGAAGTGATAGCCAAATCTGAATGCAGAAAACACAGCAAATCCTTTTAGTTTAGTTCTGAACTTTGCAATGTCTAAAAAGAGAAAAGTCAATCCTATCTGCCCAAGGAAAAGGAAGACCTCTAAATAAATACTGTTGCAGCAATCAATTAGTAATAACAAGCAATTTCTTTCTACATGAATATCTACAGAAAGAAATATAGAAACGAGAGAAAAAGAGGAGGAGTGTGTGAGACTTACGAGTGATAGCGACGGTAGAGGAAGGCTCAACGAGCCAAGTACTGGAGGAGTAGACAGCGGAGTAAACGTAGAAGGCGGAGAAGACGATTCCGAAGAGGACGGTGGCGTAGATGGTGAGGAACAGCGGCCGTGAGTTGGCCACTTCTTGGTACGCATTCCTCCAATTTCCTCCTCCCATCCCTTCTTCTTTGTTTCCTTATTTTTGAATTCACTCCAGTTTTTCAATCATCGTCGTCAAACTCTCAACCAAATGGATCTTTTTTCTCTCAGAGCAGAGCCATAGTCGACTAGTCGTAGCTGGAGAGAGGAGAGCTGATTATTTTATTACAACTTGCAACTATAATTAATTAATTTAGTGATTATTAATTCGTTATCTGTCGTCTCCTTAAAAGTAATTATTTTCTGGTGCGCTTAACCTTCCCTGCAATGGGCTGAGAGCCGCCAAGCTGCCTACTGCCCAAAAGTCAACTCCGTTAGAGCCTGTTTACGGATAAATTTCTCTTTTTTCTGTTTCTAATTTTTTGAAATTAGATTTTATTTTTTCAATAAAAAACTAAAAATTAAATTTATTTCGTACTAAATATAAAAAAAATTAAATTTTAAAAATTAAAAAACGTGTTTACTTAACAATTGTTCTCTTTTTTTGAAAAAACCAAAACCAAATCAATTTTGAGCTTACATGGCTAATCTAAATCAATTTTGATTCAAACGTGATGCCATTGTTTATTGTTCTTTCTCACCAATGCTTGCTAGTAGCAGGATAATGGAATTTGGGTGTAATTTTTTTGCTGGCAGGTCATGCTTCTTGCAAGTATGAGTTTATCCCCTGATTCAAATGCAATGAGAGGAAGCAAAAAAGAGGTCCAGCAGCAGTTTCCATTACTGGGATAAACTTACAAAGTTACAATGAGTTTTACGATTTTTGAGATTGAATTCTCCTATTACAACTCAAGAATCTATACATAAAGATTTTTTCTACTGGAAACAAACTTAAGAATCCACAGCAATGTGTGAGATGGCATCCTATTTTAAGTCTGCTGTTATTGGACCAATGTGAAGGAAAGAGCGGCAGTAAGAATCCATTGCTGTTATTAAGCAAGAGCGGCAGTAACCAGCAGCTAGCACTGATATGCTCTGCGTGCTGTCACATTGTGTTCGACAGATGAGTACAAGCCTAGGCATCACAAGCCACAAGTTGATACAACTGATTACTGAAACATGTAGCCACATTCAAAACAAGCCTACTAGCATCACAAGCCACAACAAATTAGAAGATGAAAAGCTAAGTCGCAACTGAATTAGGTCAGAAAAAGTGTTGTACATGGTTTAGAATCTGACATGATGGCCTTACAAGAACTCCAAGACTCGATTTAGTAGTCAAACAATTATAGCACTATTTTCCATTCACATTTCACAGTACAACTACTATGTATAAAAACAAGGTTTATGTGGATGCACAATTTGTTCGTGTATGTTTGTGTTAGAAGAAAACTTGCAATCAGTTACAGCCATTTGTACACAGTGCATAGCTTAAGAAAAAGGAAAAATAGAGAGAATTCACAACCTATAAATACACATCACAAGGTGGAGAAGAGCTGCATACCATAGTTGCTCCGAGTTCCCACTGTATAGAGCTTGATTACCCAAGTGGCTACCCCTCTGCATGGGAAGTTGATCGACCGCAACCGTTCAAACCCTGGCTTGAATCTTTTGGATTCCCCTGCATCATAATTGTCTGCTCCATTCCAAAACCTTCTGATCCCCCCCTCCCTCCCTCCTCCCCCCTCCCTCCCTCCCTCCCTCCTCCCCCCCCCCCCCCCCCCCCCACAAAAAAAAATTCAGCAAACCCTAAATCTAATTTTTCTTCTTCTCATTAAGCTCAATTAGAACAAGGATGCACGTAGAAATTGAGCTCAAATTCGAGAAATATCCCAACAATTAATGGAATTGTAATTTACAGGAGCTACTAAATCCTCTGATTAAACTCAATTAGAACAAAGACCCGAGTAGGACTCAGCCGCCCAAATCATGAAATATCTCAAACAACGACTAGATTTCTCTAATTAAACTCAATTAGAAGGAGCCGGGTAGGATTCGAGCACAAAATCATGAAATTATCTCTAACAATGACTATATTTCTTTAATTAAACTCAATTAGAACAAGGACCCAAGTAGGATTCGAGCTCAAAATCATGAAATATCACTAAGTTAACAATGACTAGAGTTGTGATTACAGGAAGAACTAAACACGAGTAATCATTATGAAAGCTACTGAGACATCAAAACCATTAAAAGAGAGGAATCGATAGGGTAAGAGAAAAGTACCTGCATGCAGGTTTCATCCCAGTCGTGGCCGAACGGGATGACGACAAGACGCTCTTCCTCGGCCAGGATGGCCTGATCGACAGCCCATCCAGAATGCAAGTGCGGCAACAAATACGACATAGCTCCCTTCCTCTTCTATATATCACTCAGAATCGTCTCCCAATTCTTCTCTCTCCTAGGGATTCAGGAGGATGATTTATAAGACCTAGAATAGAAAGGCGACGACGATTAAACAAATAGAAGGACAAGGGATATGAAGCTCGTGGCTTTGAAGAGGAGCAGAGGATGTCGGTGGTGGTCACTGGCGAGGTTGGATGGAGATGAGAAGAGAGGAAGAGATGAGGGTAAATTTGCCATTACAAAAATTTCATTAATGCCCACTGTTTGGAAACAGAAGGAAACGCGTGTAGGGGTGTACAAGAATCCAGCCGGTCCGGGAACCGGACTAGAACCGCCGGGTTTTGACTTGGACTGGATTGGACCCCTTTTTTTTTTTTTTACCCAAACCCGACCGGACCGAATAGTTCCAGTTCTCTAACCTTCAAAATTTGGAAACCGGTCAGGAGAACCGGTAGAACTGAATATATATATATACACACACGTACAATAATATCAAAGTTTCTATTTGGTTTAATGGTTAACTCTTTAATTTTTATATTAAAGAAGAGAGGTTCAAATCCTCTTGGCTCCCACTTTCTTTTTTCTTTTTAAACTATATTAAAATTCCTCATGCATTTTTCCTTTTTTTTTCTTTTAAACTCAATTAAAAATCCTCATTTTTTTCTTTTTATTTGTTATTTTAAATACAAAATTTTATTAAGGACGTTATATGAGAATTATTATGAGGGAAAAAAAATTCTCCGCAGTAAAAACTAAGAAATAAATTTTTAATAGGCATTTATATAGTTAACATGGCACATACTAGTAATATATTATTGTAAATTATAATAGCCATTTATATAGTTAATATGTATAAAGTAGGACCATGAATTATTAATAATATAGCTATTAATTATTATCAATTGTCATACAATTAAAAATTACTAATTGTTTAGAGTTTTATGCTTTTAATTTAAATTGTATTAATGTTTAAATTACTAATGTATTATGCATTTTTTTTCTTTTAAACTCAATTAAAAATCCTCATTTTTTCCATTTTATTTGTTATTTTAAATACAATTTTTTTTTTTAAAAACAATTCGGGTCGGAATTAGAACCGGCCCGAAAAAATTAGAACTGACCCAAACCAGACCAGAAAATTAAAAGTCCTCATTTTTTTCCGTCTATTTGTTATTTTAAATACAATTTTTTTTAAAAAAAATTCAGGTCAGAACCGGAACCGACCCGATCCGACCTGTCCGATCCGATCCGATTCTGTCCTGGACAAAAACATTAATAGCCTTTTTCCATTTTCTAAAATAGCCTACATATTTTGTTTCAAGTTTTACAATTATTCTTCTAAAAGGGAATATTTTAGCTACATGTGTTGCATAAATTTATTTTTTAATTTTTCTACCTAATATCAGGCCGTTGGTCCGACATACCATTCGTAAAGGTAAAGAAAAAAACCCCGTGGATTTGACTACATAGTTGAGAATAATGGGAAGGCCACATTTGAACGTGTGAGTTACACCATTAGGTCCTCCCCAATACATCTAAGGGGAAGCATGTCTAACAACATGATAATGATGAAAATAAATATAAAAATATGAGAATATCAATGATCACAAGTAAATTGTTACGATATTCTATATATGAAAAATATCTCTATAATTAAAATTAAAAAAATTATTTCTTCCTTTAATTATGTAAATATTATTATGAATATTCTTCTAATTATTCAATATATTATATTTACATATTAGTCATGTGTTTTTTTTAATGTTCTACTCATCAACTCAATATTAATAAAATGGAGCCTTTAATTATTTACGTGTTCTCTCTCTTCTCATCCTCTATAATTCTTTCTTTTATATAATTCTACAAAATCCAATTATATGGTACAAAGATTGATTGTTGACATATAAACTGTTTGGTTGTTGGTTTTTGGAAAAAAAAATAACCGCATTAAACCATCTGCTTTCGATTTGGTCATGGTTTATTCTCTACAGTTAAAAAAAAAACCCCAAATTGAATCGTCGATTCTAATTCGGTTTCCGATTTAGTAATGAATAACATTTTTCATAAAAGTAAAAAAAAAAGTTAATTTTTAGTTATAACTATTTTTCATGGATTTACATAGATGGTGGAAGGATTTTGGGAGTAAATACAACTATACAAATTCCTGAACAACTTTTTGCATTGAGTCTTTTAGTGAACTTTTTCCAAACATCTTTTGAGTATTTTACTGGGTACATGGGCCAGTAGAATCAATGAACACTGAAAATAGAAGCTCATACCATGGCCACCCAATATCTCTTGACACTTAAAACTTTTACAAAATAGTAAGCGAAGTGGTCTCCTTCCCTTGATACGAAGGACCCTTTTTTCAGGAAATGCAGCCACCAAGACACAAAAGAGAGCTTGTTCGATCCACAAAGGTGAGCCAATTAAGAGTTTTTCCTGCACTGTTATGTAAAGGGTCATTCCAACTGCAACAAGTTCAGCAAGGAGAGGCCCGAGGTTGACTCTCATTGTTGGCGCATGTCAAGGTTAAGAAAGACATGAAAGAGCATAATCAATAAGGAAAAGAAGAAATTCAACTCACAGTGCAAGTGAAGGATGTGAATCTAACTTTAAATTGCTGCACATGTTTAACAAAAAATTGAGAGTCAGCAAGCAAAGTTATATGGAGATTATAAGTGGAATAAGTAGGTAAATACATTATTAATTATGTGCAGAAAACCCAATAAGAATCCATGGCAAACAACTAAATGCATTCATCTTTAATTTCTGCAAATTAGACCATCAAACTATTTAAACGGAATTGTTGACATATTTCATATACCACTCAGACAAAGATCATGATAGAAAAGTATATATGGCAGAAGTCCCAAGTACCGAAAACAACAAAGATCATGAAAAAAATACATCAAAATGCAAGCATTTTTACCTAAAAATTACCCAAAAGTCCAGGTAAATACGAATTCGCTTCTAAATACAGTCGATAATGAAAAGAGCAACACAGAAGTGAGCAGCAAAACAGACACACAAACAACCACTCTTGTAAAATTAGACGTTAATATGCTCAATTAAATGTGAAAGGAAAACAAATAAATTCACTCCTTCCTTGGAGAATAATGCATAATTTGGCCTCGTAGAATAGTTGTGGATGCTTCATTTGTTGTTCTCCTGCAAAACAAACATAAAATTAATTAATAATTGTCCAAGACACAGGATATCCAACTCAATTTCAAGTTATAGTAGCAGTTAAAGTCCAAAATCACCCTTTAGTTGCGCAAAAACAACTCCAAAATCTATCACTGTATCAAAAGCTCATAGGCAAATGCAAAATGAGGGAGAGAAAGTTGTCACCTACATTGTTTGACTTAATCTCTGCGTCACTTCTTTTCTCTTTCCTCTCCTCTCTTTCGCTTCATCTCGCTTCACCTCATTCTCCTTTCTTCTGCTCCGCCGGACTGAGCCTTGTTCATATTCTGTCGAAGAAAGGTTGGAGCAAGGGTAAAGAAGAGTTAGAAATTGATTTCATATAGTGAAAAAAGTTTTAAAAAAAAGAGAAGGTTGGAGCAAGGGTAAGGTCTAATGACATAGTCACCTCCTTGTGTGGGTAAACATCCAGGAAACCATCAATTTATAAACACATTAGATTGTGAATTAAGATAAATTATCTAATCCATCGGCTACAATATGCCTAGCAAGCATGATATAAAACGAAAAAGTAATATAAGAAAATAGGAAAAATAATTTAATTTTCACACCAACCAACTATATATAGTTAATTAATTGTATTAAATTAAAAAAAAACAGAAGTCACCTCATTAGCATGCATGAAGATGGTGTTTAATTTATGAGAGTAGAATCATTATTACTTAAATATTCAGAAGATTATTAATTATAAACAAATTGACTGTTAATCAGGAGAAATTATCCAATCCATCAGTTATATTACGCCAAGCAAACATAAATGAAGAGTAGTAATTTTCCCACCAACCAACTAAATAATTAAGTAATCTTAAAAGTCCCTCTAAATCAAAAGACCAAAAGCTACGGTATGACAAATACTGTAGCTTTAAAACCTTTATTTTTTTTATTTAGCTACACTGTTGGGTTAGTGTCAAAACCCTTCTTTTTATTATTATATTAATTAATTCAGACATCTTATTGGTAAAAAAAATTCAACAAAATCTCTACATAATTAATTTAATTCTCAGAATTAAAAAAAATTCAATTAAATTGCTAAATAAATAATTTAATCATCTGTTTGTAAAATATTTTAAATCAAACCCAACTTCACATTTGTTTTAGTCCTTGTTTTCGTAAAAGATTTCCAGTCAAACTCTTATATGATTAATTTAATCCACGTATTCGTAAAAGATTTCCAATTAAAGTGCTAAATGATTAATTTAATCCTAATGTTCGTAAAATATTTTCAATCAAATGTAGCCTCGCGTTTAATTTAGTCCATGGTTTGTAAAGTTTTTCAAGCAAACCCCTATTCGGGTAATGTAGTCCCCATATTGAGTGCTTATTTTGTATATTTTCATCATCTATTTTGACCTTATTTAAGATGATGATACTACTAATTCGGGCATATTTCCTTCCTTTTTGCAGAAACTAGTTAGAAGAACGAATGAAAGAAGAAAAAAACAAAAATGCCCAGAAAAAATAGCAAAAATAAATAAGGTGTGATCAAGAGTTGAAACACCAGAAAATATGTCTCTTCCCTAGGCCTAAGAGAGAGCACATCTGCACTAGACCTAGGAAGCTGTCAGCGGAACCAATAGGTCGTGAGTGGGCTTAGGACGTGAATTGAAAGAGGAGTGCGTCAAAGAACTTTTTGAAACCCTAATAAACTCTACCTCTTGTCAGCTAGAAATATCCCAAAAAAATAAGATACAATTCCTTATTTTATTATTTAGGATTTTATCTTTTAGAGATAATTAAGAAAAAAATTTACTACATAAACTTTCCTTGTGTCATCTTCCGAGACACCGTTTATTTCTATTATTATTCTTTTAATTCTTCCAGATTTCGAAATTAAAATATTTTTAGAAGTTTCTTTAAAGTCCCTTAAATTTTAACTTTTTATGTAATCCTATTTTATTTGTGAAAAAAAATTCTATATTGGCCCCTCCCTCTCTTAAAAAATTTCTCTAAGAGTTTTCAATATAGTCCTAAACTGTTTAGATTTTTAATTAATCTCACTTTTATTTATCCAAAAGTTATATATATATATATATATTTGACCCTAAAAATTATTTGAATTTTAAAAATAATTTAAAATTTAAATTAATTTTTTTAATAATAATGATAAAAAAATTATATTTTTTTAAACATATTTTATTAACTTTTATAATTTTCTAAGATGATTTTGAAATATTCTTCGTATTTCATTTTTTATATTAAAGAATATAAAAGTAAAGAAATATGTAATATAATTTTCTATATATATAATAATAATTCCAATTTTGCCCATAGCTTTGACCACCCAAAAAAAAAAATCTAGCTCCGGCCTATATGTTGTGGTTATTATAACCTATAAGAGCTACTTCTCACGATTGAACTCATATTTCATTCCATTATATATGTGCATTATCATTAATTTTCGATTTAATCAAAAGGATATATTTTGGACTAACTTAATTTGGTTGAAAACTGAGAATCTTCTCATGAATTGGCTTAAACAATTAATCCACTTGCCAAAAATGTAAGTGAAGCGCCTAAGTAATATTCCTTAAACTTAATAAAATTTAGGGTCTATTTGGAATTGTGTTTTGTTTTTTGGTACCACAAATTCAATGATTAAAACTATTTCGGATAGAAATATATATATACTTTGATGCTTATACTAGAAGCAATTCCGTCTTATGGTAGGGTAAAACAAAGCAATTTCGTCCACTGAATTATGGTAGGGTAAAACATAAGATAATGTCAAACTGACACTTAGGCTGCGTTTACTTCGGAGAATTTTCAGTTTGAAAATTTGTTGTTTTTCGGAAAATAGAGAATTTTCATTTCAAACAGAAAACTGAAAAACGTGTTTACTTCGCACTATTTCTGAACTGAAAAACTAAAAAACGTGTTTACTTCGCACTAATTTACAAAATTTAGAAAAACAAAAAACAATTTTGTTCCAATAACTTTATTTTTTAAATGAAAAAAATCATGTTATTATTTTCTTCTATTTGCAAAAATTAATAAACTAATAAATACATTTCTAGGAAAAAAATTACACTTATTATAATTAAAAAACTAAAATATATTATCAATCTACTAATATTCCATTACATATAAATATACTAATTCATGTTTCTACATGAAAATAAAATACATATAAAATAGTCTTATTGTTCATTGCAGAAATATTAAAAAGAATGACATTAAAAATATACTTTATTTGGCTTGTTAATTCCTCATATTCTAACAATTATTATGTTGGGCCCATAATTGATTTGCAATATCTTCTCTAACAACATTCATTTGTTGTTGTTGAGACATATTCACTTGAATACCTTCTTGCAGCTCACCAACTTCGTCCCCATCACAGTTCTTTAGACCTTCCATACCATATTCTGTGAATAATCGATCAGCTCTATCTTCCATTCGAATAAAATTGTGCAGTGCACAACAAACTAAAGGTATCAATTTTTGACGTCGAAGAGGGTAATTCGGAATAGACTTTAAGATTGAAAATCTAGCCTTGAGGATGCCAAAAGCCCTTTCAATAACATTTCTCAAAGATGAATGTCGATAGTTAAACAATTCGTATTTTCTTGTTATCCTTCCTCGTCCATGAAAATCATTGCGATGATACCGTTCGCCACGATAAGGAGCCAAAAATCTAGAAATATTTGGATAACCAGCATCAACAGCATAATAGTAATCTGCACAAGATAAATACACTTAGTAAAAGATGCTAAAAAATAATTTATAAATATTGTAATGAATTACAAGAATAATGTTTCACCTATTGGAGGCATAGGAAATTGATTTTCTTGCCTTGTTAATGCATCAAGAAATATGCGTGAATCATTAGTTGTGCCTTCCCAACCAGTATAAACAAAAGTAAACATCAAATCATGTGAACACGCCGCCATAATATTTTGAGTAACAAGTGATTTTCTACCCCGAAATATTTTTTGTTTAGAAGCAGGAGACCAAGTTGCGACATGAGTACCATCTATTGCACCTATGCATTTCTATAAGGAAAAAACACAAAAGAATAACTTAAATATTTAAACATCATTGTTTTTTTTCCAGTAACATGAATTTATAATAGACATGCGTACCTCAAAATATGGATACCATGTAGCATTTTCAAGAATTTCTGGCTGAACGGGTCCTCTGTTAACATGTTTGATCAAATGAGTTGCTAACGCAGCTAAAGTGCGTATCACATTCTTGACCCAAATGTGCACAGTCCTAGTAGAGTGCTGATATCGGTTTGTCACCGTCCTTTGAGTTGCTCTATGGCATAATACAACCAATCCCATTGCCAAACCATCTTCTACACTAACTCCTCTTGACGCGCGTATTAATTCCATCGTTCTCAGCCTATCACATAAATTCAGAAACACATGTGGTCGCATACGAAAGTTATCATAACATACAGTTGGATTTCCCACTAAAACTTCAAGGATATATGCTCTACCATTAAGCATAGATGTGGGACAAGGCATTCTTCCAATATAACAGTTACTTTTACCTTTCATTAGCATACGAAGTTGTGTCAATTCTTCCAAGTCGTTATCATCATCATCAGTGGAACTATCACTACTTGAATTGATAACAGAAGATCTTGAAGTGTTGCCATAATACTGTGTCATTTTACCTGCACCATTAAGACTAATCATTACGAACAAACAAATAATTAACTAAACATTACGAACAAACAAATAAACATCAAAAAGTTAGTACGAAAATAAATTGACGGGCTTGGCTAACCAAACCAGAACAGCCCAAACTACCCTCTTCCTTCTTATGGGCTGGCCTAGCCGGCCCACTAACCAAAAATAAAACACAACCCACGCTTCTTTCTTTTATCGAAACCAAATTAATCATCCTTTTCCTCCTCTGTATCCAAACCAATAACAAAACAAACAACAAAACACATCACCCTTTCCTACCACATCCCACCAATCTCAGCCTTTCTCCTGCAAAATAACACAACAACAACAAAACCACGACAGCCACACAACAGGAAAAGGAAAGCAGAAAGATAAACAAAATAAACAAGTAAGAAAAGGGACAAACAAATGGTTGAGGTTGGGCGGCAGATTGATTAGTTGAGGAGATGGTGCGGCGGCAGTGAGGTGATTGGCTGGAGGCAGGCAGACGGACGGGGTTTAATTTGATGATGATGATGAGTGTTGGTTTCGGCTGGGTTTTGGCAATGGTGGTTTGATCGGCGATGGTGGCCGGAGGTTTAATTGGGTGGTGATGGGTTGCTGATTTTGGTGATTTGGTGGTTGTTTTGTGTAGTTTGGAGGTTTGATTTTGATAGGGATGGATTAAATTTGTAGTTGATGTAGGGATGTATTTAGAGAGTTTTTTGTTGGTTTCTCTGTGGAAAAGATGGAGTAGAAAAGGGTATTTATATAGTGGAGAAAAAGATGGAGCCGTTGTGGTGTCAGATAGGGTGGAAAAAAAGAAAAGAGTCATTCTGCTCTTGTCGTGTTTGAATCTTCTAGCTAGCAGCATTTTCTTTTTTTAATTTTTTTTTGTGATATGATAGTCAGAAGAAGATTTCTAGGTTCAGAAGGTGGTATTGTTGTGCAGGTAATTCACCTTTTCAACTAAATTATAGAGCTTGTTTGTATTGGCTTGGTCGTAGATGGCTTTTTGCAAGGTCAATGATAAGATTCGGACTGTTGGGGAAGTACGGTCAAGGTTATGGCTGTCTAAAATCACTGTTGTAGCAGTCCGTCGTACCTGCAAAGCGCCGGAAGGGGGGCTCCGGCGTAGACGCTCCGATGCTTAAGTTAGTATGACTGTAGAATTTGGCAGAGATTTTGGTAGAAAATCAGATCTTACTCTCGATTTAGAAATATGTGGTATTTATAGTCGAAGAAGGAAAGGTCGTTACCCCTAGGGGTGGGCGTTATCTAGGAGAGATATCGCCTAGGGTGACGTCAGCACACGTCATCCTGGTCTATCGGGGATGACGTCAGCATGCGATACCGCTGTCGAGATATCGCCAATGAGCGGCTGCTGGGATATCCTAGGATGGGATGACGTCGTGTGGGTCCCCCCTCCGCTGATGTCGACCATCCCTAGATCCTCTGTCTATCGGGGCCAACAGCCGGGTGTCGTCGCCAGTTAAGGTCTTCAGCGTTATGGCTCCGACTTGAGGTAAGAAGACGGATATACCCCTGGTGTTTCACCAATTGTTATCAGTCAAGAAGTAATAAAATTATAATAAAAAGAAATAGATGGCTTTTCCATATGATGAAATCCAGGTTCTCTATTGTTCCTCTACCTCTCCATTGAGTTGATTCTGCACTGCTTTCAACTTTACAATATGTATGTTTTAATTTCCTTGTATCATTTAGGGTGAATTTCGTATTTATGTTTCCATCAGTATTGCTATGACATGAGTGCATTCCAGAAAATCAAATATTTTACTGTCACAAACTGTTCTTGGATAAAATAGTTTGATTTAGTTCTTTGTTTCCTGGTAAAAGAGATTAGTTGAAACTTATTCTAGTTGGTGGTTGAATATGCATGTCCGTGCTCTAGGAAAGATGACAAGTTTATAATGGATCATTTCTGATTATTTGAATGCTGATCATTTGCTCTTTGCTTGTTTTCTTTACTATATCCTCATTGTGTAAAAACCTTTGATGTTCTATTAATTAACTACGCCGCATGGTCTACTCGTGTTCTTTATCAAAGTAGAAGAAATTAATAATCCAGATCCACTCACTTCCAAACTTAAACAAGATTAAAATAAAATTTTAGAACACTACAGATAAAAAAAAACATCCAAGTTAAAACAGAAACTGTCATAAAGCATTCCAAAATAACATCCAAGTTAAAACCAAGACATAATATAAGTTATATTGTCTTAAAATAAGCTACAATCACTCTAAGCTCATCAACCAAGACTTCCTCCTCTGAATCGACATCTTCATGAACACTTTCCTCTAATAAGGGTTTTCGAACTGTGTTGCTACCCGATTTTTGACACACTTTTCGCGCTTTTTTCGTTTATCGCATTATCAGCTTGTTTATATCAAATCTCTGTTGATTTTCGATCATTTGCTGTTTATCTTACTATTTTACTTCGTTTAGCCCTTTTCGGCATTTTGAACTATTATTAGGTTCCGAACGAGCCTTTTAGACTTTAAATAAAATAAATACGTTTAGAGAGTTGAACCCAAAATTTGGTTCGCATCATCTCGACCGTCATATTTTTCTCTATAACGTAGTTACCTTCATTCGAATTTTTCGCCGATTTCATCGCACTAATAATGCGAACCCATAATTAATTACTAAGCATTTTGTCCCTTTCTTTTTAATCAAAACGTTGGATTGGTTGACTATCCTTAGTCAACCATCCAACGGTCCCCTAATTAAAACACAAAACCCACACCATTTCTTTTCCGGCAAGTTTTCCATTTCTCTCCAAATTCGCTCGACCACGTCATTGCTTCTGGACACGCCGAGTCACCCCTTCCGTGGCTTCCATTCGTTCTCCACCACATAAACGAAATAGACCGCGTCACCCTTCGTACTCACCACGCAAATCATCCCAACCAAACCCCTATAAATACATAACCAAATGTAACCCTAGCCGCCACGGGTTGTCGCATCCTCTCATCATCAACACGAATCAAAGCAAAGGAAAGCAATCAAGGTGAGTTGCCAAGCTTTCTCTCTCTAACCTCTCTCATTTTAATTTCCGTTTATGCATTTATCAACTCAATCAATTGCCTAAACTTGCTTTAAATGCTTTATTTTCAAGTTATATTGTCTGTTCTTGCTTCAATTTAAATGCCTACTGCTTGAGTTAATTAATTTCGAATTGTTGGTTTTAATGCGTATTATTCTTCAATCGTTAAATTAAATTTCGTTTATGGACGGATTGGTCTAGTTTTTGCTGGGTTTTACTCGTAGAGTAGTCGTGCTTCATCTCTGTGCATTATGGCGCATTTTTCGTGATCAATTGTTTGCCGTTTTGTTCATCATTGTTTTTTTCTCTCGCGAGAAATCTTTGGCATTTTACTCTTCGTTTGATTGCTTTTTTAGCTATTTTTTTGGGAGGGTTTTACTACTGTGGGCTTAAGGGAATTTTAGGCTTGGTTTTGAGGTGTAATCCGGCCATTTTGGCCGGACTGGTTAGTCCTTGGTAACCGGCCATGGCACCGGTGACGCAAGGTAGAAGAAGAACAAGCAGTCGTGGTTGTTGTTCTTAAGGAAGAAAGGTGACGGGCCAAGCCCGTCCCTTTCTTTGGCTTTTTAGCCCAGGTGGGCCTTGGCTTAAGCCAAACCCATCTGTTTCCCATTTTCTTTCTTTTTAAACATAGCCCATCTTGTGTTTTTTTTAGATTAAAATTTGGCCAAGCTCATTTTTTAATGTCCAAATTTCAAATGTGGGACCCACTTGTTTTCATCAAATCACATGAAATAATTCGTATGCTTTTTTTTATGCCATGTTTAAATCATATTAATAATTCGTATGTTTTTTTTATATACCATGTTTATATCGTTGAAATGTTCGTATTTTTTTCGTAATTATGCCATGTTAAAATCGTATGTTATTTTCTTATTAAATACTCGTGTGCCTTATTTAATATATAAATTATGTTATTGTCTAAATCGTATGAATATTTGTTGTATGCTTTCTTTCGTAATTTTTGCCATGTTAATTATTTATCGATATGATCATACTCTCACATGTGTTAAAATATTTTTACTTGCCATGTTTAATTATTTACTTGCTCGTTTGAAATTAATTAAATTTTATTTTTACTCGTTCTTTATTTATTTTTGATCGAACTATCGCTAATACTTTCATTTTATAAGGTAGATCAAGATCACGCAACGCAAGTACGCTTTCTAGCCTCTCTTATTTATTCAATGTTTTCCGCAAATATTATTCATATGCATGCTATATAGAAATGTTAGAAAACTCATATCATAATCAGATGCATGAATTGTTAGCAATTAAAATCAACGCACATGTTTACGTGTTTACATCACTCGCTTTTTATGCCATGAAATTAATTGTACATTTGCGTTGATACATGAGCATGGTGGCTTCGATCCCACGCGGTTTATTTGCATTCATTAAATTGGTATCGTGCTAGGTTTGGCCATGATAGATCACGTATTAATTAAATAATTAATCATGCATGGCCCGATGATAAAAAGGGGGGAACGTCCGCTCTAGCATACGAACAAACAGTAGCCCCGTCCTTCGGTCTCGATCAGAAATAACAATGTCCTAACGAAAATGCTAAGATGTAACGTCACCTTTGAGGGCCCAAATCACTTGTAAAAAATGTTTTCCAAACACCTTTCAACCGGTAACCTTTTAAAGGATGAGACTCGGGTGCCTCACACCTTCCCGAGTCCATAATACGACCTCGAACCTTCGTTCTTTGGTTTAGACCAATTGTGCCTTAGTTTTTATTTTTTTATGCCATGAGATATAGGTTCCCTAAACCTTAGAAAATAGGGTGGCGACTTCATTGCATTTTGCGAGGCGTCCTTTTACGCCGAGCATCGTAAGGTCTCAGATTCGTCGTATACTCGCGAATTTTTATTTTTCGGGTGCGACAAACTGCTTAAGTGCCTTATTGTAAGCGCCATCCGAGACATTATCTATTTTCTCCAACGCATACAATAACAGAGTCCGCATCTCGCAATGGACTTGTAACTTCTGCATTTTCTCCTCTATATTTCTTTGCTTTTGCTGCAAAGTACTCGGCCTTAGCACTTTGCGATGATGCGAACTCATCCATGCAAGAGTCCCACTTCTCAAAACTACCCTTCCTGACGCGCCTAGAACCCGAAACATCGACAAAAGCAGAACGTTTTCCTTAGGAGCTCCCAACACCAAACTTCTCACCTTCAATTCCATCACCTCTAGACACATGAACACCATGATGCAAAAATTCTTCCTCATTTTGACGCTCCTCATCAAATGTTGGTGGCAATTGCGAAGAAGAATGATGCAGATGTCCAGTAGCTGTAGATCGGTTAAACACCAGACCTAGCAGCTCATAGTTTGGACATCCTTTCTTTCTAAATGCCCTATAACTCCTATTTTTCTGCAATGTAAAAAAACAGACTTAAGATGTTAATATTAAACTCTAGAAATTTATGACAGGAAGGAAACCTGTAAGAAAGTGTAACATACCGCAAAAAACATTTGCCACACATCTTCTGGAGCATTCACCGTGTTTAAACTTGAGATGTAGGTGACTCCAGTATGCTCTAACAATTCTGAAAATTATTGATGCTTCACCCTCAGCCGATTGTATTTGCCAACCAACTTCAGTCCTCCATATTGTTCCCCGGAAGCCAAAAACATTTCATCAATTTCGTGCCAATCTGTACCTTTAAAAGTGAGTGCACCATTAGGATCTTTCTTTACTCGCTCGTGCAATATTGTTAGCAATATCTCTTCATTTCTGTCGGACCATTTAGCTTCATCTTCACCATCATGTCTTCCTCCCGTCATGACGCTTTACAGAATTGCAACAATCCAATACCAGTTATTAGTATATTAGCATTACTTTTTCTAAAACGTCAAAAAAAGAGAAGAAAAATTATATAATGTATCGATATTTTAATTAAATGTGCACTCAAATTAAAAATATGATTATACGTGGACGAGTTTTTTTAGGGTTTATCCCACCACTATCCTAAAATATATTATTTTCAAAATTTAAAATTTTAAAACCACTTAGTCCGTAACCACCAACTTTAATATGTAGTTTTTTTAGGTGAACGAAGTAACAAAACACACCGAATGTATTGTATAAAATTACTCAAATGAGGGAGGATCATTTATTTTTTACAAGGAATTAAATCTTTGAATTCCTTGATCTCTAAAAGTTTCCGAAAAAAGAGTATGGAACCTCGAGACCGGTGGTGGTGGTGATGATTTTGTTGACTACCACAGTGTTGGTCTCCCACTACCACAGTGTTGGTCTCCCACTCATCCATGTTTTACTCATCCATGTTTTACTCATCCATGTTCTTCTCATCCATGTTATCCGGCTCCCCTCCACTCAACCAAGAACCATTAGGCTTTATTAATACTGAAACATCAATCTCTTGTATCCTATGAAAAACTAATGCAATGTATTCTCTCCCCATTTCATCCGTTCACTTGCTATTCATGTTTACTATTCATTAAATGTCAACTAATATTTTCTACTTGGTAGCGGAGCCTAATCTCTCGAATCCATTCTCAATTTTTCCGCTCCAATAAACCTCATTTTTCAGTCTTCCGCTGTAAAACTCTGAAATCCAAACTTCTCTAAATCCCACACGAACCACACCATTCGACTTACAATATTTCTTATCACCAATCTGGAAAATTTCAGGCCATTCCGAGGTCCCATGCGCCGTCCACGCGCCCCCACGCGCTGCCTACTCCGGTGTGAGAAATGCTACTGCGTGAGAGTTGATACTGTTTGTACCAATTAATTAATAATGGCATATTTGTAAATATGTCCATGGAATTTCATGTCAATCCGTTGCTGTCTTCTAAATTCACTCCATCAATCTTACCAAGTCACCCAAACATGGGTCGACCCGAATATTTGCATCCGCACCGCCGGAGGAAAATCACCCATGAATATTTTCTATTTTCTACTAGTATTTTCAAACATGAATCCTTTCATCTGGTGGGATACCCTGAATGGTGGGATCATAGCCGTGATCCACGAAAGAAGAAGGAAAATCATGCATCCACCACTACAGCAGTTACAAGGAATGATAAAGTTGCCTCAGGTGATGCTGCATCCGCACTTGTAACCATGACAGGTAATAGTGGTAATCATGGTAAGGCTTTAAATATCACTGTTTTGAATGATACATGGATAATTGATTCTGGTGCCTCCGATCATATGACCACTGATTCTAGCCATGTTAAATCCATAAAACAGTCCTCACAAAAAACGGTATCTACTGTTGATGGTAACTTGACTCCAGTTGTTGGGGAAGGGTCCATATCTCTTACTAAAACCTTAAATCTAGACTCAGTTCTAGTTGTACCATCCTTAAATTATAACCTCTTATCCGTGTCTCAAATAACTGCTGCTTTACACTGTGTGGTAATTTTTTGGTCTGACTCTTGTGTATTTAAGGACATCAGAACAAGGCAGACGATTGGTTGTGGTGTTAGGAGAGGGAAGTTGTACTACCTCAACTTGAAGTCACAAACCTCTAATCAGTTGCGTACAGCTCTTGCTGTGAATGGTTTGAGTGAAAATAAACTGAAGGATATATGGTTGTGGCATCAACGTCTTGGGCATACATCCTTTGGGTACTTGAAAAAATTATTTCCTGAATTATTCTCAAATTGTGAAATTTCTAATCTCCGGTGTGATGTTTGTGAATTAGCCAAGAGCCATCGTACGTCATTTCCATCGCGTATGAATAAAAGTGCAGTCCCTTTTATGGTTATTCATTCTGACGTTTGGGGACCCTTCAAAATACCCACTTTAGGTGGTGCTCGCTGGTTTGTCAGTTTTATTGATGATTGTACCAGAATGACTTGGATACAATTAATGACTTCTAAAAGTGAGGTTACAAACTTGTTCCAACATTTCTATAAAATGGTGTGTACTCAGTATAATGCCACAGTGAAGGTCCTTCGTAGTGATAATGGAGGTGAATATTTACACTCTGAGCTCCAACAGTTCCTAACAGCACAAGGAATCATCCATCAAACCACTTGCCCAGATACACCCCAACAAAATGGTGTCGCTGAAAGAAAAAATCGCCATTTGCTGGAGGTTGTCTGTTCCTTGTTAATTGATGCTTACACACCATTGAATTATTGGGGAGAAGCCATTTGTACTGCAGCTCACCTAATCAACAGGGTCCCATCTAGCACCATTGGGTTCAAAACTCCATTTCAGGCCCTATCTGATGTTGTTGTCTCTCCCACTGTGGCAGACTTATCAAAATATGTTTTTGGATGTGTAGTGTTTGTTCACATCCATAAACTTCAACGGAACAAGTTAGAACCTCGAGCATTACGTTGTGTCTTCCTCGGATATGGTGCACATCAGAAAGGATATCGATGTTACCACCCACCAACACAACGAATGTACGTGTCCTTAGATGTGGTGTTTCATGAAGAAGAGATGTATTTTTCAACTGCAGAACTTCAAGGGGAGCAACATCAACTGGAAGTTCTGACCTTAAAATATGATGATGAGTATGATGACACTCATATATTGGTGCAAAATCAAGCTGAAGATGGGCACACAGGTGATCATAATGAAAACTCAGAGGGTTATAATGAAGAGGGTAGTTACATTGATAGTACTGATCACCTCGCAGATGATGACATTGCTGGTCCATCATCAACTACTGATGCATCTTCTCCTACACCACACCACTCACCTGCTGAAGTTGTCCTTGAACACGAGTTACGGCAGCTACCACCACGACACACTAGAGGTATTCCTAAACCCACATATGAACCTGAACTCTCTAGTAAAACTAGATACCCTATGAGCCACTATGTGTCTACCCATCGGTTGTCTGAGGCAAACATGTCCTTTGTGAATCAATTATCTTCTGTATCTATTCCTAACAGTGTGCAGGAAGCCTTAGGGGATTCGAGATGGAAGGCAGCCATGAATGAGGAAATGAAGTCCCTGCAGAAAAATGACACTTGGGATCTTGTTGATTGTCCTCCTGGAAAAAGGGCAGTTGGATGCAGATGGGTGTACTCTGTGAAGTACAGAGCTGATGGAACCATCGAACGGTTCAAGGCTAGGTTGGTGGCAAAAGGGTACACTCAAACGTATGGTATTGATTATACCGATACGTTTGCACCAGTGGCAAAGATCAATACTGTCCGGGTTCTACTAACTCTGGCGGTAAACCTAGAATGGCCCTTGCAACAATTTGATGTAAAGAATGCATTTCTTCATGGTGAACTGGCAGAAGAAGTGTATATGGATCTTCCACCAGGATGTGTGGTATCTGAACATCAATAACAAAAGGTGTGCAGGTTGAAGAAATCATTGTATGGGCTTAAACAGTCCCCACGAGCTTGGTTCGGAAGATTTACAAAAGCCATGAAGGAATTTGGCTATTGTCAAGGCAATGCAGATCACACGTTGTTCCTAAAGAAAGGACAAGGCAAGATAACTGCACTCATCGTGTATGTTGATGACATGGTGGTGACTGGAAATGATCCTGAAGAAAGAAGAGCATTGCAAAACTATCTGTCTACTGAATTTGAAATGAAAGATCTTGGTCCACTGAAGTACTTCCTTGGAATTGAAGTGTCCAGATCCTCCAAAGGTATATTTCTATCACAACGAAAATATACTTTGGATTTGATACATGAAACTGGTATGTCTGCATGTCAACCAGCTGAAACACCCATGGAAGAAGGCTTGAAGTTGTCAGTTGATTCTGATCAAATCCCTGTAAATAAAGGGCAATACCAGAGACTGGTTAGGAGATTGATGTACTTGGCACACACTCGGCCAGATCTCGCCTATGCATTGAGCATTGTTAGTCAGTTCATGCATAATCCTGGAGAACAACACATGAAGGCAGTCATGCGTATTTTAAGGTACCTCAAATCGGCACCGGGAAAAGGAATTTTGTTCACCAAGAATTCTGATTGTCATAGTGTGGCTGTGTATACTGATGCAGATTGGGCAGGATCGATTGACGATAGACGATCCACCTCAGGGTACTTTACCTTTGTAGGAGGTAACCTCGTGACATGGAGAAGCAAGAAGCAAAACGTGGTTGCCCGATCTAGTGCAGAAGCTGAATACAGAGGCATGGCTCTTGGATTATGTGAAGCATTGTGGCTGAAATTTCTCTTGATAGATCTGGGATTCCCACCTCTAAAACCGATTGAGTTGTATTGTGATAATAAGGCAGCTCGTGACATTCCACACAATCCAGTCCAACATGATCGAACAAAACACGTAGAAGTAGACCGTTTTTTCATCAAAGAGAAGCTGGATGACAAGATACTTAAACTGCCTAGTATTCGATCAGAAGATCAGTTAGCTGATATCCTTACCAAGGCAGTTTCAAGTCAGATTTTCTCGAAGACCATTTGCAAGTTGGGCATGTGGGATATCTATGCACCAACTTGAGGGGGAGTGTTGACTACCACAGTGTTGGTCTCCCACTACCACAGTGTTGGTCTCCCACTCATCCATGTTTTACTCATCCATGTTATCCGGCTCCCCTCCACTCAACCAAGAACCATTAGGCTTTATTAATACTGAAACATCAATCTCTTGTATCCTATGAAAAACTAATGCAATGTATTCTCTCCCCATTTCATCCGTTCACTTACTATTCATGTTTACTATTCATTAAATGTCAACTAATATTTTCTACTGATTTCACTAAAAAAAACAGGCAAACACAGGTCTTTTTTCCACGGACTAGATCCGTCGAAAAGTTTTGAAGGGATTTTGATGGTGGATTTGTCGAAATCTCTTTATTTTTCCCTATAAAAATATGCCAGTGATTTCGACTGAAATGGCCTCGCTTTCGAGAGCCATTTTCGCCGAAAATACGTTTTGACAATTCGTCCATCAAAATAATTGTGCGCTAATGAAAAAATATTGGCGTCCCAACTTAGCACATAATATTTTCGATCGAAATGGATGTCGAAACTCTTTCGATGGCTTATTCGATCGAAAAGTTTACGCGTTAAATGGTGCACCAATGAAATGATGTTGGCGCCCAACTTAGCGCGTGATTGTTTTGACCGAAATGTCCATCGAAAACTTTTTTTTTTTAAATTACAAAATGTTCAATAAGACAACTAATTGTATTCCCAAATTGTAATTTAATTTAATTTTAAATTAAAAAAATACATTGTATAAACATATATAAGCTAAATTAAGTTAAAATTTTATAAATAAGGTGGTTCTTACAATTGTATATAATTAGTCATTTTGTAAATAAGGTGGTTCTTCCAATTGTATAACCTTATTTAAAATTTTAGCTATGCTTAATGATTGAACTATAAAATTTCATATATGAAATGAAGATAAACTTTTAACTGAATTGATATTTAATCATATGTGAAGCTTTGAAATTTGATGATAAAATATAATTTACTTAACTATATTTTGAAAAAAATAAAACTAAGTCATATTAATTAGAGTTTTAATTGTAAAATATTTATTAGACAAGTGTTAGAATAAAATATTCTACTTACTCTCTTTACAAATATAATTATCTAAAAAATATTATAGTCAAACAATTAAAAATATTTTTGTTAAATTATATTTAATTATTTATATGAACATATAAAAAAATTCATTAATAAGTTACTTCTTTTTATAGAGTTCTAAAAAATATATTAAGAAAAAAAACTAAGAGAAGATGTTAAGTAAAAAAAACTAATATTTTATAAAATGTTTATATTTTAAAATTATAATAATTTACAAATATAGTAAAAAAAATAATCATTTAAAATTTATTATTTTTAACTTATATTTAATTATATATATTAATATTAGCATATTAAAAATGTAATTAGTTGTAACTTTAAATGATGGAGTTATTAAAAAAATGAAAAATGAAAAGAACATAGAAGAACCTTAAATAAAAAAGAAAAAGAAAAAAAAGGGTCGTATCAGAGTTTGTTGCGCGCGCAAGGCTTCCTATACAAGGTTTGAATCCGGAGGAGCGCGAAATGGAGAAATGGACGCGTTGTGGGCCTGCGCGCGTGGTGGTGGTATATTATTATTTTCTCCTTTTTTCTAGAAATAAGAACAAAGAAAAAAGAAAATAATAGTTATACGTATATTTTACCTTTTGGTATATTATTATTAATAATAATATAAAAAAACAAATCAAAAGCTTTTCAATTTTACGAATGGAATATAATCTCAATTCTGTCAGAGGTTGATTTCGATTTCAATTCTAACGGCTAAAAAATGAAACGACGTCCAGGTTTATTTCACAAAAAATTCAACTCAATCAAACTATAATTCTCTTAGAATTTTGTTTATTTAATCATAAAATTTAAACAAACTATTTTAGTTTTTAAGTAAATTTTGATTTCAATTTAGTTAAAAAGATGAATAGGAGCTTACAAAGTATTGTTGTGATTATCAAATTAAACCAGAGTATTATAAACTAAACTCTTAAGTAACTACTATCACAATGTAACTACCATAAAGATACAACAAAATTAAATTTTATTAAATAATGAATGCTAAACACTCATTTTAGTCCCTACATTTGTCTAAAATTTTAAAATCAGTCCTTACATTTGTCTTTGGCTAAAATTAATCCCCATGTTTATATAATTGGCTGAAATCAATCCAATTGATTAATTTAATTTAATTTAATTTTTCAAAATTTCCAAAAAAAATAAATTTTTTTAATAAAATTCTACATTGAATTAATAAGAAAGATAGAAAAAATGTATTTTATTATTATTTTGACCACGTTATCATGTCACGTAAGATATTTATAAAAAAATATATTTTTTGAATTTTTTTGAAAATAAATAAATTAAATTAAATTAATTGAACTGATTTCAGCTAATTATACAAACATAAAGATCGATTTCGGCCAAAGATAAACATAAAGACTGATTTAAAAATTTTAGACAAATTTTAGCCAATAATTAATGATACAACCTTTAATAGACACTTCTCCGTTTTTTTTTTTAAAACAATACTCTTCTTACGGTATGAAATCTCTAAGAAATCTATCAAAGGAAAAAATATCTCTACACAATTGTCATTAGCTAGAAGGGAAATTAATTTCTTTTTGTGAAAATATAATATATCCATTTAGACAATATATCATCTGAATTAGAGACGTTAATCTAATGCTTGTTTGGATAATCTAATGCTTGAAAAGATAAGAAAGAAAATTCTGACAAAAAAAATATTAATAATAAAGAAAATCTTTTAGACTCTAACATTATCAATGTTTTATTTTATTTTATAAGCTATTATATATTGCTTTAGTACCATAAGCACCGTTTTTTCATGAAGAGATGGAACTGACTCTAATAATTATAAACATTGTTAACACAATAATGTTTATAATTAGGATTTTCAAAGGGATAAATAATATATTAATTATAAATTTTGGTAAAGTATATCTTTAAATTTTATTTTACTTCAATCTACTTTTTTTTTTATGTTTTAAAATTATAAAATTCAAAATGCCGCCACTACATTATTGTATTATTATGAAAATTAATGTATATATATTTTTAATAAAGGAATAAATATAAGTAAAGAATGTGAAGTTGGTTAGTTATTACTCAGTTGTAGTTGCTCAACACGTAGTGGCGTAAGTGCCAAAAAGGAAAAATACAGGAACAAAAAAGATACATTTTTTCCCTCCTTCTTTACGTCACAACCTCAAAACCAATTCTCCTCGTTTATATATTTAGCCGCATCACCCTTATCTCTTGACACTCACTAGTAGGACATCATGGATCCTTACAAGGTACAATTGATTCCTTTGTGTTAATTTCATTTCTTCTTGATCAAACAAGAACACATATTTAAACTGGATTTCCAGCCGGTTCCCATCTTCTTGTTTCAATCCTTTTTTATCTTTTGCTAATTTTGTTGGTTTCATGAAAAGTTGAAATCTTTTCCTTTGCTCTTTTTTTTTTTTTTTTCTAACTCAAGTTTTGTCCTTTTTGTTGTTCAATTGATTCAGGATCTCCCAAGTGCCCACAATTCTTCATTCTTCCCTACAAATTTTGGAGCTCCAGTTTGGAACAACATTTCATCCCTCACTGTTGGACCAAGAGGTATTTGATTAAATGATCAATCTTTCTACATTTATCTTATCTGTTTTTTTTCTTCTATTGGAAATTCTACAGTGGCCGCTTATAATGTCGTTATTTGAATTGTAATGTTGTTGAATAGATCTAATTGTTAGAACCCGAAAAAGATTACTGTTGTTCTAAACCATATGAACAACAATCCAGAATCGGAACACATTCAATTTTGATGTACATTGCATAGAATAAACGAGATGCGGAAGCGTACGTAATGATGAAGATGCCATGTCCTTGAAAGATTTTCGGGAATAATTGGTCTTCTGGTGAATTGTTGCCTTGGGCGTATGGGTACTTTGTGTTCTCTGTCTTTTCTGATAACGCTCTGTTTAGTTTTTTTTTTACAAAGAAAAACTACTTTTCTTATCGTTAAAAACAGAAGAACCTTACCTTATATATGACAACCTCCACCAGGGACCAAATCCCAATTATGTTTAACTTATGTTAATTACAAATTGACCCATCAACAATTGTAATTAACCCGGGACTCTGCACAAATACTGAATGTGCCCCCACACTGTATTAATTAGACAATTGGACCCTTAACTTTATTTGATCATCAAATTGGTCCAATAAACCTTATATTAACATTATACTGTATGATTAATTATGTTTAGCATATGCGTCCATATGTTATGTATACTTTACGGTACTAAACGCACTAGTCCTGTTGTCCAAATCTAACAATCTCCCACTTGGACAACTCAACAATGTGCAGTCCTTACAGTACCAACCTTTAGTCATATACGTATACGTTAATTTCCCAAATGCTAGCATGAAACCAGTCTAATTCAATCCGGTCCATTAATTTCATCAATGCAAGAACCAAAAGAGTAGTCGTCGCAGTTCAAGCAACTAAACTCGTGATGATTACGAGCACCAACTAATTAATGACATGGATCCAGTGTGTATGTGCAGCATGAAAATTCCATGTTAAATGATCTATACATGTTCAAATTTCCAACTGATCCTCTTTACTTTATGAGATCAAACATTCAGAGCATATAATGAAACAAAAATCATCATATATAAACTGTGAAATAACATAATACACAGTTAGAACATATACAAGTTACAATAGTACAAACCGAACTCCCACTAATCTCAGGCATCTAACTTAATAACACCCATGCTCGATACATGGCCATGAAATGCTACAGGTGTCAATGCCTTAGTGAGCGGATCCGCAATCATATCGTTTGTACCCAATAACTCTATGCTAACTTGATTGCTCTGAACCCTTTCTTTAACGGCAAGGAACATTATATCAATGTGCTTCGACCTGGAAGAACTCCGATTACAGTTAGAGTACAGCACAACAGCCCGGTTGTCACAAAAGATCCTCAATGGTCTCTCAATACCAGTGACAACTCGTAGTCCCTTAACCATGTTCCGCAGCCATATAGCATGACTGGATGCCCCGTAGCAAGCTACGAACTCAGCCTCCATAGTGGAAGATGCAACAAGTGACTATTTCGCACTCTTCCATGAAATGGCTCCTTCAGCTAGAAGAAAGACATAACCTGAAGTCGATCTCCGGCTCTCCTGGCATCCAGCAAAATCAGAATCAGTATACCCAATGATCTCAAGCTGATCTGATCTCCTGTATGTGAGCATATAGTCTTTCATTTTCTGTAGGTATCGAAAGACCCTTTTGGCTGCAACCCAATGGTCTCTTCCGGGATTGCTCTGGTATCTACCCAACATACCGACAATGAATGCAAGATCCGGACGGGTGCAAACCTGTGCATACATGATGCTTCCCATAGCCGAAGCATATGGTACACCCTCCATGAACTTGCGGTCCAAGTCCGTCTTAGGACACTGATCAAGGCTAAACTTCTCATCTTTGGAGATAGGGGTATCATATGGCTTACAATCTTGCATGTTAAACCTCTTTAGTACTTTATCGATATAACCCTTTTGTGATAGTCCAAGGGTACCCTGTGAACGATCACGGTGTATCTGAATCCCCAACACAAAAGATGCTTCCCCAAGGTCTTTCATCTCAAAGTTATCTAAGAGAAAATCCTTAGTATCCTGAAGAAACTTTACATCATTAGTAGCAAGCAAAATGTCATCCACATATAATAGTAGAAAAACAAATCTACTCCCACTGAACTTATGATACAGACAGTCCTCAACAACATTTACTTCGAAACCGTATGAAGTAATAATGCTATGGAACTTCAAGTACCATTGACGGGAAGCTTACTTGAGCCCATAAATAGACTTCTTTAATCTACAAACCAATTCACTATCCTCGTTGGAGGATAATCCTTCTGGTTGCCTCATGTAGATTTCTTCCTCAAGATCCCCATTGAGGAAAGCAGTCTTTACATCCATTTGTTGTAGCTCAAAATCAAAATGTGCCGTTAGGGCCATAATAGTCCTAAAAAAGTCCTTTGATGAAACTGGAGAGAAGGTCTCTTTGTAGTCTATTCCTTCCTTTTGGGTGAACCCTTTTGCGACAAGACGTGCCTTGTACCTCTCAATATTGCCCTGAGAATCTCTTTTGGTTTTGAAAACCCATTTGCAACCTATCGGTTTCTTTTTCTCAGGTAATGGTACAAGTTCCCAAACGTCGTTGTCCTTCATAGATTTGAGTTCATCCCCTATGTCCCTTATCCACTCATGAGCGTCAGAACAACTATTAGCCTCTTTAAAAGTGAGTGGGTCATCCTCCAAAGAGTCAATAGTATCCTTATGTTCTTGCAGAAATACGATATAATCATCCGAAATTGTATTTCTTCTCACTCTAATGGACCTCCTTAATGGCATATCTGCCTCTACTTGGTCCTCAACTATTTGAGGTTGTTGAATTTGATCCGGTTGTGGACCCTCATGGACATCCTGATGATCCTCAGGTATAACCTGTGGATCTAGTCCTGGTCCTGCAGGAAGATTAATGACATCGTTTCTTGCTCTCTGAGGGATAAGAACAGGAATGGGAACAATAAGTTCATCTTGTCCCTCAGAAACTGCATGAGGATGAGGTATGTCTGAATCCTCCTCAAAAATGACATCTGACCTTCTATCTTCCCCCCCAAAATCAACATCCTCAAGGAACCTAGCATTTCCCGTCTCGAAAAAAGTTCGGGTAGTAGGGTTGTAAAACTTATACCCTCGTGACCTCTCCGGATATCCAACAAAATAACAACTAACAGTCCTTAAGTCCAGTTTCTTTTCATCGGGCCTATAAGGCCTTGCCTCTACTGGACATCCCCAAACCTTTAAATGCTTTAGGACAGGCTTTCTGCCTGTCCATAATTCATATGGGGTTTTGTTAGTCGCTTTAGTTGGTATCCTGTTGAGAATGTAGACTGCAGTTCTTAAGGCATCTGCCTAGAGTGATGTAGGTAAGGTGGTATTGGCAATCATACTCCTTACCATATCCTTAAGGGTACGGTTCCTCCTTTCAGATACACCATTCATGGTCGGAGACCCCGACATGGTGTACTGTGGAACTATCCCACACTCATCGAGAAACTGAGCAAATGGCCTAGGACGCTGTTCACTTGATCCATCATATCAACCATAGTACTCACCACCACGATCCGATCTGACGGTCTTAATAGCCTTTCTGAGTTAATTTTCAACTTCAGCCTTAAAAGACTTGAAAGCATCCAATGCCTCGGACTTTTCCTTTAAAAGGTATAGATATCCGTATCGAGAGAAATCATCTATAAAACTGATAAAGTATCGCTGACCATTCCAAGATGCCGTAGGGAATGGACCACAAATGTCTGTATGTACCAGTTTTAGAGTTTCTAAACTTCTCTCGGCCTCAAAACGTCTTTTGTCAGTTGTTTTGGTCTTTATGCACTCGATGCAAACCTGCTGGTCTGTACGATCGAGTTCACCAAGAATTCCATCTGACACAAGTATGTCTATTCTCCTTGCGGATATATGACCTAACCGTCTGTGCCATAACCTAAATGAATCCTCAGTTGGCAATTTACGCTTTATCTCACGAGAATCGCTAACATAACATTCATTATTGCTATCAACTGTATGCAATAAGTATAAGTTATCAGAATCAATTAATGCACCAGTTCCAACCAAGGTAGAGTTCAAATAAAGTAGACTTTTATGATTACCGAATCTGAATATATATATAACATTCTTTGTCCAACAAAGAAACTGAAATCAGATTCCGTCTAAAAGACGGTACATATAAAGCCTCCTTTAACTCTAAAATAAAACCAGTACATAATATTAATTCTAATGTAGCGATGCCCTCAACTTGTACCGGGTCACCTGCACCCATATAGAGAAGCCTCTCACTTTCCATGGGCTTCCGGTACGTTCTGCACCCCTGCAAAGAAACAATTATGTGTTTAGTGGTTCCTGTATCTAACCACCAAGTGTTCTTAGGTACAGAAACTAAAAAGGATTCCGTACTAACAAGAGACAAGGACATACCTTTCTTATCACACCAAGTTTTATACTTGGCGCAATCCTTCTTAAAGTGGCATGCTTTCTTGCAGAAGAAACATTTTGGTCCTTTATGCTCAGTATCTGAGCTCTTATGTTTCTTCTGAGAACCACACCCTGCAGTCTCTTTGCCTTTCCTCTTCTTAAAACCGGATGAAGAGGTTGTAGCTAGATGAGCACTATCCAGTTGAGAGTGTCTCAACCTTTCCTGTTCCTGAACCAGATGAATAGTCAGCTAATCAATTGTCCACTTATTTTCTTGACAATTGTAACTCACCTCGAACTGATTGTATTGAGGTGGAAGTGAAGCAAGCACATGATGTACCAGATAATCATCTGGTAACTCAACTTTAAGTGCCTTCAAATTCTCAGCGAGGTTGATGATCTCCTGGACATACTCCCGTATGTCGCTATCCCCTCTGTACTTTATGGTCGAAAATTTGCGAATAACATCGCTAATTTCGGCCTTCTCTGTATGGGTATAGCGACGAGCCAAGATCTCAAGGATCTTACTAGCACTAGCTTCCTTATCCAGTGTGCTCTGCATGGACAGTGGGACGACACTCAGCATGACCAACCGACAAGCTCTGTTGGATTGTTGCCAGTCTTCGAAAGTCTACAAATCCTTATCAGAACTTTCAAAATTTAGTTCCGGAGGACAATCCCTATAGAGTGTCATATCTTTATTCATACAACAGAGTGCAGTCTCAACCTTCCTCTTCCACAACTTGAAGTTGGTGGAAGACAATAGCGGTACGCTATTTAGATTTGCAGATACCGAGCCTGCTGAGTTCATATCTGAAAGAACACAACATTTAATCAGCTCACTTTAGTGAAAATACGAAAGTAATAAGCTTAATGAATAACACATTGATTAAATCAAAAGATTAATTATATGACATTGTGTCTAGTCTTTGGACTAAAAGCACAACTCACAGCTAATTAATCTGTCATAGTGTGAATCGTATAGCTTGATTTTGCCAATTATTTAATCTTCCTTTGGGCTGATCAAATAATCACATAAATCTCTTAATAGCTATAGGTCTTGAAATTCATCACTACCGTGTTTATAATTTCTACCAAATAGTCATCTTCCTTTGGGCCGACAACTATCCGCATGAATTATTAACACCACACTTGAAATGTCTAACTCGGTAATGTCCGTAGCAGAGGTCACTTTGGTGACTTTACCACTTCTATTAATCGAGTTAGACAAATAAGCTAAGCTTAAAAGCTTCCTTAGTGTTATTCTACTTTCATTCATGAATGAATTATTTTTGAACTCTGATAAACATCTTAAACTTTATGATGTTTATGTTAAAAAATAATTAAATCAAACTTTAAGTCCGGCAAACTGGACCGTTACATAGAATTGCAAAAATAATCAAAATATGCAATTAATGGTTTCGTAGCGCTACGGTTCATATTAATGCATTGCTGCCAATTCAATTAACCAATTCCCATACATTGGTTACTGCAATTCCAATTAAAATTGGAATACACCCATGGAATTGACTTCAATTCCCACAAATTAAAACCAAATGGAATTGATTTCAATTCCCACAAAACCGCGGGCAATTCCCATTAATTAATCAGAATCAATATCACTGATAATGCAATTCAATTCATAACATGGGATTTCTCTGTAATTCATGACTGATACGTACAGAAATAATTAAGCAAGCAATTTCATGACAATTCTTATGATTAATGAAGAGATGGAACACGGTATCAATCAACAGACCGTAATTAATCATGATTTCAAAATTAATACATGAAGTCAACAATAATTAATACATCAACAACAATTTCTGACCCTCAGGAAATGCCGTAGAGCCGACAATTCCCATGATTAACAGTTAACGCTAAAAGGCTATGCCAATTGCTTAAACGGGATCCGACAAAAAAATAACCAAAATTAGCCGTAACTGCAAATATGGAGAAAAGGGCAAATCCAACGGGATTCAATTCCCAAATCCATGAGTAATTAAAAAAAAAAAGGTTTTCCCAAATTTCAATTCCCGAAATCAATTCCCAAATCAATTTTGCAGAATTAGGATTCTTAAATTAAAATCCCAATTTTGCAATCAATTATCATGGCATCAATTTATATGCAATTCATACAAATATCAAAATTGAATGGCTCCGCTACCAATTGTTAGAACCCGAAGAAGATTACCGTTGTTCTAAACCATATGAACAACAATCCAGAATTGGAACACATTCAATTTTGATGTACATTGCATAGAATAAATGAGATGCGGAAGTGTACCTAATGATGACGATGCCATGTCCTTGAAAGATTTCCGGGAATAATTGGTCTTCTTGTGAATTGTTGCCTTGGGCGTATGGGTACCCTATGTTCTCTGTTTTTTCTGATAACGCTCTGTTTAGTTTTTCTTTTACAAAGAAAAACTACTTTTCTTATCGTTAAAAATAGAAGAACCTTACCTTATATATGGCAACCTCCACCAGGGACCAAATCTCAATTATGTTTAACTTATGTTAATTACAAATCGACCCATCAACAATTGTAATTAACCCGGGACTCTGCACAAATACTGAATGTGCCCCCACACTGTATTAATTAGACAATTGGACCCTTAACTTTATTTGATTATCAAATTGGTCCAATAAACCTTATATTAACATTATACTATATGATTAATTATACTTAGCATATGCGTCCATATGTTATGTATACTTTACGGTACTAAACGCACTAGTCCTGTTGTCCAAATCTAACACTAATGATTAATTAATGATCTAACAATTATAATATTTATACTATTGAATAGATCTAATGACTCGTTAATAATGCGACATTTAATTTAAAGTGACGTTACTTTCCACTCATTCCATTAGTTATCTCCAGTCGTTTTCTGCTTCTGGGTTGCTCTTGTTTTGCATTGTCTTATCAACATTCTTTGTGGGTTTTGTTTCCATACCATAAAGTATGGAAATTGTAAGATAAAAAACAAGTTGTCCCTAATTTTTTAGCTTACTACCTGCAACTTTGTTTCTTACAATCGGTGGATAATCAATGGGAAATCAAGCATTTGATGAGTTTTCTATTTTGATAGGTCCAATTTTGACAAAGAGCGCAACCCAGAGCGTGTTGTTCATGCCAGGGGTGCTAGTGCAAAAGGGTTCTTTGAAGCCACTCATGATATATCTCGTCTCACTTGTGCTGATTTCCTCCGTGCCCCTGGAATCCAGACGCCTGTCATTGTCAAGTTTTTGACTGTTATCCATGAGCGTGGTAGCCCCGAAACTCTGAGAGATCCAAGAGGTTTTGCTGTAAATTTTACACCAAGGAGGTAAGGAGTCTGTTATGATAAGATTCGAGTGATTGGTACTCTACAGTAGGAAAGATTTCAAAAAAATTTAGGAGCTCATGAGGTTAGATTGAAATAATGTAGCCGCATCATGCCATCAACAGGGCACTCGATATGATCCAACGGTACCTACTTACCTTATTCTGGGATTTTTTATACCCTCCGTGAATATTAACACCGTGGACGTAGGTTTTAACACCGAACCACATTAAAAAAAAATATATATACATATGCGAGTTCTCTTGATTTTTTACAGGTTTTCGCTACAATCTATCGGCATACGTGTGAATGGTACGCGGTCAAACCACATCAATCCATCACGTATGCATGCGTAGTAACGGATGCAAAGAACCTTCGCCATAATCTACCGTCATACGTGTGCACGGTACGCAGCCGAACCGCTACAATCCGTCAACCTACGCACCATAACCCATCTTCGACTGCATGGTTAGTGGAAGAGACATACCCACCATGACCCATCTTCGACTGCATGGTTAGCGGAAGACATACCCGCCACGACCCATCTTCGACTGCATGGTTAGCGGAAGAGACATATTTGCTATGACCTATAATCAACTGCATGGTTAGCGGAAGAAACATACCCGTCACGACCCATCGACATACGTTTGAATAGTAGCGGATTATAGAAAATCAAAAGATATAGTCCACCAGGACCCATCATCATCTTTCCGACAGATGCATACGCAGTAATAGACTGCCCAACCGAAAACCCAGATCCAACAAAGCTTCCTAAGCCCATTTCGGTCCTGCTGATCATATAGTAACACGCTTAGGAACGATAACAGAGGCTGCACCATGCACGTACTCTAACGGATTAGAGATAAAATCTTTCCTTGATATCATTCCTGACTTCTTCAAGAAATCAACCGGGAAGTAAAAGGCAAGGACTTTAGTCTCCTTTAGTCATTGAAGTTTTGCGGATAAATGCTACAGACTATCCTAACAGAGTGAAAGAATTGATCTTCTCTCATTATTATTACACTGTTATCATTCCTAACGTCTTCAGGAAATCAAACAGAAGGAGGTAACAAATGGCAAGGAAAGGACTTAGCTCCTTTTGTCCTGAAATTATTAAACGGAAAGAAATTATCATGTTTTCTTCTCCGTTAAAATTATTATACACCAAACATTTCAGGATAAAGATATCTACTCGGAAGCAATCCGATAACCATGTGAAAAAGCAATCCGGTAACCATCCGGAAGCCGTGTAAAAGCCTACCCAGAAGTCATCTAGAAGCGATGCAAAATCATCCGGTAAAGTGAGCAAGTAAAGCTTCGAGGTACAATTACATTCTCTTAAAGCTTTTAATTCTTACAGTGTCTGTCGTAACAGACAAATAATGCTCATCTATATTCAAATTAATTATTACTATCGGCACACATATATAATTACTATACCATCTAGCAAGGCTAACAGATTGTATGCACGGTAGAATGCATATTATGGAAGACATGTGTGATAGCAAATACAGGTGATTGGATTAAGCAAGTGGATGTCATCTGTCATTAACACCAATCGGGTGGCATGTTACCGACTCCACTTACCGTTATGTATTATTATATTAATTACACCCTCTACATGCTTGGGTTATCCTTCACGAACATACATCAAGCATGCGCCACCACCAAACGGGTATTATTTATGCTTAGGTGTTGACAAGCAAATTACTTCATTTTTTATCAATACTAATGACCATGCTTTGTCACTGAAAATTTCATAAATTGATTTATCATGTTTATGACTGCTTCTTTAAGAGATTTGAACTATTTTTCTTGTGCTCTACCGGAAATGATAGCCCTTGGTAAACACTCGGGCTCATTTTCGGTTGGGCTTCTTATAATCCATAAAAATACCAGAAGGGCATTTTTGTATTTTACACTAATAAATATCAAGAGGGATATTTTTGTACTTTATACCAATAAATATCAGGAGGGCATTATAGTATTTAATCATCCTAGGTTTTCCTATAAAAGGAAAAGATGGACAGGAAGAGAGAGGACGGTTTTTTGGGGACCTGACCTTAGTCTTCTTCTCATCTTCACCAAACCAAGAATGGCGGCTTCTATGCAAATCAAGATCAAGCCAACAATCCGACCCATGGTCCATCTGAACTCAGTGTCCAAACACTCTTCCAAGGCGGTGACCAGAATCAGGTGCGCTACCACCACCGCACCATCGAAAAAGTACACCATCACTCTTCTCCATGGCGATGATATAGGGTCCGAAAAATACATATGGACAATACAGTTGCTGGGTTTGCATATCTCACAAGATGCTTCCTCTTTCACTCAAAAAGACTGCTCAAGGTCATCCCATGATCAATCTGCCAAATCCAGCCTCCTGAGCTCATGCTCATCATCATTGCCCTCCACCTCGCTGCCTTCGCCTTCATCATAGTCGCCGAGCAACGGCACAGGCAGAAGCCATATCCATGACCATTTATGTTTGATAATGGCATGATGCGGCTACAGTAACGACTTCAGCAATCTAACGGGAAGTGGTATAAGCAAACCACAGTAAGCAAGCTAACAGGAACACCAAGTTGTCGACTGCATGCTATCGGTAACAACAACTTACCGTCTCCAGCAACAACAAACTCTCTCGGCAAGCCAACAGGAAGCAACAAAGCTAACGGGTCGCTATGCCAATGGGTCGGCAAGTTAACGGGAAGGAAGCTATCGGGTAATAACAAGCTATCAGGTTGGTAAGCTATCAGCACATACACGGACGAACCCGACATCGTCCTTATCTCTGTACTTTCTAATGAGATCCATTCCCATCATCATACACCCCGCGACATCACCAACATACACTCCCTCTAACCAGACAGTTCCAGCAACCAAACAATAGAGAGGAGCCAACAACAACCAGACGGTAAGATGGGAGGAGATAGAGACAATGAACAGTGAGTTGTACCATCTTATTAATAATAATGGCACAATGGTAATTAACATGAATAGTGACAAAGCCAAATTAATTATAATGGCACAATCGTAAATACCTCAAGGTATGTTTATTTATGTACTCGTGACAATATATTTAATTATATAGTCATAATGACTGCTGACTGACATTATCGTCGGAGTGTATACGCTGGGGGACCCCTTAACGTAATATCCCTTAACGTCCTTTTCAGGTACCTAAAGAAGGAACAAGAAGGAACCACAGATCAACCATACTCTGAGCAAAATTACTCGAGTTGTATCTACCACGGTCCAGGTACCATATTACATAATATCCCTCACCCGGTCCCGATTATTATAAAAAAATGATTGTCAATTATAATGCATTCATTTTCTTGCATTTTCATATTTGCTCCCATTTTAGGCAAGACCGCTTTGTTTGCCGCTGGTTTGATGCTTTGTCTGGCCCAAGAGTTACACACGAAATCTGCAGCATTTGGATCTCATATTGGTCTCAGGTGTAGTTTTTTTCCTCCACATTCTAATGTACATGGATTTTCACTAAGGAACACATAAGTTTCCTTTGAGATATCAGCTACATTCTTGTTAATGCCACCATGATTAAATCGCAGGATTACTAGTTCTGCAATAGTTTTTTTGCCAATAAATAAAAATCAGTGATGACTTTGGCATTTTGTTGTGTCTACAGGCTGACAAGTCCTTAGGGGATAAGCTTGTGGCTCGCTTCAAGATGAAGCCAAGCAAATGAAGATGTTTTTCTATCATGGGCTAAACCCAGACACAAGTTCAAAGCCCAGCTTTATTACATCTCTATTATTAAGTGTCGTTAATCGTTAGTAGTTGATCGGGAGTGAATTTGTCAAAAATAAAATGATTTGAACTCAACATTGATTGGCAAAAGATATTGTAATAAGTGATAAGAGGTTCATTCCTCAAAGAGCAATGGTAAAATTTAAGTTTCTAGTTATCACCAATTGTAACAAAACAAAGTAAATAGGGTGGTTTCTAATGGTGAGAATAGATATTGAATAAACAGCTAACTTGTAAATAGTGGAAACATGTTCGCCTTCAGGAAAAATAGTGTAACTTTGCTAATCTCTGCAAACCAGAATTTACAATTAGGTGAAAAATTGGGGGTTTTGTTTTGCAATTAAAAAGTAATAATAAAAATAAGAACAAGGAGAACTAAGTTGAGTTTTAACAGTAGTAAAAGTGACTCCCGGTAAAGATTCTAGCTAGGCAATATGATTCATGACATTCGATCATTGATGCAAAGGTTTTAATTTCCAAATTACAAAGTTGTTATAGATTTCAAGTCCCTTAGGTCTTCTACTTCCCTTCTATATCAAACTACTTAAAAGAAGCACTCGATTAAGTAATCCTAACCAATTAGCACCTCGCTGGTTAAAAAGTTTACTAAATTGATTGATCCTGATTAGGGGAAGACAACTCTTAACTAAGGTACCCTGTTTGTCAGGAGAGGCTTAATTAAATCATTCACTATCTCTAGTCTTAAAGAGTTAATACCAAACTGAGATCGTACTAGGTGTCTACTATATCTTCTTAGCTATGACTACCAAAGCCTTAAAGAATGACAATGACTACTCAAATCTATATCTAAATTGGCCAGATTTAAACTAGACATGAATAATGCTGACAAACAAGTAGATAGTTCATGAATGAAATTTGAAAAGTGAGAAGATCAATAAGATCTCACGAATGCAATAAATCATATTCCTATTGATCTTTAATAGGAATCAAAGATGAAATTAGCTAGGCATAATCGTAAGAAATAAAAGACTTGAATAAAACTGCATAAAAGAATTCCTTGAAACAAGGAAGAAGATGAAGTTCAAAACGCTACTGGAAAACTAAAGCAAAAATTAAACTCCAAAGAAAAGACCCCGGTTATCGATAATACAAGGTGAGATTAAGTAGTTTTTCTCTCCTTGATTATCTCTAACCAATAGTTTAAAAACTATATTTAAATCTAAAATAAATTGTATCTTATATCCAAAAGAGATCTCCAAGGGGAGTAGGACTCTTATTCAAACTTGTAGCCATCCAGAGTTAGAGACGTGCACTGACACAGATGCATTCTCTATTTCGCATGTTTTGCTTCGAAGGTTTGACCCATTGCTTCTGGCAGAATCGACTTGGCCAAGAAAAGATTTTTGAGCTAAGAAAATTGTCTTGGTTTGCCTTGAAGATCCTTCATTTCTGATATGTGATTCTTCCAGCAAAAAAGGTCTATAAATTGCTCATTTCTTCCAGAACTACCTTGAAGTTCCTCTTTTGCAAAGATAACAGATTATAACTACAATTAGTGTAATTATCATTCAAAACTCACAGATTTAAATAGCAATTACTGTCAAAATATGCACCCAATCGGTGCTCAATTCATAATTGAACAAAATTCTTTTGGAGGGAACAAGAATGACCCAAAAAATGTTTAAATTTTAAGTGAAAAGTTTGGCAGATTGAAATTTGCATGAACTTTGAAACTATTTTCTTTTGCCTTGAAAATCTATGATTGGCATTCCAAGAATAAATTTAATTGAGTCAGATTTATGATGTTTTATTTCAGAGTATTTTTACTGGCCAGAGAAGAAAAAAATGTGATGAATAGTAATCAATGCATTAAGGGTATTGTTGTCATTAAACTTACAGTTAACTATCATATTGGTATATGCACTTCTAGTTAAAATGTCAGCTAATGGACAATAGAGGGAGTAGTGATTGGGGGTATATTTTGACACTAATTGGCATTTAAATCCTTGAGTTTTGAATGGTAATTTCACTCATTAGAGCTATAAACTGTCATCTTTTCAGGAAAGGAACTTCAGAGTGGTTTTGGAAGAAATGAGTTGATTCTGGACCCTTTTGGCTGGAAGAATCGCAATTCATAAATGGAGGATCAGAGTAGGCCAAGAATCTTTTCTTGGCCAAGATTTTTCTCATGGCCAAGTCGATTCTGCCAACAACATTGGGCCTGACTTTTAAAGCCCAAAATGCGAAAGGAAGAGTGTAGCTGTGTCAGCGCGAGTCTCAAACTCTTGATGACTACAAGTTCAAATAGGAGTTCTACTCCTCTTGGAGATCTCTTTTGGATATAAGATATAATTTATTTTAGATTTAAATATAGTTTTTAAACTATTGGTTAGAGATAACCAAGGAGAGAGAAAAACTACTTAATCTCATCTTGTATTATCGATAACCGGGTCCTTCCTTTTGAGTTTTAATTTTCATTTTTAGTTTTCCCAGTAGCATTTTTGAACTTCATCTTCTTCCTTGTTTCAAAGAATTATTTTATGCAATTTTGTTCAAGTCTTTTATTTCTTACAATTATGTCTACCTAATTTCATATTTCATTTCTGGTAAAGATCATATGATATGATCAAGCCTAGGGTAAGGAGACTCGATTGTATTTGAAGCTTTGGAGGATCTAGCCTTGAGGGAGATTTGTTCGGTAAGAATCAAGGAGAACGAATGGAGATAGATGCGGAATGAGTTGGATACAAATGATGGATGAATAACACGATTGAACTTGAAGAACACCAATAGAACAGTAAGAGAAGCAAGCATAGATCTTAATATACGAAAATAGCCAATATTCGGTTACAAGCTTTGATTTCCCAAAGAAAGATATGGAGGAGTAATCTCACTCAAGTTATCTTTTTTAAGGAAGAAGATGAGTTTTAGGGTGAAAGAGAAGGAGAAAACTCACTTAACAAATTCACTCAACTAAAAACTAAAGGAAGAAATATGAAAGGCATTAACTATTTATAGTTAAGTACAAAAAGACTTGAAAAGACAAGTGGGCGGCTAGGGTTATGAAGCTGGCGGTATACCGCCTGCTAAGGCCTCACTCTGGCGGTATGCTGCCAGCCTTTAAGCTCCCAAATAAAATATCTATGCCGAGGCTAATGGCATGCTGCCTGGCTCCTGACGGTATGCCACTGGACCTGAAGTTCCAAATAAATTGCCAATGCCGAAGCTAACGGTATGCTGCCTGGCTCCTGGCGGTATGCCGTCAGCTGCGGCTCAAAAACCCTAAAATTTCCCAAACTTCAAGGGCATGGGTGTGGGGTGGTTTCTTCATGGTGTGAAATCATTATGATGACCTTCTCTATGACTTGATATGGCTCCTTACTTGTCTCGGCTTCAATCCACAAGGCTAAATTCTTCACCATGCTACACGTGATTGACCCTTGTATGGGTATGGTGTCTCCGGCCTCGAGGTTAGGTGTAGGGGTCATGAACACATCATCTCCTCCTCATTTGAAAGGATTCGTCCTCGAATCCATTTCTTGGGCAACCATGGTACCTTCACTGGAAAGAGATAGGTCATTAACGTTAAACGTAGTGCTTATTGACCCATACTCACTTGGGAGGTCTAGGACATAGGCATTAGCGTTGACGTAGTGGAGGATTTGAAAAGGCTCATCGCCTCGGGGGCTTAGCTTGCCTTGCCTTTGATTAGGAAACCGTTCTTTTCGCGAATGAAGCCAAACCTATTGTCCGGCTTCAAAGTTAGTAGGCGTCTTGCCCTTGTTACGCTTGGCCATTTCACGTTCATTCATTCTTTCAATGTTGTTGCAGACTTGCTCATGGAGCTTCTTGACTATTGTCGCCTTAGTGTCCCCATCTACACACTTAAGAGAACTCAAGGGTAATAGTAAGAGCTCGAGAGGGGTTAAGGGTTTGAACCCGTACACCACCTCAAAAGGAGAAAATCCAATTGAAGAATGATAAGCATGATTATAGGCAAATTCAGCAAATGAAAGGCAATCTTCCCACTTCAATTTATGCTTATTAACCAGTACTCGAAGTAGTGATCCTAAAGTTTTGTTCACCACCTCCGTTTGTCCATCCGTTTGGGGATGACACGTGGTGGAGAAAAGAAGTTTAGTACCTAACTTCCTCCACAGAGTTCGCCAAAAATGGCTCAAGAACTTGGTATCCCTATCACTCACAATAGTTTTAGGCATACCATGAAGACGCACCACATGTTGAAAAAATAAATGTGCAACGTGAAAAAATAAATGCACATGCTTCATAAATATCCCTAAAATCCTCGTCATTCTCATATAGTTCAATCAATTGAGCAAAACCAAATATTTGTGCATCGAGGGAGTTCATGAGAGCGTACCTTCGAGAGAGTGCGCCAGCCACTACATTCTCCTTGCTTTGTTTGTATTTGATGGTGTAGGGGAAAGCCTCTAGAAATTCCATCCATTTCGCATGCCTTTTGTTGAGCTTGGCTTAGCCTTGGAGGAGTGTGGATAACGAATTGGTTTGGCAACAAATAATCCTCCCATACCATGAGTGACCTCACTAACGCGTAGAGCTCCCGATCATACGTCGAATAGTTGAGTTGGGCGCCGTTTAGCTTCTCACTAAAGTAGGCGATGGGTCGGCCCTCTTAGGTTAGGACAACTCCAATGCCAATCCCACTTGCGTCGCACTCTAATTCGAAGGCCTTGGTGAAGTCCGGTAGTGCTAGCACGGGCGATCACATGAGCCTCTCCTTAAGTTCCTTGAAGGCCTCCTTTTGCCTCTCTCCCCATTCAAAAACCACATTCTTCTTGGTGAGTTCATTGAGGGGTGCTGGTACTGTTGAGAAGTTAGGCACAAAGCGGCAATAAAAACTTGCTAGGCCATAGAAAGACCTCACCTCACTAGCATTCTTGGGGCTAGGCCACTCTTGGATGGCTTTCACCTTTTCCTCATCGACTTGTACACCGCCTACACTTACAACAAAGCCAAGAAAGTGTACTCGGTCCAAGAAAAACTCATATTTAATAAGCTTAGCATATAATTGGTGTGTGCGCAAGGTGTCAAGTATGCTACGTAAGTGAAATGCATATTTTTCAAGAGAAGGGCTATATACGAGAATGTCATCAAAATAAACTACCATGTATTTACCAATGAATTCGCGCAAGACATAATTCATTAACCTCATGAAAGTACTAGGAGCATTGGAAAGACCGAATGACATTACCATCCATTCGTACAAACCGTGTTTGGTCTTAAAAGCGGTTTTCCACTCGTCTCCTTCGTGCATTCGAATCTAGTGGTACCCACTCATGAGATCAATCTTGGAGTACTCCTTACTCCCACTTAGCTCATCTAGCATGTCGTCAAGGCGTGGAATGGGGTGCCTATATCTCATTGTGATTTTGTTGATGGCTCGATAATCAACACACATTCGCCACGAGCCATCCTTCTTAGGCACTAGCAACACGGGCACCGCGCAAGGGGACATACAATCCTTGACGTAGCCTTTGCTTAATAAATCGTCAACTTGCCTTTGAGGCTCTTTTGTCTCGTCAGGATTGCATCGGTAGGCCGACCTATTTGGTAACGTCGCGCCCGGGACTAGGTCTATTCGGTGCTCTATCCCGCGGATGAGAGGGAGTCCACTAGGCATCTCCGATGGGAAAACATCATCTCCGAGGGAAACAATTTGACTTGGTAGAGTAGAAGGGGGGTTAGTCAAAATATTCAAACAATGCGCATTGTATCGAAATACAAGACACATCTTATTACTCATAAGCGCTTGCCTCACATCTTTACCCTTCGCTAAAATGCTCAAGAGTTTAGGTTCGCTCTCTCTACCATGCTTGCTTTTGTCATGGTGTGTTTTTAACTCACCACTCATATTTTTCACTCCACTCCTCTCTCTCACTTTCCTTCCTAATTGGAACTCGGCGCTTGCCTTTTCCATGCGCGATTGGTCTTCACGGACTTGCGCGGGCAAAAGAGGGAGAATGTTGAACTTCTTGCCAAGGTGGGTGATGCGAACCCTAGTACACATCGCACGCACGCCACACCTTTACGCGTGCCCTTGCCGCCCCTTGGCCCGATGACGCGCCAACACAGCAAGCGCCTGTCCAGCCAACTTTCTTTGTTCCTATATGACGAGATTCAGCGCGAGGCTACGCTGGATGAGTCAGCACTGCGCGTGCACATGCCGCGCTTAGTGACGCTACTGGTCGCGCCCAGTGCGCACGCTAGCGCCTACGGAACGGACACCCGAGCCAAGTCAGACATGGGAAATATTTTTTAAGCTCCAGTCGAGTTACAAGATAGCTTCAAGGGTCTAGAAGAGGCTGGAGGAGTTTCAAGTCAAACGCCCGACGCGTTTAGGAGAATGGCCGAGCGGGTCAACACATGCGCAAGTCCTAGCGCACCAAGGACTTCGACTTGAGGAAGGACGCGTGATAACAATACCCCTAACAACAAGGGCATTTTCGTCTTATACCCTACTGATAACAATCCACCTAAGGAAAAGGGTATTTCCGTCTATTGCCCTGAACTGAAAGAAGAGATCACTGTTCCCACCTTCACGGTAGGGAGAGGGCCACCGCCTTCCCCAGAGGCTGACGCCAAGAGGGCAAAACAGCGCTCAGGAGTTTCCCCAAATGAACCTTCTAGATGGCTCAAGGAGCTGTCTCATTCTGAGGAATACCACGCGTCAGGGGGACCACTCAGTCGCTACCCTATCGTGGTAGCATTTATCCCACGGCTATCGCCACGGTAACATATCATCCGAGGGGCGAACCACGATCCCTAACGTTAGGGATAACTCTCTGGCTATCCCCAAACGCGGAAATGCTCAATTCTTCTATATATATACCTCCCCCTCAAAGGAGGCAGGTAAGCCTAATCTGACTGGCCCAAGCTCTGCCAAATTCAGTACACATACTGACTTAAGCATCGGAGTGTTTCCGCCGGAGACCCCCTCCGGCGTATTGCAGGTACCGCGGACCGTCGTGAGCACTGATCTGAGAGGAGCCGTTCCGCCATATATCTTTCGGCAGAAGATAAAATCTTATCAAATTGGTGCTCTCGTTGAGAGTATTGGTTCTATTAAGTGAGCATCCTTAATAACCAAGCTCCTCCTCCCCGAAGCTAGAAGGATTATGGCCTCAGAGTCAGATCCGGCGCTGTCCCAAACTTCCAACATCCCATACAACACCCGCAGACGACTGTTTGCCTTCGCTACCTCTGATACCTCAACCCCAGTGCAGGACGTCACTGCGGGAGAATCAGATCTTCCTCCTGGGCAAAGTACGGAAGAAATTACATTCCAGATTTGTTCTCCATTTTCTCACGTAGCAGGAACCAGTCGTCTTACCCCCCAAGCAGGGAGATCCATGATAGGTGAAGCGGACAACCCTTTCACAAATTCAATAGTAGCTCTCCAAGCTCAATTGGATCAGTTGACAGAGATGGCTACTGGATTTACTCCTCATGCCTCGAGACCTGGTGTGCCCTCCCAAGTAGTTTTCACTCCGTCCATTGTCAATGAATGACCATTATCGCCCCGACAATCCAGAGGACTCCCGTCTTCCTTACCATTCTCATTGGCCCCCATAAACGTCCCGCCACTCACGCGTGGACCTGCTGAACATTCTGGACAATACAGGGAGGAATCTCTATCCCTGAAGTAGCCCGCCGAAGTGATGAGTACAGAGAACATTGGGATGATCGACGAGGGGATATATTGAGAGAGCCATCTCCTAGATACAGTGAGAGATCTAGCAGCAGAGGTCGACGAGCTCGAACTCTAAGAAGCCGCAGCCGATCTCCCAGGCGGCATCAGGAATATGACCCTCAGAATCCCAGATATGACGTTGAAATTCCACACCCGCATCAGCCTCGTGGGGTCCCTGATATTAACGTTAGCCATCCGTTCAGTTACCGTGTCAGGCACCACAGAGTCCATCGACATGTGAAACTCCCAGCAGAATCATATGATGGCATGAAAGATCCCATTTCTCACCTCAATAAGGTGAAAGATTTTGTGCAATTCCAAACGCGTAGTGACGCAGCATTGTGTTAGATCTTCGTAATGACGCTGTCAGGCGTGGCACGTCTCTGGTTTGAGGGACTCTCGGCCGGGTCTATTGATAATTTTTCTCAACTGGAAGAAAAATTCAAAAGTCGGTTTAGCACGGCTATTCCTATCAGGAAGTCAGCAGCTGCACTGTTCGATATCCATCGAAAACCGCAGGAATCGTTGAACGACTTTTTAGGTCGATTTGATCTTGAAATGTCCCTAACGCTAGGGGTCACTATTGATTTTGCGGTTGAGGCCCTAAAACGCAACTGCCGATACGGAAAATTGAGAGACACGCTAACGGTGGACCCACCGATGACCCTGGATGCGCTGAGGCTGAAAGCGCATAATTATGCGAGAATGGAAGAGGAGGAAAATAGAGAATGGATCCGAGACATGCCAACGGACTCATATGTGGCCCCTAACGCCCCGCATAGTAGTGCCCCTGACGCGCAACCCACTGATGATCATGGGCAACGAAAAGAGCACACTGCCAAGGCCTCTAATCGAAAGAGAGGCAATTTCTCGAAAGGAAGACCCGGAGGATCCCCCACTCGGAAACAAGCAGATCCGCCAAAAGGCCGGATATATGATCCTGACCTTCCATCTCTTATACTCCCAAGGGCTGAAATCCTAGCGATAGTCCAACAACGAAATCTGCCCATTAGATATCCAACTCCTGTGAAGCCAGGAGTGATCATGGGAGGAAGGGAAAACGCGTATTGCAAGTTCCACAAGGTCAAGGGACATTCGACAGATGTATGCAGAGAACTAAAATTGGCCATAGAGCGATTGGTCGAAGAGGGCTACCTAGGAGAATTTGCCACCAAGGCAAGAGAAGAGGCCAGGAACAACCCAACGGGAATGATAACTGATCAGAGGCAAACGCCTTCACGCACCACGGGGGCTAACGCAATTCCCCTTGGACAAAATAGAGAAGCTCTCGTTGTTCATAGCGATCAGATGCCTATGATTAATATTATTGTCGGGGGAACACCCTACTTCGAGGAGGCCATACCACAAACGCCCAATCCTGGGGAAAAGCGCAAGCGAGAAAGCGCCCAGGCAAAAATTGAGGCGATCAACGCCTTAGATAGAATGATATTGTCCTTCTCAGAAGAAGACGAAAAGGGCATTGTTTTCCCACACAACGACGCGCTGGTAGTCACACCTGTCATAGGAAGTCACGGGGTGAGGAGAACCCTTGTTGACAACGGGAGCGCAGTAAATCTATTTTCGCTGGAAGCGTATAACTTGATGAAACACCCTGATGGTGAGCTAGCGCCATGCGTAAGGCCAATTGTCGGGATTGATGGCGTACCGATACCGGTAGCCGGAATAACATCCTTGCCAGTGTACTTCCGAGAAGACACATCCAAGCGCTCTGAAGAGCTATTATTCCTGGTTGTAGACCTAACGTTACCATACAATGCTATACTGGGGCGACCGTTCCTCAATCGTTTCGGGGTAGCGATATCCCAAAAACACCTGCGGATGAAATACCCCTCATGGGACGGAGTGGTCTCAATCAGAGGAGACCAGAAACTGGCAGCCGAATGTTATTTGCTTATGACTCAGAGGAGTTGTGACCGCTACGTTTGCGTGGCAGACGATCCTTTCGACGATAAAGAAGAAAAACGCACTCAGCCACTAGATCAGATGATGTCAATACCTATCGCTGAGGACAATGAGGTAAATCTCTTGGTCAGTGAGAAACTGAGCCCTGAAGAGAGCGTGCAACTAACCCGACTATTAAGAAAATGCAAGGGAGAATTCGCATGGAAACCAGCGGACACGCCTGGAATCTCGCGAGAAGTCGCGGAGCATCGACTAAACGTCAGCCCTGAGGCCAAGCCTATTCAGCAGAAACGGCGCGCCTTTTCATCAGAAAAAGTAGCAGCTATCGAGAAGGAGTTACTGAAGCTCATGGACGCGGGGTTCATTCGAGAAGGTCAGTACCCAACTTGGCTGGCTAACCCGGTGCTAGTTCCAAAGCCTAACGGAGATTGGCGCATGTGCATCGATTTCACTGACCTAAATAATGCTTGTCCCAAAGATTGCTATCCCCTTCCTCGAATTGACTTGCTGGTCGACCAAACTGCGTGGTACACTTATTTAAGCTCTCTGGATGCCAACTCCGGGTATCACCAAATCCCAATGGCCGCAGAAGACGAAGAAAAAACTGCCTTCATCACCCCTAGGGCTACATATTGCTACACCGCAATGCCGTTTGGGCTGAAGAACGTCGGGGCAACGTTCCAGCGCATGGCGAATAAGATTTCCAAAAAGCAAATAGGGAAAAATGTAGAGGCCTATGTGGACGATATTCTGATTAAAAGTCGAAGCTTCGGAGACCATCTTGCTGACTTGGAAGAAGTTTTCAATGTGATGAAAAAATACAAAATGAAGCTGAACCCACAAAAGTGTATGTTCGCGTTCCAAACGGGAAAATTCTTGGGCTACGTGGTCAGCCGAAAGGGTATCCAGCCCAACCCTTCAAAGGTAAAGGCCATTCAGGACATGATATCCCCGCAAACCGTCAAGGAAATACAAAAGCTCACTGGCCGCATCATCGCGTTAGGACGGTTCATATCTAAGCAAGGAGAGAGATGCCTCTCCTTTTTCAAGGTCATTCGAAATAAGGCCCCATTCGGGTGGACAGAGGAATGTGAAAACGCGTTTTCAGGACTGAAAGCCTACTTGTCATTCGATCTAGTGCTAACGAGGCCTGAGTTCGGCGATGAGCTATACCTATACCTGGGAGTAGCTGACGAGGTAGTCAGCGCCGTCCTCGTACGAAGTGAAGGGCATGTACACCGCCCTGTATTTTTTGTGAGTCACATATTAAAAGACGCGGAGCTGCGATACGCCCGCATCGAGAAGATAGCGCTTGCTCTAATACAGGCAACGCGAAAGATGGACCGATACTTCCAAGCCCACCCTGTTACCGTACTAACAGATCAGCCGCTGAGATTTTTTTTTAGAAAGCCTGAGTCCTCAGGGAGAATGTTGATTTGGGCAATCGAGCTCGAACAATACGGGCTGCAATACAAAGCCAGGCCGGCAATAAAAGCCCAGGCGTTAGCTGACTTCATAGCGGAGTGCACATTCACTAAGGAGGTGTTGGAAAAACTGTCAGAGGAAGAACCAGAAAACTCATGCCTACCATTCCCGGAAACGCACGCAGACTCATGGGTTATTCACGTGGACGGCGCAAAAAATCAAGAGCTAGCAGGAGCAGGCGTTTTCCTAGTGGGGCCAAACGGCATGGAAATGCGATATGCCATAAGAATCCTGCAGCCGTTATCCAACAACGCCGCTGAATATGAAGCGCTGCTGGCAGGACTCAGAATTGGAAACACCTTCTCCGTCGAAGCCTCTACCGTGGCGGAAGAGCAATATGGCTTGCGCCTAAAGATACGAGGAGACTCTAAATTGATAATGGATCAAGTCCTTGGAAACTCCCAAGCCCGAGAACCCGTCATGATTCAGTACTTGGCCAAAGTAAAGCGTGAGCTGTCGGAGATGCAGACAAAAGGCACTCGGGTCATCTTCGAACACATCCCCAGAGAAAGTAACGAAGAGGCCGATAGCCTCGCTAAGATGGCAGCCAACGCAGACGCCTCCATACCCAACGAGGTGCATTATGGGGAGCTATCCATACCCTCTTTCATGGAGGAGCAAACATCATTGTGTGTGGAAGAAATAGAAAGTGACTGGAGGATCCCAGTGGTAGAATATCTGAAGCATGATAGGCTACCAGAAGAAATTGTGGAAAGAAGGAAAATCCTAAAACAGGCGGCGCGATGTACATATTACAATGGAGAGTTAATACGGAGGTGCTTCTCCCATCCAGCCACTAAATGCATAACGGAACAAGAAGGCCTGCATGTGCTGAGAGAAATTCACGAAGGGATATGCGGCATGCACATCGCGAGCGATACTCTGGCAGCTCAAGTCTTTCGGTCGGGATTCTACTAGCCCACCATACGAAGAGATTGCCATAACTTCGTGAAAACCTGTCAGAAATGTCAGGAATACGCTAAGATCCCTTGAAAACCGGCCACGCCAATCTCAGAAATAATTGCTCCATGCCCGTTTGCCAAATGGGGCATTGACATATTAGGCCCGTTTCCAATGGCTAGATCTCAGCTAAAATTCGTGGTCGTGGCGGTAGACTACTTCACAAAATGGGCCGAAGCCGAGGCGTTAGCCACCATCACCACTGAAAAAATTTGGCATTTTTTCAAACACCAAATCATCATGCGATTCGGGGTTCCGCGCATACTGGTTAGCGACAATGGAGCACAGTTCACAAGCCAATTCTTCAGGGATCAGTGTGCGGAATTCCAGATCGAACAAAGGTTCTCTTCCGTGGCACACCCCCAAACCAATGGCCAGGCAGAGGTAACCAACCGCAGCATCCTTAGTGGCATCAAAAGAAACCTGGAAGGTTCCAAAAAGAAATGGCCGGACGAACTGCCATACGTACTATGGGCCTATCGCATGACTGTCAAGACCGGCACTGGAGAGACCCCGTTTGCGTTAGCATTCGGAACCGAAGCTGTCACACTGGTTGAGATCGGAATGATGAGCCTTCGGGTGGCTCATTTCAGAGAAGAAAATAACGAGGAAAGGTTACGTGCTAACCTTGACGCCCTACCAGAAACACATGAGGAAACACTGCTGAAAACTCTGCACTACAAAAGAAAAATGGCGCAATACCACAACCGGCAAGTGAGAGAGCGATTGCTCAAAGCTGGGGATTTAGTGCTCAGAGATAGACGAGCGGCAGGGCAGCGCATGGACAAACTCAGCCCAAACTGGGATGGACCATATCGCGTCACCCGTATTGTGGGGAGAGGAGCTTACCACTTGGAAACACTCGATGGAATGCCTCTACAGAACTCGTGGAATATAGCCCGGCTGAAGCTATACCACGCCAGGAACTAGCTCACCCTATCTGGTAACATCAATACTATTCTAACAAGATATATCTTTCTGTGCGTTCGTTGTTGAATAAAATGCAGATAGAGAATCATGCCAGGAGTGAAAATCCTATCTTTGTGATGGCTGGTCCTGATCAGACAGCTCACTAAGACGAGGCACGCCCTGGCATGACTAAGCGTTGGGAGTGAAAATCCTATCCTTGTGGCAACCGTGCTCACACAGACGGCCCATTAAGACGAGGCACGACCCCAAACGCTCTCGGGAGTGAAAATCCTATCCTTGTGGCAACCGTGCTCACATAGACGACCCATTAAGACGAGGCACGCCCCGGTATCCTTGGGAGTGAAAATCCTATCCTTGTGGCAACCGTACTCACACAGACGGCCCATTAAGACGAGGCACGACCCCAAGGAGAGACCAACTCCGTCCTGGAAGTGAAAATCCTATCCTTGTGGCAACCGTGCTCCCATAGACGGCCCATTGAGACGAGGCACGTTCCAGGGACGCGAGGTTTCAACGCTTAGGAGTGAAAATCCTATCCTTGCGATGGGTGGTCCTGATCAGACAACTCGCTAAGATGAGGCACTCCCCAAGCCAATCTCCGGCGGAAGGAAGGAGGGGACACTCCAGCTAGAAATTGAGCGGTCGATACCCGGCGAAGTAAGGCTGGAAAGACATCCGTACTGCAACAACAACGTCGCAGCAGGCCTAACGGGGCAAGAAAGCTCCCCCGACAACAAAGGGTGATTTGAATCTGAGCAATGCTGAGTCATTCTTGGAAATGCTATCGGAAGGCAACGATAAGGCCATCGAAAAGGCAGCTGAGGAACCTGTATGAAGGTCATGCGAGAGCAAAGTGGGCATATCTATGGAGGCGCGGCAGCAAACGCCACGGACGAATAATTGCGCAAGCAGTATTATGAAACAGAGCAGACAAAGAAGTTCCGTTCAAAAGGGGTAGCCCAACCAAGGCAAAAAGTGATATCGTTAATATTACAAAACAAGGAAGGGCTCGTCGGCCGCAAAAATCAGAATATATCTAAATTCAAAAAACTAAGGAGCGGGTGGTGCGTTGACTCCTCCTTGCTGCTTCGATTTCCATAAATAGAAGTCGTCATCAGTAATAGTGGAGACTCTCCTATCAAAATATGCGGACAACTCATCAATACGGAGTTTTTCTACCCCATAATGATGCATCAACGCCTCCGACATGAGCCCTGCGCCTTCCTTCAAGTACCACTGATTCTTCTCAACGTTTAAAGCCAGATCGACAGTCAGCTCGGCATTCCTCTGCCTCTCCTGGCGCAACTCATTCTCCTCACGAGAAAGGCGTTCGGTCAGATTGGCACCTTTCCGTTTCTCCTCCTCCAAAGCGTGCTTGACAGCCTCCAACTCTTGCTTGACAGTCGTCACTTCCTGTCGGGCAGACTCCGTTTCTTGGTTGGCAAGGTTAAGCGCATCCACAAAACTCTGGCGCTCGTTCTGCAACCTGGTTATCTCCCCCTGCCCGTTTGCGGCAATCCTCGTATTCTCCTCATCCATGTAATGGAGGTGGCAGAAAAAAGAAAGCGCTTGGGAGCGAAGAAAGTTTATACGCTCTTGCTCACTCTTAGCCGCAAAGGCATCCCTCTCCCTTGGAAGAGACATAATCTCGGCTACCAGGTAAGAGGTAGACGCGAGAATGGAATCATGATCAGTCCCGGTAGGAAATTGCAAAATGTTGTCCTTGAAGGAATGCAAACCAATATGATGAGTGGGCATGAGGGGAGGATTATAAGTAGAGGCACCGGCTATCAAAGCAGGGGCAGGGCCACCTCTCGCGATAGTGGGAGGAGACATCGGAACAAAGAATAGAGCGGCAGGAGAAGAGGGTCGACTGCCGGAACCTCCCGCGTTGGGCACTGGGGACCCATCTCCACCAAGTACTTCAAGGTTAAGGGCACTTGAGTTATAGCTTGTTGCGGTGGAGGAATCACCTAAAACGCGAGGACTACCACCGAAATCAATACCCTGCGATTGCTCGGCAGGAATACCTCCACCTTCAGGGACGTTCAGAGAAGGATTCGCAGCAGAAGAGGTAGGGCTGTGCTGAAGCTCATAGCGAGCCTTCTTCTGACGCTCTCGAAGGATCTCAGCAACAGACATATCACCTGTAGAGGTTGACTGAGCAGAAACAGTGGAAGCCTCCGAGGAAACGCAGTGCACGCATGATAAGAAAATTATACAGAAGAGAAGAAAACCTTAGAGAGAAATGAACGCATACCTGGGTGACTGTGGAAACCAGAGGTATTGCGGTAGGAATGGGATCAACTGTTGCCTCTGAAGAAACAACAGTGTGGGAGGAAACGGGTTGCATGGCACGTGTTTTCCTCACTCTCTTCTTCCTTGCAACAAGGGTGCGAGGAGGTGGCGAGGAGGTAGTACCCGTAGCGGTAGCAATGCCTTCCTCTTCCGCAGCGGCAGCGGCAGCAGCAGCAGCCCTGGCGGCGGCGGCAGCTTTCTTCCTTTGTTCCTGTTTCCTCTTCCTCCGGAAGTACTCAGGCTCCCAACTAGGCGGAGGCACTGCACAGTTAAAGAAACGTTAGCGTTAGTACCTCTTGGCAGCACAAAAAGAAAAAGGGCAAACGCTCACCTCTTTTGCACTGTTCCATTTCCAGACCGTTAGCCACTTTTCGGGCATCAACGCTGAAATCTAGTTGAAGTAGCGTCTTCAACCAGCCATCTTCTGGATCAGAAAGGGGTTTACGATGGCCCCAAGCCCCATCTTTAATTTTCTCATTGAAGCCGGCCCTCCACAACGGCTCGGGCAGATCGATAATGAAAAACTCTTCTTTCCAATGAGGAACAGAAGACTCGATACCCATAAGCTTCCAGGTAAAGGGCTTCAATGAGCCATCTTCATAACGAGGGGATATTGATATCACCCCCTTACGAGAATACAACTGGAAAATGTCATGGAGCAGGGCCAGAGTGGGAGACTCGATCCCCTTGAAACGGCACAGTGCGGCAAAGGCACTGACAACGCAAATCGCGTTAGGGCTCAATTGAGCTGGAGCCAAATCAGAATCAGCCAATAGCAACTCGACAAGCGGGTCAAGAGGAAGACAAAACCCATGGTCAAATAACTTAGCATATAATATTCTACTGTTACCGGGCAGAACGCTGTTCAGGTGAAGTGATTCGGAAGCAGCGTGCACGGGATATTCTCTGGGAAATCGCGTATTACACTCGGCAAGTCTACGATTAACTAAGGGCAGAGTATAGAGAGAAGTGGGGGTAATGTTAATTTTTTCTTCTCCGGCGGACCCTTGAGGATCCCCCTCATCGGAAGATCTCTTAGTCTTAGCCATGACCAATAAAGGAGAAGTGACGAGCAAAGAAAGGGTGTGTACCTTCGCAAAGAGAACACCAGGAGTCTCAGACCAAAAAGAAGAGAGTGGCGCGAGTTGTTTGTCCAGAAAGCAGCAGCGTGCGAGAGAGGAGATTAAAAAAGAAAAAGGAGGAAGGAAAAACATTATATATAACACTGAAAGGGTGTGACCAATCAACGATGGACACATGGCAAAGCAGCGCGTCGGGAAATAAGGCACGCGCGAGAAGATACAAGTTTAAACGCTTCAGCGATTCACGTCTCCCTAGAAGACGCTTGCTTCAAACGCCTTTTCATAGAAAGACACGTGTCCTTTTCCATCATTGCTTTTCAGATCGCATTAAATGGAAGGACTGCGGTATTTAATGGCCTAAAAAGCAGTGCTAGCTTAGCCAAACGGCGCGGCAACACAAGGAAGATAATGAAGAGATGGCGATAGCATCACAACAATTCACACGAATGCGATAAAGGTTATGTAGCGTCAGCATTATTACAAGAGGAATAATGACAAATGGTTTTCAGGAAAAAATAGAAGCAGACAACAATAAGAATAACAAGGGAGGGTCCAGAAACCCGTTGTGACACTTCTCGAGAAGCAAAGCGGCGCCCCAATCGTTGGCGTTAGACCCTTTCCCCTTCTGGAGCAGAAGGACTGATCCCGCCTTTGCTAACCTCATCCATCACGGTAGAAATATAATCAGCAACCTGGGTAGGGTCAGAAGAATTACCCTTGAAACGGGTCGTGAATCCAGAAACGAAGACTTCCAAGACCTTCTTCTTCCACCATTCCTCCTTTAATGATATCCTAGCGGACTCCTCGTCTCGAGCAGACATCACTTCGCGAAGAAGGAGATTTTTCTTCCTCTCCAGCGCTAACTCTACCTCCAGAACCTCCACCTTTGCTTTCCCGACAGACCTCTCTCTATTTAATTCCTTTTGCGACTCATCGCAAAGACGCGTTAGCAACCCCATTTGCTCCACCGCTTTCTCAAGCTGCACTTGCTTAACGCACAGCGCGTTGGAAAAATTACGTGACTCGCGATCATGAATCTCGAACAGATAGTTCAGGTGACGGAAGAAATCCAGAGAATCATTCATCATATGGCGAAGACGAGCCGGTGGAGGAAGCTGAAGAAACTTTTCCTTCTCCTTCTGGGAGCCCAGCATCTCTCCTATCAAAGGCGCAGTAAGCTCATCTCTGGAAAAAGGTTGGGGAACCCCGACAGCACGAAGAACATCAAAGCAGAATCCCTTCAAGCCCATACGGTAGGAGGGGGTCTCGATAGGACTGCCATAAGAAAGATTGATAGACGGAGCGGGAGAAGAACTCCCGGGAAAAACATCCATGATAGGAGAAAAGAACAGTTGTGGAAGGACTTTAGGCGGTAGCGCAGCAGTCGAATCCGCAGTAGAAGGTGTAGCGACTACGTCAGGAATGCAATGAGAAATTGGAGAATCGGGAGCGTCAACTGTAGGAAGAGGACACGCTGTCGATGGAACCTCCGCCTCGGCAGAGCACGTAGCAGCCGACGCCTCAGTAACTCTCACCGGTTGGGAGGCACTCGTCCCAGTCGAAGCGACAGAGATAGGAACAGTTGCTGCATCTACAGAAGAAGTCCCGGTGGCTTGCTCACCCGTGGCAAATCGAAGTTTTTTCCGATGCAAGGAAGAGGCATGGCAAAGGTCCGACTTGACATCCACATCCTCATCATCACTAGCAATCACCGTCGTTGCGGCTGGGCTGGAGTCCGTCCTCTTGCGACGCTCCGGTAGCCAAGTTTCCACAAAGCGAGAAACTCGGGCAGAGCTAACGGGCTTTCGCCCTCCCCGAGCAACCGTCTTGGTTCTCTTCCTCGGGGGACGAACGCTACCCTGATTAGAGCCATCGGCAGGGGGGGAAACTGGTAAAGTTTGAAGTGGCGTAACATTCAAAGGAGCGCCAGCGTCACCTGGGAATTAACCGTTAGCATCCTATAACAAAAGAAACGTGCAAAGACAACAGCAAAGATAGTGCGAAAAGAGGCAGACTCACCCATAGCGCACTCCTCCAGAGGCTTGAACAAGGCAAAGCTACGGATGCGGTAGTGAGTACCTTCGTCTAATAGGGCGTTAGCTTGCTCTAACTCAGCCCTGGTCAATATCGAGGGATTCGACCAAATGGGGCCTATTAGTTCTTGGTTGAAATTAAGACGCCACAAACGGGACGGTAGCTCCAGAACAAAGAAACTGCTTTTCCAATCAGCTACACCCTTCTTAAAGCTGTGAAAACGCTGCCAGAACGACTGCACGAGCGCGTCATTCCACCGAGGAGTAATTTTGATTAAACAATTATGGCAATTCATACTAAAGAATTTGCGAAATAAATTGAGAGATGGGGTAGAAATGTTCTTCAACTCACAAGCGCGAAGAAAAACATAAACCGCACACCAGGAAGAGGGAGTTATCTAGGCAGGATTAAGGTTATACTCCCGCAGCAGCGTTAGTATCGATTCATGAACAGGAAAGCGGAAACCATAAACGAACATCTTAAAGTAAAAAAGCCTACTGTAACCCCACGCCGGATTATGGAGCCGCATATCACTTCCAGCGATAGAGGGCTCATACCCAGGAGGAAAGGTAATACCGTGTTCCTCTAGTTCGGCTTTCAGAACCACATCGCATGTAAATATACTGGGTGATTGCGCGACCTCTGGATCCATGGGTTTCCAGATAACCTGGCGAGGTCTATTTCTAGCCATAACAAACCAGCAAAAAGGAAATCTGAGAAGGATTGAATTGGTACCTTGAAAGGGGAGAGTTACAGAGGAATCGGCGGACGACGACGGACGGCCGGTGAGATATTCGGGGAAGAAGACGAAGGAAGATAAGAGAAAAAATTCGAAGCAAGGGCAAAAGTCCTGAAAAAAGAAAAATGGCCCCTCTTAAAGGATTAAAATGCCACCGCATTAATTGAGCCACCAATCGCGCGGAGACGCGTGTAAAAAGAGGTTAGCCACGTGGAAGCGCATTAAAGAAATTAGAAAAAGAGAAGTTATTCGTCGTGATTCCCCAAAAGGGCGACAGAGTTGACCCAGTCAAAATAACTGCGAAGCGACTGCCTCGGCCAAGCCAACCACTTACGCTGGCTATCACCAAGGACCAGTAGGCTAACGGAAAATAACAATAAAAGAAAAAGGCAGAAAACATCATCTTATTCATAAAATGCCAATAGGCATATACAACACAGAGGCGTTAATCCTCATCAGCCCAATCCATGTCATAGCAGTACTCATAGTCCTCCGGGGACGACGGCAATCCACTGTTGTAGGAAAAGAAATATTCGACAGGTTTGGGCACAAGCTTTGTCGCATGGGCTACCGCCTTGTCATAACAGGCACGGGAACTCTCCCCAACGGTAGAAGCTGCCGGCTTTAAATCAGTACCGTGAGAAAGAGCCTCATTCTCGGAAGAAGGAGGAGGAGGGGCAGACGGTGACGCTTCATCACCTTTCGGTAGCATCATGTAGTAGGGCACAAAACCGGCAAAGAAGGACTCAAAGGTCTGCTTCTTCACTTTCACTGGTTTCTTGCGACCCTGGCATCTAGCAGGACATTTAGTAGGTCTCCACGGTGGAGTCGGAGGAGGATTATCCAAATCCGGCGAAGTCAGAGGTGTTGGCAAGGAATCACGCCCGTAAAAATCTGTCATTCTGACCTACAAAAAACAAAGAGAAGGAAAAGATGAAGATGAACAGGGAAAGGGAAAACATTTCCCTTAAATAACCAAGGAAGCGCTCCGATCCTCGCACAGATCCTGAAAAATCAATTAAGATGTTTGGGAAAAATAACCGCAATAGCAGAAGCTGATCCGGCACCAATATACCTGCTCGTTAAATGCGCCAATCAAAAGGCACCAAATAACTACCCAATCACTCACCCCTGGAACGGCGGCTTTGGAAACAGTTGAGTCAAAGCATTCATTGCTCATTTATGGAACGCAACCACTGAAAGGATATGTGCTGAAGAAGGCTCATTTTCAGTTGGGCTTGCCACCAACACATTCAGCCAATGCAGCAAGAAATAAACGAGACAAAAAAAGACTGGAAAAAGCAAAAAACAACCATTTATTCATGGCCTGAGCGGCCTCAGCATTCAGATATATACATAAAAGCATAAGAGAAAGGCAACAAGAGGAAACAAAGGCAGCGGTCAGGCATTGGATCCGGCATCATCCTCCCCTGGTACGACCGGGATATCCCTCAGCGCGTCAGCAACGGAGGTCAGCTCAGCGGAGCAGGCCCTCATCCCCTTCAAGCAGCAGGCTAGCAAGTCCTTCCGCTGCTGCAGCATCGAGGCAACCACATCAAGGTGGGCAGTAGTAGTGGCCAGCTTCGCCAAGCTCTCCAGAGGACTGAAGTCCTCCAAAGATATCCCCAACTGTTTGGACAAAATAGGGGTCAATACCCCCTGCAACTCCAGGACATCCTCCGAGGTCTTGGTGATCATCCTCTCCAGGAAGCCGATGTCACCTTCAGTAAGGTTCTTCAAGGTCAAAGTTTTGGAGATCAGGAAATTTCGGGTCAGTTCATCCATGGCGAAATATGGAAGAGAAAAGGACGTGCAAGTGCGAGGAAACTTGCGCAGAAGAAACCTCAATTTATAAGCCCTGACAGAAATCATCTAAACCACCTTCTGACAAGGAAACGCTCTGATACCTCACGGAAAAAGGGCGTTAGCCCTTGGTAAATACTCGGGCTCATTTTCAGTTGGGCTTATGATAACAATCCACCTAAGGAAAAGGGTATTTCCGTCTATTGCCCTGAACTGAAAGAAGAGATCACTGTTCCCACCTTCACGGTAGGGAGAGGGCCACTGCCTCCCCTAGAGGCTGACGCCAAGAGGGCAAAACAGTGCTCAGGAGTTTCCCCAAACGAACCTTCTAGATGGCTCGAGGAGCTGTCTCATTCTGAGGAATACCACGCGTCAGGGGGACCACTCAGTCGCTACCCTATCGTGGTAGCATTTATCCCACGGCTATCGCCACGGTAACATATCATCCGAGGGGCGAACCACGATCCCTAACGTTAGGGATAGCTCTCTGGCTATCCCTAAACGCGGAAATGCTCAATTCTTCTATATATATACCTCCCCCTCAAAGGAGGCAGGTAAGCCTAATCTGACTGGCCCAAGCTCTGCCAAATTCAGTACACATACTGACTTAAGTATCGGAGTATTTTCGCCGGAGGGGGTACCGCGGACCGTCGTGAACACTGATCTGAGAGGAGCCGTTCCGCCATATATCTTTCGGCAGAAGACAAAATCTTATCACCTACGGTGGGGAAAAAAGCTGTCACTACCGCCCCGACAGCTTCGGGGCTATCGCCTCTGGGATGGTCGACATCAGTAAGGGGGTCCCACACATCACACTGTCACGATACAGGGTGTTATCCCATCCCAGGCCAAGCTAGGCATCTCGAGAGGAGCATGGGCGTTGCCTTGCCTAGGTAACGCCCACCCCCCATATGTATACCTGACACAGCGATAGTGTATCCCATCAGCGAGGCGCTCTTACCCCTCCCCAAACGGGAGCGTTAGCACCTTGTGACCGAGATCACTCAGAAATGCCCCATTTTTGCCTATAAATACCTCTGCCACAAAGGAGGAAGGTAAGCCTAAGATTGCTAGGCAAAGCTCTGCTATTTTACACAATCATTACTGACTTAGGCATCGGAGTATTTACGCTGGAGACCCCCTCCAGCGCTGTGCAGGTACATCGGACGCCGTGGACAGTCGACCTCCAGACTCATAGTCCTCTGCTACCCTTTAGCGAATAGTCTGAATCTTATCAAATTGGTGCTTTCATTGAGAGCTTTGGTTCTATTAAATGAGCATCCTTAATAGCCAAGCTCTGTTCTCTTAAAATTCGAAGGATTATGGAGTCCGACTCAGATCCCGCACTGTCCCAGTCTTCTAGCCTCCCATTTTCTACTCGTAGGTGACTCTTCACTTTCGCCACCATTGACGCTTCCATCACGGTGCAAGAAGTTCCACCGGGCTTGTCGGATCCCCCTTTTGAGCAAGTGACGGGAATATTTGCATCTCAGGCATATACTTCTCTATCTCAGATGCCAGGACCCAGTTACTCTATTCCCCATTCGAGGGCACCTGCGGTAGATGGCGCAGGCAATCCTCTCGCGAATTCAATATCGGCCCTTCGAGCCCAACTAGACCAACTGACAGAATTAGCCGCAGGATTTACGCCTCATGTTTCGGGACCCAGCCTGCCTTCTCATATAGTCTTCACTCCATCCATTGTCACTGACCGACCGCTGTCACCTCGACAATCTAGAGGCCTTCCTTTATCTCTACCTTTGCCGTCAACCCTTGTCGAAGTCATGCAACTCGCGCATAGACGCGTCGAACTGTTTGAGCAGCATAGGAGGGAAGCTCCTGTTCTTGAAGGGGAACAATGGGACGACGAATATAGAGATCATTGGGATAACAGGCGAGAGGAGATGTTCAGGGACACGTCTCCCAGGCACAGTGAGAGATCGAGTAGCAGAAGGCATCGAACTCGAACGCCAAGAAGTCACAGCCGATCTCCCAGGTGGCATCGTGAGTATGATTTTGAGCTCAAAGGCAGCTCAACGAGCCCTCTCCCCCTCGTCAACCGCAGGGGATTCTTGATGATAACAGTGGTCACCCATTTAGCCACCGTGTCAAACATCACTTGGTCAATCGGCATGTAAAGCTCCCTGTGGAGTCATATGATGGCACAAAGGATCCTATTTCTCATCTTAATAAGGCGAAGGATTTTGTACAGTTTCAAACTCCAGTGACGCTGCGTTATGTCAAATCTTTGTAATGACGCTATCTGGGGTAGCGCGTCTTTGGTTCGAGGGACTTCCGGCAGGGTCCATTGATAATTTTTCCCAACTGGAAGCTAAATTTCGGAGCCAGTTCAGCACGGCTGTTCCTATTAGAAAATCTGCGGCAGCACTATTCGATATTCACTGAAAGCCATAAGAGTCCTTGAAGGATTTTTTGAGTCATTTTGATCTGGAGATGTCGCTAACGCCAGGGGTCACCATTGACTTCGCTGTAGAGGCCTTGAAGCGTAATTGCCGTTACGGGAAGTTACGAGATACTTTAATGGTGGACCCGCCGTTAACACTAGATGCGTTAAGGCTGAAAGCCCACAATTACGCGAGAATGAAGGAAGAGGAGAATAGGGAACGAATCTAGAATATATCCCAAGATACACATCCAGCCCCTAACGTCCGCGTTAATGCAACTCCTGATACGCAGCCAACCGATGATTATGGGCAACGAAAGGACCACATCCCTAGAGCCTCAAATCGGCAGAGGGGCAACTTCTCGAGAGGAAGATTTGGGAATTCCCCTACTAGGAGACAAGAGGATCCACCCAAGGGGCGAATATATGACCCTGACCTCCCTTCCCTCATACTCCCAAGAGCAGAAATCTTAGCAATAGTTCAGCAGCGAAACCTGCTTATTCGTTACCCAGCTCCTGTGAAACCGAGAGTAATTATGGGAGGAAGAGAAAATGCATTCTGCAAGTTCCATAAAGTCAAAGGGCACTCCACGGATGTGTGCAGAGAATTGAAATTAGCGAGAGAGCACCTAGTCGAGGAGGGCTACCTCGGGGAATTTGCCACTAAAATAAGGGAGGAGGTCAGGAACAATCCAGTAGATAAGGCGACTGATGACAGGCAAGCGCCCTCTTACGCCACGAGAGCCAACGCCATTCCTATCGGAAGAAATAAGGAAACATTTGTGGCTAACGAGGATGATGTTCCTATGATCAATATTATAGCGGGAGGCACCCCGTATTTCGATGAACCCGCAGCGCTAGCACCCGCGACGGGCGACAAACGAAAGAGAGACAACGCGTTAGTAAAAAGTGAAGCAATAAGCGCGTTAGATCGAATGGTGCTATCGTTCTTAGAAGAGGATGAGAAAGGCGTTGTCTACCCACACAATGATGCGTTAGTGGTCACACCCATTATCGGCAACCATGGAGTTAGGAGAACCCTTGTTGACAATGGGAGTGCGGTCAATCTGTTCTCGCTTGAAGTATACAACCTGATGAAACATCCTGACAGTGAGCTAACGCCTTGTAAAAAACCAATAATTGGAGTAGACGGGGTCCCAATCCCAGTGGTAGGAGTTACAACGCTACCAGTATACTTCAGAGAAGACACGTCCAAACGGTCGGAGGAACTATTGTTCCTGGTTGTAGACCTATCATTACCTTACAACGCTATACTTGGGCGGCCATACCTCAACCGTTTTGGAGCTGCAATATCGCAAAAACATCTAAAGATGAAATACCCTTCGTGGGATGGAGTGGTCTCGATCAAAGGGGACCAGAAATTAACTGCCGAATGCTATTTACTCATGACCCAAAAGAGTTGTGATCATTACGTGTGTGTAGCAGATGATCCCTTCGAGGATAGAGAGGAAAAGCGCACTCAGCCAGTAGACAACATGAGACCAATCCCCGTTAGCGGAGTCGAAGAGGCGAATTTTCTGGTTAGTGAAAAATTGAGCGCAGAAGAAAGCACACAGCTAGTTCGATTATTGAATAAATGTAAAGGAGAATTCGCGTGGAAGCCAGCAGATATGCCTGGAATCTCGTGAGAAACAGCAGAACACCGAATCAACGTTAACTCTAACGCTAAGCCTGTTCAGCAGAAGCGGCGAGTTTTCTCTCCAGAAAAGATGATAGCCATTGAGAAAGAAATATTAAAACTCATGGATGCTGGCTTCATCCGAGAAGTCCAGTACCCAACGTGGTTGGCTAACCCTGTCCTAGTCCCAAAACCTAACGGAGATTGGCGCATGTGCATTGACTTCACTGATTTGAACGACGTCTGTCCCAAAGACTGCTATCCCCTTCCTCGAATCGATCAGTTGGTCGACCAAACCGCGGGGTACGCCTATCTAAGCTCGTTGGATGCTAACTCGGGGTATCACCAAATTCCCATGGCCGTAGAAGACGAAGAAAAAACCGCTTTCATAATGCCAAGGGCCACCTATTGCTACACAGCAATGCCGTTTGGATTGAAAAATGCCGGGGCAACATTCCAGCGCATGGTAAATAAAGTTTTTGAGAACCAGATTGGGGAAAAGGTGGAGGCCTACGTGGATGATATACTTGTTAAAAGTCGAAGCTTTGAGGACCATGTGGCTGATTTAGAAGAAGTCTTCGACGTGATGAGAGAATACAAGATGAAGTTGAACCCCCGAAAGTGTATGTTTGCATTTCAAATAGGCAAATTTTTAGGCTACGTGGTCAGCCAGAAAGGCATCCAGCCCAACCCTTCGAAAGTAAAAGCAATTCAAGACATGATATCTCCGCGAACCGTCAAAGAAGTACAAAAGCTCACAGGACGCATCATTGCGTTAGGACGGTTTATCTCCAAACAAGGCGAAAGGTGCCTACCCTTCTTCAAAGTCATTCGTAGGAGAGCCCCATTTGGGTGGACGGAAGAATGTGAAGAAGCATTTGCCGGCATAAAAGCCTACCTCTCGTCTGACCTGGTGTTGACAAGACCTGAACCAGGCGACGCCTTATACTTGTATCTGGGTGTCGCCGATGAGGTGGTTAGTGCTGTCCTTGTACGAAGAGATAGACATGTTCATTGGCCCGTATTCTTTGTCAGTCACATACTGAAGGATGCCGAGTTGCGATATACCCACATTGAGAAAGTAGCGTTTGCCCTCGTGCAGGCAACACGAAAGATGGATCGATACTTCCAAGCTCATCCTGTCGTAGTACTCACTCATCAACCGTTGGGGAAAATTCTTAGGAAACCTGAGTCCTCAGGAAGAATACTAATTTGGGCAATCGAACTTGAGCAGCATGGGTTGCAATATAAGGCCAGACCGTCCATCAAAGCCCAAAAGTTAGCAGACTTCATAGCAGAATGCACATTTACACAAGGGCTATTGGTGGACCCACCAGAAGGGGAAGGGGGAGGCTCAAATCTCCAGTCCCCGGACACTTACAGCGATACATGGATCATCCACGTGGATGGAGCTAAAAATCAAGAGTTAGCTGGCGCTGGAATTTTCATGATTGGACCTAATGACATACAGATGCGCTATGCCATTAGAATTTTACAGCCGCTATCCAACAACGCGGCCAAGTACGAAGCGTTACTGGCCGGACTCAGAATAGGCAACAATTTCTTCATTGAAGCTATGCGCAATGCAGGAACAATGCGTGATCTGCAGCTAAAGATACGGGGGAACTCTAAACTAATAATAGATCAAGTCTTAGGAAATTCCCAAGCCCGAGAACCCATCATGATCCAATACCTTGCAAAGGTAAAACGTGAGTTAACAGAGACACAGAGAAAAGGCATTCAAGTCTGCTTCGAGCATATTCCTCTAGAGGACAATAGTGAGGCTGATAATCTCGCTAAAATGGCAGCTAACCCGACAGCCTCCATACCCAAAGATGTGCACTACAGTGAGGTACCAGTGCCCTCTTTCATGGAAGAACAAATGTCTCTTTGTGTGGAAGAAGTGGAGAATGATTGGAGAGTCCCCGTTGTGAAATATTTGAAACATGATGAGCTGCCAGTAGATAGCACCGAAAAGAGGAAAATTTTGAAACGAGCGGCACGGTGCACATACTACAATGGAGAGTTGGTTCGAAAATGCTTCTCTCATCCAGTTGCAAAGTGCATAACGGAGCAAGAAGGCGTCCACACTTTGCGAGAAATCCACGAAGGAATATGCGGCATGCACGTGGCTGGTGACACCCTAGCGGCACATGTCTTTCGTTCAGGATTTTACTGGCCCACCATTTGCAGAGACTGTCACAACTTTGTAAAATCTTGTCAGAAATGTCAAGAATACGCCAAGATCCCTCGAAGACCAGCCGTGCAAATTTCAGAAATTGTCACCCCGTGCCCGTTTGCCAAATGGGGAATTGATATCTTAGGCCCGTTTCCAAAAGCCAGGTCCCAACTAAAATTTATGGTCGTGGCGGTAGATTATTTCACGAAATGGGCAGAAGCAGAGGCGGTAGCCAACATTACAACGGAAAAAAATTGGTGTTTCTTTAAATATCAAGTCATAATGCGATTTGAAGTACCTCGCATATTGGTCAGCGACAACGGAACACAATTCACAAGCCAATTTTTCAGAAATCAGTGCGCGGAATTTCAAATCGAACAAAGATTCTCTTCTGTAGCACACCCGCAAACCAACGGGCAGGCTGAAGTGGCCAATCATAGTATCCTCAGTGGCATCAAGAGGAACTTAGAAGGTTCTAAAATGAAATGGGCAGACGAACTGCCGTATGTAATGTGGGCCTATCGCATGACCGTCAAAACTACCACAGGAGAAACCCCTTTGCATTAGCCTTTGGCACAGAGGCTGTCACGCCGGTAGTAATTGACACCCTGAGCCTTCGAGTGGCATACTTCTATGAAGAAATAAATGAAGAAAGGTTACGTGCTAACCTTGACGCGCTGCCAGAGTTACAAGAGGAGGCTCTCTTAAACACCATGCATTACAAAAGGAAAATGACGCAATATCATAACAAACAAGTCAAAGAGCGGCTGCTCAAAGCGGGAGATTTAGTGCTTAGAGACAAACGAGCGGCAGGGCAGTGCATGGGAAAACTCAGCCCAAATTGGGATGGGCCATATCGTGTCAACCGCGTCATCGGAAAGGGAGCGTATCATTTGGAAACACTTGACGGTACTCCCTTACCAAACTCCTGGAATATAGCCCGTTTGAAACTATATCATGCTAGAAGCTAATTTCTCCTGTTTGACATTATTAGCATTGCTCTAACGCATGAATGAAAGGTATTTCTTGTGCACATTATGGTCAATTATATGTAGATAATGAAGAATGCCAGGAGTGAAAATCCTATCCTTGTGATGGCTGGTCCTGATCAGACAGCTCACTAAGACGAGGCACGCCCTGGCATAAACAGCGTTGGGAGTGAAAATCCTATCCTTGTGGCAACCGTGCTCACACAGACGGCCCATTAAGATGAGGCACGCCCCAATGCCCCCGAGAGTAAAAATCCTATCCTTGTAACAACCGTGCTCACATAGACGGCCCATTAAGACGAGGCACGTCTTAACATCCTTGGGAGTGAAAATCCTATCCTTATGGTAGCCGTGCTCACATAGACGGGCCATTAAGACGAGGCACGCCCTAAGGAGGTAGTAACTCCATCCTGGAAGTAAAAATCCTATCCTTGTGGAAACCGTGCTTACTCAGACGGACCACTAAGATGAGGCACGCTCCAGGAACGCGAGGTTTCAACGCTTGGGAGTGAAAATCCTATCCTTGTGATGGTCGGTCCTGATCAGACGGCTCACTAAGACGAGGCACGCCCCAAGCCGATCGTTGGCATTTGAAACAAAGAGAGATTGATACCCGGTGAAGTTAGGCTGGAGAGATGTCTCTATCGCAATATCATAAACAAACTTAGCAAGGCTAAGTGATTCCCCTAACAACAAAGGCCGACATTAAGCTATGCGCGACAGGAATGGAAATAATAATTTTGTTCGTTGGAACATCATCAAAGAGATAATGATAATGCAGAATTAAATTTCTTGATTCTCAATAGCAGGAAAGTCTTCGTCAGAAAACGAGCGGGCATGACTGCCATAGAAGGGCCAATACAGAAATATCTCAACAACCACGAATGATGCGTATACAAACGCAACGGTTGACTAACCGCATAAGGTACGATATCTACATTATTGTGATCTTAGTAATAAAACCTACTAACTTATGGCAGTAATATCATAAGACAAGACCAACAAAGAAATTATAAACAAAAAACAATGGCCTGAAGAGAAGCTGATATCGTTAGAGTTACAAAATATCCTCACAAGGATAGACAAAGACATCAACAACAAAAATCAAGAAACAAAGTGTGAGGTCTAAGGAGCGACTGACGCGTTATTTCCTCCCTGTTTGATGGCTTTTGAATTATAGAAATCCTCGTCGGACACACGTGAGGACTTCTCTTCAAAATATGCAGAAAGAGTCTTAATCTGAAAGTCGTCTATCCCGTGATGGTGCATGAAGCCCTCAGACATAAGCATTGCCCCTTCCTTCAGATACCAGCGACACTTCTCAACAGAAAGGCTAAGGTCGGTGGCCAACTCAGCATAGCACCTGCTCTGAAAAGTAGCACCAGCTCTGACACACGGTCTCAAGAAATGGCGCGGTAGCGTCAGCAAAACATAAGCAACATCGATAATGCATCAAAACCCAGCGTTTGAGGAAAAAACATCAACGACCTTCAGGCGTTAGCCTTATTACAAGAATAACAAATGACAAATGTCTTTGGGAGGAGTAATTGATCGAATAATAAAACAAGAACAGATAAGAAAAGGACAGCAATGAAGAGAGAGGCCATTACGCGCTACCGCCGTCGTCACCAGATTTCTCTCCCTCGAAAGCAGGCGCATCGTCTCTAGTTTTATTAACCTTATTTATTATGGCAGAGGCACAATTGGCAACCTTGGTCGGACTGAAGGAATCACTCCCGAAATGGGTAGCAAGCCCGGAAGTAAGGGCCTCCAGAACTTTCTTTTTCCAATGCTCCATCTTTAGCGGAAGCCTAGCAAATTCCTCGCCCTGAGCCAGTATTTCTTCATGAAGAAGAAGATTTTTCTTCTTTTCCAAAGCTAACTCTGCCTCCAGAACATCGGCTTTCGCTTTCCCTTTAGATTTTCCCCTATTCAGCTCCTTCTGTGACTCGTCATAAAGACGCGTCAGCAATCCCGTCTGTTCTAACGACCGGTCAAGCTGCACCTTCTGAGCATACATGGCGCAAGCAGAATCTCATATTTCGCTGTCAAAGGCCTTTATTGCATAATGAAAGTAGCGAAAGATATCTAGAGAATCATTCACAACGTGCCTACAACGAGCCCTTGGTGAAAGCTGAAGGAATTTCTCTTTCTCTGAAGAAGAGCTCATCATTTCCCCTATCAGGGGCATTGTGAACTCTTCCCTTGAGAAAGGATTTTGTACCCCTGCAGCACGAAGACCATCGACGCCAAATCCTGCCAAATCCATGCGATAGTGCGAAGTCCCTTTGGGACCATCAAGAGAGAGATTGACCATCGGAGTCGGAGGGAGCCTTTATTACTCACCTCTAAGATAGAGCTGAAAAACAATTGAGGAGGAACCTTGAGCGGTGGCTCAGGAGCTAGAGAAGTCGTCGTCACCACATCTAGAATAAATTGAGAAATAGGTGAGTCAGGAGCGTTAGATGGTGGAGGGGAATCTGCCACCAACGAGACTGTAGCAGCGGTAGGAGGATAAACCGTCGGCACGTCAGCAACTTTCACCGGTTGAGAAGTGCTTGCCACAGAAGAAATGGCAGGCACTACGGTAACCCTTACATCAGCATGGTCAGAAGAGGCCCCGGTAGCCTGCTCATTCATGCCTACTCTCAGTTTCTTTCGCTAAAGTGAGGAGGTATGACGAAGGTCTGGTTTAGCATTCATGTCCTCGCTTTGGCTGCTATCGTCACTGTCAATTATTCGAGTCAAAGGCCGACTTATATCTATCCCTCCACGACGAGGTGGTAGCCAATTGTCGATAAAGCGAGAAGCTCACGCGGAGATAACGTGCCCTCGTCCCCTCCCAGCGACTGTCTTTGTTTTTCCCCTCTTAGGTGGAACGCCCCGAGGACTGGAATGCGCGGTAGGAGGAGAGGTCGGTATCGTTCTGAGTGGCATCACATTCAAGGGAGCGGTAGCACCTCCTGGTGGTTGTCCATCAGTATCTCCTGACAAGGGAATAGGTGAGAACAACAAAAAAATGGAAAAGGGAAACGTGAAGAAAGACAAACTCACCCATAATGCAGTCGTTCAGGAGTTTATATGAGGTGAATTCCCGAACGCGATAACGTATACTCTTATCCAGCAGAGCGTTAGCTTGATCCAGCTCGCTTCTAGTCAACACCACTAGGTTTGCCCAAAGGGGACCTATAAGCTCCTGATTAAAACCGCAGCGCCACCAACGGGACGGTAGCTCAAGAATGAAGAAGCTATTTTTCCAGTCAGCCACAGTCCTCTCAAAGCCACAAAATCACTGCCAGAATGACTGCACAAACGCGTCATCCCACCTTGGAGTAATACTGATTAAACAATCGTGACAGGTCATGCTAAAGAATTTGCGAAATAAATTGAGAGATGGGGCGAGAATGCCCTCCAACTCACAGGCGCGGAGAAAGGCATAAACCCCACACCAGGAAGAAGGAGTTATCTGGGCAGGATTAAGTATGTACTCCCGCAGTAGCGTTGCTATTGAAGCATGGATTGGGAAGCGAAAACCATAGAGGAACATTTTAAAATAAACTAATCTATAGTTCCCCCACAGTGGATCGTGAAGACGCATGTCGCTCTTGGGAACGGTAGGGACACACCCAGGAGGGAAAGTGATACCGTTTTCCTCCAATTCAACATTTAAAACTGCATCGCAGGAGAAAATACTAGGTGATTGTACGATTTCTGGATCCACAGGTCTCTAGAGGAATCATCTGGTTCTAGTCACAACCATAATAAACTAATAAATAGAAAATCTGAAGGGATGAAGTGATACCTTGAACGGAAAGATCCGCGGGCAAATCGGCGAAGGGCGAAGGACGGACGAGAACGTTTTCCAGAGAAAGTGCAGAGAAGAGAGAAAATTTGATATGAGGGCAAAACGTATTAGAAAGAGAAGATAATCCCTTTTAAAGAACCGAATATCACTGCATTAATTAAACTACTAGTTGCGCGAGGACGCGTGTAAAAGAAGTGGGCCACGTGGAATCGTGCTCAGGGGTTAGAAGCAAGCAGTTATTTGCCACGACTTACCAAGTGGCAGTTAATGACTAATCGAGTCAAAACCATCTCAGGGCGCTTGACTCAGTAAGGCTAACGCCTCCATATCAGTCACCCACGCAATAACACGGCGGTAAGAGAAAGAAACATTAGTTTATTTATTAAAAGCCATATGGCATCTACAGCGCACCTAACGCTAGGCCACTAATCCTCATCAGGCTAGTACATGTCATAGTAAAAAATGTCATCATCATCCGAGAGCGGCAGACCTCCGTTGTAAGGAGGAAAAGGTTCGTCAATCCTTTTTTCCTGACCCACCAGCGCTGAGCTCAGCCCGTCCACAACGGTAGCAATCGTTGCCATAGAATTTGCGTCACAAAGAGAATCTTTTTCCAAGATAGGAGTGGCAGAAGGAAATTGTCCATTATTCTTTCGCGCAGGAAAAGCGTTAACCGCCTCAGAGGTCTCCTTCCTCGGCCTTTTGCGGCCCTTCCGACGGATTGGAGGCCTCCATGGGGGCGACGGAGGAGGTTGATCCGAATCGAGTGAAGTCGGAGGAGTCGGTGGAGAGTCACGCGCCACAGTATTGAGGAAATAAGAATCTACCATTGATTCACAAGCAATCCAGGAAAAGAAATAAAAAGAAGAAAAGTGAGCAAGAAAAAGGAAAGAAAAACCCCCTTTAAATAGTTGAGGCAAAAGATATCCCGATCTCTTTGCGTGCCCTTTGAAAGCAATAAGTACACCTGGAGAAGAACAATCATGATTACAGAATCTGATGAGACGCACGCGACTGTTTGATAACTGCGCCAATCAAAAGGCACCAAAAAACCGCCCAATCACGGGGAGTGTGGCGCAAGGAGTGATCGAGCAAGCATTTATTGCTAATTCAGGCACCAAAGCACTTCATTTTAAAGAAGACTCATTTTCGGTTGGGCTTATAGCAACCTGACTAAAGCTGCAAATAACAAGAGATCGAAGGAAGAAGACAGAGCAATAATTGAAGTGACATTTTATTTAATTATGGCCTGAATGGCCTAAGCGCTTAAGCGCGTACACAGGAATTATAAAAGAAAAGGGACAATGGTCAGGGGTCAAACATGAGACCCAGCATCATCATCCTCAAGAGCAGTAGGGATCTCCCTGAGAGCATCCGCCACTAAGGACAGTTCGGCGGAGGAAATCCTCATACCCTTCAAACAGCATACCAGCAACACCCAGCTTCGACTCGTTCTGTATAGGACTGAAATCCTCCATAGAAGCAGCTCCTTGTCTGGACAGCAAAGGGGTCATCATCCCCTGAAGTTCCAGGACATCCTAGGAGTTTTAGTCAGCATGGTCTCCAGGAAACCAATGTTGGACTCAACAAGGTTCTTAAGGCTGTGCGCCTTCGAGATTAAAAAGTTCTTCGTAAGATCATCCATATTCAAAAACCAGAGGAAGTGTGGAAACGGTCGTGAAAAAAGCAGCGCGACAAAGAGGCAATTTATAGGCTAGAGAAGAATGGCGATTGGAAGAAGCATATTTCTCGATAGACAAATCATCTCTACGTGTGAAAACCAGTTAATTTGACAAGAGTAAGGATGAAGCGGTAGCCCTTGGTAAACACTCAGGCTCATTTTTAGTTGGGCTTATGATAACAATACCCCTAACAACAAGGGCATTTTCGTCTTATACCCTGCGGTGGGGAAAAAACTGTCCCTACCGCCCCAACAGCTTCGGGGCTATCTCCTCTGGGATGGTCGACATCAGTGAGGGGGTCCCACACATCACACTGTCGCGATACAGGGCGTTATCCCATCCCAGGCCAAGCTAGGCATCTCGAAAGGAGCGTGGGTGTTACCTTGCCTAGGTAACGCCCACCCCCCATATGTATACCTGACACAGCGATAGTGTATCCCATCAGCGAGGAGCGTTAGCACCTTGTGACCGAGATCACTCAGAAATGCCCCATTTTTGCCTAAAAATACCTCCGCCACAAAGGAGGAAGGTAAGCCTAAGATTGCTAGCCAAAGCTCTGCTATTTTACACAATCATTACTGACTTAGGCATCGGAGTATTTACGCTGGAGATCCCCTCCGGCACTGTGCAGGTACATCGGACGCCGCGGATAGTCGACCTCCAGACTCATAATCCTCTGCTACCCTTCAGCGAATAGTCCGAATCTTATCAACGCGCATTGTGCAATTCTACCATGCGTAGGATTGCTTGGGTCTACTAATACACTTAGTACTAGTATTATAATTAATTTAATTAATTATTTCAGCTTTTGCACAAGTCAAATTCTTGTTTAGATAGTAGTTCTATTTCTCGTAGGATTTGTATTTCTTGCGCCTATTTAAGGCAGTCGCTTGGCTTAATAAAATCAGACTTTTTTTTCCCAACACTGAGTTAAATTTAAGTCTCGCACAACCTTGAATCCTTTGAGTCCGAACACTCGAAGAACCACTCAAGTAAATCGAAAGTTCACCCCTCATTGTTCGATTGCCTAGGTTGCTAACCAATTGCTGGTTAGAGGGTTAGGAGTTCGATCAAGATCCTCATTCGCGTAGCTGGGTTGGCTAGGCATCACGACTTAGCAGGGTCAGCGCACGTTTGGGTTCAATTTAAAGTATTTTCGCACGAAGTCCATCCTTGAACAACGATCGCAACAGGAGCATCGGTCTAAGCCTAGCAAGGATCGTATCAGTTGGTAGCGGAGCGAAGGCTGTTCAAGCTTGGTAAATTTAATTGCTTTCTTTTATTTCGATACATTCTTGAGTCAATTTACTCTAGTCCGAAGCTAAATCACCCGTCATCCATCTTGTTGTATTTTTGTTTTATATAGAGTCAAAAAAATAAAAGAAAAAAAGAAAAAGAAAAAGAAAAAATGTTTCAAGATTCGGGAAACAAAAGTATCAAGGAAACTGAAGGCAAGGCCGAAGAGAATGACATGACTACCCTAGATCTCCTTCTCCAACTCTTAGCCCGAATGGACAAGATGGAAGCATGCAACAACCCCAAGTCGGAGGAGCCATTGGATGAGAAGAAGAAGGCGACAACCACGCCACACATGACCCAAGTCCTAAACCCACAACGCACAGCTCACCTCTATGACATGGGACCAAAGGAAGACAAGCCAGGTCTATTTAATAATTTACCCGAAGGTTTTACTGGCGAGGGGAATGAAGACCGTCGTTTTGTGTTACTTGGGAATAATGAGGAGCAGCAGCGCACGCCCACACAAGCCCAGCGCATCAATACGGAGCGCCTAGCGCGTCGAGCGCATAGGCGAATAGAGCGCGAGCTCGAGTATGATGAGCAGTGGCACCAAGTGCTCCATATGCATTGGAATGATGCGTATGACGAAGATGAACCTGAGTTCTTTAGGCGCGACCGAGCTAATGAGCGGCGAGCCAGAGGAGAAGATCTAGTTGATGCTAATCTAAATAGCATCAAGCTCAAAATTCCATCATTTGATGGCAAGGACGACCCCGATGCATACTTTATTTGGAACCAGAAGATTGAATCGATCTTTTTACTCCACAATTATTCTGAAGAGAAGAAGATCCGCTTAGCAGCCGTTGAATTCAATGGCTATGCCATACACTGGTGGGAACAACTTCACAAGCTCAAGCGTCGAGCGAACACTCCACCCGTTCGGACATGGGAAGAGATGAAGCGAGAGATGAGGAGGCGCTTTATCCCAACGTATTTTCAGCGGGACCTTTATCAGCGATTGCAAGCTATGTCCCAAGGGACTCGATCAGTAAGCGAGTACTTCAATGAGCTAGAGATTGCACTAGCAAGAGCACAGATTGAAGAAGAGGAAGAGGCTACAATGGTGTGCTTCTTTAATGGCCTAAGCCGTGACATTGCCAACAAGTTGGAGCTGGTGTACTATGGGTCTTTAGAAGAGATGCTCCACATGGAAATCAAGATAGAGAGGTAGACCAAGGCTAGAGTCACCTACTCTAATTCGGGTTCAGCTGCGACTAAGGCACAAAGTTGGAAGAAGTCGCAATGGAGCAAGGAAGACAAAGGGGTCCGTGCACCACCTAAAGTCTTGCCATATGATTACAACGATCCCAGCAGCGGCACCAATCCTTCTAAGCCACACAACAGCAGTGCCAACACAGCACCTAACAAGCCCTCTACTAAAGATATAGTATGCTTCAAATGCTCGGGACGGGGACACAAGCAATCCGATTGCCCTAACAAGCGTTTTCTCTTAATACGCGAGAATGGTGAATTGGCCTCCGATGATGAGCAAGAGATTGAAAGGAACGATGAAGGCACTAACGAGGACAGTAACTCGGATGAGGTTGTGATCAACTCGTTGTCCTTAGGGACGAGGCGCAGTCTTAGCGCGCAAGTCAAAGAAGAGGCGCATAGAGACGAGCAGCGGGAAAACTTGTTTCACACCCGTTGCGTTGTCAACAAAACCGGGTGCTCCATGATCATAGACAATGAGAGTTGCACTAATTGTGTGAGCACAATGTTAGTTCAGAAGTTGGGACTGACTACCATACACCACCCAAGGCCATATTCGCTACAGTGGATGAATAATGGCAGCGCCATTAAAGTGAGCTAGCAAGCACTCGTCTCATTCGCAATTGGGAGGTACAAGGACGAGATTCTTTGCGACGTAGTGCCTATGCATGCGAGTCATATTCTGTTGGAATGACCGTGGCAATTTGATAGATCAGCCGTACATGATGGCCGAACCAACAAGTACAAGCTAATCAAAGACGACAATAAATACTCACTTGCGCCTTTGACTCCAGCACAAGTGTTCGAAGATGAATAATGGCTTGAGAAAGCCCATGCCGAGTGGGAAATTACTAAGAAGCTCAAGGAAAGCGAAGAAGAAGACAAGATTAGCCCAAGCGAAGTGAAGATTGGCGGGAAGAAAATAAGTCTCTATGCCAAAGGGAAGGATTTTCGGCGAGCACTTACCATGCGCAATTCAAATTGCGAACCAAGAAAGCCTTTGGTTCTACTTCGCTTCAAGCCCTACTGTCTCTCTTCTTCTTCATCTACAAATTCTGCCCCACCTATTATTTCCGAGTTATTGGAAGAATTTGCGGATGTATTATCCGACGAGATGCCTACGGGTTTGCCTCCAATCTGAGGGATCAAGCACCAAATAGATTTTATCCTGGGTTCCACCATTCCAAATCGACCAGCTTATAGAAGTAATCCCGAAAAGACAAAAGAGTTACAGCGGCAAGTGGATGACTTATTGAGCCGTGGGTATGTGCGAGAAAGTCTTTCCCCTTACGCCGTATCCATGATCCTTGTGCCTAAAAAGGATGGTACATGGCGGGTGTGTGTGGACTGTAGGGTAGTGAACAAGATCACAATCAAGTATCGACATCCCATTCCGAGGCTAGATGACATGTTAGACGAATTGAGTGGCAGCCAAATCTTCTCGAAGATAGATCTTATGAGCAGCTACTATCAAATCCGAATGAAGGAAATGGATGAATGAAAGACAACGTTTAAGACCAAGCACGGTCTTTACGAGTGGATGGTCATGCCTTTCGGCTTGACAAATGCACCAAGCACATTCATGAGGCTTATGAACCATGTGCTACGACGGTTCATTGGCAAGTTTGTAGTAGTGTACTTCGACGACATACTCATCTATAGCAAGTCACTTGAAGAACATGGCGCCCATCTACGCCAAGTGTTCTTAACCCAGCAACAGTTATATGCTAAGGTGAGTAAGTGCTCATTCGCGCTTAAGCAAGTCAGTTTTCTAGGGTTCATTGTGAGTGTGGAAGGCATCAAGGTTGATGAAGAAAAGATCAAATCCATTAGGGAGTGGCCTACGCCAAAGAACGTGAGTGATATACGTTCGTTCCATGGCTTAGCGGGCTTTTATAGACGCTTTGTCAAAGATTTCAACACTATAGTAGCACCTTTGAACGAATTGACCAAGAAGGGAGTGCCCTTCACATGGGAGCAGCCGTAGGAACAAGCGTTTCAAACGCTTAAAGAGAGACTATGCATCGCGTCTGTTTTAGCATTGCCTAATTTCGAGAAAGCTTTCGAAGTGGAATGCGATGCAAGTGGCTTTTATAGACGCTTTGTCAAGGATTTCAGCACTATAGTAGCACCTTTGAACGAATTGACCAAGAAGGGAGTGCCCTTCACATGGGAGCAGCCGTAGGAACAAGCGTTTCAAACGCTTAAAGAGAGACTATGCATCGCGCCTATTTTTGCATTGCCTAATTTCGAGAAAGCTTTCGAAGTGGAATGCGATGCAAGTGGCATCGGCATTGGAGCGCTTCTGATGCAAGAGAAGAGGCCGATTGCGTTCTTTAGTGAGAAATTAAAAGATGCACAACTTCTGTATCCCACTTATGACAAGGAACTGTATGCGCTCGTGCGCGCCTTAGAGGTTTGGCAACACTATCTTATGCCACGAGAGTTCCTAGTGCACACTGATCACCTTAGCTTGAAATATCTGAAGGGACAAGGAAAATTGAACAAGAGGCACGCCACATGGATGGAATTCATAGAAGCATTCCCGTACCACATTCAATATAAGCAAGGAAATGAGAATATCGTAGCCGATGCCTTGTCTAGACGGTATGCCCTCATCTCTTCTCTTAGTGCGAAACTTTTAGGGTTTGCGCACATAATTTCTCTCTACCCCCTTGATTCTGATTTTGGAGAGATCTACTCTACATGCATGATGACACATGGGTCTAAGTATTTTCAGCATGAAGGGTATCTGTTTAAGCATAAGAGGTTGTGCATTCCGCATTGTTTTATGCGAGAATTATTGGTCTTAGAGTCACACAGTGGTGGACTTATGGGACACTTTGGAGTTACGAAGACCCTTGAGATATTAAAGGGGCATTTTTATTGGCCACATATGAAAAGGGACGTGATACGCATTGTGTCTCGGTGTATTACATGTCGCAAGGCTAAATCGAAGGTTGCAAGCCACGATGAGTACATGCCTCTACCCGTTCCTTCGCACCCTTGGATAAATATCTCCATGGACTTTATGGTTGGGTTGCCGAAATCATGGAAAGGGAAAGATTGCATCTTCGTTGTCGTGGACAGATTTTCAAAGATGGCACACTTCATTCCGTGCACCACTAGTAATGACGTAAGCTACATCACCAACTTATTCTTCAAGGAAATCGTTTACTTACATGGGATGCCCTCAAGCATTGTAACTGACTGAGAAAGGAAATTTCTTGGCCTTTTTTGGCGAGTGTTATGGCGACGTTTGGGGACTAAGCTACTCTTTTCGACTTCTTGCCATCCTCAAACCGACGGACAAACAGAAGTATTAAACCGAACAATCGAGTCTTTATTGAGAGCGTTGGTAGGAAAATATGTGACCAAGTGGGATGATCAACTACCCTTTATGGAATTTACCTACAACCGAGCCGCACATTCTAGCACCGATTTCTCACCATTCGAGATAGTCTACGGCTTCAATCCTTTGACGCCGCTGGACTTAGCGCCTTTACCTTTGCAAGATGCCATGAGTTTAGATGGAGATGCAAAGGTAGCAACAGTGAAGAAGATTCATGAGCAGACTAAGAAAAATATAGAGAAGATGAATGAACGCTTGGTCCGCAAGAAGAATCAAGGAAGAACGACCGCATCTTTCAAATTAGGCGACTGGGTTTGGTTACATTTAAGGAAGGAAATATTTCCAGCCTTGAGGCGTCACAAAATTTCCGCAAGAGGAGATGACCCATTTTTTATCGTGGAGAAAATCAATAATAATGCCTATATCCTCGACCTTCCGAGCGACTATGGATCTGCAAGTACCACCTTTAACATCTCCGGTTTAAGTTTGTGTGATTGGGTGGAAGATGATGAGGAAGACACAGATTCGAGGACAAATCCTCTTGAAGAGGGAGGGACTGATGCTAACCCTAGTACGCATCGCACGCACGTCGCACCTTTACGCGTGCCCTTGCCGCCCCTTGGCCCGATGACGTGCCAACACAGCAAGCGCCTATCCAACCAGCTTTCTTTGTTACTACATGATGAGATTCAGTACGAGGCTACGCTGGATGAGTCAGCACTGCGCGTGCACACGCCGCGCTTAGTGACGCTACTAGTCCCGCCCAGCGCTCACGCTAGCGCCTAAGGAATGGACGCCTGAGCCAAGTCAGACTTGGGAAATATTTTCTGAGCTCTAGCTGAGTTACAAGATAGCTTCAATGGTCTAGAAGAGGCTGGAGGAGTTTCAAGTCAAACGCCCGACACGTTTGGGAGAATGGCCGAGCGAGTCAACGCATGCGCAAGTCCTAGCGCACCAAGGACTTCGACTTGAGGAAGGACGTGCATTGCACAATTCTACCGTGCGTAGGATTGCTTGGGTCTACTAATACACTTAGTACTAGTATTATAATTAATTCAATTAATTATTTCAGCTTTTGCACAAGTCGAATTCTTGTTTAGATAGTAGTTCTATTTCTTGTAGGATTTGTATTTCTTGTGCCTATTTAAGGCAGCCTCTTGGCTTAATAAAATCAGACTTTTTTTTGCCAACACTGAGTTAAATTTAAGTCTCACAGAACCTTGAATCCTTTGAGTCCGAACGCTCGAAGAACCACTCAAGTAAATCGAAAGTTCACCCCCCATTGTTCGATTGCCTAGGTTGCTAACCAATTGCTAGTTAGAGGGTTAGGAGTTCGATCAAGATCCTCATTCGCATAGCTGGGTTGGCTAGGCATCACGACTTAGCAGGGTCAGCGCACGTTTGGGTTCAATTTAAAGTATTTCCGCACGAAGTCCATCCTTGAACAACGATCGCAACAGGAGCATCGGTCCAAGCCTAACATGGATCGTATCAGTGGGTTAGGCAGAGTTGGTTGGTTGGGCCATCATTTACCATCCACCTATCAAATTGCCATAGGCGGCCAAGGATGAGGTGACTAGCGTCCATGGGGACCACGTCACATAACCGCTCATCTTCATAACCTCATAGTTTGAAGGCAACTAACACTTGTTCCTTTACCTTCACTTCACCGTGGTCATTAAACCAATGCAAGGAGTAGGGCTTAGGGTATGGTGATGTAGGCAATCCAAGCTTATGCACTAAGAAGTGGCTCGCCACATCTACTACACTCTCATTGTCTACAATGAGCGATGCCACTTCTCCTTTGATCTCACATTTAGAATGGAATAGGTTTTCCCGTTGTTCCTCACACACAGCGTCCTCATTGGCTTGAGAATTCAGGCTCCATCTCACAACTAGTGTCATAGTCGCCATCGGTATGACTTCCTCTTCACTACTCTCGGATTCTTCCTTCTCCCCTTTTTCCTCACCTCTATCCTCCTCACTCTCACTTGTTGTCTCATAATGGCCCTCTCGGATTACTATCACTCTCCGATTAGGACATTGGGAGGAAATATGACCTCTCCTGTGGCATTTGAAACACTCAATGTTAGAGGATAATTTTCTTGGCTCACTCAGTTTGGCACTAGGGTTGGATGGGTTGCTTTTGGTGTAGGGAGTGTATGGTTTTGGGTTGGTTGTCTCAGTTTTAGTGGGTAGAGAGGTTTTTGTGTCTTTTGGTGTGGGTTGGTCCTTGGAGTAGGATTTCCACGGGGGTCTAGGGTTTGGTGAGTAAGGTAGGGGTGTGTTTCGGCTTGGGTAGGTCTTCTTTTTCGAGGCCTCGTGCGCCTCCACCTTTAGAGCATAATGAAGCATAGGTTGTAATTGATCAAAATCTTTAAGCTCGAGTTTGTATCTAACCTTTTCATTGACATTATTGAGGAAACGTGCAATGGTGACCTTCTCACTCTCCTCGGTGTCGGTCTTTGTAAGAACCTCTTCCAAGTCATTGAAATATTCCCCAACTATTTTGGCACCTTGCCTAAAATCTTACAACATGTTTTGCAATTCCCGTTTGTAGTTGGCGGGCACAAACCTTGCTCGCATAACTTGCTTCATCTCCTCCCAAATAGAAATGGTATTTTCCGCTCCTCTCCCTCGACATACCTTCTCCCACCAACTAACGACGTAGCCATCAAATTCCATGGCCGCTAGTTTGCTTTTCTTGTCCTCGGAATAACGATGGCAATGGGAAATTCGTTGGATTTTGCCATCCCACTTAAGATACTTCGATGGATCGGTGCTACCCGTAAAGGTGGGGATTTGTACCTTGATCCCACTTAAGTTGTCATCAACCCTAGGCTCTTGCGGTCTTCTAAAATGCTCGCCAAAAGGTGGCACTCGTCCTTGCAGTCATCGTCCCTTGTCTTGCCTATCAAGCTATTCGAAGTCATCATTAGCTTCTTCATAAGTATCGTCATAGAACTCACGTGATTGGTAAGGTGTGGTGCTCGCATGATAATGAGGGATGATGGGGTGGCTGCTGGACGCTTGGTTGCGCTGCCTATTTCAGACTAGGGCCATACTGTGACCTTGTTGCACCGTTAGACCTTGCTTGCCCGGAGAGTACTTATCTTGGATTGTCTTCATTTGGCCTTCTGTCACGACAAGTTTAGGAGAAGGGACTTACTTTTGGGAACCTGTTGTGAGTACATGTGGGAAGCCTCGGTTGGCCGCCCTCTTGTGCTCCTCTTCCGATTGACCACCAACCTTATCTTTGCTCTCTCGGCCTTCTTCCTCGGTCTCACAAGCGATTTGCTCCTTGTACGGCTCATCATGAGACTTGAGGGGTAGTTTGTGGGGCGGAATAGGGGAAGAGGTGTCAGAGGACTTGCCCTTGACTGTTTCCTCTAGCAAGGCTTGGCGCGCATTGGACTTGGCCATAGCTAGCCTCATTTCAGCTAGGGAAGTAAGGATTTGGCCAAGGGTTTCGGCCGTTCTCCTCTTGCTAGACTCGGTACTAGACACACTTCGGTCCGACATTTTAATTCAAAGGTACCTGCACACTTCAACAAATGTTAGCGAAAAAACTCTCCCTCACGTGTTTAAATCACTCACAAAAGACAAGCTCACAATCGCTCAACTTCTAGCTTTCGTGTACCTGCACACTTAACAAAGGTTAGGAAACAAATTCTCTCCCTCGCGTGTTTTAATACTCGTGTTTTAAACACTCGAAAAATTTGCGCTCCCAAACCTCTCAAGTTCTCATATTCCAAATTCGTATGTTATACCACAACAACTAGCACTCTTTAAGCTCAACACAAGGACTCAATCAAGAAGGCTAGGGGAAGGAGTACAAGACAACTCGGTTTTGAAAGAAGACAATTTGGAAGATAGAACGAGTATACACTCTCCTTAACAAACAAACACAAACACACTTCAATTATTTTACACAAGTCAAAGAACTACACAAACGATCACAATACTCTTAGCGCCACTTTGCCAATTCTATTCTCAATTCAATATATTTTTTTTTTGAATTTATTTTTCTTTTCTTTCCTTTTTTTTGAAGTCAAGTAGCACAAGTGAAAATATGTGTGACAAGTAGTTCAAGTTGAAGTGTGTGTGACAAGTAGTTCAGATGTGAGGTGTATGACATGTAGTTCAAAAGAAGATATTTTGTGCAAAATATCTATGTGAAACTTCTAAGGGAAGCTAAGCAAATATCTAAGAGAAGACTTCTAGGTTAAGCTAGGTTAATACTTGGCTAAGAATGAAGCGATGTGGCCGGCCTTGTTGTTCATCAAAATAGGATGAACACAAACACAATATGTCTTAAGTAATCATTGGAAACAAGATCAAACCACCTCAAAATTGGCAAAACCTAAAAATTGCTAAAAACTTGTAACAACCTTTATAGTATCGAGGAAAATATTTCTACGGAAGAAAATTTAGTTTCTATGGATGAAAATTTAGTTTCTATGGATGAAATCTGATTTCTACGGATAAAAGTTACAATTTTTGAAAAGTAGATCTAGATGATTTCTATGGATAAAAAGATGAATACTCGCTCGGAGGGCAGCCAAAAGTTTCGCTACCACTTGATACGATCAAGCCTAGGGTAAAGAGACTCGATTGTATTTGAAGCTTTGGAGGATCTAGCCCGGAGGGAGATTTGTTCGGTAAGAATCAAGGAGAACGAATGGAGATGGATGCGGAATGAGTTGGATGCAGCGGATGGATGAATAACATGATTAAACTTGAAGAACACCAATAGAACAGTAAGAGATGCAAGCATAGATCTTAATATACGAAAATAATCAATATTCGGTTACAAGCTTTGATTTCCCAAAGAAAGATAGGGAGGAGTAATCTCACTCAAGCTATCTTTCTTAAGGAAGAAGATGAGTTTTAGGGTGAAAGAGAAGGAGAAAACTCACTTAACAAATTCACTCAACTAAAAACTAAAGGAAGAAATATGAAAGACATTAACTATTTATAGTTAAGAACAAAAAGACTTGAAAAGACAAGTGGGCGGCTAGGGTTATAGAGCTGGCGGTATGCCACCTGCTAAGGCCTCACTCTAGCGGTATGCCGCCAGCCTTTAAGCTCCCAAATAAAATGTCCATGCTGAGGCTAACGGCATACCACCAGACCTAAAGTTCCAAATAAATTGCCAGTGCCGAAGCTAATGGCATGCCGCTTGGCTCCTCTGCGGCCTAAAAACCCTAAAATTGCCCAAATTTCAAGGGCATGGGTGTGGGGTGGTTTCTTCATGGTGTGCAATCATTATGATGACCTTTTCTATGACTTGAGATGGCTCCTTACTTGTCTCAGCTTCAATCCACAAGGCTATCTTCACCATGCTACTCGTGATTGGCCCTTGCATAGGTATGGTGTCTCCGGCCTCGAGGTTAGGTGTAGGGGTTGTCGCACCCCCTTTTTCGTTGAAAACGAGTTTAGGATCGGGACGGGCCATAATGATAGACAAGCGTTGGACTCGTCTTAACATCATGCAACATGAAGTCGCCACCCTAATTTTGTAAGATTTAGGGAACCTAATCGATGGCATAAAATAAAACAAACTAAGGCACAATGGTCTAAACCAAAGAACGATGGTTCGAGGTCGTATTATGGACTTGGGAAGGTGTTAGGCACCCAAGTCACATCCTTAAAGAAGGTTACCGGTATGCGAGGTGTTTTTAGAAGATTTTTGAACATGAAATTTGGCCCTCTAAGGTGACGTTACATCTTAGCATTTGGGTCATGTCATTTCCGTTTGGGGGTTCGAGGGATGGGGTTACCATTTTGTCTCGATGCTAGAGCGAACGCTCACCTTTTTCATTGGGCCATGCATGACTTAGTTACTACGTGATCTATCATAGCTAAAACTAGCAAGGTACATTTTTATGAATATACGTAGGTTGGCATGGCCTTTGGAGCCATCATGCATATCACTTAACAAGAAAAACAGTTTATTTCATGTCATATGAACGCGAGTGATATAAACACGTAAGCATGTGAGATTGATTTTATTTGAGAGCAATTTTATATGTCATGCCTACGCGTAGGGCGGTTCTATTGCTACCTAAGTGGCCATGCTTACGATAAGGTTAAGGTTTTTGACCTTTGTGTGATCATACAAGGAAATGTTTTAAGGTAATCTTACCTTTTGGATGATCCCCGATCGATCCATCTCTTCAAAACCGATGTTAAATGACAGTTGACATACTTACATAGATATAAACAAACATACACGATTTTTAACTACTTAACTAATTATTACAACCCATAATTCATAATGAAACTACTTACCTAATTATTACAACTTGGAGGTCGGAATAATTATCTAAATAATTATTACAACAATTGAAATATCTAATTAATTACAACAAGTTGATAAAGAGTAATTACCTATTACAACAAGTGAAAATAAGCAATTAATTGTTACAACAAGTTTAGCAATTAATTATTGTTCCAAACATGCGATTTAAAATCATTGACGATTAATTATCATATACGAATGCATGAAAATGATGTTTTTAATTTTAATGGGCCGGGTTAGGCCCATACTTGGTTTTCTAATTTTTTGGATATCATGCAAGCAAAATTCTTACAGAAAACATTCAAATTAAATAACAGAAAGTAAAAACGTACTTTTTGATTAGTGATCCAAAATTATACCTACAAAATGAGGTTGTTAGTACGAACTTTAAAGATAATAAATAATAAAAGCACATACACCATTTATTTCATACAAACAGTCATGAAAATAAATAAATATATCATGTGGGCATTTCACAATTTTTACCTCAAATTGGCAAAACACATAGCAAATAAAACATCATGTAAAACATGTAATTTTAAATTCATGGTAAAATACATGGTATAAATTAAATAACCTCATACATAGCATAAAAATAAATAAAACAACACACATGTAGCAATTAATTTCAGCAAATTAAACATGTCAAGAACATACGAGCAATTAAAATAAATGGACGGAACCATACGAAAGCTTGAGATTGGAATTAAATAAAATGGACATATGGGCTTGGCCAAGCCAAGCCCATCAGATATTAAAACAAAGAAGGGACGGGCTGAAGCCCGACACCTTCTTCTTCCTCACGCAAGAACAGCCATGTTGGCTGTTCTTCTTCTTCACGTCGCCGGCCACCATGGCCAGCGACTCAAGCTACCAAACCGCCTCCAATACTACCCCAACCAGACCCAAACCAACACATACCATACCAGCAGTAAAACCATACGAAAACAGTAGACAAACATCAAGCAAAACAGAAGAAAAAAACATGCGTTCTTCTTCGGAAAACCGAAGCAACCGTGGGCAATAACAAACAACTATTCAACACAAAACTGACTCCTACCATGCAGGGAAGTAGAAGGACTATCCTACGAACAAAACCTATCAAGAACTAGCTCAAACCGTCCATGAACCGTAGGTAATTTCATCATGGCAAAATAATATGCATTAATGTCAATAATTCGTAATTAATTAGTTCGAGCAAAAGATGTTTAAATTGGAGCAAGAACAGACCATATAACTTGACAATCAAACATTTAAGACAAGTTTAAGCCATCAATTCAGTTCATACATGCATAAACGCAAATTATCAAGAGAGAGGTTAGAGAGAGAAAGCTTCGAACACTTACCTTAAACGCTTTCCTTTGCTCTGGTTTGAAGTTGATGATGAGTAGGTGCGACAACCCGTGCCCGCGAGGTGGTGAAGAGCTTCCTATTTATAGGCAAAAACCCTGGTTGAATGAGCTAAGTCGGTCGTGGTCTCCGACCGTGAGTGGAAAGGAAAGCAAGCAAGGGCGTGGTCCTCCAAGCCTCTGTAATCTATGTCCATCTGTTGAAAATAATATCAAGGGAACCATGCTAATTCGTGTCTGCTAGGCCGTCGGAGAGCCAATCACAAAGAAGGAAAACAAAACATGCATTAAAATGCATTAATTCCCATACGAACGGGATATTTTGGTACGAGCGAAGACGCTCGAGAACGAAAATAAATCCAAACCGAGGGAACCAAAGCGTACAGAAAAATAAGGCGATAAAAGTAATATTCAGTGAGAAAAATGTGAAAGCTGTTTTGACGTATTTATTTTCTTATTCGGAAATGTCAAAACGTTCGCGCGCAAAATAAATGTCCTTACGACAAAAATTGAACGAAACTGAACGAGGTGGCGCGAAAGAGAAAATTATCATGTAATTATCAATTAAAGAAATAGGGCGTTCGACCCTCGGTCTCGGACAACTTACTCGAGACCGATAGAAGTTCGGGAAAAGACAGTTAATAGTACGAAAAAATTAAAAAGGCATGAAATGACAAGAAAATTTAAACAAACTAGCCTAGGACAAAGAATCGACAGAAATTTGATCTAGACAAGCTAAAAAGTGGCAAAAACGCGAAGGTTGTGATGGAAAGTCAAAAATCGGGTAGCAACAGGGGTCATGAACACATCATCATAAGAATATGATTTATTACATTCATGAGATCTAATTGATCTTCCTACTTTTCAAATTGCATTCATGAACTATCTAATTGCTTATCAACATTATTCATGTCTACTTTAAATCTGGCCAATTTAGATTTAGATTTGAGTATTTATTGTCATTCTTTAAGGCTCTAGTAGTTATCGCTGAAAAGATACAGTAGACACCTAGTACGATTTCAGTTTAGTATTAAATCGGTGAGACTAGAGATAGTGAATGATTTAATTAAATTCCGCCTGACAAACGAGGTGTTTTAGTTAAGAGTTGTCTTCCCCTAGTCAAATATCAATCAATTTAGTAAACCCTTTAACCAGTAAACCCTTTAACCAGTAAGGTGCTAATGGGTTAGGATTATTTAATTGAGTGCTTCTTTTAAATAGTTTTAAACATGAGGGAAGTAGGAGACCCAAGGGACTTGGAATCTATAACAACTCTATAATTTAGGAATTAAATTTTTTGCATCAATGATCGAATGTTATGAATCATATTGCCTAGTTAGAATCTTTACTAGGAGTCTTTTTTACCACTGTTAAGACTCAATTTCATTTTCCTTGTTCTTAATTTTATTGTCCTTAAATTGTAAAACAACCCCTTAATTTTTCACCTAAGTGTAAAATCTAGTTTTCAAAAAATTACAAAGTTACACCATTTTTCTGAAGACAAACTTTTTTCCACTATTTACTGTTCTATTGTAAATAGTGTAAAGTTAATTTTTTTATTTAATTTTAATGAGTTTGACACTCAATCAAATAGCTACCAGTAATTTGGCATATTATTAATTATTTTTGACAAGCGTTGTTGTGGAAGTGGAACTATATAGCTAGTGTCCACTTCATAAGTGGGGAAACCAGATTTATAAATGCTGCACATCTTTACCAAGGATCCTACCTTGAATTCATCGTTTTGTGTTTCCTTAATTAAACCAAATATAGCATTTCTAAGATTCAAATAAGCAATAAGTATCTGCATACCCAAAAAAAAAAAAAAGGGACGCTCATTAAAAAATAATAAATTTTTTATTTGGTCAAATTTAAAAATATGGAGACGCGGGAAATCAAACCGCGTGCCTCTCTCGTCTCATGCGAAGCGAGCACTCTACCATAAGAGCTACGTCCCCTTGGTACAAAAGTAATATACTTGATTATTATTCTCTCTTCTTCTTCCTCTTTTTTTTTTTTTATTATCATAAGAAATATTAAGAAGATCACATCAACCTTTCAAAAGAGAAATCATAGGAAATCAACTTCTTATGTTAACACCATCATTTGATTTTTTTGCGTGTGGTAAATTTGTTGATAAAATCGATTTAATTATTGCCTCCCCAGAGTGTCGATTGTAGTGTGCGAGCTCCACGTCATGGGATCCTGATATTGCATCATAAAAAGCTGTATGGACAACTAGAACTCATACATATATAAACTTTTTAAGAAAAAATTATATCAGGTCTAATAAAAATTTATCACTCCTAAATCAGATTTTAATTTAGAGGGTCGGAGTTAGACTTTGATAAAATAGGTTCACGTAAAAACCAACTAGGCTATGTCCGTATAGGTTTTATGAGGGCTTTAAAATTTTAGGCTCGGCTCCTGCCTCAACCTTACTCAACAGTTCAATAAGAAAGTCTTAGTATCAATGTATATATTCTCCTTTTAAAATTTTAAATGGAGTTTTAAGGATGCATTCAAAATATTATTATTAAAGTGAATAATGATAATATTTAAACTTAATATTGTTAAATTAACTTGTTATTTCCTTTTTTTTTTTAAATCTCTCAATTCCTAAATGCAACATTATACTAGTAAATATCTCTCTGGGGGGTCACTAAATAGTGATTTCCAGTTGTTCTCCATGATCAGTAATCTAGTATACTTTAGCTCCAAAATTATAATTGTTCAATTTGGTGGGCGATGATGTCAGTCTGGTCTGGTCTGGTGGTGGGCGTTTTAGTTTCATGGGTAAACAACTATCAACAAAAAGATACACTTCACTAACTAAATCTTTCACTTAGCTCCCAAAAATTTAAATCCGTCTACATTAAATCAATTATTTTCTAAAAAAATTCAAATATAAACTTTTTCACATATAAAATTAAAATTTGGTGGATTAATGCTGATATGTTGTGGAATGTCACGATGCATTATTAGATGTACCCGGTACATATAACACATGGTTCGCCCATTCTTTTTCATTGGTCCAAATCAGCTAATATGAGACTCATTCTTTAATTAATAGCATAAAAAGTGTGTATGTTAAATTAATTTATATTATTTTGTTAGTTCTTTTGTTCCCGTTGAAATTGAAATTGAAATATTAGATCCAAAATATTAATGGAAAAATTCTGAATAATTGGGACTTTTTTTCTCTTCTTCCACTCTCTCTACTTAGGGATGATAATGGGTACCCATATCTAAATACCCGCCTGTAACTATACATGTTTGACCGGGTAATACCCATTTTGACCTACCCATACCCGAACTTATCATTTCGGATATAGTCGGGTATGATACCGGAAAATACTTGAACGGGTATAACCTATTTTCGAACCTATTTTTTGATATTTTTTCACTTATTGTAAAAAAGGGTATGATGGAAGAGGGAGTCGAGAGATGCGGAGGAAGAGAGGTCGTAGAGGTGGATGGTGTCGTCTGACGAGCTGGAGGCAACGATGGTGCTTGTTGTTTGGGTCAGCATTTATGATGTCGACGACGAAGCTGCAACAGAGGGTGGCGGTGGAGATGTGTGAGATGAATGAGATATTGATGTACGAGTTCAGGAGATCTAAGGCGGCGATGGAGGAGCTGAGAGGGGAGCTAGAGAGGTGGTGCGGCGACGACGGCATTTCCTAGCCGAGAGTAGAGGTTTCGAGGGTCGAGAACGACAATTTGGTGGGTTAGCGGATCAAAAACAGAGGCATTGGTGGTGATTGGGATGGTGATGAAGGTCAAAATTGAAAAGAGATAGAGGTTGATTTGGTCGGGAATGAAATTGGAGATCGGTGGTGGCGATTTGGAAGTTTGGATTGATGGGTTGGAGGAGGAAGCGGTGGTTTAGGGTTGCCGATTTGGTGGTTTGTTGAGCTGTTTGTTTTTTCTTTCTTTTCTTTCTTTTCAAAGGGTTGTGTATTGTGCCTAGACCAAAATCAAAACCAAAACTAGACAAGGGTGGTTGACTGACTTGGTCTCAAGTTTCTTTTTGTCCTTGAATTTACCAAAATAAATCTCATTAATTATTAACACATTAATTATTTTAATTATTTCAATTTGTAACTATATCCTTTACACAATTGATTTTTCTCTTCTATTAGATGGTGGCAAAATATCTTCAACAGAATACGCTACTGCTTTTAAGGATTGGGATCCAGATACAAGTACTTTAAGTACTGACAGTTGATGGATGAGTTTCTACAGGAGTTGATCTTTACTTTACATTTTTGTATGTATATCCCCCCTATGAATATGGATGCTACCTTTAATTTATTATGATATGGATTGATGCTCTTTTTTTTTATTATGATATATCCAATCTAACTACTATGTTGAGCCAAAATAGTAAAATACGAGCCAAAATGGTAAAAAATATGCCAAAATGATGAAAAACGAGCGAAGACGGTAAAAAAATGAGCCAAAATGGTTAAAAAATTAGCCAAAAATGTTAAAAAATTAGCCAAAACAGTAAAAAAATGAGCAAAAGTGGTAAAGAACGAGCCAAAATGGTAAAAAATGAGCATAAATGGTAAAAATTGAATCAAAACGGTAAAAAATGAGTCAAATAATAAAAAATAAATCAAAATAGTAAAAAATAAACAAAAATGGTAAAAAATGTGTCTAACTGGTGAAAACGAACATAAGTAAATTTTCACTTATTTATAAAAAAATAAAATAATTTGGTGAAATAATTAGATTAAGTGAAATAATAAATAAGTAAGTGTAATTACATATCCATTACATAACCAATTGGGTATTGGGTATATTGAGTATGAGTTATAATGGATATTTAGTTTTGGGTATGAGTTGGGTATTTACCCATACCCGTCCATATCCATTTTAACATGTTCATACCCGCCCAATTACCATCCCTATCTCTACTGTATGCTTTCAATATGAAATATAGGTAATTGGGAATTCTTTGAAATCAACAAATGTATAATTTCGTTAGTTTCCAATGATAATGGTAGCAGTAGAAAGAATCTGGGTAATTGGATGGATTGTAAGTACTCAATAGCCATTAATTGGGTGATGATATTTCTTCTTTTCTTTTCTGTTTACTCATCTACTCGATTTTCATTAAATTGATTTTCCTCTATCACGAACATTTTCTTGTGACAAATATGGTGAACAAATTTGGCTGACCAATAAAAAAAAAGTCAACTATGTGTTATATGCATCGAGTATGTCTAATATATATATATGCATCGAGTATGTCTAATATATATATATATATTTTTTGGTACAATGACATTGCCATAGACCCTAGTTTCAGATTTTTCTCAAACCTTTAAAGTACTTTTAAGGTCATATTTATGCATACAACTTTAAAAAAAAAAAAATACCAAAATATTGTTACATGGTTTAAGGTTATCTCAACCTTGTACTTTAAGATCAGCATTCATCCACCGTTTCCTAACTTCGTGGGTTAGAAAAGTCTAAATTAAAAACTTTCAAAAATTATTGGACATAATTTTCACGAATTTAAACTATTGAGCTAAAATAGATCAGATTAAGTAAATGATGAAGTAAATTATAGCAAGATTTTTTTTTGATAGTTTACCAAGTTTTATCTGTATATAGGCCTACAGCTGCACAAACAACAATTACAGATTCTATTGCTCGTACAATTGCAAAAGATCGAAAAACTAGGCTGTCAACTTTTACCAAAAGATGGATGGGATGGGATCATGGAACCCTTTAATTGTGAGTTTAGTACGTAAAAGAGAATCGATTATCAGTAAATCCTCAAATCCGGGGTGAAGATAATTCTATAATCTTGACCTTTAAAGGGACAGGTGGCCACACTGCTACTGTACCTGCAAGGCGCCGGAGGGGGTCTCCAGCGTAAACACTCCGACGATCAAGTTAACATACATAGTGATCAGTAAGCAAGGTTGAGAGTAAATTTTGGTAGAGTATGAGCTAATTTTTTCTTATCCTCCCTTACTTGTCGGGAGGGGGGGGGGGGGGGGGGGGGAGGGTATTTATAGGTGAATGAACCCCGGTAGCTAAGGAAAGCTAGGATTCCAAGTTGTGAGTTGTGGACCATGCTGGACCGGATGGCGAGGACCTCCTCGTTGACGTTGACTACCCTGATAGCACTGCGTGTGAGATACCGGGCAAGTAGAATCCGGCCTGAGATCCTGAGCTAAGGACTCCGGGCGTGTAACTCTAGGCCCTTAAAAGACTAAAATGCCCTAGGGGTCTGTTTTGGATTATCACAAGCCCAAACGAAAACAAGCCCGAGTGTTTACCAAGGGCTTCATTTCGCCAGAAACTTCTCCACCTTGATCCTTGCATTTAACTTTGCATCTCCCTTTTCTGCCCACTTGGCACATCTTTCTCTGCCCTCTTGACACATTTTTAACCATTTGACCCATCAATCTTTGTGCACTTGACACATGGAGAATTCTTAGATAACTTCAGATATTACTTTTACTACTTTCACCACCGCTTCAAAGCATTAAAGTAATCTTTTCCCCAGGTGATAAGTTATGCGCCTATAAATCAGCTATTTCTCTCTTTTAACTCTCCTTACCAGTCAACATTTCTCTTCACACTCTTTTGTCGACTTACCACCTCTTCTTTTACCATGGAAACTCCAATTATTACATATCTTTTGTCAACCGCTTCATTTGCAGATTTTAGTGCTTCTTCAGACATTTCCGTCCTGGAACGCATGATAGGTGACATTGATTTAAACATTGCCCAACTGCGATGTATGCTCAATCCTTTAGTGGCCCGACAGGAATTGACATATGACGGGGACGATAACGCTCTGGAGATAATCTGCAGGACCACCACTTGTATTTCCCACATTCGCTTAGCTCTCAGTATACTGAAGGGCAGGAGGAATTTGCTGGAATGCTGCTTGGAAGAAGCAAAAGCTTCTTCCATTGAGATGACTTCTATCCTTGCTTCCTTAAAGGAAATCCCTCGCTCCTCCTCTATCAATGATAAAGATGATAATGATGACCTTCCTTCCTCCTAAGTAGCATTTTCTACTTCTTCCTGTCATTCCTTCCTTTGTACATGCCGTTTTGCTTGTAGTAATGTAATGTAAATAATGTCTTAAAACTCCCAGTAGTATGCATGAATTCCGGTTGTAAAATATTATCTACTAGATCCGGTTTAATCTTTACCGGCCTTTATCTTGTAAATATACTCTGCATGACGACACTCTGTATCCTCCTGTTGCTAGGAAACTTATATATTCTGGAAAACTCTCTCCCGCTCTTCCTTCCAGTATTCCTGAATCTTAATTGCCTTTCTTCCAGTGTTAGCGGTAAGTAATAATGACTCCAAAATGCCTCACTTCCCGAAAAATTAATCATGACTCTCGATTTTCCAGACGAATGACTCTTAATTTCCCCTAACCTGGAAAACACCGCATTTTCCTCCAATCAGCAACTCTGATTAATGGAAACACTTCTTGCTTGTCCTTACAAATTAATAGATAAATTAATGCCTATAAATACTCAGTTCTCTCTTAATCAACTCAGTTCTTTCTTAATCAAAACCCTTCCATTTATTCGCACCTTCTTCTTTCTCAACAACATTTCCTTGATACTTCTTCAATTACTTTTCCTTCCTCATGAAGCCATACAAATGCCAACCCAAGAAGAAATATCCCAAAAGGAAGATATTTAAACGTCGTCCTAAAGTGTCAGCTTCCGCAAAGCTTAAGTCATTCGAAGAATTCAAGAAACAATTCTTTGATACGTTCGACACTCCTTTTGATTCAATTCCTCCAATCCCACAGGGAAGTAATCTTCTTGCTCCTGAAATTCCTCCACCAACAAACATCAAACCAACTTCTCTGCTCCTCAAAAAATGAAAAGGCGGGAGTGAAAATTAGGAACCAGAAAGTAGCAGTGGTAATGGGATGAACAAGAAGAATCGACCAGAACCACCCTCTCCCAAGTAGGAAATGATGATGGATTGGTGGGATGAGACCCTTATCCCCGAAGGAGAACCTTTCATCCCTTCTTCCCTAATTGATGAAGATTAAATCCTCTACAAGTTTTCTGTATCACATGTAATATGTTTCTATGTTCCTCTATTTTCGCGGTATAACAAATATGTGTAATAAGCACTATGTTTCTTATTTTCCTTAAATTTCTTTGTTTCTCTTTCTTTACTCCTTTTACCAAACGAGGACCACTTAACAAACTACTTCCAAAGTACACTATAGATGAATCTGGAGCTAGCTCATCCGGAGTGCAAGTAACTGAGTTCCACTTAACACGAATCCGACCTGGGTTATACTGGATACGAATCCGGTTTATCAAAATGAATCCGGTGTACTACTAGCAATTAATGCGTCCCCAATTTATTTTTAATAAATCTATATTCAAATTTCAAAATTTTCCTTCTTCCCACGAAGAGTCCCATCATTTAATTTCTACTCCCTATTTTTCATACGTGTCCGTAAATTCCTCACATTTATCATTAAAATCTACAAGGAAATTTCCTTTTTCTCCATTTTCCTTACCAACCGCTCTGCTCTTTGTTATCCATATACTTTTTCAATTCCTTTATCAACCAGTTCCAATTTCTTGCAAGGATTTCACAACCGCGATTCCGACTAAGTGACTTTTTCCATCATATTTTATTCTTTGAGGTACTCCATTTTTACTTTCTCTTTCTTTTCTTCCTTCTTTTTCTTCTCTTCCTTCTTCTTCTAGATCTATTATTATGCATCCCTCTCTGTTATTTCCACACCCACAGGGTCCTCTAGATCCCATAATAAAAAATAACCCCAGTGTAATCACTGACGATATCCCCTTACAACATGAAATAGAGCAGTGCAAGATCTCTATCCTGATTAGTTACGCCCTTAGAGTGGCAAGTAAAACTCTCTGATTGCATAGTCCTCTAAAAGGGACTCGTAGAACCTTATACTCCTAAATTTTTTCATGCGGTTTCCGCCTTCCTCTTCATACTTTGATTCTTGCTATGCTGACTCAATTTGACCTATGTCCCGCACAAATAACTCCTCATTCCTGGGCCGGACTTTATGCTTTTATCCGGATCTGCCAATTGAATGATATTACCTCTCCTTCTCTTTCCTTGCTCTGCCGCTTTTTCCAAAGGATTGACATCATTACCCGCTTTGATGACTCATTCGCCCAACCAGTTGTGGAAAATTTCTAAGAATTTGACACAATGGTAGCAACAATAGAGGCGAGCGAATGAAAAAATAGATTCTTTATTATTGATCTACCTAGATGCCTATGGCGTTCTGGTTTTAACCAGAAAATCCCCAGTAAAGATTGGAAGAAACCTACTTGGCTGGGTCGCCAAGATAGTTCTCATGTCGCAACATTACTGGGTGTACGGATGCCTTTTCATACCCTTAACTTTGCTAGAGACATGCCCTTGAATGAATGTGTTGTGGGTAAGTTTCTGCCTTTTCCTTTTTTTTCTCATCTTTTGTTTCTTAACTTGTTCAGCATTTCCTTTTACAGAAATTGTTGAAGAACTGCAACAAGAACCCTAACAGTCTCCCACAGAAATTGTTGACTTACAACAACAGGCTGACCTAGGTGCTTCTTCTGGCCCTAATACCTTCCGGACTATCGACAACCTTAGTCCGATTCACGTGGCTTTACGGACCACTCTTCCCGTCAAGAAAAGAAGATCTAACAGAGCTTCTCCAAGTTTTCCTCACACTTGGCTATCCTCCCATGAACAAGGTACCAGTTCTTATTCCGGGTCAATAAGAACTTCACCAGTATTTGAGGCAAAACCTGAGTTTGATAACGTTCCCTCTGAACGCGTCTATATTCCCCTACAACCCGTAGAGTCCGTCCTACCTCTACCTTCTTCTCCTTCTGACGACATGGACCCTGAAGATAGCCTTCGTCAAGCTTCTAAAGCTCAAAGGCTATTGCTAAAGGGAAAATGAGAAGCCTTAGTAGCGGGACGCAAGATAGGTCCCCCCTTGCATGTCCTAAAAGGTCCACATTTTCCTAATCTGTCCAATCCATATGATGCTTAGAAGACCTTAAGTGAAAACGCATCTGGTGAGCCAGCATCAAATCCTATTCCGAAGAGTACGTCCATTCCGGTCGAGATTCCTGCTAAGCCTCCACTAACCTCAATTCTAACAACTCTTCCGGTTTCTCCTTCTCTCATTACTTCCTCCATGCCGGTTTCAACAATTGTCTCCTAGACTCCGACCATAATTACTCTTACTACTACTGCCAAAAATTCTCCTACTCTATCAACCATTAATCCATCTACTGCAAAGGCCTTCTTAGAGGGTCCCCGACCATATATTGAAATCGGAACATCATCCTCCTCGGGAATCCCTTCACTGGTTCTTCCTCCTGAAGCAGAAGAATTAACTGCCTTGACCCCTGAAGCTCATGACCTCCAACTCCAGAATGATCTTCTCTCTATCTCACGAAGGTTGCGCTATCTCATGGAGATGAACAAAACCAAGGTACTCCATTTGACCAATACCATTGATAGCTACAAATCACAGCTTGCCCGGAGTCAGGCTAGAACTCAAAAGGTGTTGCAACTCTAAAACCGCGTTCAAAAGGAATTTGATGATTGTCGGGCCAAAGAAAAATGGAAACAAGCCTGGATTGAAATCATGGAAGTGAAATTAGCGATGAAAGAGAAGAAAATTCTGTCGCTCCAAGAAGAAATATCCGCCAAGGATGAAGAACTGGCCAAAGTTCCTGGTAAGATTGAGTGGTGGAAAAAAAGAATCACGCGAGCTATGAATGCGGGGTTCATGGATTACTATGGGCAGATCAACTTCGACCCAAGGGTGATTTCTGACTATACCCACAGAAGGGTGAATGCCATCGATGCTAACAAAGCGGGATTTTCCTCGTCCGAGGAAGAAACGACAGATAACGAAGGCGACATTGCTGAGGATGCCGAGGATGATGAGGATCCGTCTACTCCTGAGTTACCAGAGAATGAGAATTCTGAAGGTATGGACATTGATCCTCCCAGAACGGAAGAGGCTATAAGTTCAAGACCAGTAAACCCAACTGAGCTAAGCTCAGAAATTCCTACTCCTCTTCTTGCAGCACCCTAGCCTTAATTTTGTATTCCTTTGAACAATTTTAATTGATGTATTATTATTTAGAATTTTAGAACTTGAAAACATCTTCTTAAAATTACATATTTTCCCCTAATTCACACTCTCATTAACCCATTGAGTCAACATATAAAATCAAAATTTTGAAAAATGAGCAAAAAGATAAACCCAGTATCTGGGTTTGAATCCGGTATCCGGACTCATCCGACTTTATACAAACTCGAATGCACGAAGTAATTTTAAAACCATTCCGGTGAAAACTAAAGCTTCCGGTGAGGAAAGACTCTTTGGACAAAATACTAGATTTTAAAAGAAATACCAATAAAGGAAAACTAGAAAACGATTTCAATTTCTTTTAAAATATTTTTCTCTTTCCCATACTTCCCACTAAAAGAAATATTCTATCCTTTTTTCAGAGCATTAAATGCTTCAAAACCCCTAATAAATGCGACTAAGGAAGAAATGATGACTAACACGCATGACTCTTATACGCATAATTATACTCTTTCGCATACGCCTCTTTCTTTTCCTTTGACTCGCCACCTGACAAACGGTGGGTAACCGGACCATCGCATCGCCTAAACGTCTTAGGGTTATAAACTATTAATATTATTTCTTTTACCTCTTTCTATTACGCCGCTCTCGTTTCCTCTTCCCAGAAAGTCTTTTACTTTCACTCATTCTTCTTCCTTATTTCCATTCTAAATTGTCTCCTTCCCTCCTTCTTCAATCCATTCACTATGTCTAATGATAAAATTGCTAATCCTCCAGAATCTGATGAAAGCCCCGCCAAAATTTCCAGATCAGGCATCAGGCCTCCAGGACGAGGAGAAGAAGAAATTGAAGAAATCATCTCAACCATTCCCTCATTAACCACCCTTGAGGAAGAATTAAACAGGTATCAGGCAAAATTCCCAGCAGGTTGCACCCTTCAACTTGCTCCTAATGATATTAGATTAAATAGTACTTTGGGGGAGAACCAACAAGAATGTTCTTTTTTGGTTTCCAATTTCCCCTTCATCCTTTTATGGCCAAACTATTGTCTACCTTCAATTTGAACCCTGCCCAGTTCAGTCCAAATACTCTTATATATTTGTACTCCTTTCTTCATCTTTGCCAATATAAAAGCATTTCTCCTACCATTTCCCCACTACAATACATATTTCGCATATACAATCGGAGGGGTTTAATCTCACTGTCTCCCCGCTACAATGATGATTCTCTAAAGGGTTATACCTGGAAACACTACAAGGTTGACTCTTCACAAGTCAAATGGAAGAATAAGTTTTTTATCCTCAATTCTCCCACTGCTCTATGGAGATCCGGATGGAATCGTGATCTCATGGAAGGTGACTGGGTTAGGTCGGATCCCCTTCCCGATAGAGAGCGTGGTTTTGTCAAACAATTACTTCAACTAGATACGGTGTTCTACACCCGTCTTCTAGCAATCAGGCTGCCCATCGATAAATGCTGACTAGGTGAGTCTTCTCCTTTCTTTCAATATTTAATTTTACGAATATAATTACAAAATATTCTGAATTATCAACACGCTATAACTGCCTTGCAGCCATTGATCCTAACTGGGTTCTAGAGTTCATCCGTAAGCGGACCCGTAATGAACGAAGACTTCAATCTGAAAGGATCAGCATTACTATTCCTGAGGAACCTCCATCCAAGAAAAAGAAATCATCCCCCAGTCACACTGGCAAGGGCAAAGTTCTTGGCCCAATGGGTAAGAGTAAAGGCAAAAGAAGTCATCCAAAAGCTTCTAATGCTATCAAGCTCATTGGCTCGACATCTACCGCCTCTGAGACACCTAGGGTTCCTAGTCCTGCAACCACGGTGAGTCCTTCCACCGCTAGGATTGCGGACGAAGAGATTGAAGATGTCTCCGGGGCTGATGCAGTACTACCAGGAGACTCCACAATAATTGCTCCGGAATCCACTACCACTGTCTCAAGCGATCATTCCGAGGAGACCGTCATGCCTGACATTAGCATTCCAGAAACCCAATCTCATATCTCTCAAGCCCCAGAAGCCCCTCTTCAAGACATTCCTCACAGCTTTCTTTCAGATACTCAGGTTTGCTTTCTTTATCACTTCTTATTACCTCTTTCCCTTTCATCAATACTTAGTCTTTTTAATCTATTACATAGGAGGTTACCGTAAATTTCGACGTAGCTAACCCTCCTGAGAATCCAGAGCATTTTGACAACTTCTTTGCTATCTATGAGAAGGGAAATACATATGAAGAGCCTTCCGGTGGGCAAGAAGAGCTAGCTGATGGCGGGACCTAAGTTGTCATTACAACTGATGATTACGAAGTAGCAGATATGTTGACAACCACTGTCACTGCTGGGCCCACCATCTCCATGCCTCCTTCTCCATCATCCACTCCATCTAAATTTCCAAAAGGTTCATCTTGTACTCATCCGCCTTCCCCTTTCTACAACAACAGAAGCCAATGCTGGTACATCCTCCTTACTTCCTTCACTCTCCACTACCGTCATTCCTCTTGTTCACTTTGTCCTTTCTTCTTCTGAAATGGTCATAACTGAGGGAGCTTCCCCTACTACTCGCACCTTGACAGCTAATTTAAGTGCCCTAGAATCTCCAAATCCGGCCATCAACTAGCTGAGTTTGAACTTATGCACTCCAGCTACTGAACCCTCAACTCCTCCAGAGGAAAAATAGGTCATTCTATCTCAACCAGACGAGGATCAAATTTGCGCTTTGCAATCCTTTCTCTCCTCCGCTCTACATCACTCTCGCAACTTATTGAGCTATAACCTGGAAATAAGAGCCTCTCAAGACAAAGCAATCCAGGAGTATGCCAAAAAAGAGGAACAACTTCACGCTCTCCAAAAGGCCTTTGAAACAGCTAAAAAAAGAGAGCAAGATTGCTTAGCAGCTAAAGAAGCTACAAAGAGTACACTACGAGAAACTTTACAAGAGCTGGAGATTACCCAACAAAATAAAGGTCAATACCGAGCCAAATATGAGAATATTTTGACAAATCTGGAGATTGCTCAAAGAGGTGAAGCCTGCTATCAAGCAAAATATGAAGCTTTATCGAAGAAAGTCAAAGAAATGACTGAGCAGATGACGAAGGACAATGTGGAAAGAAATGATTTAAAAATATCACTAGCGGATGAGCAAGAGAAGAATGCGGTTTTAGAAAAAGAATTAGACCATGCATGGGTGAAAAATGCGGCCTTTGATAAAGAGATGAGCCTGACCAAGAAAAAGTGCAATTGGTTTTTATGGCAAGGGGTAACAGCGATGACAGAGGCTTTTGTACAACACTATGGGAATGAAAAATTTGATTCCTCTACCATTTCTAACTTGATGAAGCAGAAATTGCTTAAGAAATAATTGTATCAGTATATTAATAAAGCAACATATAATTATATATTGGCATATTATTGCATATTTTCGTCATGTCAATTTCAATTGCTTATTTCTTTAAGCATCTTATCCTAGCTAGATTTCGAACAAGTCTAGCCTCTCGCTAACCCATAACCACCGTTACTTGAAAACGGAATGGGAATTAGGAGGAATTTCAAGTATTTCATCATAGTTGGCCGTTCGGATGGGCGCAACCTCTCACTAACCCGTAACCACCGTTACTTGACAACGAAATGAGAATTAAGAGGAATCTCAAGTATTTCATCATAGCTGGCCGTTCGGATGGGCGCAACCTCTCACTAACCCATAACCACCGTTACTTGACAACGGAATGGGAATTAGGAGGAATCTCAAGTATTTCATCATAGCTGGCCGTTCGGATGGGCGCAGCCTCTCACTAACCCGTAACCACCGTTACTTGACAACAGAATGAGAATTAGGAGAAATCTCATGTAGGAATTTCATTCTTTATTTCTTGACAGATCTCGGAATGCGGAGCCACCCGGACCGGTATGCGACTCGGTATTACATAGGCATTACGTTCTCGCTCCCGGATTTGTTTGCAACGATCGGTCTGGGGCATACCTCATTGTCATGAGTCGTCTGATCAGGACCGGTCCTCATACGGATAGGTATTTTCACTCCCAGACGTTGTTCTTGATTTCCCCGGAGCGTGCCTCAACGTCCCGATCTGCCTCACATTAGCACGGTGTCACACGGATACGTATTTTCACTTTCAGGGGTGCCAGGGCGTGCCTCATCATCACGACCCGACTTTCATTAACACGGTGTCTCATGGATAGGTATTTTCACTTCTGGTGTTGAATCTTTAATATTTCCCCGGAGCATGCCTCAACGTCCCGACCCGCCTTACATTAGCACGGTGTTGCACAGATAGGTGTTTTCACTTTCGGGGATACCAGGGAGTGCCTCGTCGTCATGACCCGGCTTTCATTAGCACAACGTCGCACAGATAGGTATTTTCACTCATGGCGTTGGATCTTTAATAAACCAAGGCGTGCCTCAACGTCCTGACGCCGGACTGATCAAGACCGACCATCACACGGATAGGTATTTTTACTCTTGGTATATTCTTGTTCTCATCTATAAAATAGGAAGAAAAATAACATAATTTATTTTAATGTGGTTCAGCATTAAAGCCTACGTCCACGATATTAGTTATTAGCACATGGAGATTACAAAATAAACGTCAGCTCTAGAATGATATAATTTCAAATGAGCTATATTCCAAGAACTAGGTAACGGGGTACCATCCATAGTCTCCAAATGATAGGCTCCTTTGCCAATGACATGGGTGATCCGGTACGGGCCTTCCCAAGTGGGACTAAGCTTTCGCATACGTTGCCCTATAGATCTCTTATCTCGCAATACCAAATATCCTATCTTCAATAGACGTTCATTAACTCGACGATTATGATATTTTGCCATCTTTCTTTTATAATATAATGCCTTCAAAATGGCTCGTTCCTGCAATTCAGGCAACAAATCAAGATTAATTCGCAGTCTGTCCTCATTTCTTTCTTCATTAAAATACTTCGCTCGCAAACTTAAGGCTCCAATTTCCACCGGCGTCACAACTTCTGTTCCATAAGTCATCGCAAAAGTAGTTTCTCCTGTACTAGCTTTAGGAGTAATCTGGTAAGCCCACATAACATATGGCAACTCTTCTGCCCATCGCTTATGAGCTCCTTCTAATTTTTTCTTGATTCCTCCAAGTATGACCCAGTTAGTCAACTCTGTTTGACCGTTGGTTTGTGGATGCGTTACTGAAGTAAACCTTTGTTCAATCCGGAATTCTAAACAACGCTCTCGAAAATAGCGACTGGTAAACTGGGTCCTGTTATCACTAATTAGAATCCGGGGCACCCCAAACTGAAATATTATCTGATTCCGGAAAAATTGCCAAGCATTATCCTCCGCCCAGCTTTAGCCTCCGCCTACTTAGTAACGTAGTCCACTGCAACAATAACGAATTTAAGTTGAGGTGTGGTTTTTGGGAATGATCCCAAAATATCAATTCCCCACTTAGCAAAGGGACATAGGCTGACAATCTCAGCAATCTCAGTAGCAGGCCTCCTTGGAATTTTAGCATATTCTTAGCACTTATGACAAGTTCAAACAAAGTGGTCACAATTTCTACGAATCGTAGGCCAATAGAACCCGGATCTCAAGACCTGTGCCGTCATGGTAGTTCCAGAAGTGTGTAGGGGTGTAAGAAAACCGAACTGAACCGGAACCGGAGCATTTTGCACCGAACCGAACCGAACTAAAAATTTTCTTGTTCAGTCCGGTTCTACTCATAGCAGAACCGGAAATTTATGGTTCTATCCGATTCTACTCCTACCAAAATCTGTAAACCGAACCGTAGAACTAGAAGAACCGGTATATATATTTAAGATGACGCTTTGCTTCAGTGGCAAAACTATTGTTACCCTTTTCAAAGGGAAGGGGATTCCCTCCCCCTTCCCCTTCCCTCAATTTTCATTTTCTAGGCTGGTCTGGGCTTGGTTTTCAGTTTCTTGGCTTGGCTGGGTTGTCTGGCCCATTCAAATATGTTTTTTAATTAATTATATTATAAAAAAAAAACCAGAACCGGACCGACCTGTTCGGTTCTGTCCGGTTCCAGGCCCATTAGAACCGGACATTTCCGGTTCAGTCCGGTTCTAAGCCCAAAACCGGACCGGTTACACCCCTAGAAGTGTGTAATCCGCAAACTCCCTCATGTATCTCTCTCAACGTATACAACCCTTCCTGTTCTGTGATACATTTTGCTGCTAGATGAGAAAAATACCTTCGCAATAATTCACCTTCATAATAAGTACACCGAGCAGCTTGTTTCAATACTTTAATCCTTTCGTCCATATCCTTTGGGAGCACATCATGCTTAAGAAACTTGATTACAGGAACTCGCCAGTCAACCTCTTCTTCCTCAGTACATAGAGACAATTGTTCTTCCATAAAAGAGGGTACAAATTTTTTTTCAAAAATGACATCAGTCGGGATAAAAGCGGCAAGGTCTGCAGCGAGTTTGGCTAATTCATCTACTTCTGTATTGTCATCCCTGGGAATATGCTTTATACAGATTTAGTTTCCTTCCCCTTTACTCTCCGCTAATTGCTGATGCACTTTGGCCAAATATTGAGACATTATTGGATCCTTAGCCTGGGAATTGCCAAGAACTTGATCCACGACCAACTTTGAATCACCATAAACCATAAGCTGAGTGTCTTCTATCATCTCTAAATGAGGCAAGGATTTGACAGATAACTCCTTTCCAATGCGTAATCCGGCCAACAAGGCCTCATATTCCGCGGCATTATTAGATAAGGGTTTTAAGATCCTCAAAGCATAACGCATTCGTATTCCCTCAGGTCCGGATATAAAGATTCCGCCCCCAACCACATCCGGCCCTTTGGCTCCATCAAGCACCCACTGGTCACCATAAGTGTTCGTGATAAGAGTCTGAGATATACTGAGCAGGATTGGCCAGTGTAGGTCTGATCGGGAACACTGTTCCGGGGTCTTCGTCACCTGCAAAGTGCCGGAGGGGGTCTCCGGTGTAAACACTCCGATGCTTAAGTCAGTATGAATGGTCAAAATGGTAGGGGTTCAACACGTTGTCTTAAGCTTACCCTCTTCTCTAGAAGGGTGGGGGTATTTATAGGTAAAGGAAGGAATGTACCGACAGGGGGTAGGAGCCATCCCTGGTAGATGTCGCTGGAGTGATATGGAGTGACGTCATGCGGGATGACGTCATACGGAGTGACGTCATGCATGACCTGGGATGGGATGTCGTCGTGCGGATGTCGCATGAGAGCCCCCTCACTGATGTCGACCATCCTAGGTCCGGCCGCCAGGCTAGAGGCGGTAAGAACAGTGTCATGCCTCCTTTGGTAGGTACAGTGTTCTGGCATGGTCGCCAGGTGTGATGGCGGAGATGCCGCTATAGTGGTGTCAATGGTTATCATAAGCCCAACTGAAAACGAGCTCGAGTGTTTACCAAGGGCTATCGCCTCATCTTCAGTCTTACCTCTTCAGGGGTTTCTGCATTAATGAGGGCTCAACAGTCGATACGCGCATCTTTCTAGAACGCCTCCCTTTTTTGAGTCTATAAATAGGTCTTTTTCTGCACTTGTTTTCACAATCCTCTCAACTTTCTTCATCTCTCTTCATTCAATGGACGAAGTTACCAAAAATTTTATGCTCTCCAAAACTCACACCCTGAGGAACCTGACTCAGGCGGACATTGATTTCCTGGGTGCGCTGAGTACCAAGACTTCGGAGGATATCTTGGAGCTCCAGGGGATGCTGACTCCCCTGCAGGCTAGGCAGACTGTTGTCACCATGGAGGACTTCAGCCCCGTGGAGAAAGCGGTGAAGTTGTCCGTGGCTGTCTCTCAGATTCAGCTACTTATGGCTATGCTGCAGCACAGGAAGGATTTGCTGGGGTGCTGCCTGAAGGGCATGAGGGCTTATTCTTCCAAACTGACCACTCTGGCGGATGCCCTGAGGGATATTCCCTTCCTGGAGTGGGAGGATGACGACGCTGGGTTGAATGCCTGACCAACGGTGGGGACCCTTCTGCTATGCCTCTTTGTGTTTCTCTTGGTGCTGCCTTTTGTATAATCTCGGGCCGTTAGGCTCTTTAAATAAATAAAATGCTTTTCCTCGTTAGATTGTCGCGTTGTTGATATTTTTCTTTCTCGTATGCTATCTTGCTTGAAAAATAACCTCTGTACCCACCAACAATGGGTTTAGTGTCCCTTGGGATCCCGCACCTTTTCACCTGCTTGAACAGTACATAATAATGAAACCGCTCCAAATTTATTTCGCGCCATTTCTTCACCGCTAACGGATTGGGCAACGATCTCGGTGCCTTTTGGTTGGCGCAGACTTTCAACAGTTGTAGTTTATGAAATCAGATCTTTTCCCCGGGAAGAGGAGGAATATAGAGATAGAATGTGAAACATGCCCAGAGCGCGCCCCCAGTCCCCGCCACCCAGGCCGGTATGACCCACGGCACCCGCCCAGGCGACGAATACACCCAGCGGAAAGATTACATCCCCAAGGCGTCAAATCGCCAGAAAGGCAACTTTTCTAGAGGAAGAACTGGCGGCTTGAATGCTCAGCGACAAGCGGACCCGCCTAAGGGTCGAATCTACGACCCCGACCTTCCTTCCCTCGCACTCCCACGAGCGGAGATCTTAGTAATTATTCAGCAGCAGAACCTGCCAATCCGCTATCCAGCCCCTGTAAAGCCGGGGGTGATCATAGGAGGAAGAGAGAATGCTTTCTGCAAATTCCATAAGGCTAGGGGGCACTCCACAGAGGCATGCAGAGAATTGAAGCTGGCAATAGAGCGTTTATTGGAAGAGGGATACCTTGGAGAATTCGCCGCCAGTGTAAGAGAAGAAGCCAGAGGCAGCCTCCCACACGGGACGTCGAGCGACCAGCAACTGCCTCCTCCCCTCGGAAGCAGTGGGACTTTCGGTGGAAGGGGGAAAGAGGTGTTAACAATTCATGACGGGGACATCCCTATCATTAACATTATTGCTGGCGGCGCATCATATCTCGACGAACTCCCTCAAGCGACACCCGTCGTAGGAGAGAAGCAGAAACGAGAAGGTCAGCCCGTAAAAAAGGAAGCGATCGACATGCTGGACAGGATGGTGATATCCTTCTTGGAGGAAGACGAAAAGGGTGTCGTTTTCCCTCACAATGACGCGTTGGTAGTCACACCAGTCATTGGGATCCATGGTGTCCGGAGAACCCTCATTGATAACGGCAGTGCGGTAAACCTATTTTCATTGGAGGCATATAACCTCATGAAGCGCCCCGCCGGTGAATTGGCACCTTGCAAGAAACCAATCATCGGAGTAGACAGTGTCCCTATACCTGTAACTGGAGTCACGGTACTGCCTGTATACTTTAGAGAAGACACGTCCAAGTGATCAGAAGAGCTACTGTTCTTGGTCGTGGATCTCATTCTACCATATAACGCCATCCTAGGGCGGCCATTCCTCAATCGCTTCGTGGCAGCGATATCCCAAAAACACCTTAGGATAAAGTACCCCTCTTGGGAAGGAGTGGTATCAATCAAGGGCGATCAAAAGCTAGCCGCCGAGTGTTACTTGCTCATGACTCAGAAAAACTGTGACCAGTACGTATGTGTGGCGGCGGATCCCTATAAGCAAAGGGATGAAAGGCGCACCCAACCAGTAGATACAATGGTGCCCGTCCCCGTCAATGGCAATAGTGAGGTGAGTTTCTTGGTCAGTGAAAAGTTAACCCCGGAGGAGAGCGCGCAACTGGCTCAATTGTTGAACAAGTGCAAAGGAGAGTTTGCTTGGAAACCAGTGGACATGCCTGGTGTGTCCAGGGAGGTAGCAGAACATCAGCTTAATATCGATCTGCGTTCCACACCAGTCCAACAGAAGCGGCGAGCGTTCTCTACAGAGAAGACAGCGGCTATTGACAAGGAGGTAACAAAACTCCTGGATGCGAGATTCATTCGAGAGGTTAAATATCCCACCTGGCTGGCCAATCCCGTTCTAGTTCCGAAGCCCAATGGAGACTGGCGCATGTGCATTGATTTCACTAACTTAAATGATGCCTGCCCCAAGGATTGTTATCCGCTTCCCAGGATTGATCAGTTAGTCGATCAAACGGCGGGATACGCGTATTTGAGTTCTTTGGACGCCAACTCCGGATACCATCAGATTCCCATGGCCAAGGAAGAAGAAGAGAAGACGACATTCATAACCCCAAAGGCCACCTATTGTTACACAGCGATGCCGCTTGGCTTGAAGAACGCGGGGGCAACCTTCCAGCGCATGGCGAACAAAGTGTTCGAGAGGCAAATCGGGAAAAACGTAGAAGCCTACGTAGATGACTCGATTGATTTTGCCATAGTGTCTATCACTATTGATTTTGCCATAGTGATACCTGGCAAAATCAATAGTGATACCTAGCGTTAGCGACATTTCTATATCGAAACGACTGAGATAGCCTTTTAAGGATTCCTCTGGTTTCCTGCATATATCAAACAAGGTTGCGGCAGACTTCTGAATGGGGATAGCTGTGCTGAAGCGACTCTTAAACTTGGCCTCTAGTTGCAAGAAATTATCAATCGATCGAGCGGGGAGTCCTTCAAACCAGAGGCGAGCTACCCCTGACAATATCATGACGAATATTTGACATAAGGTTGTGTCATTGTGCGTCTGGAATTGCATGAAATCTTTCACCTTGTTAAGGTGGGAGATGGGATCTTTAGTGTCGTCGTACGACTCCGTGGGGAGCTTAACGTGTCAGCTGACCCTATGGCGTCGTATATGGTGGCTGAAGGGATGACCTGAAGTGTCATCTAGAATCTCACGATCATGAAAAGGTGGAGAAAATTCCAAGTGTCGTCGGTGTCCTTGAGGCTCCGGGATATGCTGCCTAGGAGATCGGCTACGAATCCTGGGTGAACGGGTTCGATGTCTTCTACTGCTCGATCTTTCACTCCGCTCCAAAGAGATCTCTCTATCAACACCTTCTCTCCTACCGTCCCAGCGCTCTCTGTAATCACCTTGTTGTCATTCTTCTTGGGGAACGGGAACCCGCGGCGCTCGTGGTATGTAGGGCTCTACCTGTCCCTCTACAAGTTGTGCAAAGTTGAATGACATGCTTATCGTAGGTGAAGTCAGAGGAACGCTCGCCTGCTGCCGAGGTGATACCGGTTGCTCGGTGACGATAGACGGGGTGAAAATAATCTGGGAAGGCACACTCGATGTCGTGGCACTAGAAGTAAAGCCTGTGGCTAACTCGGTCAAGTAATCTAGCTGGGCATAGAGGGCTAAAATTGAACTTACCAAAGGATTGTTGGCGCCGCCCATTTCAGAACCCATAAGTGAGGGAGCAGAGTGACTAGGTCCGACCATTTGAGAAAATGGGGAGCCCGTTTGGGAACATGGAGCACCCACTTGAGAAAACGGGACGCCCGCTTGAGAAACTGGGGCGCCCGCTCGAGGAAACGGCGTGACTCCTGTCAGCCCAAAAAGGAAATCCGTCTGTGCGGGGATAGTTCCAGGCGATGTAACGAAGATACTAGGCGAAGACGTAGGAAAAAGTTCCCTGCGCACGTGGGCACTGCGAGATTGAGGGAGTGTGGATTCTGAATCTGAAGACATGATCCTTCGACTCTCAGAAAGAACAGAGCTTGGTTACTAAGGAAGCTCACTTAATTAACCAAGGCTCTTAACGAAAGCACCATTTGATAAGAGTCCGAGATATACTGAGCAGGATCGGCCAGTGTAGGTCTGATCGGGAACACTGTTCCCGGGTCTTCGTCACTGCAAAGCGCCGGAGGGGGTCTCCGGCGTAAACACTCCGATGCTTAAGTCAGTATGAATGGTCAAAATGGTAGGGGTTCAACACGCTGTCTTAAGCTTACCCTCTTCTTTGGAAGGGTGGGGGTATTTATAGGTAAAGAAAGGAATGTACCGACAGGGGGTAGGAGCCATCCCTGGTAGATGTCGCTGGAGTGATAGGTAGTGACGTCATGCGGGATGACGTCATGCGTGACCTAGGATGGGATGTCGCCGTGCGAATGTTGACCATCCCAAGGCCGGCCGCTAGGCTAGGGGCGGTAAGAACAGTGGCATGCCTCCTTCGGTAGGTACAGTGTTCTGGCATGGTCGCCAGGTGTGATGGCGGAGATGCCGCTACAGTGGTGTCAATGGTTATCAGTGCGGATATGGGAGCCATTGCTCTTCACCTTCAACTTTTTTCTCAGGCAAATCTGATAAAGGCTCACTTGTAAACGTACACTCCGCAATAAAATCTGCTAAAGCTTGCGTTTTAACAGATGACCTTGACTTATATTGCAAACCATACTGTTCCAGCTCAATTTCCCATATCAACATTCGTCCCGAAGATTTCGGCCTACGAAAAACTCTTCTCAAAGGTTGATCCGTAAGGACCATCACTAGATGAGCCTGAAAATATTGGGACATTTTTCGAGTTGCTTGCACTACTGCAAATGCTACTTTTTCAATCATGGTGTAACGCAACTCCGCGTCCTTCAAGACATGACTAATGAAATATACTAGTCGATGAACCTTGTCTTCTTCTCGTACCAAAATAGCACTAACAACTTCGTCCGCAATCCCCAAGTAAAGATATAAGGCATCACCTGGTTCCGGTCTAACCAAAACCAAATCAGTATTCAGATACTCCTTTAATTCTGAAAAAGCCTCTTCACATTCTTTTGTCCACTCAAAGGACGCTTTCTTGCGGATAATCTTGAAAAAAGGCAAGCACTTTTCACCCTGCTTTGAAATGAAATGTCGCAGGGCAATAACTTGACCAGTAAGCTTCTACACCTCCCTAACATTCCGTGGTGAAATCATGTCATGAATTGCCTGAATCTTCGAAGGATTGGGCTGAATCCCTTTTTTACTGACAATATAACCTAAAAACATGCCCGTTTGAAAGGCGAACATACATTTTTGAGGATTCAACTTCATTCCATATTTCCTCATAATAGAAAAGACTTCTTCCAAATCAACCAAATGATCCTCAAAACTCTTGGATTTTCTTAGCAAATCATCAACATATGCCTCCATGTTTCATCCGATTTGGGCCTCAAACATGCTATTAACCATCCGTTGGAAAGTAGCTCCGACATTCTTCAAACCAAAAGGTGGCCTTTGGGGTAATAAAAGTTATTTTTTCTTCATCTTCCTTGGCCATAGAAATTTGGTGATATCCGGAATTAGCATCCAAGGAACTCAAATAAGCGTAACCTGCCGTCTGATCCACAAGTTGTTCAATCCGGGGTAAAAGATAACAATCCTTAGGACAAGCAACATTTAAATCTGTATAATCAATACACATCCGTCAATCTTCGTTGGGTTTGGGCACCAGAACCGGATTTGCCAACCAAGTGGGATATTGAACCTCCCTAACGAACCCGACTTTCAACAACTTCACTACCTCCTTGTTAATAACTTCCGCTTTTTCTCCAAAGAAAACTTTCCATTTTTGCTGAATTGGCGGAATATCCAAATTGACATGAAGATGATGTTCCACTACTGCCCTAGCAAGACCAGGCATGTCTGCCGGCACCCAAGCAAACTCCCATTTGCATTTATTTAATAATTGAGCTAACTGAATAGATTTCTCTGAACTCAATTTTTCACTAACAAGGAAGTTTGCCCACGGAGTGTCATTCACAGGGACCGGTACCATCTTTTCTACCGGTTGCGCAAGCCTTTTTTCCCACTGTTCAAAAGGATCTGTAGCAACACAGACATATCGATCACAAACTCCTTGCATCATTACCACATAACATTTCACAGCCAATTTCTGATCCCCTCTAACAACAACCAAACCATCCCAAGAAGGATACTTCAACTTTAAATGCTTTTGTGAAATGACAGCCCCAAACCGATTCAAAAAGGGTTGTCCCAATATGACATTGTAAGGCAAATTAATATCCACCACCATAAACAACATATCCTCATGTCTTTTAGACTGATCCTCTCGAAAGTACACTGGAAGGAAAGTAATTCCCACAATTGGGACAGGAATGCCATCAATACCAATAATGGGCTTTATACACGGTGCTAACACGGAATCTGGCCGCTTCAAAAGCTTGTATGCCTCCAAAGAAAACAAATTCACTGCACTGCCGTTATCAATAAGAGTTCTTATAATCCCATGATTTCCCACAATGGGTGTGACTACCAAAGCATCATTATGAGGAAATTTAACGCCTTTCTTATCTTCTTCCGAGAAGGATAACACCATCCGGTCCAAGGCATTAACTCCTCGAACCGCGGGGGTCAAATTCCTCCAACTTTGTTTTGCCTTTAACTACCGCAGTGGTGTCATAAAAATCATTAAGAGACTGAGCCCCTCCTACTATAATATTGATCATTGGAATATTCTCATTCAACATCATTGTCTCTTCCTTAGCCCTATCGGTGATTCTCCCAGCATCCTGAGAAGTTGAAGGCCCAGGCTGTGAAGCGGTAGTCATATGATTTCTTTGAGGTGTAATAACTTGCCCTCTGGCTCTGCTAGCAAGCTCTCCTAAATACCCTTCCCATATCAACTGCTCGATCGCAATCTTCAATTGTCGGCACGTATCCGTAGAATGACCCTTTGCTTTATGAAATCGACATAAGGTTTCCGGCCGAGCTCCCATAATGACTCCGGGTAGCGGTTGCACAGGATACTGAATAGACAATTTCTGCTATTGAATAATTGTCAGGATCTCCGCATGCGGAAGAATAAGCGAAGGTAACTCCGGATCAAAAAACATTCCTCTAGGCGGATCTGCTACACGAGGCCTTGGTGGATTTATCTGTCTTCCTCTAGAAAACCCTCCTCCAGGACGGCCAAAGCTTCTCACATTATAATCTCGTCGTGATGTATTATCCATGGAAGGTCTGACTTCCCAGAGGACTTTACTGTGTTACTATTCACGGTTTTTGAGCTGGAAGAACTAGCATCACATTCCCCTTCTTCCATTTTAGCATAATTATACGCCCTGCTATGCAAAGCATCCATAGTGATTGGAGGATCCACCATTAACATATCTTTCAATTTTCCATAATCACAATTGTGCTTCAACGCCTCAACAGTAAAATCCACATTAACATCAGGTGTCAATGACATTTCCAAATCAAAACAAGCTAAATAATCCTTTAAAGATTCGTCCGGCTTCCGGTGGATATCAAACAAAGCAGTAGCCTTACTTTCCAAATGAGAAAAATTATCAATAGAACCGGATGGAAGCCTTTCCACCCAAAGCTGAGCAACATCGGATAGGGACATGACAAAAATTTGACACAAAGCAACATCACAATCCGTTTGAAAGCGAATAAAATCTTTTACTTTATTTAAGTGGGACACTGGATCTGTAGTACCATCATAAGACTCTGTTGGAATCTTAACATGCCGGTTAACCTTATGCTGCCTGACTCGGAAACTCAACGGATGTTGCACATCCGCATCTTCTTTCCTCTGCGAAACATGCCGCTTTTCTCGTTGCGGCGATTTGCTTCTATGACGACTTTCCCGTTGCGGTGATTTGCTTCTATGACGACTTTCCCGTTGTGGTGATTTGCTTCTATGATGACTTTCTCATTGCGGTGATTTACTTCTATGACGATTATGCCTTTCAGGAGAAACATGTCAAGGCGACCTGCTTCTATGTCAAACACGCCTCGTAGGAGAACCATACCGAGGTGATTTACTCCTATGCTATGAAACGCTAGGCCGTCTACTCTATCGCAGTGAATGGTCCCTCCGCAAACCTGGATGGACTACATTAGGATTAACTTCTTGCATATTATTAAGATATCCCTCCATGACTCCCAGATTACCATGACCTTCTAGTGCATGAGGACCAGGAGAATCCGGTAGCCCCTGAGCAGTATGATGACTTACTGCACAGGTGTGTACTGGCAAGTCTACAGGCACAATAGTGGTTAAAGGATGAGTTGCAACAATTGCCGTTGTAAACAGAGGAGGTGATACAGGCGTAACCCCAAATTGAGAAACAGATCCAACCACTCTAGAGGTCAAATATGCCACTTGGGCACGAAGAACAACAATCATATCGGCCGGTGAGGTAAACGAAATTGTTGACATGATTCCTCCATTCCGAGGAGGCAAAGAACCAACCACCAAAGGTGACGAAACAGGAAAATTCACAGGAGTGTCCAAAAGAGAACTAATTGGGACAGTACGATTTCAGACATGACCCCAGCAGATGAAGATGGCCAAAATTCCCTTGGAAGAGAATAAGCACTCGTGAAAGATTGAAAAGTAGCAGAATCTTGATTGGACACCATGGCTTAGCAAAATGATTTGACTATGAGAGGAGAGCTTTGGTATTAAGGAAAACCTCACTTAATCATCCAAAAGCCTCTCAACGAGAGCACCAAAATGATAATCCTTGAACCCGGGGTGAGGATAATTCTATAATCTTGACCTTCAAGGGGACAAGTGGCCACACTGCTACTGTACCTACAAGGCGTCGGAGGGGGTTCCCGGCGTAGACACTCCGATGATCAAGTTAGCATACATAGTGATCAGTAAGCAAGGTTGAGAGTAAATTTTAGTAGAGTATGAGCTAGTTTTTTCTTGTCCTCCCTTACTTGCCGTAGGGGGGTATTTATAGGTGGATAAACCCTGGTAGCTAAGGAAAGGTAGGATTCTGGGTTGTGAGTAGTGGACCATGCTAGACCGGATGGCGAGGACCTCCTCGTTGACGTTGACCGCCCTAATAACACTGCGTGTAAGATACCGGGCAAGCAGAATCCGGCCTGAGATCCTGAACTAAGGACTCTGAGCGTGTAACTCTAGGCCCTTAAAAGACTAAAATGCCCTGGGGGGGTCTGTTTTGGATTATCAAGTACCATCACTTTTCAGTTTTAATTAATTGGGAAAATAATAATAAATAAATCACATATACTAAAAGTTTGTTTAATATACCGCCTGCTACTCAAGTTTGCTAAAATGATTGTTTTAACCCCAAATATTTTTTTTATCTCATCTTTGCTAAAATGATTGTCTAAAATCACATAACTAGATGTTTTCTTCGTCTCTCGATTTGACCCTGTCATGACAATATTCGTTAACAGAGACAAACTCCATTAATTTAGAAAAAAAATTCTGATGTGCTATGCAATGTAAGACGCCACGTAAGATTTATAAAAAAAATATTAAAATTTACCTCAGAAAATATTAAAAAATATATATATATATTAAATTCCACAAAAACTCAAGATAATAAAAATTAAATTATTTAATATATTTATAAGAATTATACAATAGACAAAAGCTGCAAAAATATTTTTAGTTGTTTAGTTATCTTCTGCTATAATTTTCTATGATATGTTGAGCGTTTCATTAATCCTTTCACTTTTTTATTTACTTGAATTACTATTTTTATTTATTTTTACAAGCTAGGTCATAAATTATATTTGGGTGATGTATTAGATAGACACACAAATGAGCGGTTAATTTGATTATCAGGACATTGTTACATGAAATAAAAATTTCAACGTGAAATATTTTTAACAAAGAAAAATGAAACAAGGTCACCAAAAGTTACCCTCAAATTTTCAAAGTAGTCATTAAAGTTCTAATTTATTTATATAAATTTAAGTCTATATTTTTTTTGTTTTTCTAATATTTAAATATGCTTGTAAGATATTTCGCAAAATTTTAAATATTTTCTAGAATTGTGTTTTTATTTGATTTTTGTATGATTCTTTAGAAAAATATTATATAATATAATGTTTATTATCTTAATTTATGTGAAATTTAAAATACATTTTTTAAAAATATTTTTTTATTTTTTTGGATTCTCTGAATTTTTATTTCTTCTTTGTTAAATTTAAATATTCTTTTATAAATCTAACATGACGTCATGTCAACGGAAATATTTAAAGTTAACAGAGCTTATCTCCGTTAACGATTATTGTCAGGTAGGGTCAAATCGACAGACAGAGAAACAATATTTGTGGTTAAAACAATCATTTTGACAAACAATAAGGACAGACCAGTGTATTACCACCAAGGTAGTGAAACCCGACTCTGCCCGAACGGTTGGACCGGGAAAGCCGGTACTCGAGCACTAAGTCGGGTTTCAAAACACCAAAAACCCTCATATTTCGATTCTTTGAAAAAATTAGTCGACCCAGTCGGTTGAACCGATAAACTAGTTGACTCGATCGATTGAACCAGAAAATCGATCAATCCAGTCCGGATAAACCCGAGTTGACCCAAATTTGTTTAAAGAAAATAATTTTAGAAAAAATGTTGAACAAGGGTTCGATCCCATGTTTAGTGTGTTGGCCAACAAAACCTTAACTACTACACCAACGTTATGTTTGTGTCATTATATTTAAAATATAATATAAATATAAGCTAAATTTTTAATTTATTTTTAAAATTCCTTATACTCTATGTAAATATTAAATTTTATTTATTAATTTATTAAAATTACAGGTCAATCTGGGTTTTTTCGAATTGATTCTCTAACCCTTAACCTTTTACCCAAACCAAATTTATGACCGGTCTAAGTTTTACAACCTTGATTACCACTAAAAGTTGTCTTGTTAGATTATCAAATGAGATAAGCTTTGCGGGAGTGCGTTCTCCATATCGGCTACTCCCTCTTTTTTCAAAAAAGATGTCTTAGCTAAAAAAAATCTTTCCAATTAAATGTCCAATTTAGAGTTACAAGAAAATTAGTTTGTATTTTGCATTATAATCAGATTTTTTTAACTAATGAATTAAAGTGGTATAATATCATACTCCCCACAACTAACGACTAACAAATAATTATCTTATTATTTGATAAGCCCCACCCATTTATGTATATTTCTTGTAGGTTTTAATTTGTTGGGAAACCGCTATAATTTTTATTCTTTAATTATGATTTTCTCTACTCTCTTTTTTAAATTCATACTTGAAACTTAAATTAAAGTGAACAAACTATTTAGTATTCGATCATAATTAATCAATTCGTGTATAGAACCAGTTGAGTAGTAAGTAATTGTTTATTATTTTTTCACTTAAATTTAACAAAATCATTTGTTAGCCGTAACTCGTAAGTAGCTTATTTATAATTTGACTACATACCTTCTAATCAAAACAAGTCAATTTCAAGAAGGATAAAACTGAAAATGAAGTAAAAGTGTTCTTATTATCTAACACGACGCTTATTTGGAAAGGACGGGAGTATGTTGTAAATGTAGGCAATAGCCGTAGTCGTAGCTAAATAGATTGTACTATTGAATGATATTCCAAAATTTTGGGGAACATGGGACTGGCTCTTTGTAATTGATGCATGTAACATGTGTCGTTTTTTAGAGGAAGATCCTCTCCCTAATGGAAACAAAAGATATATAGCTGGAAGCACTCCCTGTGAAATACATTAATTCAACTAATGACGCGGATTACAATCATCAAGTCAAGTGGATAGTGAGATGTTGACATCTTAATTGGGCATGTTCCAACCATCCCCTTTGTGGTTTAATTGCAAAGTTGGCCCTCATATTACTTTGGATTTGTGATTTTTATAGATATTGAATCTACACTCTAGTAATCTTTTAAGTCTTTAATACAGTCGCGTTAGGTGATGGTTTGTGATAAAAGTATTTTCTTGAACGTGATTTGTTTATCTATTAAACGAGTTTAAACAAATTGGATCGTTAAGCATTATTAAGTTTGATATGCTTATTTTACTAGATAAGATTTGGCTCGTTAGGCTTAATTATGTAAAAACATCAATTTAAAAAGTTTCCTTAAAATACGTTGATGAGTACACACTTATTTATAAGCACTTATAAATCGTAATATAAAAAACGATTTTGTTTGAAAATAACAGGCTTGTTGTGGGAGATCTTTTATGTCTGTGTCTTCACAGGTTGCAACGTTGGATAAAGGTTGACAAATTACCCTTACTTTGTAGTAGACTTACTGGTCTCGATGGATGAGCTAAAATTGTGGTCTATTAATCGAATGACAGGCTTGCCTCATTTTGGATCCCGCCATCGGTTCATTAGCTCAAATGAAATGTCGATGGATCATCAATTGGTAAATTGGGTCCTGCTAGTATACGGGAGTACTTAGGGACAGTGATGGTAGGATCAAAAGTTTGTTTTCTTGATATATAGGGAATTCTAAGCTGCAATGGTATTGAAATTCGTAATGTATTTAAGCATTTTCTCTGTATCATTGTTTTAGCATTTGGGCGTTGATATTTCATGAACTCGCCCAATTTCATAATTTGGCAAGCGTTGCTGTTAGAGGTTTCTCTGAAGGTTCCCCTGTTTCCTTCTACACCAATTGAGTTTTAATACAATCAGTAAGTTGCAGATACAAAGAAAATGTTGGTGATAAGAATGCAATCCCTCCCCATCAATTATCATTTTCCTTTAACTGCTGCGGTTGAAGCCCGATATCGTAAACTTTGGAACGTTACTGAATACTATGTTGTTGAATCCCTGGATTCAAAGGTTACAAATGGGAGGAATCCAACTGAAGCATTATTATGAGAGAACCCGTATGTTTTAAATACTTTGTCATTGCTAAAGGTGCTAACTCTCTTTCAATCGATCATTAAACAACAACTATTGAATAATTGGCCTATCGTGGCTAGCTACTATATATGAACAAAAGTTGGGTGTAAATTTCGGACGATTTAAATATTCTAAATTAAAAGAGAGAAAAAAGTCAGAGTTCCAATATAATATTTTTCAAATTAAATTATTGCCATATAATGACCTGATCCAAAAGATCAGTGTTATGAGAGGCAACAACTCGTTAGAGTTTTGGTGAATTTGTTGTGTAACTACGTTTTAATCTCATAAGTAAAAAAAAAATTCTATCATGACTGTGGACGTAGACATCCTTTACTTAGGATCTATTTGGCGTTCCGGTTTTGTGGAAAAAAGTTTTGTGGGAAAAATTCTGTAAGAAAATGACTTTTGGAAAACGAAGTGTGCTGTTTGGTAAACATTTTTTAAAAGTGCTGTGGGAAACGAGAAATTGTTTTTGGTGTTTGGTAAAACTATAAAAATGAAATAGTTGGAGTATAAAATCCATTTTTAAAAAATTAATAAAAATAGGAAAAGTAGATCTAGAATTACTTATCTTGAGATGGAGATTTTATTGGGGTAGTTTTTAATTTATTTTATTCATTATATAGAGTAAACAAATTGAATTAAATTGGAAAAAGAAGAAGAAGAGATAAAGCAAACCAGCGTGGAACGCTGATTTGCTGCTGGAGCAAATTGCTCCAGCCCATGCCAAGCCATTTCCTTGCTTGGTGTACTGGGTTTCTTGAGAAGCCCAGTGTGTAATGGTGTTACCAAACACCTATTTATTGATTTTGGGGTGGGGAACGGCCCACTGACCACTGACCACTGACCCTTAACCCCAAACACACGCTAAGTTATGTGTCGTTTTTCTTCTTTTCTTTTATCTCCTTATTTTTACTGTGAGTTTATCATTGTATGGGTTGATTCTTTTATTGGAAAACAAAAAGGAAATAAAGCAAGGTAAACTAGTTGAGGTAGGAGTCTATATATCATTGACTCCTCTGTAGAATACCTATGATGAGATGAGAACATTTCGTCCCTTCCAAAGACTCAAGTTGCAAATGAAAGACGTACGTCTCTTGTCAAAGTGATGTAAACTAAAATATGCATATACGCGCATAATAATAATGTAGTAGTAACATATGTTCTCTCCCTAAAAAATCGATGAATTGATCTAAAAGTTGGTGAATTGTAAGAATCGGTTACGGTTTTAGAGGTTTTGTAGGTTCACTGCATAACCTTCATTGTTGGTCCAAATTATGTTGTTTCATGTCTTCTTCTTATTTATTTTTTAAATTAAAATTTTAAAGAAATAAAGTAACGCATCCAACTCTCACTTTCTCTCTCGCTCACCATTCACCAGAGAAATGAACTCTAAAGTTCTAAAGTAACTATTTCAGATATAAATTTATTTACTTAATAATTTAATTAGTATTTATTTAATTATATAAATAAATATGGTATGTGATTGCAAAATAAAATAATGCAATTTAGATTTTCATGGAAAAATATATACTATAAATATGTATATAATTATATTTGTCGAACATTCTAATTAAACTTTAAAATTTTAAATCTAATCTTTTTGAAAACGTAGGTAGTAAGTAACCAGCAAAGGAGGAGTTGCGTTTTCTTAGTGGAGGGGGGAAGGCACACACCCATCATGACTTCACCCACAAAAGAATATTGTAATTATATATATTGACAAAATCAATCAAATCTCATTATCCAAAACATTTCTTTCATTCAAACCTTACAGCTTATATACCACTAGCTACTTGCAAGTTGCAAGTTGCAACTACAAAAACGACTAAACAACTAAACAACTTATACCAAAATTGGAAAATGGGACCTTGACCTTCATCTCCCTTCTTACTCGTCATTAGTGGTTTTCCAAAAACAGCGTCTACGCACCCCGGTTTTCTCAAGGTTTGGCTTTGGGCCATACTATATAGTCTATTTGGCTTTCCGGTTCGGTGGGAAAAAGTTCTGTGAGTAAAAATTGGGTGGGAAAATGACTTTTGGGAAACGGAGTGTGCTGTTTGGTAAAAAAAATTAAAATAGCTGTGAAATACCTGAAGTGTTTAGTAAAATGACCATAAAGGGCATAAAACTCATTTTTAAAAAATTAATAAAAATAGAAAAAGTAGATCTAGAATTACTTATCTTGAAATAAAGATTTTATTGTGGTAGTTTTTAATTTATTTTGTTGGTTATATAAAGTAAAAAAATTAAAATGAAATTAAAAAGTAAAAAAAAAAAGGAGAGAGAGAAGGCCAAACCTGACTCCCATTTGCGGAATGGAGCAAAATGCTCCATTCCGCAAACCCCTGTTTTTTTCGGTTGGCCACCGAAAAATGCACTTTTTCATTTGTTGAATGGTCTTGTCATTTCATTTCGGAAATGCTGGGTTGGGTACCCAACCCAGACTCCCAAACACACACTATAGAGAATGACAAATATAATAATTACCTAAAGTAATTAGTCCAACCACATGGCTTATTATAATAACGTGCGACTAGCTAGCTAGAGGGGTCAAATATTTTTTAAGTCCCACAGTCTCACTCACCAACTTGTGAGAAGATGCGTGACTCTTGACCCTTATGAAAGTAAATTGATGTTACTTAACCAATATGGTCCCCTGGAAAAAAGTTGCTGCTTAACAAGATTGATCGTTCCAAAACTAAAATAATAATAAAATGTTATAAATTACGATGGCAAAATGATATATACCTTATTTTTTATTTAGTCACTCAACATACTAATTCTTTATTTAATCACTCCCTTATAATTATACTTTTTCGTCAAATTATTTGTTTAAAATTTGAATTCAATCGAATTTCAACTACGTGTAAACAAAGTTAATTATAAATCGGTAAACTTATAATTTACTAATTAATTAATAGACCTAAAGAACTAAAAGCAAGAACTATTACTTGGAAAAAAAGAAATAAGCCCAAATGGTCTTGGTGTTTAGAATAGCTCATGATAGGCGTGACTTATTGACACTAGACGTGTGTGCTTCTCTTTTTTAGTTTTAGTCATTCTTCTGTACCAAAAAATAAAGGTAAATACTTTATATATAGATATTAAGTAACGAGGTTTTCAAATAAATTAATATATACTACTTATATTTTGATATAATAAATTGTAGAATCTAATGTACCGCACTCTAAAAAAACAAACGGAGAAAAAAGAAGCGAGCCCATGCTGTTTATTAATTAGAGTGTTAGACAGAGGGACACGGACGCAGAAAAAAGCCAATAAACGCGTAGCCATATCCTGGCGTCCTGGACCCTATTTCCCGTTATATTGCAACTACGACGTAAGTACTACGTACTAGTATTTATTAACACTATTGTATTTTGTTCTTGTCTGAATTACAGCTGTACTAATTAATTAGTTATGGTTTCAATACTATTGACTTTCCTTTTCGGAATGTCTACAGTGATCGGCCAATCATTAATAAAGTAATAATATGTAGATAGTGAGTAATTATGAATCGTAAGGGAAACCACTTTTATATGTTTACGTGACATAATTTTGTAGGTTGAGTAATCGTCGTGGATTCATTGACTTTCAAATTTCTTATTCAAATAGGTCGGTATATTAAGAATTAAAATACTCGCAGTGTGTAATTACTTGGTAGATAAGAACTAAACAAGTTTCAATCAATTAAGAATATGGTGAGAAATTAATGTTATCAGAACCAAACCGGACAACAAATAGAAAATGAATGAGTCATTGGTTCAACCTGGTTGAACTATTTGATTATTTTGAACCGTTCAAACATAGAATAGTTCAATATTGGAAAATTAAACCGGATCGAACCAACTGGTTTAAAATATATATATTAATACTTACCAATAATATTAATGTTTTCTTTCATATAAAAACTTTATAGTTATACCCGATTAATATATACCTATATTTTTCTCTCTTTTAAAAGAAGAAGATGATAAAACGACGTTATTTTGATGTAATTTGTTTAGAAAAAAAGATAAAATGACGTAATTTTGTAACTCGAACTGATTTAGTTATGCATTGAGCAAAATGGTTCACCGGTTGTATTAAGAGCAGGCAACATCAATTAATTTGATCCAATTTGATTGTAGATTTAGTCTGATTGGTTAAACCTAATTCAATATCTCTTTGGGTCGGTTAATTCGGTTCTGATAAAATTGAGAAACAAGATGACTCCTGCCATTGCAAATTGCAAATCTGTGCGTGTTTGATTAGCGTATACATATAAATAAATGGTCCACTTGTTTGCCCCGATATGGATAGAGGTGGAAGAGAAAACTCCAAGAGAATGTGCGCTCATGAACTTATTGCTCTAAAAGGTGGTTGTTTGGCCTAACATCAACAACCATTATTATCATTATTAATTATTTTTGTTCTTTTGTTTTGGAGTATTTATTTGGTGGCAGGGGAGAGTGACTGGGTATGTTACGCACAAAAGTTAAGACGAAAAGTTTTGGGTATGGGGGGATGGGAGAAGTTAGCGAACGCCATAAAAATGCTGTGACGTTGTCACACACACACATCTATATATTTGGAGGTGCTAAAAGATGTCTTTTAAGAAAAACTCTACTCACTTCTGTACTCCCAAAAAAAAAAATCTAACTGTTTTTTTATTTTTAAAAATATGTCACTTTTATTACTTCAATATATTAAAAAATCAAAATTAGTGTTGATTGGGTATAATATATAAAGTCATTGAGAGAAATTGATTAAGAACACATAAAAAAAAATTTAATTATTATCTTAATTATTGTGTAAGTGGGTTAGAAGTTATATTTTTTTTTAGGACAAAGAGATGATAGATTTAGTCACTATTTCAAACAAAAAAACAATAAATTCAAATTGAAACTATTTAACAAAAATATGTTTTTTTCCATAACATGTATACCAATGTGTGCACCGATAATTTGGTGGAAAAATACAATTAATTATAATGAGAGTTTTGTAATTTACAATTTTATCTGTAAAATAAGAAGAGGAAGTACTAATAGCAATATTACCACTAAATTAGGACATAGATCAGTTGGTTTGAGATTGTTCTGATTTAGGGTGTGTTTGACCCCCATTGTGTTGTGTTATGTTGTGTTGTGAGTGTTGTGTTGCACTATGTAGAGTGGTGTTGTGTTGTGAAATGAAGCAAGTAAGTTTTTGGTTACAAACTACTGTGTTGTGTTGTGAATTGTTTTAATTAAAATGAAATAATCTTTAAAAGTCATTAGTTTGTTGATTTTTTTAATCCAAATATTGTTATATACTAATTTATAACATTAAAAATTATAAGTACATAAGATTTATCTATTTTAAAAATAAGTATTATGTACTAATATATTTTTTAAGTAAGTTACTACATCTTATATTAATATTTAAAATAAATATATTCTTATTTTTTAATACAAATAAGCAGTTTTTCATTTTTAAAAGTACGTCTTCCGATACTTTTAAAGTGAGGTTAAATTATAACTAAATAAAAGTAGCTTATTTTTTTTAAGTTAAGCAGCTAAAAGCAGGCATACTAACCAAACATCCTAGTGTTGCTTTTATATGCTTAATTTTAAAGCAAATCAGCTAAAAGCGGTGACCAAACACTCCCTTAATCAAGATCTCGTGTTTGAGCTTTGAAAATTCGGCTGTTTATAAATTTAGTACTATTTAGATTTTCTAAAAATATCCAACATAGTGAGAGTCGGATTAGTCATTGCCAATGAGGTTGGAAATAAGATGACTTAAAAAAAAGTACAATATTACTAGGAGGTGTGGCTTGACTGATCAGGTGGATCCGAATGTGATGGTGGGCTAATTTTGATCACGATCGTACCTACATGGCGTCGAAAAGGACTCCACTCCAGATCAAGTCAGTTTAAGTTTGAGAATATTATAGTAGAGTAATATTATGATGGTGTGTAACTTGTGTTCCTAAGAGGAGTGCCCTTCTAGTTATTTTTGTTTGTTTGTTAATAAAATATTGATTTAAAATTACGTTATTTTTTATTTTACTCGTGAACATAGACAACTATTATCAAACCATAAGAACTTGCAGCCTTTTTGTTTAGTTTAATTTGAATGTTATTTATTGGGTGGGTTACTTTAAAGTGAATTACTATCATTATTCACAATAAAAACAAATCACACTTCAAGGTAAGTAAGTGTCCCCTCAAACCAATACATAGAGCACAATTTTAATTTTTTTTTTAAAAACCGTAGACTCTCTGCCGCCAATGGAGAGGACAACCTACCATCGACGTGTAGAACCTACCCTTCTGCCCCCTCCCCCCTAGGTCGCCCTTGTCGTACCCTTCTATCTCGATTTATACTGACAAACCCCACGGACCCTACCCTACCCAGCTCAGGTCCTATCGGAACGCCCTCACACAAAGTACAGAAATCCCCACGCCACCGCCTGGCAGGAACACAACGCCTGTTGTACACCGTCAGCACTAGGAGTATAAAGACGAGGCGAGAGTAGCAAAGGTGATAACCTTTTATCTGGAAAACCTCCCCATACATGTGGATCATCGATCCCTTAGGTTTTTGATTAATCAGAGATGGAAGCTCCCTAGGTTTGGCAGTCTTCGGGACGTCTACATCCCAAAACGCAGGAATGAGGCAGGGAGGAGATTTGGTTTTATCCGATTTTCCAGAGTAGACAACCCCTTGGAGATGGAGTACGAGAATAATGGGTCGAGGGTTGGTGTTGTTGGAATTTGACAGGGATAAAGAGTATGAAACAACAATAGCAATAGCAAACCCTGTTATTGGTGAAATTTTCTCCAAAGTTATTTCTTGGAAAGAGGTCATCTTAGATGGAGGCCGCCTGTGTTGGGTCCAGTGTATGGGGATCTCGATCTAATCCTGGGGCCAAACCACATTCGAGTCAATTAGTAGAAAACTTGGAGGTTTGGTAGTAGTGGATGAGCACACCACCTTGAGAAAGAGATTAGATGTAGCCCGTCTCCTGATCACGGACTCGAGCCTCAGAGTTGATAGAGAGCGTTGTGAGGATGGAGGGAGGGGTGTTCAAGGTAAGCTGCCAGGAGGAACCTATGTAAGGTGCCATATCCAACCTTGACTGGATGGTAGGTGTGGACATGAAGGAGGAAGATTGGGATGAGGAGGGAGAAGAGGATGAGGGGGAAGATGCAGTAGACAGCGGAGAGGCGATAGATACAACTGAGACTCCAGCCGAAAAGGACCAATGTGTAGTGGAGGCCACGCCTGGGATGTAGTGTCAGTCCACACCAAACTTAACAGATAAACCAGTACCAGTAAGTGAGCATCACATTTCTTTAATCACAACAAGACGAAAATTGGGTAAGATAAAGAAGATAGTGGGTAGAACCGATAGTTTGGAGACAAAAATTTTGGGAGTGTCTAAGTCGGATATAATTCGAGTAGAGGATGAGGATATTGGAAATATAAATCGTCTGATAGATGTGACGATGCTGTAGGGGGAGATATGGGACTTGTGACGAACATTGTCCCTAACTTAACTTGCAAACGAGGAGGCAATGAGAGCCTTTGATAGAGAGCGATTTAAGGGTAAGGTGGATAACTTCAAGTCTTGAAGAGGCTGGTGACTCGTGTATCGGCTGTGAAGATGATTAGACTTATTTTGTGGAATAGTCGGGTTCTGTTATTGAAGGTGAAGCGCAAATTTATCAAGAGGTGTATTTGGCGGGAGAGGTTAGGCATATGCTTCCTTCAGAAAACCAAACGCTCTTTTGTTAACGAGTACTTTATTAGTTCGATATGGAGGAGTAGAGATGTTGAATGGTTATGTGTTCCAATGATGGGAAGGTCTGGAGGGCTGATTGCAATGTGGGACTCTATGATCCAAGAGGTAAATAGGAAAGAAACTAGTGATCGCTTCATTTGGTTAGAAGGTCGTCTAATAGAATCCAATTTTAGTTGTGCCATACTTAATATTTACGCGTACTCGGAGGTCCATCATAGGAAGAAGCTTTAGAGTCAGTTAGCGGCTCTAATTGAGAATTGTAACGTCCTAATTCTACTAGCTGGTGATTTTAACGAAGTTCTAACCCCGTCGGAGTGTCTTAACGGGAGAGACTTTACTAGAGGGATGTATGATTTCCAATAATGGGTGGACGCATGCAGATTATAGGATCTTTCATTGCTGGGGAGATGGTTTACTTGGGCGAATGCCACTAGCAGGAGCAGAATTGATCGTATTTTTGTTCACCCTAAATGGATTGCTCGATTCCTAAAACTGAAGCTTACTGCTTTGGGCCGAAATTACTCAGACCATATGCTTTTCTGTTGTGCAATGATTACGTTGATTGTAGGCCGAAGCCTTTCAGGGATCTCACTGCGTGGTGGGATGTAGCTGGCTTCAAAGAGACAGTCTCCAGCTTCTAGTCGGACGTAAGGAGGACATTTTCGGTCCATCATCAGGTAATAAAGAAACACCGATGGGTGAAGGAGGAATTACGGGTCTGGAACCGAGAGGTCTTTGGAAAGATAGAATTCCAACTCCAAGAGTTGCAAGATAAATCAGAGTGAATGGACAGGTTAGGGATGAGAGGAACCTAACTCCTGCGGAATTGTTAGAAAGAGCGGATATTAATGCAGCTTAGTGGAATCAATAGGGGCATGCGTTTCGCTTGTGGCAACAGAAATCTCATTTGAAATGGTGCTCTCATGGTGACCATAACACAAAGTACTTCCACCACCTGGCGAAAGTCATAAGTAGGAGAAACAATATTATAGAGATTGTTTCCAATTCTGGTTGCCTCTCTAATCCCAGCGACATCAAGGCAACAACTGTCAGTTATTTCTCTAATTTCTTCAAGCCTGTTAGCTGGGATAGACCACGGATGCAAGATTTAGGATTTGCCAAGTTGGATGCCGAAGAGGTAGCACAGCTTGATAAAGAGGTTTTGGCAACTGAGATTTGGGATGCAGTAAAGAGCTATAACGGTGACAAATCACCAGACCCAGATGGACTGTCCATGCGATTCATACAAAACACTTTGGAATTTATAGGAGTAGACATATGTCTGTTGGTGTGAGGGGTTTTCAGCTCAGGTAGATTTCCCTATGGTGTGAACTCTTCTTTTCTAACACTTATTCCAAAAGCGCCATCTGCGAAGAGGTTTTGTGAGTTTCGTCCTATCAGCAGCTACTATAAGATTATTTCAAAAGTATTAGCCAATGATTAGGGTCTGTGATCACGTCAGTAGTGAGTGAATTTCAGCACAGGTTCATAAAAGGGAGACAAACTATGGATTGCGTACTGACAGTGAATGAGGTCGGGCACCACCTTAAGGCTACCCAGCAACAAAGCTTCTTGTTTAAACTTGATTTTGAGAAAGCATATGATTCGGTAGAATGGAGCTACTTGGATGACATTATGAGTCACATGGGTTTTAGTAAAAAATGGCGGGGATGGGTCAATCAATGTTTGAGCACGACTATGGTCTCAGTTTTAATTAATGGGTCACCCTCTGCCGAGTTTGGGGTGGGGCGTGGGTTGAGATAGGGGTGCTCCATGTCTCCTTTCTTGTTTAGGGGCTTCACCAACTGTTCCACCAGGCAGAGGGGTATGGGCTCTTGAGGGGCACAGGCAACGAAGTTGCAGGATGGAAGGTTACTCATCTACAGTTTGCGGATGATACCATAGTGTTTGTCAATAATGAGGAGGCAGAAATTCAGTGTGTAAAAGGATTACTGGGTTGGTTCGATGCTTTCTCGGGCTTGAAAGTCAATTATCATAAAATCTCCTTAGTAGGGATCAATGTATTCCGACATTTAGGAGAGACGGTGGTTCGTAGGGCTGGTTGTAAATTCAAAGCCTTGCCGTTCAAGTACCTAGGTTCCTACGTTGGGCTGAACCCGAAGAGAGTATCTAGCTGGAATTTTTTTATCTAGGCTATGAGGAAGAAGCTAGCGACATGTAAAGGCTCGCTGCTTTGGGTTGGGGGAGGGGTGACTCTCATCAAGTTAGTACTGGCTAGCATTCCTATGTACAACATGACACTATTTCACATGCCAAAAGGTATTGTCCATCAATGCGAGAGAATTATGAGAAGGCTTCTTTAGAGTGGAGATGAGCAGAAGAGAGGTTTAGCCAAGGTAAAGTGGTAGGCTGCAGTTAGTCCGACAGAGCTTGGTAGGCTAGGTATCGACTGTCTGTAAAACCAAAATGAGGCGTTTTTGTTGAAATGGGTTTAGGGGCTGCTGACCGGGGAGAAGAAACTTTGGGCAGAGATGGTCTGAAAATAGTACAACTTCACTACAGTTGGGGACTTCTTGCTTAGAGAAAGTGACACCTTCTCATAATTTTGGGGTGATATTATTCGGTCATGTAGACAGAATAACTCCCTTTTCGGGTTCTGGACCTCCCATATCAGACTAAAACTAGGCAGCAGTACTATCACGAAGTTTTGGTGGGATTTATGGGCCTTGCAAGTTCCCTTAGCTCTTCAATTTCCCCACCTGTACTATCTTTCTTGCAACCAGCTAGGCGCTGTCAGTGATTTCGGTGAATGGTAGAGAGAGTCTTGGGTTTGGAGGTGGAATTGGCGTAGAGGGCTCTTTGAATGGGAGGTAGATGAAGTGAGCAATCTTTAAGACTTCCTAACCAAATCGAGTATGGGACCGAGTAGCGACATCCTGACGTGGAATCTTAAAGCGATGGGTATGTTCACTGTCAAGTCATTTTGCCGGGGACTTGAGACACATCGGCACGATGGGAATACAAACACTCTATTGGACTCGTGTTGGAGCAGATTGGTTCCACATCGTGTCGAATTCTTTATCTGGCTAACCTTGCAGGACCGCATCGCATTGAGAGAGTTCCTACGAAAACTTAGCATGCTAATTCAGGAGTCTAGCTACTGGCCGTTGTGTTCTGAATTGGAGGAAAGGTCTACTCATCTTCTACTTCACTGTCGGATCATCACACCTATCTAGGACCACATCATGCATTGGGCGGACATTGTGTGGGTACCTCCGAGGACCGTGACAAAACTTTAGCTGAGCTGGAGCGGGCTGGTTGCCTCTATCCAAAAGCAGGTTCATACGATGTGGAAAATGTTGTTGTATACGGTGATAACAATTGATGAAGCACCAAGGGTATATTCGTCTTCTCACCTTAAATCAAAGCCAGATCTCTGTAGACCTTAACTGGCGACGGCACCTGGCTACCTCCCCCGTAATACAGAGGATCCTGGGATGGTCGACATCAGCGGGGGGGGACCCACACGGCGTCATCCCATCCCAGGAAACCCCGGCAACGTCTCATTGGCGATATCCAACTAGCGATATCCGATCCAGCTGATGTATGCTGACGTCATCCTGGGCGATATCTCCCCTTGGGGGTAACGACCTTTCTATCTTCGGCTATAAATACCACTCATTTCTAGATCGAGGGTAAGAGCTGATTCTCTACCAAAATCTCTGCAAAAATTTCACGGCCATACTAACTTAAGCATCGGAGTGTCTACGTCGGAGCCCCCCTCCGGCGCTTTGCAAGTATGATGAACTGCCTCAACAGTGATTCCAGACAGCCATAATCCCGACCCCTCTTCCCCAACAGTCAGAATCTTATCAAATTGGTGCTTTCTTTGAGAGCTTTGATTTTAATTAAGTGAGCATCCTTAATAGTCAAGCTCTGTTCTTCTGGGAATTGGAAGATTATGGTTTCTGATTCAGATCCGCCATTGACTCAGTCCTCTAGCCTTCCATTTGATACCCGCAGGTGACTTTTCGCTTTTTCCACTTCTGATGCTTCCACCTCGGTGCAAGAAGTTCCCCCAAGACCGTCAGATCTGTCCCTTGAACAAGCAGTGGGAACATTTGTGTCCCAGCCATATACTCCTTTGTCTCAAATAGCGGGGTCCAGTCATTTCACTCCTCAGTCAAGGGGAGGGGGGGACCCACACGGCGTCATCCCATCCCAGGAAACCCCGGCAACGTCTCATTGGCGATATCCAACTAGCGATATCCGATCCAGCTGATGTATGCTGACGTCATCCTGGGTGATATCTCCCCTTGATAACGCCCACCCTTGGGGGTAACAACCTTTCTATCTTCGGCTATAAATACCACTCATTTCTAGATCGAGGGTAAGAGCTGATTCTCTACCAAAATCTCTGCAAAAATTTCACGGCCATACTAACTTAAGCATCGGAGTGTCTACGTCGGAGCCCCCTTCCGGCGCTTTGCAAGTATGACGAACTGCCTCAACAGTGATTCCAGACAGCCATAATCCCGACCCCTCTTCCCCAACAGTCAGAATCTTATCAAATTGGTGCTTTCTTTGAGAGCTTTGATTTTAATTAAGTGAGCATCCTTAATAGTCAAGCTCTGTTCTTCTGGGAATTGGAAGATTATGGTTTCTGATTCAGATCCGCCATTGACTCAGTCCTCTAGCCTTCCATTTGATACCCGCAGGTGACTTTTCGCTTTTTCCACTTCTGATGCTTCCACCTCGGTGCAAGAAGTTCCCCTAAGACCGTCAGATCTGTCCCTTGAACAAGCAGTGGGAACATTTGTGTCCCAGCCATATACTCCTTTGTCTCAAATAGTGGGGTCCAGTCATTTCACTCCTCAGTCAAGGGGATCCGTGATAGACTGCGCGAATAACCCTTTCGCGAACTCAATTTTAGCCCTCCGTGCCCAGTTGGACCATTTAACGGAACTGGCTGCTAGATTCATGCCAGCACTTCTGGATCAGGCGTCCCATCGCAAGTTCGTTTTCATTCCACCCATTATTACAGAACGACCACTGTCGTCACCATTGCATGTGAACGTCCCTTTGACGCTGCCTGCGTTGAGTGCGCCAATCAGTCTTGTACAGTTTGCTCATAAGACAGTGGAGCCGTATGTACCACAAGTGCCCTTACTTCCTATTCCCCAAGAGGAGCGTCAATGGCGTGAGGAGGATAGAGGTCGTTGGGATGGTAGAAGGGGTGAAAATGATAGAGATATGTCTCTTGGAGGGAGTGAAAGATCCTGCAGTAGGAGGCATCGAACTCGCTCACTAAGGAGCTGCAGTTCGACTCCCAAGCGACATCATATTAGAGATCCGCGAGATCGTAGGCGTCACTTGGAGGTATCCCCACCTCGGCATGCGCGGGAAATCCTTGATGATACTTCTGGCCACTCCTTTAGCTTGCGCATAAGGCGTCACAGAGTTAGTAGACATGTGAAGCTCCCCTCAGAATCCTATGATGGCACTAGAGATCCCATCTCTCACCTTAACAAGGTGAAGGACTTTGTGCAATTCCAGACCCACAATGACGCTGCTTTGTGTCAGATATTTATAATGACCCTGTCGGGGGTTGCGCGCTTATGGTTCGAAGGACTTCCGGGTGGGTCTATTGACAGTTTCTCACAACTGGAATCTAAATTCAGGAGTCAATTCAGCACCGCACTCCCTATCAGGAAGTCTGTTGCTGCCTTGTTCGACCTACATAGAAAACCTCAAGAATCCTTGAGGAGTTTCCTCTATTATTTCGACACCGAGATGTCGCTAACGCCAGGTGTAACGGTTGATTTCGCCATAGAACCCTTAAAGCGAAACTGTTGTTATGGAAAGCTTAGAGATGCTTTAATGGTTGACCCACCAGCACCCTTAGATGCGTTAAGTCTGAAAGCCCAAAATTACGCAAGGATGGAAGAAGAAGAGAATAGGGACATGATTCGGAACATACCGCCAGCTATGCCTCCAGTCCATAATGCTCCCGTTCCTGCTACTTCTGAAGATCGGTCCATCGACGATTACGCTCAACGAAAGGATCACATTCCCAGGACCTCTAACCGGAGAAGAGGTAACTCCTCAAAGGGAAAGTCTGGTGATTCCTCAGCGCAACGATAGGGAGATCCCCATAAGGGACGACTACATGACTCAGACTTTCTTCTTTCATCTTGCCCAGGGCAGAGATACTAGCAATAGTGGAATAGTGGAATCTACCCATCCGTTATCCAGCCCCTGTAAGGCCGGGGGTAACCCTGAGGAGAAGAGAAAACGCCTATTGCAAATTTCACAAAGCTAAAGGGCATTCTACCGAGGCATGTAGAGAACTCAAATCGGCAATAGAGCGCCTGGTGGAGGAAGGCTATCTGGGAGAATTCGCTGTGAAAACACGAGAAGAAGCCAAGAGTAACCTAACAAGCAGAGTAGCCGATGGCAGAGCGACGCCTTCCTGCCCCCCAGGCCATGACACTGGTCCTACGGGAGGAGGCCAGGAAATGCTCACGATTGATGATAAGGATGTCCCCATCATTAACATCATCGCTAGAGGCGCACCTTATCTGGACGAGTCCGCGCAGCTGACACCCGCGCCAGGGGATAAGCGAAAGCGAACGGGCGTGTCAATCAAGAGTGAAGCGATAAGCGCCCTGGATCGTATAATACTATCCTTTTCTGAAGAGGATGAGAAGGGCGTGGTATATCCTCACAACGATGCGTTAGTGGTTACACCCATTATCGCTAGTCATGGAGTTAGAAGGACTCTAGTCGACAACGGAAGCGCCGTGAACCTGTTCTCGCTGGAAGCTTACAATCTCCTAAAGCGTTCAAACAATGAGCTTACGCCCTGTAAAAAACCCATTATTAGGGTAGACGGAGTCCCCATCCCAGTGACTGGAGTAACTACCTTGTCGGTATATTTCAAGGAAGATACCTCCAAACGGTCATAGGAGCTTTTATTCTTGGTGGTGGATCTAAATCTGCCTTATAACGCCATATTGGGCGGCCATTCCTTAACCGTTTCGGAGCGGCAATATCACAAAAGCACCTGAAGTTGAAGTATCCATCCTGGGATGGTGTGGTCTCGATCCGAGGTAATCAGAAGTTAGCGGCTGAATGCTACCTGCTCATGACTCAGAAGAGTTGCGATAGGTACGTGTGCGTGACGGTGGACCCATACGAACAAAATGATGAAAAACACACTCAACCCGTAGACAAAATGACTCATGTCCCAGTTAACGGGGTAAACGGGGCTGTATTTCTGGTTAGCGATAACCTCAGCCCATAGGAAAACTTTCAGTTAGCCCAACTATTGAACAAATGCAAATGAGAGTTTGCATGGAAACCATCCGACATGCCTGGTATCTCGCGAGAGGTGGCAGAACATCAACTCAATGTCAATCCTGACGCAAGACCGGTCCAGCAGAAACGACGTGCTTTCTCTGCCGAAAAAGCAATGGCGGTCGAAAGGGAAGTTGCAAAACTTCTCGACGCTGGCTTTATTCGAGAAGTGCAATATCCCACCTGGTTGGCTAACCCTATTCTGGTTCCCAAGCCCAGCGGAGATTGGCACATGTGCATTGACTTCACAGATTTGAATGATGCTTGCCCCAAAGATTGTTACCCACTCCCTCGGATCGATCAGCTAGTTGATCAGGCTGCCGGGTACGCATACTTGAGGTCGTTAGATGCCAACTCGGGGTACCATCAAATCCCCATCTCCCGCGAGGATGAAGAGAAAATGACCTTCATCACTCCAAAGGCCACCTATTGCTACACGACGATGCCTTTTGGGTTGAAAAATGCTAGAGCTACCTTCCAGCGAATGGCGAATCAAGTCTTTGAAAAACAGATCGGGCGAAACGCAGAGGCCTATGTCGATGACATACTAATCAAAAGTCAAAGCTTCAAAGATCACTTGTCTGATCTGGCGGAAGTCTTCGAAGTGATGAAGCGATATCAGATGAAGCTGAACCCCCGGAAGTGCATGTTTGCCTTTCAAACGGGCAAATTTTTGGGTTACGTGGTCAGTCAAAAAGGCATTCAACCCAACTCGTCAAAAATCAAAGCCATTCAAGACATGATATCCCCTCAAACTGTAAAGGAGATACAGAAGCTGACCGGGCGTATTATCACTCTGGGGCGGTTTACCTCTAAGCAAGGCGAAAGGTGCCTCCCTTTCTTTAAGGTTATACGCAAGAAAGCCGTCTTCGGATGGACGACAGAATACGAAGAAGCTTTTGTGGGCTTAAAGGCCTATTTATCATCTGACTTGGTGTTGACTAGACCAGAGCCCAGCGAAATCCTGTACCTATACCTTGAGGTTGCTGACGAAGTGGTCAGTGCGGTCCTTGTGCGAGATGACAATCACACACACCGCCCTGTATATTTTGTGAGTCATATCTTGAAAGATGCGGAGCTGAGATACTCCCGTATTGAGAAAATTGCGTTTGTGTTGATACAAGCCACGCGGAAAATGAGTCGATATTTTCAAGCTCATACCGTCATCGTGTTGACGGACCAACCTTTAAAAAGGATATTTTAGAAACCCGAATCTTCGGGGAGAATGTTGATTTGGGCTGTTGAGCTTGAACAATATGGATTGCACTATCGATCCCGACCGTCTGTGAAGGCTCAAATTCTGGCGGACTTTATCGCGGAATGCACTTTCACGCCAGATCCACTAACAGAGTTGACTGAAAAGGAAAAAAAGGAGTTGGATCTCCCCTTCCCTGAAACCTACACCGACCTATGGGCTATCCACGTGGACGGCGCCAAAAACCAAGAGCTTGCCGGGGCCAGAATCTTCATGAGTGGGCCTCACGGCATCCATGTGCGATATGCCATCCGAATCCTGCAGCCGTTGTCCAATAATGCCGCAGAATACGAAGCGCTATTAGCCGGCTCAGGATAGGAAAAAGCATTTCCATCAAGGGAATACATGACTCAGGAAGGTTGGGAGACTTGCGGCTGAAAGTCTGTGGAGACTCCAAGCTAATAATAGACCAGGTGCCGGGACACTCTCAGGCTAGGGAGCCTATCATGGTGCAATACCTGGCTAAGGTGAAACGTGAGTTGATAGAAATAAAGAAATGTGTCATACAGGTTAGCTTCAAGCATATTCCTCGAGAGGATAACGCTGAGGTGGATAACCTCGCCAAACTCGCAGCAAACCCAGAAGCGTCCATACCGAAAGGGGTGTACTAACGGGAGCTACCCTTACCTTCCTTTATGGAAGAACAGGCGACGCTCTGTGTGGAAAAAAGTGAAAATGACTGGAGAATTCCCGTCATAAAATACCTGAGATATGACGAGCTGCCAGCGGATAACGCTAAAAAGAAGAAAGTGCTCAAACAAGCAGCACGGTGCACGTACTTTAATGGAGAATTGATGCGGAGGTGTTTCTCCCATCCGGCTGCCAGATGCATAACGGAACAGGAGGGCCTTCATACCCTCCGCGAAATCCACGAAGGAATTTGCGGCATGCATGCATCCGGCGGAACCCTGGTTGCACAGGTCTTTAGATCGGGGTTCTACTGGCCCACTATCCGGAAAGACTGCCATTATTACGTGCGAACCTGCCGGAAGTGTCAGGAATTCTCCAAGATTCCTCGGCAACCCGCCACAAAAATTTATGATCTCATTGCTCCTTGTCCTTTCGCAAAATGGGGAATTGACATCCTTGGACCGTTTCCAAAGGTGAGGTCTCAGTTAAAGTTTGTGGTCGTGGCGGTAGACTACTTTACTAAATGGGCGGAAGCTGAGGCGGTCACCAACATCACGACAGAAAAAATTTGGCGTTTCTTCAAACACCAAGTTATCATGCGCTTCGGAGTTCCCCGCGTGCTAGTCAGCGATAACGGAATGCAATTCACCAGCCAATTCTTTAGAGACCAATGTGTGGAGTTCAGAATCGAGCAAAGATTCTCTTCCGTGGCTCATCCACAAACCAATGGTCAGGCTGAGGTGACAAACCGAGCCATCCTTAACGGTGTTAAGAAGAACCTAGAGGGATCTAAAAAGAAGTGGGCAGATGAACTACCGTATGTGATGTGGGCATACCACATGACCACGAAAACCAGCACAGAAGAGACACCATTCACACTGGCTTGTGGCACTGAGGTCGTCACGCCCGTGGAAATTGGTAACATGAGCCTACGAGTGGCTTACTTCAGAGAAGAGCTGAATGAGGAAAGGTTGCGTGCGAATCTTGACGCGCTACCCGAATTGCAAGAGGAAGCTCTTTTGAAAATGACGCACTATAAACAAAAGATGGCGCATTATCATAATATGCGTGTCAAAGAACGACTTCTAAAAGAAGGTGACCTGGTACTCAGGGATCAACGAGCGACTGGTCAACGCCGGGGGAAGCTCAGTCCTAACTGGGAAGGCAGTACCGCATTACCCGTATTGTCGGGAGAGGAGCGTACCATCTGGAGACACTCGACGGTACCCCCTTACCCAACTCCTAGAATATCGCTCATTTGAAATTATATCATGCTAGATTTTAATTTATCTCTGCACCTTTTACTAACGCCAGCCTTAACCTATACTAACGCTCAAATAATGAGCTTTCTTGTGTTTCGCGGCTGTGTGTCTGTGTGCAGGTGATGAGAAAAATAGAAAAGAGGTTGCCAGGAGTGAAAAGTCCTATCCTTGTGATGGTCGGTCCTGATCCACTGACTCACTAAGTGAGGGCACGCCTTAGCGCACCGAATATTTAGCGTCAGGAGTGAAAAGTCCTATCCTTGTGATAGCCTTGTGTAGGGTCATAAGATGAGGCACATCCCGACACCCCCGGGAGTGAAAAGTCCTATCCTTGTGATGGACGGTCCTGATCCACCGACTTACTAAGTGAGGGCACGCCTCGGGATTCCTGAAGGTGAAAAAACCCAATCCTTATGACAACCATTCTCGTGGAGATGGCTCGTTAAGGAGAGGCACACCCTAGGGAGATACTAACTCCATCTTGGAAGTGAAAATCCTATCCTTGCGGCCGGGCTGATGTAGACGGCTCGCCTAGGGAAGGCACGATTTCAGGATGAGAAGGTAACGCCGAAGTGAAAAATCCTAACCTTGTGATGGCCTGTCCTAATCAGACGGCTCACTAGGAAGAGGCACTTTCCGGTCGATCGTGGAAAATGCAAAAAATTGCGAAATCCCAGCGAGTAACCAGATGCCGAATCCCTGGCGAAGTGAGCTGGTTGAGAAAGCGATAACAAGCGACACCTGTACCCTAGAATGGCGGCGGATCGACTCCTACGGGAAACTCGTGTCTGTTATCGCTTATTTCTTACTAATAGATATTAATTAAGAGTGTGCAGGATATCTCTGACTCTGAGAGATCGCGACACTCGAGGTGATAAAAGAGTTGTATGACTCGTCGGCAAAGTAGACGCGAAGCCAACCACGCTGATGTTGACACGGTTTAAGGAATAGGGCCTAAAGACCCTATCCGTTATCTCTTTTGATCAAGGAAAGAAGAATGCTTCTTTCAGGAATGTCCTCCATGACGGGGTCAGATAGTGGTTAAGTCGAACATGACAAAGCCCGTTAACATGATCAGGGCGATAAGGGCGTGAAGGCCACGCTACAAAAATTTGAAGAAAAATAAATATAGGAAAGGAAAATGACACCAACAAAAGTTGATATCATAGAAGTGTCATTGTTCAAATACCCACGAAGGGACACAAAAATATACAAAAGATGAACGAAAAGGGTAACGCTCAATCCTCACAAAAAAGAAGGTGGCAATAATACCCTACCTACTGCTCGTCTTCGGAAATCCCTTGCTTTGGGTAGCCATTCAATCTGGCCAAGCGGAAGCCCTCGTCATTTAGATCGGAAGAATTCTTCAAAAAAGCGTTAGATACAGCGCCACCGTCGTAAAATTCTTCCCCGTGAATCTCCACAAAGCAGTCAGCCATGATAGAAGCAGTCTTTTCAACGTACCAACAACACTTGATTGTTGTTTCTGCCTCAAGCGTTGTTTTCTCTTCTACCAAGGCTGCTTTCTCTCCCGCCCAAGCTGCTTTCTCCCCCTCAAAAGCGATAATCTTTGACTGTTCAACCGCCAGAGCAGCGTTAGAAGTGGCTAATTGTTCCTTTGCCTCCCTTGCCTCCTCTTTGGCTGCCTCCAGGGCCATCATATATCTGTCTCGCTCTTCTAGCAGCCGTTATTTTTCCTCTTGCTCCTGTGAAAGCTTGGCTGCGGAAGCGGCAAGGTCAGCCGCCTTTTGTGACACGCGCTTAGTGTAGTGATGAAATTGGAGGAACCCAATGAAAAGTTTGGAGTGCAGCAAGTCTGCTTGCTCTTCGTCTCCCACAACAGCAAAGGTGCTTCGTTCTTCAGGAGACGTTAGCATATGTGCAGCCAAGAACGAAGCAGTGACGGCCGAGTTATCGCCCCCCATGGCCGCAATCCCTGAACTAAGAAGCGTAGTCATATCCACCTGGGCCCAGTGGCGTTATATGAGCTTACGTCGGCCATAAGATTGGACACTACCGTCCCCTCCCTGAAGCGCTTGAGCATGGAAGCATCGGTCTGGCATCGGGGAGGTGCAGACCACGGCGGCAGGAGAAGGAGGCTGGTTGGAAGCGGAACCTCCCTGGGGCACGAATGTTCCCTGGGGCTGATAGGAGAAGAAACCCGACAGCTCATCAGTGTAGACCACGTTGGAGGAAAAGTGATGTATTTTCGAGCCAAACGAAGGCGGAGAAGTCTCAAAAGCCCCAGGCATGGCCGCGTTCTAAAAAATGCTACCGGTCTGGCCTGGGGGAGGTGCGGAAGAGACAAGGATGGTTTGAGGCCCCTCCCCGATATCGACCTGACTTAAGGACAAGCTTGTACCAGCTCCAGTGGCCCTCTGTCTCTTCCTTGGTTAAGTCAGAATACACCTCAAGTCCATATTGCCTCCCGAAAGTGAAGGAGTAGAGGCACGAGAAGTAACCTATATAAAAAAATAATAATGAAAAATAAAAGAAAAGGCAGAAAGGCATTGAAAAAGCAGCGCAAGAAGTATAGGGGAACAATAGCTATTACCGTCTCAGCGGCAGGTACTTCCGAAGAGCCGGCTGCGTCCGAAGAAGGCGGAATTAGTGGCCGGAGGGTGGCAATGCTCTTTGTCTTCCTTTTCTTCTTTCCTTTCGCGGAAGCCCTGCGAGCAACTGACTGAGGAGGAAGAGCAGCGATTGATATGACGGGAATACCAACCGGAATGGTGTCAGTTTCCTCGTCAACTGAGGCTGAAGATGTTTGGGGAGGAATCGAAGCGGTAACAGAAGGAGCAGCTGAAGTGGTGGCGATATTAACAGCCGCGACCGCTTCTCTATTTCGAAGTCTCCTTAGGCGCCTCCTAACACTCTTGGGAACGTACTTCAGATCAGTTGCTGCAAAAGCACAAGACAGCGTCAGCGTTAGTACTAATACTGAAAATCAAAGATTGACGCAATACTCACGTCTAACGCAGGCTCTGATATCGGTCCCGCAGGCTAGAAGGCGGGTGTGAACGCTGATTTCTAGACTGAGTAACTTATCAAACCAGCCCTGTTCCGTCTCGTCAAGAGCCACACGGTGCCAAGCCCTGTCCTTGACGCCCTGGTTGAAACCAGACTGCCACCATGGCTCAGGAAGCTTGGGAGTCTCAACCACAAAAAAACTGCTCTTTCCATTTATCAATAGAAGACTCTAAATGAAGGAGTTTCCAGGTGAAGTTCTGGAGCGAATCATCATCATAACGGGGTGATATCGCTATCACACCCTGACGGTTATACATCTTGAACAAAGACTTCAGTAATGCAAGGGAAGGAGATGTAATTCCTTTGTACTTGCAGAGTTCTAAAAAGGCATAAATTCCACAGTAGGCATTTGGGGCCAGTTGAACAGGGTTCAGATCCAGAGAAGTAAGCAACTCTTGGATAAATGGGTCAACCGGAAACCGAAAACCATAACGGAACATCTGGGCATACATGATTCTGTGCTTGTCGGTCAGAACGCTATTCAGGCGTAAAGACTCAGAGGCGACAGAAGCCTTGAAACCCTCAGGGAGGGTGGCACCGTGATCGGATAGATGTTTATCAAGAATGGCAGAAGAAGTAATAGTGCTGACTATAGTCTCTATTTTTTCTTCATCAATTGATTTAGACCCAGAAGCACGAGTTTTTCTTTTTGCCATGGTGGAAAAAGAAAATAAAAAGATGAAGAACATAGCAAGGGAAGTGAAGAAGTACCTTTTTTAGAAGAAAATCGAAGTACCCAGGAGATGAAAACCAGAAACGCAAGACGATGTGAGAAGATGTAGAGAAACAGATTATCGAAAGTGGAAAAAAGAAGCAAAGTGATGGGTTTTATAACCCTAAGAGGCTAAAAGAAATGACTGCTGGAACAGTCGTGACGCGCGTGACAGGCATAAGCAATGAGTACAACCCTAGAAAGGAGAGAAGACGTTTTGATCCTATCAAATCACGCTAGCCCTAGCGTCCTGATGAGCAGGCACGTGTCTCTGAACCATCATAATCCTTCACTTACATTAATGAGGGGATCCTGAGCATTACATGCTCCGAAAAAGTAGAATTACTTTATCAGAAAGAGGTCAAGCATGATGACGTAATCAACGAGATAATGCCAAGAAGCAAATTAATAGTTATCCAGAGTGGAATGACAGTCGTTATTATGCAAGCGTTATCAGTTATTACAAACCAAATGAAACCAATGTTGGAAGAAAAAATAAAACACTCTCAAGTGTTGCCTTGTTTCCATCATGGAAGAACTCCTTTGTCACCCCCGGCATTTATATCCTTCAACCTCTCGAAGGCATAGTCAGCTATCTTGGCAGGATCAAAAGCCTCGCTGCGGTAATAATCTGGGAATCCAGCGGCAAAGGTCCGTATCGCCTTATCTTTCCAGCGCGACATCTCATTGGGCACCTTCGCTAGCTTCGCGTCACGAGCCGATATCTCCTCACGAAGGAGAGAGTTTCTTCTGTTGGCAGCCACCAGTTCTGCTTCCAGAAGCTCTATCTTGGCCTTCCCTATCGACTTCTCTCTGGCCAATTCAGCACGGCAGTCGTTAAGCTCTGCTTGGGTATCGCTTTGGAGTTGCGTCAGCTCCGCCACCTTAGAGGGGGAACCTTGAGCCTTGTCACCGTGGATATCGAGAAAGTAATTCAGCATGCGAAAGGTAGCCAACACGTCATTCAGAGCACGTTCACGATGAACCTCCAGAGGAAGCTCTGACATCTCCTCCCTATCTTCAAGAGAGCCAAATATCGCACCTACTATCGAACCCACCGGCTCGCTTCGTGATAGCGGGTCCGATATTCCCAGTGCGCGGAGTCCGCTGGTACCAAAGTTAGACAGATCCAAGCGATAAGAGGTAGCTCCTTGAGGAGAAGACAGATTGGCGGTAAAGGGAGGAGAGAGACTTTCAGCAGAACCACAGACTCTTGAGATAGAGGTGCAGAATAATGGCGGAAGGCCATTTATTAGAGGGTCAGTGGGAGCGTTAGGCTCGCGATTCGATGCAGCGACATCAGGGATGCAGGAGGAGATAGGAGAGTCAGGAACAACTGTCGGAGGAGGAAGGTTGACCTCTGGCGGAGCCTCGAAAGTATCAGGAGGAATGACGGTTGACGCCTCAGCTGCTGCAGCCGTTTTGGAGGTACTTGCACCATCAAGGGCGTTAGCTCTAGAAGCCGAAGCTTCGTTCACCTTCTTCAAAGCAACCTCAGCAACTGGGTTGCTATTTCCCATTCTCAGCTTCTTCCACTGAGTCGCGGAAGCATGACGAAGTCCAGAGTCGGTATCCATGTCCTCGCTGCTGCTGTCGGTTACTTCAGTTTTAGGACGATTCGGAGCCACTCCTTTTCGAATGGGTAACCAATTCTCGAGAAAACGGGAAGTACGGTTGGGGGTGCCGCTCCTGGCAACAGTCTTGAGTCTTTTTCTTTTTGGTGGAGTGGCAGGGTGACTGGAACTCTCAAGCAGAGAAGATGGTGGCAGTGATTGAAGCGGCCTCACGTTCAGAGGAACGACCTTATCTCTCGACGGTTGATTCCCAGAGTCACCTGCCAGCGAGACATATCAGAACAATGATTAAGCCGAAGTGATAACGAAGAAAAAGAAACTTACTTATAGTACACTTCTCTATAAGCCTGTGCAAGGCACACTCTCGAATGCGAAAAGACGAGTTCAGCTCCAGCAGCACGTTTGTTTGTCGAAGCTCTTCCTTGGATACTGTCGACGGGTTTGTCCAAAGGGAGTCGTTAAGACACTGATTGAAGCCTCTGGGCCAGTGGGGCGGAAAGGCAAATTCACGATGAAGAAACCGCTCTTCCAATCGGCTACAGTCTCTTCGAAGCCCTGGAATTTCTACCAGAATGACTGCACTAGCGCGTCATTCCACCTTGGGGTGATATCTACCACACAGTTGCGACACCTAAAACTAAAAAACTTGCGGAATAAATTGACAGACGGAACAAGGATACCCCGCAACTCGCAAATGCGAATGAAGTCATGAATCCCACACAAAGAAGGAGGCATAAACCGCATACATAAAATATACAGCACAAAGGGAAAACAAAAGAGAAAGCGGAGTGGCAAACATTCAAGCCCGGGACCCGGCTTCATTGTCGTCATCCACCAGCAGAATGGGGATGTCCCTCAAGGTGTCCACTACGAAAATCAGCTCCGAAGAGGTGCTACTCATGCTCTTCAGACGACCAACTTGGAGACATTCCCGATAGGATTGAAGTCCTCCATGGTAGCAGTCCCGATCCTGGCTTGAATGGGGGTCATCATTCACCGAAGTTCTAGCATGTCCTCGGCAGTCTTCGTCATCATGTTCTCCAGGAAGCTGACGTCAGCGTCAGTGAGATTCTTGAGGGTCAAGGCTTTGGAGATCAGGAAGTTTCTGGTGAGATAGTCCATGAAGAAATGGAAAATGAGAAGCAGAGAGAGTGTGAAGAATCTGCACCGAAAAAAAATTGTATTTATAGATTCAAAGTAATAAATGCGCACTAAGGCGTGCACCTCGAAAAGTGAGCCGCCCTGTTATCCCGAAGCAGTCGGAGGGAAAGGCTAACGTGGAACTCCTGATGGACACCCGATATGCTTGAATAGAGTACATATCAGAGAACGTAAGACCTTACAATTGGTAGGTGGCCTAGAGCGTAAAACCGCGTCAATATTGCCGGTAGCTATGGCGTAAGACCGCACAAACTGTAAGCGGCTCATGGCGTAAGACCACGACAATATTGCGGGTGGCTTACCGCAAGGCCAGACCCCACGCGTTTGGAGGGAAACGACGATACCAGAAACACCCCGACATGAGTGGGTGAAAACCTCTAAGGGTAACTAGTACTTGTCATTATATGTCATTTTCGCTAACGTGACGAAGCCACATTTGAAAATGTGCAGGAAAGACAAGGAAGTATTGCCTTCAGAACGATGCTAGAAGCTTCGGAAAGGACTGGCGCTATCGCTAGCGGTCGGTCCCACTCACCCATTTTGCTATCGTATATCCGGTGCAATGGAACTAATAAAGGAGTCAGAAAAACCCGGTGATTTTCCCGAATCTGACGCGGCACAAAGGGAGTAACGATTCCTTCAGAGGATAGGAGAGACAACCCTTGGTGAACACTCGGGCTCGTTTTCAGTTGGGCTTATGATAACATTTGATGAAGCACCAAGGGTATATTCGTCTTCTCACCTCAAATCAAAGCCAGATCTCTGTAGATCTTAACTGGCGACGGCACCCGGCTGCCGCCCACATAAGACAGAGGATTCTGGGATGGTCGACATCAGCGGGGGGGGGGGGGGGGGGGGGGGACCCACACGGCGTCATCCCATCCCAGGAAACCCCAGCAACGTCTCATTGGCGATATCCAACTAGCGATATCCGGTGCAGCTAACGCATGCTGACGCCATCCTGCCAACGAGACGTATCAGAACAATGATTAAGCCAAAGCGATAACGAAGAAAAAGAAACTTACTTATAGTACACTTCTCTATAAGCCTGTACAAGGCAAACTCTCGAATGCGAAAAGACGAGTTCAGCTCCAGCAGCACGTTCGTTTGTCGAAGCTCTTCCTTGGATACTGTCGACGGGTTTGTCCGAAGGGAGTCGTTAAGACACTGATTGAAGCCTCTGGGCCGGGGGCGGAAAGGAAAATTCACGATGAAGAATGACTGCACCAACGCGTCATTCCACCTTAGGGTGATATCTACCACACAGTTGCGACACCTAAAACTAAAAAACTTGCGGAATAAATTGACAGACGGAACAAGGATACCCCGCAACTCGCAAATGCGAATAAAGGCATGAATCCCACACCAAGAAGGAGGCGTAATCTGAGCCGGGTTAATGTCATATCGAACTAATAAGCTTTTCACTGCTTTATGAATGGGAAAGCGAAAGCCATAGAGGAACATGCTAAAATATACCATCCTATCGCCCCCCGATAGAGGGTCATGAAGCCGATGACCGGCATCAGGAATTTTGACGGAGTAACCGGGAGGGAAAAATATACTATTTTCCTCCAGTTCTGCCTCCAAAACTGCTTGATCAACAAAAACACTGGGTGTTCTCTCAATTTCTAAATCTATGGGCCGCTGGAAAGTCTGGAGACTCCTCAAAGACCTATTTGTGGCCAGAAGCCACTGAGAATCCTTGGGTATCCTAGAGGTACTCATAATGAATCAGCAAGAAGAAAATCTAAGGAAAAAGAAGCGAAGTACCTTGAGCAGAAGGCGGTGGATAAAACCATCGGTGCCGGCGAACGGAAGTAAGAATCTAGAGAGAGAAAGGAAGAAAATTTCGAAGTGCAAGCAAAGAGTATTAAAAGAGAGCAGTTGCTCCCTTTTAAAGGCTGAGTTCGAGAATTGAACAACCTGTAAAAACGGGACACGCCCCAAAGTAAAAGTGACACGTGTGAAAACCTCAGAAGGATATTTATGTCCATGCATTTATATCTTCTAGAGGGGGTAGTTACTGACAATCAGTTGCCAGCGGTTACATCGAGGCTACAGTTTGCCTCTCAGCGATAGCTATCAGCCAAAAGAGGAGCTAACGCCAAAATATGCAAGACTAAAAAGCAAAAGCACCATTTTATTTAATAATAAGCCATACAACATCTACAAAGGGTTGCCAAGGGCGGAATCAATCATCGTCAGGCTAATAAGTGGGCTAGTACCAGTATTCCTTGTCTGAGGGCGGAAGCTCCTCATCAGCAATAGGAGGGGATTTGTCAGCCTTCCGCCTTGGACTCGGCATCAATGGTTTCGATTCCTCTTTTGCAGCAGAGGATGCCGCATTTGCGACGGTATCACTCGAAGGAATTTCCACCTCAAACCAGTCAACGGGAGGAAACAATCTTTTGCCCTCACATGCTGAAGGGGCTGAGAAAGAAGAAAACCAGCTAGTGGTTTCAGAATGTGCTCTCTTCTTCGACTTCTTTCGACCCTTACGACGTGGTAACTGCCTCTTCCGGCATGGCGGCGAAGGGGGATTGTCAGAATCCAGTGTAGTGGGAGGAGTCGGGCTAGATTCTTGCTCGTCGGAGACCTGATCATATGAATCAGCCATGAGAGAAAATCAGTTGCAGCAAGAAAATTCAAAGAAGAAGATGAATAGGGAAAAGAAGAAGAACTCCCCATAAATAGTCGAAGCATTGAGACTCTTCAGATTTTCCACAAAAAGAGAGGAGGATAATTTAATGCCTCTCGAGAAGATCAACCATAATGACCGAATCGAATTCTTCGATCACGCCTGTTGAAATTTCTCGATGATCAAGAAGCACCGAAAAATCGCCCAATCAGTTATTACTGAAGAGATGGCGAGTGATTAGTAGAACAGTTTGCCTAAGCAACCGTCGCCACCTGGCAGATAAAGAAGAATAAATACTGCGAAAGTCTGATCAGTGTCAGACTCGTTTTCAGTTGGGCTTAGCCATAGCTCTCAATCGAAGCTAGGGCTAATGTCCTAAAAAGGGGAGAAAGATCACAAGTCCAATAACGGAAAGGAGTTTCATTACGGCCTAACAGCCTGAATATATGTCCGCATACATAAAATATACAGCACAAAGGGAAAAAAAAGAGAGAAAGTGGAGCGGCAAACATTCAAGCCCAGGACCCACGGAAGTCAGCTCCGAAGAGGTGCCTCTCATGCTCTTCAGGCAGCAGTTCAGCAGATCCTTCCTCTGCTGCAGCATGGAGATAGTTACCTCAATACGACAGGCGGCGACGACCAACTTGGAGACATTCCCGATAGGATTGAAGTCCTCCATGGTAGCAGCCCCGATCCTGGCTTGAATGGGGGTCATCATTCCCCGAAGTTCTAGCATGTCCTCGCCAGTCTTCGTCATCATGTTCTCCAAGAAGCTGACATCACCGTCAGTGAGATTCTTGAGGGTCAAGGCTTTGGAGATCAGGAAGTTTCTGGTGAGATTGTCCATGAAGAAATGGAAAATGAGAAGCAGAGAGTGTGAAGAATCTGCACCGAAAAAAGATTGCATTTATAGATTCAAAATAATAAATGCGCACCAAGGCATGCACCTCGAAAAGTGAGCCGCCCTGTTATCCCGAAGCAGTCGGAGGGAAAGGAAAACGTGGAACTCCTGATGGACACCCGATATGCTTGAATAGAGTACGTATTGGAGAATGTAAGACCTTACAATTTATAGGCGCACTACAGAGTAAAACCGTGTCGATATTACAGGTAGCTCCGAGCAGCGTAAAACCGCGTCAATGTTGCCAGTAGCTATGGCGTAAGACCGCACAAACTGTAAGCGGCTCATGGCGTAAGACCACGACAATATTGAGGGCGGCTTACCGCAAGGCCAGACCCCACGAATTTGGAGGGAAACGGTGATACCAGAAACACCCCGACATGAGTGGGTGAAAACCTCTAAGGGTAACTAGTACTTGTCATTATATGTCATTTTCGCTAACGTGACGAAGCCACATTTGAAAATGTGCAGGAAAGACAAGGAAGTATCGCCTTCAGAACGATAGTAGAAGCTTCAGAAAGGACTGGCGCTATCGCTAGCGGTCGGTCCCACTCACCCGTTTTGCTATCGTATATCCGGTGCAATGGAACTAACAAAGGAGTCAGAAAAACCCGGTGATTTTCCCGAATCTGACGCGGCACAAAGGGAGTAACGATTCCTTCAGAGGACAGGAGAGACAGCCCTTGGTGAACACTCGGGCTCGTTTTTAGTTGGGCTTATGATAACAATTGATGAAGCACCAAGGGTATATTCGTCTTCTCACCTCAAATCAAAGCCAGATCTCTATAGACCTTAACTGGCGACGGCACCCGGCTGTCGCCCCCGTAAGACAGAGGATCCTGCGATGGTCGACATCAGCCGGGGGGGGGGACCCTCATGGCATCATGCCATCCCAGGAAACCCCGGCAACGTCTCATTGGCGATATCCAACTAGCGATATCCGGTCCAGCTGACGCATGCTGACGTCATCCTACCAGTTAGACATATCAGAACAATGATTAAGCCGAAGCGATAACGAAGAAAAAGAAACTTACTTATAGTACACTTCTCTATAAGCCTGTGCAAGGCAAACTCTCGAATGCGAAAAGACGAGTTCAGCTCCAGCAGCACGTTCGTTTGTCGAAGCTCTTCCTTGGATACTGTCGACGGGTTTGTCCAAAGGGAGTCGTTAAGACACTGATTGAAGCCTCTGGGCCAGGGGCGGAAAGGCAATTTCACGATGAAGAAACCGCTCTTCCAATCGACTACAGTCTCTTCGAAGCCCTGGAATTTCTGCCAGAATGACTGCACCAGCGCGTCATTCCATCTTGGGGTGATATCTACCACACAGTTGCGACACCTAAAACTAAAAAACTGGTGGAATAAATTGACAGACGGAACAAGGATACCCCGCAACTCGCAAATGCGAATGAAGGCATGAATCCCACACCAAGAAGGTGGCGTAATTTGAGCCGAGTTAATGTCATATCGAACTAATAAACTTTTCATTGCTTCATGGATGGGAAAGCGAAAGCTATAGAGGAACATGCTAAAATATACTATCCTATCGCCCCCCGATAGAGGGTTATGAAGCCGATGACCGGCATCAGAAATTTTGACGGAGTAACCGGGAGGGAAAAATATACTATTTTCCTCCAGTTCTGCCTCCAAAACCGCTTGATCAACAAAAACACTGGGTGTTCTCTCAATTTCTAAATCTATGGGCCGCAGGAAAGTTTGGAGACTCCTCAAAGATCTATTTGTGGCCAGAGGCCACTGAGAATCCTTGGGTATCCTAGAGGTACTCATAATGAATCAGCAAGAAGAAAATCTAAGGAAAAAGAAGCGAAGTACCTTGAGCAGAAGGCGGTGGATAAAACCATCGGCGCCGGCGAACGGTGGTTGTGACTTCCTTCGAAGCAAGAATCTGAGAGAGAAAGGAAGAAAATTTCGATGTGCAAGTAAAGAGTATTAAAAGAGAGCAGTTGCTCCCTTTTAAAAGCTGAGTTCGAGAATTGAACAACCTGTAAAAACGGGACACGCCCCAAAGTAAAAGTGACACTTGTGAAAACCTCAGAAGGATATTTATGTCCACGCATTTATATCTTCTAGAGGGGGTAGTTACTGACAATCAGTTGCCAGCGGTTACATCGAGGCTACAGTTTGCCTCTCAGCGATAGCTATCAGCCAAAAGAGGAGTTAACGCCAAAACATGCAAGACTAAAAAGCAAAAGCACCCTTTCATTTAATAATAAGCCATACGACATCTACAAAGGGTTGTCAAGGGCGGAATCAATCATCGTCAGGCCAATAAGAGGGCCAGTACCAGTATTCCTTGTCAGTGAGATTCTTGAGGGTCAAGGCTTTGGAAATCAGGAAGTTTCTGGTGAGATCGTCTATGAAGAAATGGAAAATGAGAAGCAGAGAGAGTGTGAAGAATCTGCACCAAAAAAAGATTGCATTTATAGATTCAAAGTAATAAATGCGCACCAAGGCGTGCACCTCGAAAAGTTAGTTGCCCTGTTATCCCGAAGCAGCCGGAGGGAAAGGCTAACGTGGAACTCCTGATGGACACCCGATATGCTTGAATAGAGTATGTATCGGAGAACGTAAGACCTTACAATTTTTAGGTGGCCTACAGCGTAAAACCACGTCGATATTACAGGTAGCTCCGAGCAGCGTAAAACCGCATCAATATTGCCGGTAGCTATGGCGTAAGACCGCACAAACTGTAAGCGGCTCATGGCGTAAGACCACGACAATATTGCGGGCGGTTTACCGCAAGGCCAGACCCCACGAGTTTGGCGGGAAACGGCGATACCAGAAACACCCCGACATGAGTGGGTGAAAACCTCTAAGGGTAACTAGTACTTGTCATTATATGTCATTTTCGCTAACGTGACGAAGCCACATTTGAAAATGTGCAGGAAAGACAAGGAAGTATCGCCTTCAGAACGATAGTAGAAGCTTCAGAAAGGACTGGCGCTATCGCTAGCGGTCGGTCCCACTCACCCGTTTTGCTATCGTATATCCGGTGCAATGGAACTAACAAAGGAGTCAGAAAAACCCGGTGATTTTCCCGAATCTGACGCGGCACAAAGGGAGTAACGATTCCTTCAGAGGACAGGAGAGACAGCCCTTGGTGAACACTCGGGCTCGTTTTTAGTTGGGCTTATGATAACAATTGATGAAGCACCAAGGGTATATTCGTCTTCTCACCTCAAATCAAAGCCAGATCTCTGTAGACCTTAACTGGCGACTGCACCCGGCTGCCGCGCCCGTAAGACAGAGGATCCTGGGATGGTCGACATCAGGGGGGGACCCACATGGCATCATCCCATCCCAGGAAACCCCGGCAACGTCTCATTGGCGATATCCAGTCCATCTGACGCATGTTGACGTCATCCTGGGCGATATCTCCCCTTGATAACGCCCACCCTTGGGGGTAACGACCTTTCTATCTTCGGCTATAGATACCACTCATTTCTAGATCGAGGGTAAGAGCTGATTCTCTACCAAAATCTCTGCAAAAATTTCACAGCCATACTAACTTAAGCATCAGAGTGTCTACGTCGGAGCCCCCCTCCGACGCTTTGCAGGTATGACGGACTGCCGCAACAGTGATTCCAGACAGCTATAATCCCGACCCTTCTTCCCCAACAGTCCGAATCTTATCATGCGGTGATGTGGATCATTTGGACACAGTGTAACAAAGTGGTATTTCAGCATGAGGTCTTTTGCGCATTCCGTATATTAAACCTTATTTTCTCTTCCTGGTAGAATTGGATGAAAAGTATAGATCCTTTGTTCTCTTACAATTCGGTGTAGATGATGTTATCTTCTTCGTGGCTATATTCATGGGGAGGGACAAGTTAGTTTAGATAGTTGTCTGTAGAACCAGTTTGCTAGTTCTGCTTTCTACCAACTCACTAGCTCGTGCTCAGGATCCTTTGTTTTTTCCCTGTCATGCTCTCATGACTTCTATTAATATATATACCACCGCCTATTAAAAAAAAGTGTCCCCTTAACAGTCACACAAGCTAGCAAGTACGTTCGACGTTAGTAGGAGGAGAAAGACCCGGAAAAAAAACTGATCAATAAGGGAGTTTTACCAAATAGGCAAACACTTGTCAGATAAATTAACAAAGGCAAAAAATAAATAAATAATGAAAGCATCATTTTTTACACAAGTATATACCCAACTAGAAAAATTACTTATTCTGACAGGAAATACTGTTAAAAATTACTCAAATAATACAGTTAATAATTGTGCTTTTCGATAGAAATTCTGCCATAACAGCCCATCAAAACACCAACTTTTCGATGGAAATGATCGTCAAAAGGCTTATTGACAGGAAGCCCCCCTCCTCGTAACTTTTATTTTTACTTTTTAATCCTATAAAAAATTAAAAAGAGAGTTATGGGGTAGAATCTCCCCCTAAGAAAATATATTAAAACAACTAAACAATTACTCCCTCTGGTCTAGAAAGAATATCGTTTTAGACATTTTTCCCCAGACCGAAATAAATGTTGTTCTCACCTCCCCATGCACTTTTTTCTTAAATCTGACCACTTTACCCTCACCACCACCACTGCTCCTCATCCTCCACCTCTCGTCCACGCACGTCGTCCACAACAGTAGCAAATCCAATATTTCTCTAATCCATAAAATTAGTTCTTCATCCTCTACACCCATCACAAACTCTAATCCACAAAATTAATTATTTGGAAACTCATGAACATTATTTATAGATCTGGGTTTGTAGAGGTAGCCAAGGGAGATGAGGTTGTAGATCGGGACAGAGCGGTGTTAGTGGTTGGGAAAGAAGGAGGTCGGCCGGCAGATTCTATTTTATAAAAAATAAAGCAAAATAGAAAACATAGAAGAAGAGAAAGAGAGGTTGTTGTTTTATCCTGTGATTTTGATTTCTGGTGAGAGGTATTGGAGAAGGAGTAGGAGAAGAAGAAAAAAGAGATTTGATTGGAATTATGATCTTGGTTTCAGGGGCGAAATAATCGCGCGGAGGAAGTGCTGAGGTGAAGAGTGAGTAGTGGTAGTGTAGATATAAAGTAAATTAATGAAGGGCATTATTGTAATCAAACACAACGAATAGTGTTTTCTTAATCCATGTGCCCGACTCCCAAACGACGTTTTTTGGGACCGGAGGAAATAGGACACTATAACAAAATTGCTAATTAGCGACGAAAACATTTCCCTCGTAAATTCTTAAAATTTCCCATGAAACTAAAAATATCATGGACAAAACAAATCTTATGGGCCAAGTTAAATGACACGGAATCTTCACATTAAAATGTTCAAATTAATTAACATGATGAAAAAGGAGAGAAAAAATCATAAAAATTACTTAGGGAGCAAATACGATATTTTCTTTAAAATATTTTTAAAAAAAGGACTATTATGGAAGGATTTTTTACCCTGGGGAACTTGAAGGAGGCTCCGACCTTGCCTATAGTTAATTTCCTAAAAGTTATAGTTTTAATATTTTTAATAATTAAAATTAAAATAAAATAGATAAAAATTGCAAAATATTAGACAAAAAGTGAAACAAATATGGTACTGTCTGAGACAATGAGAAAAAAATAGTTTAAATATTTTAGCAATTATTTTTTCATTTTTTATTTTTCATTTTTTTCAATAAGGTAGCTCTACCATATTTGTTAGATTTTCCCTCCAATTTATATATACTTTTAATTTAATACCAATATTTTTTTTATTTTCTTAAGTGATAGAAAAGTTAAAATTGATATTTTTACAAAATTATAGAGTTTATATTGTAAGTTTTAAACTATAGTAGAAAATTTCATTTATGTCATTTGTTGTAGGCCCAAAAATTTGTTTCCACCCAAGATTTCTTTTATTATTCATAGTTTTTTAAGTTTTCTCTATATTTTTTAAGTCTTAAACTTTTTTGATTTATTTTATTCTAATGATAAGGAAAAAAACATAAATGTATTAAAATTACTAATATGAAAATGAATGGGGGATTTAATTTATCACGCTGATACTTGAAAAGAAGCGCTAGCCACGATTATAAACACTCTCAAATTGGTTTACTAACTATGTTACTAATAAAGTTGTACTAATTAATGGTTTTTTTTTTAAATAAACAGAAGATTTTATTAAAGGGGTCATGAAGAACATGACCCTAACAAACTTACAGAACTGCTGTGGAAGCAGCAGAACCACTACACATCAGAACCAACTACAAATCAGAAAACTGGAAAAATAATTGGGAAACCAAGAGACGAAGCATATCTCTACCAGGTGACTGTCTGTCAAAATATATGATTGGGGTTTATCCCATCCTAATTAAGTTATATTATTTTTATTAAAGTAAATAACTACCAAATAAATATAAAATTGACATGTGTATTTTTAGTATAAAAGTTACTTTTAGTGTTTTTGTTTCGTCATTCAATTTCTAATCGACTGTGAGCCCTTCTATTCTTTTTTTTTTACATATTTTATCCTTAGTTAGTTTGTCATGTGTTCTCATACAATTTGTTGTTATTTTTCATGTGCAGTTGTTACTATATTCTTGCAATAGTGGATTATCACCACGCAACAATAGCAATTAAATTACTTGTTTCTTTTAATAAAAAAGGTGCGTGTACACCTCTATCGAGTGCTTTTGGAGGTTGTTTGAGACATTTGTGTTTTTAATGAGTCTTGTACCTTTATGCTGTACGTTTTAGTACTTTTATAATTGTATTGAGTCTATAGTTCTGAGTTGAACCAAAAATTGAAGTTGTATTTTGGCAGCTTCAAAAAGAGGTTCTCTTTTTTCTTTTTCTTTTTCTTTCGGTAAGAAAGGAGATTTAACGCAGAGAAATTGAATCCAAAACTAATTAGAGAGATGACTAGGAAACTCGATAAAAAATGAGTCAGTTTTAATATTTTCCTCTTAAAATGAAAGAGAGATATGGAACTAGGTGTCATGATTGACTGGAATAGTTAAGAGCCAGGACCAAGACGACGACCTGTCAAAGTCCAACGACAACAAGTAGTCACTCACTCGGATCCAACTTTTATACCAAAGAGTAGTGTTAAAAATAATCACTCTAAATAATTGTTCATCAATAATTTTCATTTGATTGATTAACAAATGTGAACGTGAGAGTTATTTATTTTTTAATTTTAATTTTTTTATATATCAACCCAACCTAAAATTACGTTTTTCTATGAACCAGCCAACAGTTATAAACAACAGTAAAAAAATCATGTAAAATTCTGAGAAAAGATTTATTTTTCTTCTTTTTCTTTTTTCATGAAAAAAATTAAAATTAAAAAATTTCATCTTATTTCGCGAATTAAACTGATGACTTATTTTTGGTTTTGTTTATATTTTAGTGTTGGCCATAATCGGAACAAGATAATAGTATTGCTGACCATATTTCAATGTCAAGTTGTCAAGTCCCCACACCACACAATATCAACAATTTATTTTTTTCAGTCTTTTTTTCTCCCTTAGGGGAGATTTATTTATTTTTCTTGATCTTTTTCTGTCCCTAATTAAAAAGTTAAGGGAGGACTTTTGAAATGTTTCGAAAACTATAGTATTAATAGCGTCAGCAAGCATGCATGCATGCCAAAAGTCAATACCACTTTGTAGTAACCATTAAAAAAATAAAAAAAATAATGAAGTCAAATATAGTTGGATTACGCTACTCAATTATTAAAATCATTCATAAACTTAAAGAAGCAGTAGCAATGTATTAATATTTCTGAAAAAAGAAGTAAATCAATGTACTTAGCTACGTTCCATTTATATCAAATCATGTGTATATGCTCCATTTCTCAATTATGTGCACGCACAATGTGGAAAAATCATTTGAATTCAACTTGTTGAATTACCTTCCTTTGAGTTGAATTGTTCATATAGCCATTAAACTTAAAATAGCGTTTGATTTTTGAAACGTAACTTCCCTCAAATATAATTTTTTTCAAAAATTGATTTCTTAAGGGGAGTAATTCCCAGATAAATAATTAATATTATTTTATTTGATTGATAATTGTGAATTCTAAAAAAATAATGTTCAATTAAGACACTGGTTAATATGTATTTTTTTAAATTATAAATATATAAAACCAATGTCATAATTATTAAAATTTAAAAAATTATTTAAGTTTGACAAAGTTGGATTCTTAGCTTTTCGTTCAGAATCATTTTCTAGTTATTACCAAATTTGGAATATTGAGTATGTAATTTTTCTCGGAATGTAACTTTCCAATATAAACCCAAAAATAATAAAGTTGGATTTCATACCCACCCGCTTGATCTTAAGTTTTTTTCGGCACCAGTGGTGGTGGTAAGATTAACAGGCAAAGACGATTTGACTCTTTTGTTGCATGGCTCTTTTCTTTTACTTTGAAAGAAAATTGTTTAATTTATTATAATTATGAGTCTGATTTTGTTAAAACATATGGTGTAATAAGGAGGTTGATAATACATAATCGAGCCATAAGGTATAATTATGAGTCTGATTTTGTTAAATCATATATTCGTTCGTAAATGCATAAATTCGTTCATAAATACATAAATTCATAAGTCCAATACAATCCGATAAAATACATAAAAATATCAAAATGACACATTCAATCTTCTGCCAATCCATATCAGAAAATTAAAGTGACACATTCAATCCAAGTCAATTGTTTCTTAATGTTGTTTCATTTTGTACTGATGGCAAAAGGAGGCAGCGAGCTTGAGAAACCAACTGCACCACCTGAACTTTCTGAAAATGCAACCATGCTCATTACAATTGTACAACCTTCATAAATAAATAAATAAAAAGTCTATTCATTACTTGCATTTTTCTCTGCCTAAATTGTCCATGCCAGGACAGCTTATCATTTCACAAGATTAGCAGCAAGAACAACAGAATTTGGTGGATTACACGATTGAACCATCTAGAATTTGTTACTGACATCACATTTAGTTACTTTCTAAAGGAAACTGGAATCAACCTTGTGTAACACATACAAATTAAATGAAACACACTACCAATCCAAGTAAATCCAAATGAAACATACAAATTAAACATGCAATCCAAGTAATCCAAATTAAACATACAATCCAACTAATTCAAGTCCTACTGCCAATTAAACTTACAAATTAATCTTCTGCCGATCCATCCAATCCAAGTAATCCAACTAAATTTCTGTAACGGTGGTTTCTAATGACATTTGAGAGAATTCTGAAAATCAAAGTATTCCAAGAGATAGAAAATATGAGTAATTAAATGTAGAAAATAAATTAAGTGCAAAACTCAATTGCAATAAAAAAAAACTTACCCATTTCCCATCGGTCAAGCTCAGCAAGGTCCTCTTCAACTTTCATGGATACTCTTGATGTCCTGAACCAATCTTGTGCACATATTAAGGCTTGCACAACCATTGGAGTCAAAGAGCTCCTAAAAGGGTCAAGGACTCATCCTCTAGTACTGAATGCAGATTCAGATGCCACTGTGGAGACTTGGACAATTAGTAAATCCCTTGCCATCTTAGAAAGAATAGGGAACCTTGGAGCGTGCTTTTTCCACCAGTCCAAGATGGAAAATGATTTGCCTCCTACAATAATATTTTCATGCAAGTAAGATTCCAATTCTGACTTGATTTCAAATGTGTCTCCACCACTAGCTTGCTTGAACCTCTTAAACCTTTCTTCTCTAGCACTGATCAACTCAGAAGATATGTCTACACAACCTACTTGCATCTGACTTCCACTAGACTCTCTCTTATCCAAAGACGTTTCACCTATAACTTTTCTAGTCTTATACAACTCCCAGTACGCTACATACAACTTTTCCATATCCCTCTTCACTTTATCCGCCAAATCTCTCCCAACAATGTCCCCATGCACATCTAATAGAGAAAATGCCACATAATCCATCTTCTTTATTAGATCAAACATAGCAGCAATATAAAAAAGAGTATTAAACTTAGCCACATTACCCCAATACTTGTCAAACTTCTCATGCATCTTTAATGCCAATCTCTTAAGGTCTATGTCATTACTCTCTTCCCAACCTCTCAATATGGATGCAACATTAGAAACTTGATCAAAATAAGCATTTGCAGTAACATATGTAGACCCCGGCACAAAGCAAGTTAAGTTATAAAAGTACCTCAAAGTCTGACATAATCTTCTTGCATTCACCCAATCACCTTCTCTTGGTACACCTCCTCCTCCACCACCATCATTTCTGCATTCTTTCTCCATCTCCATGACATATTCAACCCCATCATCCTCTGGATATTCATCATCGTCAAATGATAAAATATCAGCCAAATCAACATCATTTGATTTCGGCTGTCTTTTATTCTTTCTTCTGTCTTCCCTCATCTCAAGCTCAATCTTGTAGAAAGGATCCATATCCTCATATGCCTCAAAAGCCTTTTCAAACTTCAATGCAGGCTCTAACATCAAATATGTGGAGTTCCACCTAGTACACACATCTAAACACAACAATGCTTTAGACTCAACAAGCTCTTTTTCAGCACATTCCTTAAACTTAGACAACCTAGCTGGAGACTGTCTAATGTACCTTACTGCCTCTCTTATCCTAATGATTGATGTTCCCACACTGGTAAGCCCATGCATTACCATCAAATTAATTATGTGTGCAATGCACCTTACGTGAAGAAACTCTCCCTCACAAATACTTGTTCCCCACTGATTCATCTTCTTCTTAATCCAAGCAACAACCAAGTCATTTGAGCTAGCATTATCTACTGTGATTGTAAATACCTTATTGATTCCCCAATCAATCAAACATTTCTCAATAGCCTTTCCTATAACATCACCTTTATGACTAGTGATTGTACAAAAATTCAATACTTTTTTATGCAAATTCCATTCATTGTCAATAAAGTGGGCAATTACAACCATGTAGTTAATCCTCTGAATGGATGTCCAAGTGTTAGTGGTAATACAAACCCTTTGACAATTGGACATCAAAAACTCTTTCAATCTCATCTTCTCCTCAGCATACAACTTATAACAAAGTCTACTAATTGTGTTCCTAGAAGGCACTACAAACCTATTCTGCACAGTAGCCATGAACTTCCTAAACCCTGCCCCCTCTACAAACCTAAAAGGAAGTTCATCCTCTATTATCATTAGTGCCAAAGCCCTCTTACAAGCTTCTTGGTCAAACTTCCAAGTTCCTATAGTCTTACTACCATCAGGATTTAAATAAGTTGTCATTTCAGATTGAACAGGGTCATTAGAATGGGGTACCTCTCTACACTTTTTCATGTGATTTCTCATTCCAGTTGTACCATTTGACCTACTATCACATCCCATTTTAGTTTTACAGTAAATACAAGTACCTTTCACTTCTCCATCCTCATTTTCGGACCTTGTAAACTGCTTCCACACCACTGATCTTGCAGCAATTGGCTTCCTTTTCTTCTTCTCTTTCTTGATTGTAACAGCAGCCGTAGAAGGTCCAGCTTGTGCTTGCGTTTGTTGTGTTTGTGTATCTCCCATTACCTCATCTCCAACTGATTCGATGGTAGCTCCAACTTCTGTAACAATAGAACCTCCAGCTCCAAGCATCTTCCTGAATCAAGTGAATCCAATATTAATTCATGATTAATATCTGACCCTTACCTTTCTCACTATTTTATTTAACAACATGTGGTTAGAAAAATCAGAAACACACTTGTAACAAATAAAGTAATAAGTTACTTCATGGATAACAAGGATTATTAAAAGAAAGTTATGCATATATTCTTATATGACCAACCCAAATGAAAGAGGAGAGGTTTGAAGGATTCCAGGGCTGCACGTATTTCCATAGTAAACATATCATATGAAGCCTATTTGGTTGCTGCAATTAGCCAATAACAAAAAAGCTTTTCATTCTTTATTTTTTGTTCTCTCCAATCCTATTATTGACCCGCCAAACAACATGTGCCAAAAAAATAGAGAAAAGAACATTGTCAATTACTACATCACATCAATTTCATTTATTCATTTATTTATTTTTAGTTCCCTGTTGCCAAATGTAAGAGTAGGAAAATGGTGGACAATTTTCTAATTCTAACAGCATCTAAAATCCATGATTCCATTAAACAATGTGCATGTACTATATAAAACCTGCAAGTAGCATAAAACTAAACCATATTTCAAGTATTAGAAAGTGCCTATCATGGTGTGGTAAGGATTTCAGGGACAATAATCTTCTCAAAATCAGAAATAACTTTTAATAATTAACTCTACAACTTGTGTGCAAAAAACTGGCAGAATATTAATTTCAATTCCACTTTGCATGCTCCTTTCAATTGTACAGTGATGACTAAACTATATGGACCAAACTTGAAAGTGATGACCCCAAAACAATCAATCCAGATCCGGTGCACACACGGCAAACAATAATGCTTAAAAGCAACATAATAGTGCAAAAGTAATCCATGAGTAGGTCTACTATATATCGCATTCATCATACAGTTAGCCATGTTTCAAGTTCTGCATTAAACCTAATCCATGAGTTCAGATGGAGCCATTTCAGATTAAACCCAGTACAAGCAAAACCCTAGAAATAAGAAATCATGAAAAAAATAACATGACCCAACTAACAGAGAAGATAAATTACTCACTTGGCAGCCGCGGAGGATTGGTGGAGGCGAGTGGCATTGGCGGTGGCGGTCAAACTGGCGAGTGGAGGTGGCGATCAGGATTTGAGAAAGAAGAGAGTCGATGGAGAGACGATTTGAGAGAGAGAGAAATGTGAGTCGTCGATGGAGGTGAGTGGTGATCGGCGAGTGTCATTGGCGGTGGCTGTCGGACTGGCGAGTGGAGGACCAGAGGTGGTGATCGGGATTTGAGAGAGAGCGAGAGAGGAGAGGATTGGTGTGTGGTGTGGTGTGTACGCGATCGAGATTTTGGTATGTAGAACTGAGCATGGGCGAAGACTTGGTGAGACACAGATATGGGCCAAGCAAAGGCCCTAATTCATTAGGTAAAATTTTTAGTAACTTCGGTTTACTGAACTTCCCAATTTTGATACCGTACCGAACCGAACTTAAAGTTCGGTAAGCGTCTACTGAAACCATTGAGGCGTCGTTGGGCGGCACGTGTCCCGCTATCGATCTCAGCACCTTGGCGACATGTGTCCCACCGACTTAAGAGAGAAAGGCCTATAAATACCCCCCATCCCCCACGAACGTGAGGTATGCATTCGAACCGAACTATTCACTAAGATCCTTCACTGTTCACATATCACTCGTGCTAACTTGCCCGTCGTAGCCTCTACATCGGAGGCCTCCTCCGGTGCTTTTCAGGTACCACGTGGCAAGTCGGACCCGACAGATGGACCCACATAGCCTTCACATATCTACCCCATCAAACGCTTTACCATTTAACCCTCACCCCATATCTTAGATTATCATATTGGTGCTCTCGTTGAGAGATCTGAGATCATTAAGTGAGTCTACCTTGAGATCTAGGCTCACTTTCCCCAACGCCAAACGAAACGCTTTGCAGAATGGCATCCAACCAGGACCCCCAACCGTTTGCCCCCCTCGGGGAAACAGAGGCATCCCTCCATGACTTCTTCATAGATCCGCCACGCACACCACGGTCAGAAATCCATCGGGTACCCTTGGGAGCCCCCTCGGTTCCCCTAGGTCACCGACTTAATTTCTCCGCTAATCAAGGAGCTGGTCACCCGACAGCAACAGACAGGGCCGGCGCGACCAACTCGCCCCCACCGATAGCTTATCAATGGAGTAACCCCTTCATCGACGCGGGGACTAGCGCCCCCATCACCGAGGCACCTAGAGCTAGCCCCTTTAATACCGTCCTCCCCCGCACAGATACAACTCTCCTCCACCAAAGGATAGACCAGATCCTAGCCGTACTGACCGCCGGACTCCCGCAACAGCCAAACCAGGCGAATGCTCCCCCTGTTCCGCAGAACTTTCCGACGGGCCCACCCCATCTCGGCGATTACCTGCCGATGACTCCTATACCCCACCCTTCGGGGCCAATGGAAGAGTACGTACCGCCTATGCCCCCCCGCGTGCGCTGGAAGGATATGCCGATAACCTTTTCGGCGAGTACGACCCGTATCCGCGACAACACGTGGCCTGTCAGCCTTCCTAGGAGTCTAACCTGGGAGGGTACGAAGGGAAGAAAGCCCGAGAGAGATCTCCCGCCCAATGGCTGCCCTGCTTAGAGTACCGTCATGACGATCAAGAACGGTATCTCACAGGCAAGGAGCATGAACGCCCCCGATCCGTGTCATCTCGCAACCAGAAGGAGCAAGACGGAAATCCTAAAAGCCCCTTGACCCATCGGGTACATAAGTATAAGGTTGACCGGTGAACCAAGATCCTAGCGGACATCTATGTTGGCCTGACCAACCCCGTTATCCATCTAACACGGGTAAAAAACTAAGTCACCTTCCAGACCTCGAGGGATGAGGCACTCTGTCAAATTTTTGTGTTCTCCCTAGCCGGGATAGCCAGCACGTGGTATGAGGCGCTACCGCCAGGCTCTATCGACAGCTTCGCAAAGTTGGAAAAGAAATTCTTGAGCAGATTTAGCACAACCATCCCCCTGAAGAAAACCTTTGCGGCACTCTTTGACGTCATTCGGAGACCGGATGAGTCCCTTAAAGCTTACCTAGAGCGTTTCAACGTAGAACTCGGTCAGACGGCCGATGCCACCATCGACTTTGGGATAGAGGCACTGAGGAGGAACTGCGGGTATAACAAGCTGGGAGATATGCTCACAACCGACCCCCCCGTTAACTCTAGACCTCTTACGGGCCAAGGCAAACAAGTACGTCAAAATAGAGGAGGAGGATTTTCTGAGAGGGCGCAACAGGGAGATCTCCCCTCTGCCGATAACGCAAGATACGACCGCCCTAGCAGGAGACGTAAGGGTACATTCGGCTACAGGGTACAAACCCAGAAGAGCTGACTCCCGACAGAGAAGGCAGGAGGACCATCGGATGGGGAGGGAGAGAAATCTCCAGCCCGACAAATAGACCTATATACCATCTCCCATTACCTCACCGTTGGGACGGAGGGCGGAGATCCTAGCTGTTATCGAAAGCAAGGGATTGCCGATCTGATACCCCTATACCAAACCGGGCGACATTGTCGGAGGCAACCGAGGCCTATATTGTTGTTTCCACAAAGCCAATGGCCACGACATAGAAGGATGTCGGGTATTGAAAATGGCCATTGAGCGACTGATAGAGGAGGGCTACTTCCCGGAATACTTGACCCGATAAAATATGCAGCCGGCCAGCGACCCACCAAGATCGGGTCCGGGATGTAACGGAAAGTAGATCGCTACCGGCCCAAATGCCATCCCGATACCCAGCGCTAGAGGGAGAGAATTACTACTGACGTCCTCGGACGGGGACCGAATGATCAACTTTATAGCTGGGGGTGCAACGAACCCCCCGTCGGCGACAAGCGAAAATGCGAACTGCCCACATCCGATGATAGTGGATTCGGTCTCCTTGACCGAATGACGCTATCCTTCTCTGAAGAAGATAACAAAGGAGTAAGATACCCACAGAATGATGCCCTCGTAGTCACAATGTTTGTCGAGGACTTTGGGGTAAGGAGAACTCTTGTGGACAACGGAAGTGTCGTTAAGCTGCTTTCGCTAGGGGCATATGAGATCATGAAGAGACCAGAGTCAGAATTAATGCCATGTCAAAAGCCCATCATCGGGATAGATGGGATTACCATCCCAATAGTGGGAATCGCCTTCCTAACGGTACATTTCTGGGAGGACACTTCAAGGAGATCAGAGCAGCAGATATTCATGATAATTGACCTCAACTTGCCCTACAACGCCATCCTTAGGCGCCCATTCCTGAATACTTTCGGAGCCGTTGTCTCCCAACGACACCTGAAGCTGAAGTTCCCTTCTTGGGATGGCGTTGTCATGATCGGAGGCGACCAGAAGGTAGCCACCGAGTGCTATCTCACCATGATAGGAGGTAACTGTGATGTGTAGCCAACGACCCCCTAGAAGTGGAGGACGAGAGGCAGACCCAACCGCTAGAAAAAATGACATCGGTACCGGTAGAAGGAATGCCCACCGAGAGCTTCCTTGTCAGTGAACGGTTAATTCCCTAGGAGCGTCAGCAGTTAGCACAGTTGTTGAACAAATGCGGAGGAGAGTTCGCATGGGCATCCACAATCATGCCCGGCATCTCGAGAGAAGTCGCTGAGCATCGGTTGAATGTGAATCCGAAAGCGAAACCAGTGCAGCAGAAGCGCAGAGCCTTTTCCAGGGAAAAGGCTGACGCCATAGAAAATGAGGTAGCCAGACTCCTACGAGCAAACTTCATCCGAGAAGTCCAGTATCCGTCATGGCTGGCTAACCCTGTAGTTGTCCCTAAAGCAAACGGAGAGTGGAGAATGTGTATCGACTTCACCTCTCTGAATGAGGCATGCCCGAAAGACTGCTTCCCTCTTCCCCAAATCAAGCAATTAGTGGACCGAACGGCTGGTTATGAATTCTTGAGCTCCCTGGACGCGAATTCAGGATATCATCAGATACCGATGACGGTAGAGGACGAGGAGAAAACAACTTTCGTAATGCCATCGGAAACGTATTGCTACCGCGCTATGCCTTTCGGTTTGAAAAATACAGGGGTAACCTTCCAGCAAACAACGAACAAAATCTTCAAAGATCAGCTGGGCAGAAACCTCGAAGTATACGTCGACGATATGTTAGTAAAAAGTAAGAGTTTTGAGGGTCATCTGATCGACCTAGCAGAGACATTCCAAACCATGCAAACATTCGGCATGAAGCTTAACCCAAATAAATGCATGTTCGCCTTCCAGACGGGAAAATTCTTAGGCTACATCGTTAGCCGAGAGGGAATCCTACCCAACCCCCTCAAGCTAAAGGCCATCCACGACATGATATCCCCACGAAACATCAATGAGGTCCAATGGCTCACGGGAAGGGCGATAGCCTTAAGCCACTTCATCGCAAAGCAAGGTGAGCGATGCCTCCCTTTCTTTAAACTCATTCGGAAGAAGGTGTTGTTCGGATGGACAAAAGATTGCGAAAAAGCCTTCTCGGATCTAAAGGAGTATCTCACATCCGACCTACTGCTCAAACGGCCATAGCAGGGGGATGTCCTCTTCCTATACCTCGGGGCGGCCGAAGAAGCAGTAAGCGTCGTCTTGGTACGAGATGAAGGAGGCATCCATAAGCCCATCTACTTCATCAGCAGAATCCTGAAAGACACCGAGCTGCGATACAGCCGCGTAGAGAAGGTAGCTATCGCCATGGTGCAGGCAACCCCGAAGATAGGCGCTATTTTCAGGCACATTCGGTCATCGTCCTAACGGACCAGCCACTGCGAAATTTTTTCAAGAAACCAGAGACTTCAGGGCGAATGGTCATCTGGGCCGTCGAGCTAGAGCAGCACGGCCTACAATACCAATCAAGGCCATCGATTAAGGCGCAACCTTTAGCTGACTTCATCGCTGAATGCACCTTCTCGGGTGAGCCGTCCCTCGAGCCAAAGGCAACTGACTCCGAAGACGCGGACTCACCCTATCCCGAAGACGGGGATAGATGAGCCATCTATGTCGATGGGTTTAAGAATCAAGAATCTGCCGGGGTAGGCATCATTGCTTCCGGACCCGAGGAACTTAAGCTACGATATGCCTTAAGAATTTTGAAGTCCTTGTCAAACAACGCAGCAGAATACGAGACACTTCTGGCTGGCCGAACCACGTTAAAAAATACTAGGGTCAATAAAGCATTATGAAAGGAGCATCGTGTCTCAAAAAGCCTTCACTGTTTGTTTAAATGGGCGACTGGCATCCCATCTCTATTTTCTGAAAATAGATGAATGGAGAGAGCTTGCGTTGTCAGCTGACCGTACTCCGTTGGGTCTCTAACGGCCTGGCGATACGATTAAGTTTCAAATATCCTTCACCGTTTGTTCAAACGGGCGACTGGAATCCCATCTCTGTTTTATGAAACGGATGAATGGAGAGAGCTTGCGTTGTCAGCTGACCGTATTCTGTTGGGTCTCTAACGGCCGCATACGCGTTAAGTTTCAAATATCCTTCACCGTTTGTTCAAACGGGCGACTAGAATCCCATCTCTATTTTATTAAATGGATAAATGGAGAGAGCTTGCGTTGTCAGCTGACCATATTTCGATTGGGTCTCTAACGGCCTAACAATACGCGTTAACACAGACCTGTACACAAAAATCCCATCTCTGTTTTCCCAAACAGATGGATGGAGAGAGCTGCTTTGTCAGCTGACGGTATTCCGTTGGGTCTACAATGGCCTGACTGACAACTTTCAAGCAAGATCTTCTTGTTCCGAAGCATGTTGATGGAGACCTCCACATGGAGAAGGGAGCTGCCGACGGTAGATACCACCTCCAAAGCCTTGAAATCCTCATACAAAGCCAACCCTTTTTTGCAAACCAGCAAGTTTGCGATCTCTTCCAGACCACTGATCTCCTCCTTAGTGGAACAGATCATCTCCTGGATCGCAACGGCGTTGCGAAGGGAATTCCCCTTCACCTTGGAGATGAAAAACAAGAACTGTCGTAAGGTCTGCTCATCCATGGTAGGCAAAAACAAGCAAAGAATAAGAGGAAGAGGAGGGCAAAGGTTGGTTCTGACCACAGACTCACAACCAATTTATAGAAGGTCTGACAATTAATGACACGGTTACAAAGGCACCTGAAAAGACGCGACCATCAATGAAGGCGCCAAGGGAATAAGCAACCCTTCTATGAAAAGATGCGACCTGTGCAAAAAGTAACCCGCATTTATTGAAAGGCTGCCAAACGCAGAAAACCGTCGTAGGCTAAGCAAAAACACTGGAGGAAGCTATTCGCTATCGGGAAAAAATTTCACATTGGCAAGGAGAGCCATCAGAACAACAATATGGCTAGCGGCGATTAAAGAAGGAATACAAGTACGACGGTGAGTCTAACGGCAACAGCACAAACACTACCCCAGAAACTTAAACAAACACTCCTCTTTATTACAAAGCCATACGGCATCTACAAACAGAGAAATAAAGCACACAGAAAATAACACTTAATCGATAAAACCATCTTCATCTTCGTCACTATGGGGAGGTGGAGGGGGAATCTCCCTGATGACATCGGCAACCGAAGTCAGCTCGGAAAAAGACTCCCCCATTACCCCAGACAGCACTCCAGCATAGCCTTTTAGCTCTTCAATGCTCCAATAGCGGCGTGAACATGAGAAGCCAACGTCGTAGCACGGGAAACGATCATAAGAGCATCGACATCCTGCTCCAGCACATTATTCCGGAGGCGCACCAATTATCTGGACGTATTTTCCAGCTGACTGATATATTCGGAAATAAGGGCCAACATGCGCCGCAGGGTGGAGACATTCCCCGCTACACGACGCTTCACGTAGCAAGCATTCGAGGCCAGGTATTTCTTAGTCAAATCATCCATGATCAGGGAATGGTAGAAGAAGAATAGAAAGAAGTAAGGAAAGTGGGATGCAAGTGAGAGGGATAAGAAGAAAAAACCCATTTATAAACACACAAACACCACCTCGAGAAACCAACCAAACAGAAAGCCACAACGGTCATAAAGTTAGCAACTGGGAATGAACGGTAATTTTTCAATGGTCACCAAACATTCGGGCACAGCAAACCAAGCAACAACAGGTTCGGATCAGCAGAACAATCAACTCAGACATAGCAACCTAAAGAGAGTTAGAAAATTATTATTACAAACGGTGTCCAATTTAACGGGAAAGCAAAAAGAGAAGAAAGAGGAGAACTAAGAATCAGTAGGCGGCGGAGGCTGAACGAGAGACCCTCCTTCGGGCAATGGAGGCTGATCGGACCCACTAGTTGCATGATAGCATGTCTTAATTGTAGATTTTTCCCTTTTATTTCCGGCCTTTTCGAGGGCAAGATACTTATGATTTGCCCTTTTTCCCATCTTTTTGCAGATCAGCGCCTAAAAGGAGAAAAGAGCGGAAATGAGCATTTTTGGAAGCATTTTTAGAGTCTTGAAGGTCGAGGTCTAGAAGAGCAGAAGTCGTCGAGCCCGTGACGTTAACCAGACCAGTGAGCAGTTTCACGGCCTCGACTTCCCTGCGTCAGATCAGAGATCAAGAGCCAAAGGAAAGAATTCCAGAAGCTCCCAGAAGGTGTCAGACACTTCTAGAAGATTTTAGAAGATTCCAGAATATTCTCTGGCAAGGACGCGGTCCCCTTGTGTGCTGGCGTCCTCCCAAGCGCTGACACCCTCTCTCCCTTAGCTGTATTTTTATCCCCTAGCTAGTTTTAGCCTATATAAGCTTAGCTTTAGGGTTTTTGTAAGGGAGACTGACTGAAGACACTAAAAATATCTCTTTCTTTTACCCTAATTTCTAGGGATTTTATTCTCTTGAATATTGGAGCAGCCGCCAGTTTTGTAAAGGAGGAAGTTTTCCTTCTTTGATTTATTAATCATTTACCGGTTTCCTCTAATCCTTTTCTCTACTCCTTCTTGCATGATATTCATTACCTACTGTTTACATCTTGTTATGAGTAGCTAAATACCACCTTCTTAGTGAAGGGTGTTTCAAGGGTTACAAGGGTTAGTTAGGAGGCCTAAAGGGTGCTTAATATATCCTCTTGTCATATTCAATCAATTATCGTTTTAATCCTTGCTCATTTAGAACTGTTGAGGGCCTGATCGACTGTCAATATTTCTGCATGTGTATTGTCATTCTCTTGGTTATAACTGATGTGAATCCTTGAGATAAAGTAGACACCTAGTGTAGACATCGCGAGAGGTCTTTCGTCTAGGGGTACTTGATTGTTTAGGTTATGTGATGCGAGCTTGACAACCTGAGATGTCACGCCCTAGATCTGTCTTGCCTCCACTTCATGGGCGTTTTGAGTAGTGCCTCCCCACCTTCGTGCCTGGGAGGACGGCGAAACGTTAAGGCTGCCCCATATGTAGAAACGGGGGGTGGCTTCTACCTACGAAGGTAAGTAGGGAGCCTACGTGGAAACATGGCTCCTATAGCAGGTCTGTGCCTGAGTTTGGACTATTTTTGAGCCCATGATTAACTAACCTAGAAAGCAACCCGAGAACACGTTTTGCTAAGATCTCTTCCCAGCTGATTTATATCTCTTTTATTGCTTTTCGTGCCCTTGATTTCTTTTTACTTTCGAGACCCCGAATGTTTGTTACTTTTATGATTGCGGTTTACATTCATTTACTTATCTATTTTGTTAGCTCCCCGATCTGCGTCGATTAATTCATTAATCGACAAAAACTTCACCCAGTGTTTCTTGACCGTATTCTGTTGTATTTGTGCCTTGTCATACACCTTTATTAGCAGTTTATTCCTTCAATCTCTGTGGTTCAACCCTGTCTTGCCCTGTACACATTTATTTGTGCATTTAGGCATCAGAAAAATATTTAATACATTTGAGTGACGTTCAAATTTTGGCGTCGTTGCCGGGGATTGAACGGTACTAATTCTTTTTTTATTTTTGTATGACTAGGAGATCTGCTCCAGATCTACTCCCTCTCGACCACGAGTTAACCAGAATGGAAAGAAATCTTCGAAGGCAAGCCAGAGGAGCATCTACCTAGCATAGAGTGATCCCACATCCTGCCCTCGACGGATCTCCTTCCAATCTGGCCGGCCAGGACCGTCAGTTTTTTCTAGATCTAGCCTATCTCCATCGAAGTCTAGATAATCCCGTAGCAGCTCATTTTGATTTTCCTGCAATGGACGACCACGACGACCATGTACGTCACGAGGATCCACCACCACCTCCTCCTCCAGCACAACAAACCATTGATAATTTCCATGCAACTCTTGATATGGCAAGCAACTGCATTGTCTGGCCTACTGTCCAACATAACTGGACCTTAAAGTCAGCCGTTATGCATCACCTTCCAATGCACTCCGCCACCTTCAACAGCTCCACTCTATTTGCAAGGCTATGAAACCTCCCAACGTCAGCATCGAGCAAGCCAAGGAAAATGCACTCCGCCACCTTCAACAACTCCACTCTATTTGCGAGGCTATGAAACCTCCCAACGTCAGCATCGAGAAAGCCAAGCTGCGCGCCTTCTAGTGGTCTCTCAAAGATGATGCCCTCGACTGGTATTACGACCTCCCTCCAAGATCCATCCATTCTTGGGCAGACATGTCTAAGGTCTTCATCGGGAAGTATTATCCGACCTCTATTTCCAACACCACGCGCAAACAACAATAGTCCAAAAGAAAGAAGAGACTCTGGCCCAGTACTATGAGGGGTTCCAGAAGATGTAATCAAGTTGTCCATCCCACAACCTTACGGAGCATGCCCTTGTTCAGTATTTTTGTGAATGCCTAAAGCCCATGATAAGGAATTACTCAATGCTGCTGCCAGCGGATCTCTGACTGCTCTCACCCCAGCAGCCGCTAGAGCAACAATAGAACTCATGGCCAAGAACGCTTCATCTGACCCTACCAACAATCAAGGCCCCGATGCCCAAGTGGCTGCCTTACAGAATCAACTATCTTTTCTCACAGGGATGTTTCAGAACTTTATGACAGGGCAATCTGCGCCTATCAAGGCCTGCCAGATCTGTAATTTTGTGGATCACCCCACTAATGCTTGTCCCCACATTTCGAACGAAATATAAGTTAATGTTGCTGGTCAATATGTCCCAGTCCCCTATGGCCAAAACTACAATCAGGGCTGGAAATAGCAAAATCCAGGATGGGTTCCCAACCCTCAGCCTTCGGGACCTAGCCATCAACAGCACCAACAAAATCCGTATGAAAATCACCCTCCACCTCCCAACATGCAGAATTACAGACCTCAACCCACGTACCATCAGAATCAATATCAACGTCAACCTCCTCAAGATCAGACTTTTGTCGTGCCCCCGAATGCAGAAATACCTCAGAACCCCGAACAACAGAAAGAGATTGACGATCTTAAAAAGTACGTGAGTACGCTGATGGCGGAAATGAAGGAAGTAAATGATAACAATACCCCTAACAACAAGGGCATTCTCGTCTTATACCCCGTGGAGGGAGGAAAAGGCTGCTGCTACCGCCCTGGTAGCTTTGGGGCTATCGGGTCTGGGATGGTCGACATCAAAGAGGGGGCCCCATGCATCGCTTTACCATGACAATGGGCGTTATCCCATCCCAGGCCAATCCGACATCTCGCGAAGGGTGTGGGTGTTGCCTTACCTAGGTAACGCTTACCCCCATACCTATATCTAACGCATCGATAGCACATTCCCTCAACGAGGAACTCCAACCCCCCCCAGAAAGATCGCCCAGAAATGCTCTACTTTTGCCTATAAATACCTCAGCCACAAAGGAGGAAGGTAAGCCTAAGATTGCTAGCCAAAGCTCTGCTATTTCACACAATCACTACTGACTTAAGCATCGGAGTGTTTAGGCCGGAGACCCCCTCCGGCTCTGTGCAGGTACATCGGACATCAGGGAAAGTCGACCTCAAGGCTCATAATCCTTCACAATCCTGCAGCGAACAGCTCGAATCTTATCAAATTGGTGCTTTCATTGAGAGCCTTGGTTCTATTAAGTGAGCATACTTAATAGCCAAGCTCAGTTCCCTTAAAAAGTCAGAGGATTATGGAGTCCGGCTCAGATCCCGCAGTGTCCCAGTCATCTAGCCTCCCATTTTCTACTCGAAGGTGACTCTTCCCTTTCGCCACCGCTGATGTCGACACCACGGTGCAAGAAATCCCACCAGGCATGCCGGATCCCTCCTCTGAGCAAATGGCGAGAACATTGGCATCCCAGGCATACACTCCTCTATCTCAAATGCCAGGACCCAGTCACTCTCTTCTCCATACGAGGGCACCCGCAGTAGACGGTGCAGGCAATCCTCTTGCGAATTCCATATCGGCTCTTCGAGCCCAGATAGATCAGTTGACAGAGCTGGCTACAGGATTTACGCCTCATGTCTTAGGGCCCAGCGTGCCTTCTCACATAATTTTTACTCCATCCATCGTTGCTGACCGACCGCTGTCACCCTGACAGTCTAGAGGTTTTACGCTATCCCTACCTTTGACATCAGCCCCTGTCGGAGTCATGCAACTCGCGCCTAGACACACTGAACCCTCTAAACAGCATAGGAGGGGAGCTCCTATTCTTGAAGGGGAACGATGGGATGACGAGTATAGAGATCATTGGGACAACAGGCGAGATGAGATGTTCAGGGATCCATCTCTCAGGCACAGCGAGAGATCGAGTAGCAGAAGACACCGGACTCGAACGCCAAGGAGTCGCAGCCGATCTCCCAAACAACATCGTGAGTATGATTTTCGAGCTCAAAGGCAGTTAGACGAACCCGCTCTCCCTCGTCAACCGCAGGGGATTCCTGATGATAATAGTGGTCACCCATTCAGCCACCGTGTCAGACATCACCGGGTCAATAGGCATGTAAAACTCCATACAGAATCATATGACGGCACAAAGGACCCTATTTCTCATCTTAATAAGGTGAAAGATTTTGTACAGTTCCAAACTCACAGTGACGCGGCATTATGTCAAATCTTTGTAATGACGCTATCTGGCATAGCGCGCCTTTGGTTCGAGGGACTTTCGGCAGGTTCCATTGACAACTTTTCCCAATTAGAAGCTAAATTTCGGAGCCGATTCAGCACAACTGTTCCTATTAGGAAGTCTGCGGCAGCACTATTCGATGTTCATCGGAAGCCACAAGAATCTTTGAAGGATTTTTTGAGTCATTTTGACCTGGAGATGTCACTAACGCTGGGGTCACCATCAATTTCGCTGTTGAAGCTTTGAAGCATAACTGCCGTTATGGGAAGTTACGAGATACCTTGATGGTGGACCTGCCGTCAACGCTAGATGCGTTAAGGCTAAAAGCCCACAATTATGCGAGAATGGAGGAAGAAGAAAACAGGGAACGAATTCAGAGTATACCTCAAGATGTGCATCCGGCCCCTAACGTCCACGTTAGCGCAACCCCTGACACACAGCCAACCGATGACTATGGGCAGCAAAAAGATCACATCCCAAGAACCTCAAGTCGGTAGAGAGGTAGCTTCTCGAGAGGAAGATTCGGGAATCCCCCTACTGGGATGCAAACGGATCCACCTAAAGGGCGAATATATGACCCTGACCTTCCCTCCCTCATACTCCCAAGAGCAGAAATTTTAGCGATAGTTCAGCAGCGAAACCTGCCTATCCGCTACCCCGCTTCTGTGAAGCCAGGAGTGATTATGGGAGGAAGGGAAAATGCATTCTGCAAGTTCCATAAAGTTAAAGGGCACTCCACGGACGTGTGCAGAGAATTGAAATTAGCAATAGAACGCCTAGTCGAAGAGGGATACCTCGGGGAATTTGCTACCAAAGTAAGGGAGGAGGTTAGGAACAATCCAGTGGGCAAGGCGATAAGCGCCCTCTTACGCCACGGGAGCCAACGCCATCCCTATCGGCAGGAATAAGGAATCGTTTGTGGTCAGTGAAGAGGACGTTCCTATAATCAATATCATAGCGGGAGGCACTCCGTATTTCGAAGAACCCACAGAGTCAGCACCCGCAGCTGGCAACAAACGAAAAAGAGAAAACGTGTTAGTAAAAAGTGAAGCGATAAGTGCGTTAGACCGAATGGTGCTGTCGTTCTCCGAAGAGGACGAAAAAGGCGTTGTTTATCCACACAACGATGCGTTAGTAGTCACACCCGTTATTGGCAGTCATGGAGTTAGGAGAACCCTTGTTGACAATAGGAGCGCGGTTAATCTGTTCTCGCTTGAACCATATAACTTGATGATGCGTCCCGACAGCGAGCTAACGCCTTGTAAGAAGCCAATAGTTGGGGTAGACGGGGTTCCAATCCCGGTGGTAGGAGTCACAACACTACCAGTATACTTTAGAGAGGATACTTCCAAATGGTCGAAAGAATTGTTATTCCTAGTTGTAGATCTGTCATTGCCTTACAATGCCATACTCGGGCGGCCATACCTCAATCGCTTTGGAGCTGCGATATCACAAAAATATTTGAAGATGAAATACCCTTCGTGGAATGAAGTTGTCTCGATCAAAGGGGACCAGAAGTTAACTGCCGAGTGCTATTTACTTATGACCCAAAAGAGTTGTGACCGTTATGTGTGCGTGGCAGACGACCCTTTCGAGGATAGAGAGGAAAAGCGTACTCAGCCAGTAGACAACATGAAGCCAATTCCCGTCAGCGGAGTCCAAGAAGCAAATTTTCTGGTTAGCGAAAAATTGAACGTAGAAGAAAGCGTATAGCTAGCTCGATTATTGAACAGATGTAAAGGAGAATTCGCGTGGAAGCCAGCAGATATGCCTGGAATTTCGCGAAAAATGGCAGAACACCGACTTAATGTTAATCCTGATGCCAAAGCCGTCCAGCAAAAGAGGCGAGCTTTCTCTTTAGAAAAGATGATAGCAATCGAGAAAGAGATATCAAAACTCACGGATGCTAGCTTCATCAGAGAAGTCCAGTACCCGACATGGTTAGCTAATCCTGTCCTAGTCCCAAAACCTAACGGAGAATGGCGCATGTGTATTGACTTCACTGATTTGAATGATGCCTGTCCCAAAGACTGTTATCCTCTTCCTCGAATCGATCAGCTGGTCGACCAAACCGCGGGGTACACTTACCTAAGCTCGTTGGATGCCAACTCGGGATATCACCAAATCCCCATGGTCGTGGAAGATGAAGAAAAGACTGCCTTTATCACTCCCAAAGCCACTTATTGTTACACCGTAATGCCGTTTGGATTAAAGAACGTCGGGGCAACGTTCTAGCGCATGGCAAATAAAGTTTTCGAGAAGCAAATTGGGAAAAAGGTAGAGGCTTGCGTGGATGATATACTTGTCAAAATTCGAAGCTTCGAGGACCATGTGGCTGATCTAGAAGAAGTTTTCAGCGTGATGCGAGAATACAAGATGAAGTTAAACCCCCGAAAATACATGTTCACGTTTCAAACAGGCAAATTTCTAGGCTACGTGGTCAGCCAGAAAGGCATTCAGCCTAATCCTTCGAAAGTAAAAGCGATTCAAGACATGATATCTCCGCGAACCGTCAAAGAAGTGCAAAAGCTCACAGGACGCATCATTGCGTTAGGGCGGTTTATCTCCAAACAAGGCGAAAGGTGCCTCCCCTTTTTTAAAATTATTCATAGGAAAGCCCCCTTTGGGTGGACAGAAGAGTGCGAAGAAGGGTTTGCCGGCATAAAGGCCTACCTCTCGTCTGACCTGGTGCTGACAAGACCAGAACTGGGTGACGCTTTATACTTGTATTTAGGTGTCGCCGACGAGGTGGTCAGTGTCGTCCTAGTACGGAGCGATAGACATATTCATCGCATCACGCTGAAAACTTCTTCTAGATCAGCCCGTATTCTTTGTCAGTCACATACTGAAGGATGCCGAGTCGCGGTACACTCGCATAGAGAAAGTAGCGTTTGCCCTTGTACAGGCAACGCGAAAGATGGATCGATACTTTCAAGCTCATCCTGTCGTAGTACTTACTGATCAACCGTTGGGGAAAATCTTTAGAAAGCCTGAGTCCTCAGGAAGAATGCTGATTTGGGCAATCGAACTCGAGTAGTATGGATTGCAATACAAGGCCAGACCGTCCATCAAAGCCCAAGCGTTAGCAGACTTCATAGCAGAATGTACATTTACACAAGAGCCGCCGGTGAACCCACTAGAAGAGGAAGTGGAAGAGATAGATCTCTCATCCCAGACACTTACAGTGATGCATGGATCATCCACGTGCATGGAGCCAAAAATCAAGAGTTAGCTGGCGTGGGAATCTTCATGATCGGGCCCGATGGCATACAGATGCGCTACGCCATCAGAATTCTGCAACCGCTATCCAACAACGCGGCTGAATATGAAACGTTACTGGCCAGACTTAGAATAGGCAGCAACTTCTTCATTGAAGCTACGCGCGATGTAGAGACAATGCGTGATTCACAACTAAAGATACGGGGGGACTCTAAACTGATAATAGATCAAGTCTTGGGAAACTCCCAAGCTCGGGAACCCATCATGATTCAATACCTTACAAAGGTAAAATATGAGCTAATAGAGACACAGAGGAAAGGCATTCAAGTCTGCTTCGAGCATATTCCTCGAGAAGATAATAGCGAAGCTGACAATCTTGCTAAAATGGCAGCTAACCCGACGGTCTCCATACCCAAAGATGTGCATTACGGTGAGATACCAGTGCCCTCTTTCATGGAAGAACAAGTGTCTCTGTGCGTAGAAGAAATAGAGAGTGATTGGAGAATTCCCGTTGTGAAATATTTAAAACATGATGAATTGCTAGTAGATAGCACTGAAAAAAGGAAATTTTTGAAACAAGCAGCACGGTGCACATACTGCAATGGGGAATTAATTCGAAAATGTTTCTCTCATCCAGCTGTGAAGTGCATAACGGAGCAGGAAGGCCTCCACACTTTGCGAGAAATCCATGAAGGAATATGCGGCATGCACGTGGCTGGTGACACCCTAGCGGCATAGGTCTTTCATTCAAGATTCTACTGGCCTACCATTCGCAGAGACTGTCACAACTTTGTAAAATCTTGTCAGAAATGTCAAGAATATGCCAAGATCCCTCGAAGACTAGTCGTGCAAATTTCAGAAATCGTCGCCCCTTGCCCATTTGCCAAGTGGGGAATTGATATTTTGGGCCCATTTCCAAAAGCCAGATCCCAATTGAAATTTGTGGTCGTGGCGGTAGATTATTTCATGAAGTGGGCAGAAGCGGAGGCGGTAGCTAACATTACCACAGAGAAAATTTGGCGCTTCTTCAAATATCAAGTCATAATGCGATTCGGGGTACCTCGCATATTAATCAGTGACAACGGAACACAATTTACAAGCCAATTCTTTAGAGAACAATGTGCAGAATTCCAAATTGAGCAGAGATTCTCTTCTGTAGCACACCCGCAAACCAATGGTCAGGCAGAAGTGACCAATCGCAGCATCCTCAGTGGCATCAAAAGGAACCTAGAAAGTTCTAAAAAGAAATGGGCAGACGAACTGCCATATGTAATGTGGGCCTATCGCATGACCGTCAAAACAACTACTGGAGAAACCCCCTTTGCATTAGCCTTTGGTACAGAGGCTGTCACGCCGGTAGAAATTGGCACCTTGAGCCTGCGAGTGGCATATTTCAGAGAAGAAGTTAATGAAGAAAGGTTACGCACTAACCTTGATGCGCTACCAGAAGTACGAGAAGAGGCTCTCCTAAAAAGTTTGCATTACAAAAGGAAAATGGCGCAGTACCATAACAGACAAGTCAATGAGCGATTGCTCAAAGCGGGAGATTTAGTGCTCAGAGACAAGCGAGCAGCGGGGCAACGCATGGGTAAACTCAGCCTAAATTAGGATGGGCCATATCGCGTCAATCGTGTCATTGGAAAGGGAGCATACCATTTGGAAACACTTGACGGTACTCCCTTACCAAACTCTTGGAATATAGCCCGTTTAAAACTATATCATGCTAGAAGCTAATATCCTCTATTTGGCATTGTTAACATTGCTCTAACGCATAAATGAAAGGCATCTTTGTGTACATTGTGGCCAACAATACGCAGATAATGAAGAATGCCAGGAGTGAAAATCCTATCCTTATGATGGTTGGTCCTGATCAGATAGCTCACTAAGACGAGGCACGCCCTAGCATAAATAGCGTTGGGAGTGAAAATCCTATCCTTGTGGTAGTCATGCTCACATAGACGGGCCATTAAGATGAGGCACATCCCAACGCCCCCGGGAGTGAAAATCCTATCCTTGTGGTAACCGTGCTCACATAGACGACCGATTAAGACGAGGCACACCCCGGGATCCTTGGGAGTGAAAATCCTATCCTTGTGGCAGCCGTGCTCACATAGACGGGCCATTAAGACGAGGCACGCCCCCAAGGAGGTAGTAACTCCGTCCTGGAAGTGAAAATCCTATCCTTGTGGTAACCGTGCTCACATAGACGACCCATTAAGACGAGGCACGCTCCAGGAACGTGAGGTTTCAACGCTTGGGAGTGAAAATCCTATTCCTTGTGATGGTCGGTCCTGATTAGATGGCTCACTAAGACGAGGCACGCCCCAAGCCGATTGTTGGCATTTGAAACAAGGAGAGATATCCCAGCTAGTAACCGAGCGGTTGATACCCGGTGAAGTTGAGCTGGAGAGATGTCTCTATCGCAACATGAAATTATGCATGAAACTATGTACGATACAGATAGAAATAATAACCACTTTGTTCTTTGAAACATCACTAAAGAAATAATAATGCAATGCTAATGCAGTGATAAATGCAGTATTGAACACGAGATGTGAAGAAACAATTTCTTGATTCCCAACGGAGAATAGAGTATGCGAAGGTGCCACGGGAAAGCCTCCCTCGGAAAATGAGCCGCTATGAAACATTATGTCTGTAAAAGACAGAAATGTTTTAGCAACCACGGATGATGCGTATGAGTAAACGCAACGGTTAATTAACCACATAAGGTATGATAGCCACTTTATAATGATTTTGCTAGCAAGGCTTACTAACCTCATTGTGACAGTAACATCACGAAGCAAGACCAACAAAGAAAAAGTAGCGACTTAAAAGAAAGGTGATATCGTCAAAATAACAGAATATTCCCAAAAGAGGGATTAAGCCATCCTGGCAACAAAAAATCAAGAGGCAAAGGGCAAAGACTAAGAAGCAGCTGACGCGTCGTTCCCTCCTTGATTAGTGACCCTCGCCCTATAGAAACCTTCGTCAGACACCTATGAAGACCTCTCCTCAAAAAAGGCAGAAAAAGTTTCAATCTAATCATCGTTCATCTCATGATGACGCATGAAGGTCTCTGTCATAAGCATTGCCCCCTCTCTCAGATACCAGCGGTATTTCTCGACAGAAAGGCTAAGATTGGCATCCAACTCAGCATTCCGTTGCCTCTCTAGCGCTAGCGCAACCTCTTCTCCAGAAACGCGCGTGCTTAGAGCGATGCTCTTCTGCTTCTCCTCCTCCAGCGCAAGTTTGGCAACCTCTGCCTCTTGCTTGGCAGCGCTCGCCTCTTGTTTAGCAGCCTTCACCTCCTGCCTGGCAGTCGTCATAGCATCCAAAAATCTGTGACGCTCAGAAGATAGGGTATATATTTCTCTTTATTTCTCCATCGCTTCCTTAGCGTTGGCTTCACCTATATAATGAGCATGGCAGATGGAGGAAAACATTTGAGAGCGAAGAAAATCCATGCGTCCCTGATGACCCTTGGCTAAAAACACATCCTTCTCCCTTTGGTGCGACAATATTCGAGCCGCCAATAGAGATGTAGACGCAAGAACAGCCTCAAAGCTATCAGTCTCGGAAACTTGAAAAGCTTTTTCCCTAAGGCCACCCAGGTTAACATGATGAGTAGGAAAGCTAGGAGGAGCGTACGGAGTTACGCCAATCATAAAGTCAGAAGCAAAATTATCCTTTGCGGCAGCAAGCGGGGACGAAGGAACAAAAAACATTGCAGGAGGAGAAGAAGGGAGGTCAGCAGTGCCCTCTAAAGTAGAAACAAAAGACTCGCCACCACCGACTGCCTCATAACCCAGCATCTCCGAACTAAAACCTGCAGCACCAGAGGTAGAATGGAGGGGAGAGCCAACAAAAGCACGGAGATCGACAGCAGAACCAGCACCTTGAGGTTGTCCGGGAGGCGCGTCATTCCTTGTGGCAGTCGTCAGGGATGGGTTAGCGCCGGACGACGACGGACTGCTATGAAGGTCGTGGCGAATCTTCTTCCGCCGCTGGGCAAGCTCGCTCGCAAAAGACATATCTTCGTGAGAAGGAGAATGAGGGGAAACGTGGCCAACTCCCTAAGAAAAGGGAATGCAATGAGGATGCAGCAAAAGAACAAAGAAATCAGGAGCGGTAGCGAACAGATATACCTGGTCAGAAGGAGAAACCAAAGGAATCCCGGTAGGAATCTGACCAGCAGACACTCCTGGAGAAGCGGTAGCCTGGGAAAGAGCAGGGGGTACGGCGGTTGCCTTTTTGCTTCTTTTCCTTCTCGTAACGCGCGCCCGCGAAGATGTCGCTTGAGCAGTATTGGCAGTAGCAGCAACTCCCTGAGAAGGTGGCACGACCAAAGTAACACCGATAGACCCACCTACAGTGGTAGCAGGAGCAGCAGCGGCAGCAGCATGGGCCCTTCGCGCTTGCTCCCTCATCTTTTTCCTCCAAATGTATTCAGGCTCCCAACCGGGTGGAACCACTGCGCAGTCATGAAAAAATGTTAGCGTTAGCATTTCCCAGCAGCACGAAAGAATAAGGGCAAACGCTCACCCATTCTACAATCTGGAATTGCCACTCCGTTTGCCACTTTACGAGTGTCAACACTGAAGTCCATCTGGCGCAGCGTCTTTAACCAACCATCTTCCCGATCGGAGAGTGGTTTTCTGCTACCCCATGCCTCATTTTTGATTTCCTCGTTAAAGCCAGTTCTCCACAAAGGCTCGGGCAAGTTAACAACAAAAAATTCTTCTTTCCAACGAGGAATAGAAGACTCGATACCCATGAGTTTCCAAGTAAAGGGCTTCAGTGAGTCATCATCATAGTGGGGTGATATTGATATTACCCCTTTGCGAGAGTACAACTGGAAAATATCATGAAGTAACGATAGTGAAGGGGAATTAATCCCTTTGAACCGGCACAACGCCGCAAAAGTGCTAACAATGCAAATTGTGTTAGGACTCAGTTGGGACGGATTCAAGTCAGAATCGGCCAGCAGCAGTTTTACAAGTGGGTCAAGGGGAAGCCGAAACCCATGGTCAAATAGTTTGGCATACAATATCCTACTATTATCGGGCAGTGCACTATTAAGGCGGAGAGGGTCAGTTGCGACACTAGTAGAATAGCCCTGAGAAAACCGAACATCGAAATCGGACAGACAACGATGAACCAAGGGCAAGGTGTAAAGACAATTGGGGGTGTCACTGATCTTCTGCTCCCCAGCAGATTTTTGGGAACTTTCTCCCTCGGTGGATTTTGAAGAACGGGTCTTAGCCATAACCAGTAAAAAAGGGAAAAGAAAATAAAAGAAGTAAGTAATGCGTGTACCTTCGTAAAAGAAATCCCAAAAATCCTAGAGTGAAGAAGAAGAAGCGGCGTGAGTTATTTTCAGAAGGAAGCAATGAGCGAAGAAAGAGATAAAAAAGAAAAAAGAAGGCGGGGAAAAACACATTATATAACCCTAAAAGGGGTTGAAAGGGTGTGACCAGTTAGCAACTGACACATGGCGAGATGACGCAATGAAAGGGCGCGACACGCGCGAAGGACACAACTTCAAAAGAGGGACGCTTCAATCCCGCTATTCCCTAGAAGGTGCCTATCTCAAACGCTTCATCACAAGAAAGACACGTGTCCTTTCTCATCATCACTTTTCGATCGCATCAGTGAGGGGATTCATAAGCATTTAATGCTCTGAAAAGTAGCACCAACTCTAACACGCAATCTCAAGAAAGAGCGCGGTAGCATAAGTAACATCGATAACACGACAAGACCCAGCGTTTGAGGAAAAAACATCAATAACCTTAAAGTGTTAGCCTTATTTCAAGAATCGCAAATGATAAATGTTTTCGGGAAAAGTGAGTGACGAATCGAAGAACAAATACAGACAGAGAGAGGACAGCAACCAAGAGAGAAGTCGTTACGCGCCACCGCAACCGTCACTAAATTTTTCTCCCCCGGAGGAAGACGCATCATTTCCATCTTTATTAACTTTGTCTATTATGGCAGAAACACAATCGGCAACATCGGTCGGACTGAAGAGCCGCTCCCGAAATGGGCAGCGAGCCCAGAAGTGAGGGCCTCCAGGACATTCTTCTTCCAAAGCTCCATCTTCAGCGGAAGCCTAGAAAATTCCTCGTCTCGAGCCAGTATTTCTTCGCGAAGAAGAAGATTTTTCTCTTTTTCCAAAGCTAACTCCGCCTTCAGAACGTCGGCTATCGCTTTCCCTTTGGATTTTTCTCTACTCAGTTCCTTCTATGAATCGTCATAGAGACGCGTCAGCAATCCCGTCTGTTCTAATGACTGATCAAGCTGCACCTTCTGAGCACACATGGCATGAGCAGAATCTCGCATTTTGCTGTCAAAAGCCTCTACCGCATAGTGAAAATAGTGAAAGATATCAAGAGAATCATTCACAACATGCCTGCAGCGAGCTCTTGGCGAAAGCTGAAGGAATTTCTCTTTCTCTGAAGAAGAGCTCATCATTTCTCCTATCAGGGGCGCGGTGAACTCGTCCCTTGAGAAGGGATTTTCTACCCCTGCAGCACGGAGGTTGTTAAAGCCAAAGCCCGTCAGGTCCATGCGATAACGCGAAATCCCTTTGGGGTCATCAGGAGAGAGATTGATCATCGAAGTCAGAGGAGAACCTTTATTACTCACCTCGAAGATAGAAGTGAAAAACAATTGAGGAAGATCCGTGAGCGGTAGCTTAGAAGCTGGAGAAGTCGTCGTCACCACATCAGAAATAAATTGAGAAATGGGAGAGTCAAGAGCGTTAGGTGGCCGAGGAGAATCTGTCACCAACGAGACTGTAGCAGCAGTAGGAGGGCAGACCGTCGGCGCGTCAGCAACTACCGCGGGTTGAGAAATTTTTGCCGTAGAAGAAACGGCAGGCGCTGCGGCAACCCTCGCGACAGCATGATCAGAAGAGGTCCCGGTAGCCTGCCCATCTATGCCTACCCTCAGTTTCTTTCACTGAAGTGAGGAGGCATGACAAAGGTCTGGCTTGGCATCCACGTCTTCGCTTTGGCTGCTATCGTCACTATCAACTAGCCGAGTCACAGGCTGACTTATATATATCCCCCCCTGACGAGGCAGTAGCCAGTTGTCGATAAAGCGAGAAGCTCACGCAGAGATAACGCGCCCTCGTCCCCTCCCAGCGACTGTCTTTGTTTTTCCCCTTTTGGGCTGAACGGCCCGAGAATCGGAGCGTGAGGCAGGAGGGGAGGCCGGTATAGTTCTGAGCGGCATCACATTTAAGGGGGCGTTAGCTCCCCCTGAGGGTTGCCCGTCAGTATCTCCTGATAATGGAATATGTAAGAACATAAAAGGATGAAAGAAGGAAAATGCGGAGAAAGGTAAAACTCACCCATAACACACTCGTCCAGAAGCTTGTATAAGGCGAACTCTCGAATGCGATAACGAATACTCTTATCCAGCAAAGCGTTAGCTTGATCAAGCTCGCTCCTAGTCAGCACCACTGGGTTTGCCCAAAGGGGACCTATAAGCTCTTGATTAAAGCCGCAACGCCACCAACGGGACGGTAACTCAAGAATAAAGAAGCTATTTTCCAGTCAGCCGCAGTCCTCTCAAAGCCACAAAATTGCTGCCAGAACGACTGCACAAATGCGTCATCCCACCTTGGAGTAATACTGATTAAACAATCATGACAGGTCATGCTAAAGAATTTACGAAATAAATTGAGAGATGGGGCAAGAATGCCCTCCAACTCGCAAGCGCAAAGAAATGCATAAACCCCACACCAGGAAGAAGGAATTATTTGGGCAGGATTAAGCTTGTATTCCCGTAGCAGTGCTGTTATTGAGTCATGGACTGGGAGACAAAAACCATAGAGAAACATTTTAAAATAAACCAATCTATAGTTTCCCCACAGCGGATTGTGAAGGCGCATGTCACCCTCGGGAACGGTGAGGACGCACCCGAGAGGGAAAGTGATACCATTCTCCTCCAATTCAGTGTTTAAAATCGCATCACAGGTGAAAATACTGGGCGATCGCACGATTTCTGGATCCACGGGTCTCCAGAGAAATCGTCTGGTTCTAGTCACAACCATAATAAACTAATGAACAGAAAATCTGAAGGGATAAAGTGATAACTCGAAGGGACAGATCCGCGGACGAAATTGGTGAAGGGCGAAGGACGGACGAGAACCTTTTTTCAGAGAAAATATAGGAAAGGGTGAAAATTTGAAATAAGGGCAAAAAGCATTAGAAAGAAGATAATCTCTTTTAAAGGCCCAAAATGTCGCAGCAATAACTGAACCACCAGTCGCACGGGGACGCGTGCAAAAGAAGTAGGCCACATGGAATAATGCTCAGAAGTTAGAAGCAAGTGGTTATTTGCCACGACCTACCAAATGGTAGTTAATGATTGGCCGAGTCAAAACAGTTACAGAACACCTGACTCAGCAAAGCTAACACTTTTTGCGTCAGATATCGATAAATTAGCACGGTGGCAATAGAAAGAAAAACAGCAGTTTATTGATTAAAAGCCATACGGCATCTACAGCACACCTAACGCTAGGCCACTAATCCTCGTCAGGCCAGTACATGTCATAATAAAAAACGTCGTCATCATCTGAAAGCGGCAGACCTCCGTTGTAAGGAGGAAAAGGTTCGTCAATCCTTTTTTCTTGACCCAGCAGCGCTGAGCTTGGCCTATACGTGACGGTAGCAATCGCTGCCGCAGAATTTGTGTCACGAAGAGAATCCTTTTCCAATCCAGAGGTAGCAGAAGAAAATTGTCCATTATTTTTTCTCTTGGCGAAAGTCGAAGGAATGTCAACCGTGTTAGAAGTCACCTTCCTTGGCCTTTTACGACCCTTCCGGCTAACTGATGGCCTCCATGGGGGCGACGGAGGAGGATGATCCGAATCGGCTGAAGTTGGAGGAGTCGGCGGAGAGTCACGCGCCACAGTATCAAGAAAGTAGGAATCTGCCATTGAGTCACAAGTAAATCAAGAAAAGAAATAAGAAGAAGAGGGTGGGCAAAAAAAAGGAGAGAAAAACCCCCTTTAAATAGCAAAGAAAAAGGATATCCCGATCTCTTTGCGTGTCCTTTAAATGCAATAAGTGCACCTGGAGAAGAACAATCATGATTACAGAATCTGATGAGGTGCACGCAACTGTTCGAGAACAGCACCAATCAAAAGGCACCAAAAAACCGCCCAATTGCGGGAGCGCGGCGCAAGAGAGGGTCGAGTAAACATTTATTGCCAAAATTCAAAGCACCAAAATACCTCATGTCAAGAAAAGACTCATTTTCGGTTGGGCTTATAACAACCATACCTGACTATAGCAACAAATAGCAGGAGATCGAAGGTAGAAGACAGAGTAGTAATTAAAGCAACATTTTATTTAATTACGGCCCGAACGGCCTAAGCGCTCAAAGCGTCTACACAGAAAGCATTAAAGCAAGAGAACAACAACTAAGGGTCAAGAGAGAGACCCAGCATCATCCTCAAGGGCAGTAGGGATCTCCTTTAGAGCATCCGACACTAGAGATAGTTCGGCGGAGGAAACCCTCATGCCCTTCAAGCAGCACACCAGCAGGTCTTTCCTATGCTGTAGCATGGTAATGGTCACCTCGATGCGGGAGATCGCAACAGCTAGCTTCGACACATTCTGTATAGGATTAAAATCCTCCATAGAAGCAACCCCTTGTCTGGACAGCAAAAGGGTCATCATCCCCTGAAGCTCCAGGACATCTTCAGAGGTTTTGGTCAGCATGGTCTCCAGGAAACCGACGTCAGACTCAACAAGGTTCTTCAGGCTGTGCGCCTTCGAGATTAGAAAGTTCTTCGTAAGATCATCCATAGTTGAAAGCTAGAGGAAGTGCAAAAGTAGTCATGAAAAAAGCAGCATGACAAAAAGACAATTTATAAGCAAAGAAGAATGGCAATTGGAAGAAACACATTTTTTGGTAAGACAAATCATCTCTGACGCATGAAAACCAGCTGACTCGGCAAGATCGAAGAAGAAGCGGTAGCCCTTGGTAAACACCCGGGCTCATTTTCGGTTGGGCTTGTGATAACAATACCCCTAACAACAAGGGCATTCTCGTCTTATACCCCGTGGAGGGAGGAAAAGGCTGTTGCTACCGCCCTGGTAGCTTTGGGGCTATCGGGTCTAGGATGGTCGACATCAACGAGGGGGTCCTACGCATCGCTTTACCATGACAATGGGCGTTATCCCATCCCAGGCCAATCCGACATCTCGCGAAGGGTGTGGGCATTGCCTTAACTAGGTAACGCCTACCCCCATACCTATATCTAACGCATCAATAGCACATTCCCTTAACGAGGAACTCCAATCCCCTCTGACGGGCGCGTTAACACCTTGCGACTAAGATCGCCCAGAAATGCTCCACTTTTGCCTATAAATACCTCCGCCACAAAGGAGGAAGGTAAGCCTAAGATTGCTAGCCAAACCTCTACTATTTCACACAATCACTACTGACGTAAGCATCGGAGTGTTTACACCGGAGACTCCCTCCGGCGTTGTGCAGGTACATCAGACATCAGGGACAGTCGACCTCAAGGCTCATAATCCTTCACAATCCTGCAGCGAACAGCTCGAATCTTATCAGTGAAGAATCAAGGGAGACTCCCACCTCAAACCGAAACAAATCCAAAGCACAATGTCTGTGCCATGACCTTGCGAAGTGGAACGACCTTGACACCTCCTACACATCCTGCCCACGATATTGCAAATTCTCTAGAATCCGAACTCAAGCCGAAACCTAGAGTTAAACTCCCGAACGTTCCTCGACTTGTTGAAGTCACGGAAGATAGAGTTCGCTCTCCCGGGGGTTCACCAAGGAATGACCACAATCCACCTGAATTCACCCAGGAGTATATTCATAAGATTCTCGAACCCCCATTTCCCCAAAGGCTTGTCAAGGCCAAAAAGGAGAAGGAAGACCGAGATATCTTCGAGATGTTCAGTAAAGTGGTTGTCAACATCCCTCTTCTCCAAGCATTGAAGAACGTTCCTCGCTACGCCAAATTCTTGAAGCAACTATGCACAAACAAAAACAAGTTCACCGAGGTTAACAAGATTAGTGTAGGAGCTAACGCTTCTGCCCATATCCAGCGGAGGATCCCTCCCAAGTGCAAAGACCAAGGAATGTTCATCATCCCCTGCCGGATTGGAACAGTCGATATCAGAAAAGCTATATGCGATCTAGGGGTAGGAATCAATGTCATGCCCTTGATCATCTATAACTGTCTAGGCCTCGAACCTCTCACGCCTACAGACCTCGCCATTCAACTTGCTGATCGTTCTATCATATATCCTGAAGGGATAATCAAGGATGTTCTAGTCCAAGTTGGTGAATTCTTATTCCCAGCCGATTTCTATGTCATAGCAATGGAGAATGAAGACTCCACCAAGTCTATAGATGTCCTTCTGGGCCGCCCATTTATGTTCATGATGCAACCATCTCTCCAGAGTTCGGCGGAGAGATTATCCGATTCAACATGCTAGAAGCCATGTGATACCCCTCTGAATTCTTTAGTGTTAATTACATTGATTTTATTGATCCTTCTATTGATGAACTTGCTGAACTTCATTCTACTGATCCTTTAAAATTTACCCTTGACAGGAGTCTAACACCAGCACTTCTAGATGTCGTGGCCTCGACACTTTCCACACCACCTGAGCTCCATTCTGTCGTCGCTACCCTAGTAGAGTGCGGTGTAGTTCAGTATGAGCCCCCAATGGTGTCTCCTAACCATTCGAATCATGTTACTTTGTCTCCATCTATTGATCAGGCTCCAACCTTCGATCTGAAGCCACTGCCTTCTCATCTGAAGTATGCTTATCTGGGCCCCGACAACTCCCTGCCTGTCATTATCTCCAACAAGCTCAACAATCCTGAAGAATCAGAGCTTATTTCCTTGCTTAAGGAATTTAGACAAGCCATCGGCTAGACCATTGCCGACATCAAGGGCTTGTCGCCAGATCTATGCACCCATCGTATCCACTTGGAAGATGCTAGTAGGACCATCTGTCAGCCCCAGCGAAGGCTGAATCCATCCATGATGGAGGTGGTCAGGAAAGAAGTTCTGAAATTGCTAGATGTCGGGGTCATATATCCTATCTCCGATAGCCCATGGATCAGCCCTATCCAGGTCGTGCCTAAGAAAACTGGCATAACTATCACCATGGGCCAAGATGGCTAGTCCATTCCCACTCGAATCTAGAATGGGTGGAGAGTGTGTATTGACTACCGCCGCTTGAATGCAGCCACCAGGAAAGATCATTTTCCTCTGCTCTTCATTGATCAAATGCTGGAGCGTCTCGCGGGCAAAACACATTACTGCTGTCTAGACGGTTACTCCGGTTTCCACCAGATCCACGTTGCCCCTGAAGACCAGGAGAAGACCACCTTCACTTGTCCTTTCGGCACCTTTGCTTATGGACGCATGCCCTTCAGCTTGTGTAATGCCCCCGCCACGTTTTAGCACTGTATGGTGAGCATTTTCTCCGAATTGGTCAAAGATGGAATTGAGGTCTTTATGGATGACTTCACGGTATATGGGAATTCTTTCTCAAAGTGTATGGATAAATTGAGGAAGTGTTTAAAACGCTGCATAGAGATCAATCTTGTCCTTAATTTCGAGAAATGCCACTTCATGGTAGATCGAGCCCTCGTTCTAGGCCACATTGTCTCGGCCACGGGGATTGAGGTCGACAAGGCCAAGATTGAGGTGATTGAATCCTTGCCCTATCCAGCATGTGTTCACGATGTACGATCTTTTCTAGGGCACGCCGGTTTCTACAGACGATTCATTAAGGATTTTTCTAAAATCGCTCAACCTATGTGCCGCCTACTTCAAAAGAAAGTCGCCTTTGACTTCGATGATAATTGCAAAGCCGCCTTTGAACTTCTCAAAAAATAAGCTTATCTCTGCTCCGGTAATTCGAGCCCCCAACTGGTCTCTACCTTTCGAGGTCATGTGTGATGCTAGCAATCAAGCCCTAGGCGCCATTTTGGGTCAGAAGAAAGACAAGGAAACTTATGTGATCTATTATGCTTCCAAGCTATTAGACCCAGCCCAGCAGAACTACACAACAACGAAAAAGAACTCTTGGTCGTGGTTTACGCCCTCGACAAGTTCAAGCAGTACCTCTTGTGTACAAGTGTTCTAGTATACTCGGACCATTCGGCACTCAGATGCTTGTTGACAAAGGTTGATGCCAAGCCTCGGCTGATTCATTGGATCTTGTTGCTACAAGAATTCAATATCTTGATCAAAGACAAGGCTAGAAAAGAAAATCTGGTGGCAGACCACCTCAGCAAACTTCCAGCCCAAGAAGACAATTCGCTTGTGCCGATCAGTGATACTTTTCCAGATGAACAATTGTGTCTAGCCCACGCTGTAGCGAATTTATGTGCTATAGGTACCTACCTCGCGGATGCTTCCCCATCAGATTGCACAAGAATTAGAAGGCAAGCCAAATACTACATTTGGGATAGTTCGTATTTGTGGAAACACTACTCGGACCAGATCATACGCCGTTGCGTAACCATGGATGAGGTGCCCTCGATCCTTAAATTCTGCCACTCTGAAGGAGGACATTTCGCGGCCAAGAAAACTGCCCTCAAGGTGTTAGAAGCAGGTCTATACTAGCCAACTATTTTTAAGGATAGTTACATGTATTGTGTGTCGTGCCCTCGATGCCAAGCCACGAGTAATATTGGGGCCAGGAATCAGATACCTCTGATCGGTATCATTGTTTGTGAGATCTTCGATATCTGGGGGATAGATTTCATGGGCCTATTTCCTAATTCCTTCGGCAACATCTATATCCTTCTGGCCGTCGATTATGTTTCCAAATAGGTCGAGGCTAAGGCGACTCGAACGGATGACTCCAAGGTGGTAGTAAACTTTCTATGCACCAATATCTTCAACAGATTTGGTGTACCTCGAGCCCTCATAAGTGATCGGGGTACCCATTTCTGCAACTGTGTCATGGCCTCGCTACTGACCAAGTGTGGAGTCCACCATTGAACATCTACTGCCTATCACCCTCAGACAAATGGCCACGCCGAAGTGTCAAACCGTGAAATTAAGTCCATTCTTGAGAAAACGGTGAACCAATCCCGAAAGGATTGGAGTCTGAAGTTGGATGACGCCCTCTGGGCATATCGGACAGCTTTCAAGACCCCAATTGGGATGACACCATACAGACTTGTCTATGGAAAGCCATGCCACCTCCCTGATGAAATAGAGCAAAAGGCTTTCTGGGCCATCAGGAAAGTGAATACGGACCTCGAAAAGGCTGGCCAGAGCAGACGCTTGCAAATCCAACAGTTGGAAGAGTTAAGAGATGATGCTTATGAGAACGCTCTGCTTTATAAGGGCAAGACCAAGACCTACCATGACAAGAATCTTCATCCCAAAACATTCTTCCTTGGACAGAAACTTTTGTTGTATAACTCATGGTTGCGACTCTTTGCAGGAAAGCTCAAGTCAAAATGGTTAGGACCTTTCATGGTCACGACAGTTTTTGACCATGGGGCAATTGAGATCCAGAATCCGACAACAGAAAAAATCTTCAAAGTCAATGGCCAAAGGTTGAAACCCTTTTACGAGGGATTCAAGCCCTCGACTGTTGAGGATACGATGGTGGAAACTCCACCTGTCGAGATCTAGATTTCTGAAGGATGTCGAGGCCTCGACGAGTAAACAGGCCATACTGGAGGTATTTCACATGCCATCCCACTCCTTTCTAACTCTATCTCTTTTATTTCGTTATTTAAATTCAGAACCTTTTTCCTTTTTATTTCTTGCTATTTTATTTTCCCTTTATTAGTTAAGATTTCTTTTTCTTATTTTATCCCCTGATTTTCTCTCTTTCTCCTTTTCCCAAGCGATTTTATTCGCCTGCCCATTTTATCTTTCCACTTATTCCTTCCTTTTGTCTTTATCTTCCCTAACTACTCTCCTTTTAAATTTTGAAAAGGAAGGCGGTTGGGATCCGCGGGCCATGCACTCTCTCTCCTCCTTGAAGACGCCGCGTCATCAGAGGGGACAAAAAAGTGGCCCTCATTAATATCTCTGTCAGACGCAGTAACCTTGGCAGCACGCTCCCCTCGTCCTTTCTCCTTCCCTCTTCCATCTATCATCCACGTCTATCCCACCAACAACCAAAACACTTCACTCCACTGACCCATCACCACCACCGAATCATCTCCTTCTCTCTCTCAGATCACCATTTTCCTCCTACCAAAATGCCTAGAGTAAAACAAGTGGCCCATAAGCTCGCTACCTCAGACCCTGAATGTTCCTCCTCCTCTCACAAATCTCTCAGCCTCGGTCTCGACGAGAAGCAACCACCTTCCCCGACCATCCCTCCAACCACCGAGCTAAACCCCACTTCCCCCGCCGCTCACCAGTCGGACGGTGAGATAGAAATCACCGGTACGGTTCCAGCGACCTCCACCATGATGAGATCCAGTCGCGTTTCCAGAAAACCACCCACCACCACTCCCAAAAAGCCGAAGGTTGAGAAAGCCTCCCCTGTGGCTAAGAAGAAGCTCACGGTCGAAGAAGTCCTGCAGGACATCTTGGTGACCGAATCTGAGCATGAAGAGGAGCCGGCGGCAGGAGCTGAGGAAGAGGAGATCGAACAGACCGCCACTGGTGCCGATGATGAGGAGGGTTCCAGCGAGAACCAAGAGGAGGATGAGGAAGAAGATGAAGATGTCGAGAAGGAGGTTGCAGAGAAAGCTGCAGAGGAAGAAGCTGAGAAGGAGAAAGCTGTGAAAGAGGCAGCTGACAAAGCTAAAAAGGAAGCGGCAGCTCTCAAAGTCGAGGCCGCGAAAAAGGCCAAGGAAAAAGAGGCCGCAGCAAAGAAGACAGCCGAAAAAGGGAAGGCGAAGATACCGGAGCCTGAAATGCCGGCAGATAGGAAAAGGAACGTAACATCTTCCTCAAAGGCCCCAGCCAAGCAGGTCCCAACAAAGAAAATGCGTCTTGACCCCAACGACGATTCGGACAGCGAGGGCTCGACTCAAGCGCCTGCCTCCACCCCGCGAGGGTCTTCCATCCAGGTTGTTTCTGACCTCTCTAATCCCAATGAATGGCTATCTTTTGATGATAAATCTTTGATAGAAAAGTTGCGTGCTATGAACTCCAGAGGCATTAGCCCATGTGCGCGCCTAGATTTGGAATTTTTGAGAAAAATGGGGCAGGAAGCTAGAATTCGAGAGCTCGTTGGTAACATAGGTTGGGAGTCCTTTTTCTTTTTGGAATCCAACCTATGTCGAGCCCTCGCTAGAGTTGTTTACTACTTTTTGGGTTAGTTCGAACCATTTCAAGCCTAAGGGCAAGCATGGACCGAACCCTTCGACCCCTTGACTAATTAACTTTCGCTTAGCAAACAAATGGATTAAGCAATCCCTCAATGAGTTCAATTGTGCACTTAATTTTGTCACTCCTGAAGGTTTAAAATCCAGTGCTTATAAAAATGCTTTGAATGTGATCCCCCCTATTTTTGATGCTGATGTGGCTTTTCGTGAGTTGTCTGAGAATCCTGCTGTTGTTTTCAACCCCAAATCATCTAAAGCGCATGAAATTATGGACCCTGCTCTTAGAATTGTGCATCGCTTTCTTACTCTTACTTTTGCTGCCAGATTTGGTTCTTCAGGGCAATTAACCCTGCAAGAACTATTTCTTCTTTGGTGCATGAAAAATAAGCGTAGGGTGAATTTAGGATTTTGGGTTGCTTGTGTTATTATTCATGTTCAGAATGGCTCTCGAGGCCCCATTTTAGGATCTCTGATTGCTTTGCTTGTTGAGAATTCGCGCAAAATTGATTTAACCTCTGTTGGCCTTAGTGAGCCGATTGCCTTTAAGGATTTAGACCCCCGTACACTAGATACGATGGGGCATTTGTGCATCTTACATGGTGTTTTGAGGTTTTCTATAGTTACAACGCTCTCGGGAGAGAAGGTCTTCGGCACGAAGAATAGAGGAGATTTCTCCTACCCCAACCTTTCAAGGCCTCATGCCCCTGTTGCTCCTCGTGCCCCCAAAGAAAAATCCGATCGCGCCCCCGAGACCAATCAAACAAGTAAGTCATCATTTCTAGCACCCCAAACGCTCCTCCGAATCGAGCGCCTGCTGCAAGCAGTCCTAGCGGAGCTTCGAGGCCTAGCGACTGAAGTGGCCAGGAGCAAGCTACCGCCCTCCTGATCCCCCCCCCCCCCCCCCGAACAATTTCTCTTTCTTGCCCTCAAGAAGGGCCAAAAACATTTTTACTTGTTTTTTTATTTTATTCTGTCATGTACTTATTTTAATTTTCATTGAACTTCTTGTGTGTGCCCTTCTCACATTGAGGACAATGCGCAGCCTAAGTGTGGGGAGGGATATATCTGTGTGTTTGTTGCATATTTAATTTTCAGTTTGTTGCTTGATTGTATGTTTTTGCAGAATTTTGCTTTTATCAAAATTTTCAAAAAATTTCGGATTTCTAATTTTTAGGACTTTGCTAAATTTTTCCAAAAAAATCTGCCACTGCCCAGTTTTTCAAAACCTCTATGTATGGACACACACTCTTGATCACATATGCACAAGTATGAACCACCAGCACCTTGTCTAGACCTAGTTGTTCCCATTTTTGCCTGTTGAACCTTATATCTATATCTAGGCCTCGACATCAGTAGTCACAAAGCACCCTGTGAGCACTTGAGCTTCCATGCCTATTTCTTTCTTGTGTGATTAGGATGCTTGGTTGATCTTGCATGATATCCCTAGGTATAGTCACTGTTAGACATGGGAAAGCTTCGATTTGACAGAAAACTTCGCATCAATGTCTTCTTTTTTCTTTGCTCCCCCTCTCTCTTATCTTTTCAAGCCCCCGATATTCCCCTTCTTTTCATATTCTTTCCTGACCATTTGTATTTTCTTGATCTTTCTCCTTGGCAGGTGAGGTAGAAATTATTGAGGGTAACGTCGAGGGCTAGATATCTAAAGGACACGCAGACAAGTTCAAGTGTGGGGAAGCAAATGAAAGCAAAAAGACTTTAGATCCGAAAACAGAAAGCAAAGATCTAGGGCAAGAAAAAGCAAAAGCTCGAAAGAGTTTCAAGCCCTAGATCATTCAAGCTACTCGAGCCCCCGAAACGTTCAAGTGTGGGGAAGCGAGAAAGAAGTCACCATCGATGCTGGAAGCAGATCAAGGGCAAGCGCCGAACGAAAAATCAAAAGTTTCATGCCCCGGAAGAATCAAAGGTTTTTGTAATTAGTTCGTGCCCCTCCCTCTTCAAAAATACTCCTCTAAAATAAATAAAAAATTCAAAATAAAAGGAGGGGTACATTAAGCGAACAAAAAGATTATCCACATCCGAAGCCTCAACGAGAAAAGAATTTTCTGCCCTCGAAAGAAGACCTCTGTCTAGCCCCCGAACCACCTCGTGCCCTCGATGAAAGCCGCCTTGCCACTTTGCCTTTTTCCTAAGCCAAGGAATCCATCCAGGTTTTATCTGGTTCTTTCTTTTCTTTCCTTCTTTTCTCCCCTCATTTCTCTTCTGATTCATCTCCTGCTTCTCTCTTCCACATTTCTAGCTCTTTCCATCCATTTTCTTTCTTTTTGCTGATGCGTTGCTTTTCCGATTGTTGATTGCCCATGCTTGTGTTCTACAGTACTCGGATTGATATGCAAGTTTGACTTTGTGTTGTGTTATGTGCATTTAGTTTTGAGCGTAAACACTTAGCCTTGCTTGCGAGAGTGAGTGTAAACACGTATCTGGTGAGGACTGCTGATTAAGGGTTTGATATGGGAAAGTTTGATCTTTGGGGTCGTTATCCCTCTGGTTTGATGCAGGTGTCTCCTAGGTGAGAATGAGTTTTGTGCGAAGTCCAACTTGGTGTCGGTTTGTGCTTGTGTATGGTCACTGTGTTGTCTATTTTTGGAGGTAGTTTTCAGTTTTGTGATTGCTCGAGGGGGAGCAATGGGCAGTGTGGGGATTCGATAGCATGTCTTAATTGTAGGTTTTCCCCTTTTATTTCTGGCCGTTTTGAGAGCAAGATACTTCTGATTTGCCCTTTTTCCCATCTTTTTGCAGATCAGCGCCTAAAGGGAGAAAAGAGCCGAAATGAGCATTTTTGGAAGCATTTCTGGAGTCTTGAAGGTCGAGGTCTAGAAGAGCAGAAGTCATCGAGCCTGTGACATTAACCAGACCAGTGAGCAGTCTCACGACCTCGACTTCCTTGCGTCAGATAAGAGATCAAGAGCCAAAGGAAAGAATTCCAGAAGTTCCCAGAAGGTGTCAGACGCTTCCAGAAGATTCCAGAATATTCTCTGGCAAGGACGCAGTCCCCTTGTGTGCCAGTGTCCTCCCAAGCACTGACACCCTCTCTCCCTTAGCTGTATTTTTGTCCCCTAGCTAGTTTTAGCCTATATAAGCTTAGCTTTAGGGTTTTTGTAAGGGAGGTTGACTCAAGACATTAAAAATATCTCTTTCTTTTACCCTAATTTCTAGGGATTTTATTCTTTTGAATATTGGAGCAGCCGCCAGTTTTGTAAAGGAGGAAGCTTTCCTTCTTTGATTTATTAATCATTTACCGATTTCCTCTAATCCTTTTCTCCACTCCTTCTTGAATGATATTCATTACCTACTGTTTACATCTTGTTATGAGTAGCTAAATACCACCTTCTTAGTGAAGGGTGTTTCAAGGGTTGCAAGGGTTGCAAGGGTTAGTTAGGAGGCCTAAAGTGTGCTTAATATATCCTCTTGTCATATTTAATCAATTATCATTTTAATCCTTGCTCATTTAGAATTGTTGAGGGCCTGATCAACTGTCAATATTTCTGCATGTGTATTGTCATTCTCTTGGTTATAACTGACATGAATCCTTGAGATAAAGTAGACACCTAGTGTAGACATCGCGAGAGGTCTTTCGTCTAGGCGTACTTGATTGTTTAGGTTATATGATGCGAGCTTGACAACCTGAGATGTCATGCCCTAGATCTGTCTTGCCTCCACTTCATGGGCGTTTTGAGTAGTGCCTCCCCGCCTTTGTGCCTGGGAGGACGGCGAAACGTTAAGGCCGCCCCATATGTGGAAACGGGGGGTGGCTTCTACCTACGAAGGTAAGTAGGGAGCCTACGTGGAAACATGGCTCCTATAGCAGGTCTGTGCCTGAGTTTGGACTATTTTTGAGCCCATGATTAACTGACCTAGAAAGCAACCCGAGAACACCTTTTGCTAAGATCTCTTCCCAGCTGATTTATATCTCTTTTATTGCTTTTTACTTTCGAGACCCCGAATGTTTGTTACTTTTATGATTGCGGTTTATATTAATTTACTTATCTATTTTGTTAGCTCCCCGATCTGCGTCGATTAATTCATTAATCGATAAAAACTTCCCCTAGTGTTTCTTGACCATATTCTGTTGCATTTGTGCCTTGTCATACACCTTTATTAGTAGTTTATTCTTTCAATCTCTATGGTTCGACCCTGTCTTGCCCAATACACATTTATTTGTGCATTTAGGCATCAGGAAAATATTTAATACATTTGAGTGACGATCACCGCGTCAGACTAGCCAACGTCTATCGCGATGATGAGGCTATCGGCGTGCTCGGATACCTTTGATAGCTCGAATTCAGGACCATTGTAACAGTCAGAGAAGGCGGTCAGTATGGCATCAACAATTTCATCCCGAAGCGCAACCATCTTCTGGGGAACGGTATCCTGCTCCGACTGAAGCTTTTCGGCTCACCCTCTTTTCGAAACCATCTCCCATTAGAGCCTCTCATTCTCTCAGACCAGACCCTCCAGTCGGCCCCTTTCGGCATCCCTCTTTTGTTTCAAACCAGCCAACTCTTCATAAACGCCCGAGAGCTCGGCAGCTTTCGCCTTGGCACTATCCACCTCCGCGCGAAGGACTCCAAGGTCCGCTTCAATGCCATCACTAGCGGTCCGAGTGTTGGCATGCTCTGCTCTCTCCTTCCCAAGGTCGTTCATCAAAGACCGTACCTTCTCAGACGAATTTTTCTGCAAAAATCAGAGCTGGCAGAAAGCAAAAAATATACTGGCCTGGGCTTCAGCATACTGACGCCCCAGAGACATCTCGCGAAAGTGCCCCCTCTCATATTCCAGGCCAATCATCTCCCCGAAAAAGACCGACAAAGGAAGATCTCTAGCGTAGGGATCAGCCACCCCCAACGCCGGTAGACCTTGCTATGCCATATCCCTCAGATCCAAAGTATGAGTGGCAGGGCCGCCGGGCCCCAGAGAGGAAAGACGAACGTTCAAGTCCAACGGCTGTTCGCCATGCAGATACCTATCCGAAAGGACAATTTCGGCAAGAGGTGGGGCAGGTGTGAAGTGAAGGCGCAAGGGTGCCGAAGCTGAAGCAGAGGCATCAAGGGAGCAAGTACCGTCACCACCACCCAGCAAGGAAGCATTCGGAGAAGGCCAACTGGCAGTAGACACATTACCAGGGAAGCGTTGAGGAGACGGAGCATAAGGAGGAGTGCTCTCCAGATTTGGCCCCACAGAAGTATTCGCAAGAATGTCTGACATCTGCCCATCATCCGCGCTGACGATGATGGGATTAAGTGCCTCTCCCCTCTCGACGGACACCCCGAAAACCTCCGCGATAGTAGGCGAACCAGCATTATCAGCCGAGGAACTCTCTCCCTCCCTTTTTCATTTTTTCTCCAGCAAACGGGCAACCCTGTCGGCCACCACGGAGGAAGCCTTCTGAGCAGGAGGCTTGGGAGGCGACGGTGTCACCGATGGCTCAAAAGGGTAGAACCTAAGGGGGACAACAGAAAAGGCTGAAAAGCCCGACAGTGGTGGCCTAGTATCCTCTACCACCGGCACCCTCTCGCCGGTAAAATCTATAGACCAATCGAATACACCATCGCTGACATCCTCAGCCGGTCTCAATAAAGGAGGAGTAACCGAAACCTGGGGTACAGAAGCAACCACCCCCTTTTGGAGGGACCTTGGTTTTTTGTTAGAGGGAGACTCCCCCATTTGATGCGAGGAAGCCCCCACGGCAGGTTTCTTTCACCTCTTAAGTGACACTTCAGGGCTTTCTTCCTGCTCCTCCGAAGGCTCGCCTTCGTTTTGACCCAACGAGGCCTCCCCCTCGACATCATCCTCTTCAGAATCTACAAAAACAACCAGAGCGATGAGAACGAGCAACGAAAACCAGGAGATAACAAAGATAAAAACTCACCAATACCACACCGATCCATCGGTAGACCAGTGGCAAGCAGTCGGGTGTTGAACGATTTCCTCACGGCATTGAGGAGCCTGCCGATAGCCTCCAGGTCATCTACCGTTATCTCATTCAGCTGCGATTTTGTCTAAATGCCATCGGTAACGGCACGTTTGAACCCGGACCTCCAGGAGGGCTTAGGCAGTTCAAGAACAAAGAAGCGATTCGACCAATTCTTTATCGAAGAATCGAACCTCTGGAAATGCATGGTGAGCGACTTGACCGACGGATCAGACTTTCGAGGGTAAATAGAAACCCAACCTCTCTGAATGCCTAATTGAAAGAAATGCCTTAGGAGCACGAGGCTGGGTTTTGCAATATGGTTTTCCACACACAGCCGAATGAATGCGTAGATACCGGCCTACGAATTTGGAGGAATCTGCGCTGGGTTCAGATCATACTTGCGCAACATACTAGAAACCAAAGGGTGCGGCGGAATGCGAAACCCATATTTGAACATCCGCGTGTATAACACTCGGGCATCCCCGATAAAATGAGTGTTCAGCCTAACCTCCGGGCCCGCGAGAAGAGACATATTTATCAGCCAGAATCCCACCAAAGGAAATCAACTCATTCTGCAACTCAAGCATATTGGTTATCTCCGATACCGTAACGGCGATCTTGGCCTCAACCGCGGACATAGGTTTGTCCGGAATGACAGGAGGGGCAACGGATGAAGCTATGGGAAAAGAAGGGGAAGAAGAGAACAGAATCTGGGATACGCAGGAAAAGGAGAAGAAAGTTTTCTCTACTTGCTTATTTGCTCTGATTTCCTCTTGATTTCTCTGGAAAGAGAGGAGAGAAGGAGAGCGGCGCGCTATATAGGGCATTGTCGCACCGTCGCGAGCGAAATTTGGGACGCAATGAAATTCACATAACAATGAAGTCGCCACCCTATTTTCTAAGGTTTAGGGAAACCTAAAAAGTTCGAAAAGAATAAGAAAATAAAATAAAACTAAGGCACAAAAGAAAAGGGTCTAAACCCGAGAACGATGGTTCGGGGTCGTATTATGGACTCGGGAAGGTGTTAGGCACCCGAGTCTCATCCTTAAAAAGGTTACCGGTTCTAAAAAGAGGTGTTTTAAAAATCATGTTGAAAACAAGTAATTGGGCCCTCAGGGGAAGAATCATCGCTTTAGTTTTTTAGTTGATTGGATTGATTTTATCCTAATTATTGTCTAGTTGTTTAACAGAAAATAACATTTTTTATCCTCTAAAAGATAAAGAAGGTTGGTTGCATATCTATTCCGATTAAATTTAGCCGAGTTCAAAATTAGTCCGATTACATGCAAAATTGGTGAAATTACTATCGTTTTATTAATCTTTACCAAAGCGACGATCCTAGTGAACAACGATGGATCACTATCATCATCGGGCCGATGCACGTGGTTAACCCTATTTACTAAGTTGTCCTATCATGCATAAACTAGCATAGTACCATTTTCATGAATGCGAGAAAAACACGTTGAAAAGAGAAAAACCGGGGAGTGGGGTCGAAGCCGCGCACATAACACATTCGTCAAGATAACATAAATTAAAAGACAATCGTGGGGACGAAGCCGCACACGAAACAAGCATAATATGAAAACACGTGGGGACGAAGCCGCACACGAAACAAGCCTAGTTTAAATGATCATTCAACATTAAAGGTTTAAAACACATTAAGAGGGGATCTCTAAAAAGGGATTAAATATGGAAGTATTTTCTAAGAGTTGGGCTTAAGGCCCATTTTACTATCTTTCCACTTTCAAATGATTGTTTTCTTTGGTGATTTACTATCCTAAAGATTTAGAAGAGCTTAAATTATTGGAAAAGATTTAAATCCTATGTTTGATTACTACTTTGTTTAGTTTTCTTGGATTGATTTTATTCGTTTTGATTTTAATGGATTAAAAGATTTTAAGAATTAATGATTAATAATCATGCAATTAAATTAAAGCGTGATGTTTAATACTAATCCTATTCAAATTTCATGCATTTAAGGAAAATAAAAGTTGAGTATTTACTAAACCTAATTCATTCAAGCAAGGGTCCATCAAAGATTAATATTAAAGGGAGTTAATCCAATTATTCTCATGCAATCAAGTTGATTTTAAATCTAGCAATTCTAAATAATCATGCATTCAATCATATAACAAATAGAATAACTAATAAAAATCTCCTCGAGCGGATACCTGCATCACAGATTGGTTAGTAGCAATAAATAAATATGCAAACAGATAAAATAAATATTACAAGCATGCATACAAGTACACTACGAACAAAACAAATAAAGCCTTCTAACGGGCCAGCCTAACACACATCAGCCCATCCTCTCGTCCTTTCTTTCTTCCCAGCCGGCCCAAGCCCACAAACAAACCATAAGAACCAACACACACAAAAAACCTAACCCACACACTCTTTCTCTTCTCTGCTGCCGCCGGCGGCTCCAACTTCATTTCTTTTTCTTTGCTTCAGCCGCCGGCGGCTAACCCATTCCTTCTCCTCAAACCGAAACCCCTGCAAAACAAGCACAAGCACAACAGCAAAGCAAGCAAGAACAACAAACAAACGAGAGAAAAGAAACAAACAATTACAGAGGTGCTGCTGGTCCGGGAAAGGAAGCGGAAGTAGCGGAGCAGCGGCGGCGAAGACGAATCAGACGGCTGCGGGGCTGGAACCTGGTGGCCGGAGCAGCGGGTGGTTGGAGCAGTGGTGATAAATCGGGATTGCGAGAGAGAATGAAAGGTGATGTTTGATTTTGGTTTATGTGCGGTTTAGGTGTATTGGTTTAATTTAGTTTGGAGGTTTGATGATGGGTAATGGCAACGGCGGTTGGGTTTGGTTTTGTGCAGGTTTGACTGATTTTGGCGAGATGGGCAGTGGTGGTTTGAGTTGATTCGGCTGGGCAGCGGTGATTTTGGTTTGGTTTGGGTGGCGGTTTGGGTTGAGAGATTGAGAGGGCAGTGGTGGTTTGATGATTGGGTGGTTGATGGTGATCGGCGTGGGCAGTGTTGACTGATTTTGGGTAATTGATTTTGGTTTGATTGGTTAACTGATTTGGAGAGGGATTGATTTCGGGAGAGGGGGACGAGAGTAGTTGGTTTTCGGAAGAGGGAGAGGGATCGATTTTTTTCAGCCTCCTGTTCGAATGGGGCAATTACTCATTTTAATTAGGGAGGTAGCATGGGTTGATTGATTGTAAAATCAGGTGATGGGTAGGAGCGGGCTTGGTCGGACGTGGGAATCAAATGAGAGTGGAGACACGAGGAAGTGGCTTGACCGTGCGTGGGAGTAAAGAAATGGGAGTGGAAATGACACATTCCGTACGAACTAAATAAAATAAAAACACTAACAATTAAACAAATAATCAGGTAAAAAATTATGAAATCGATGGTAAAATGACTCGAACAAATAACGATAAAAAGAACCGATAAAGCAAAATAAATTTAAACAATTTAAATGCTCGTGGTCAAAATTCGAGTAGCAACAGTTGCCCCCTCTTTAATGTCTTATCAAAAATAAAGTGTAACTAAATTTTTGATGAGCATTAAAGATGGTTGCCCCAGTACCACGAATACTCAAAATGAACACGTCATAGACATTGCATGTCACAAATCTTATAAGCGAAAGAAAGGAGATGGGTCCACTCGGACACCATGATGCATAACTATAATTGGCGAAAAGGTAAACTTACCGCCATTCGGACGACTTGCAGAAATTAAATTTGCTTAAATGTAAAATTACCTCCACTCGGACGGCTTGCGGAAATTAAATTCGGCTCCACTCGGACGCTGATGGTTCCACTCGGATACCTTGCAGAAAGTAAAATGCGGCTACACTCGGACGTCTCCACTCGAATTCCGCGATGCATAAATGTAAATCCAGCTCTACTCAGATGCCGACAACTCTACTCGGACGTTGAAAAAAATTCAGCTCCGCTCAGACGCTGATGGCTCCCCTTGGATGCTTAGAAACTAACTTTGCTCCACTCGGACGCTAACAAATAACTTTGCTCCACTCGGACGCTAACAACTAACTTTGCTCCACTCGGACGCTAATGACTCCACTCGGATGTCTTGCAGAAAGTAAAAATGCGGATTCACTCGGACGTCTCCCCTCGAATACCGCGATGCATAAACGTAAATCCAGCTCTACTCAGATGCTGGTGGCTCCACTCGGATACCTTGCCAATTCAGTTCCACTAGGACACTGATGCTGATGTTGTTGGGATGATTAAAATCATGACTAACTCTATAAAACAAAGGTTGAATTCATCAATGTTAGTAAGTTTCAAAGCATTTGATTTTTTGAAAGGTGGGGTTTGAACCGCCACACGATTTGTGAAAGGTGGGGTTTTGAACCGCCACATTATTTTCGCAAGGTGGGGTTTGAACCGCCACACGATTTTTGAAAGGTGGGGTTTGAACCGCCACATGATTTTAGAAATGTGGGGTTTGAACCGCCACACGATTTCTTGAAAGGTGGGGTTTGAACCGCCACATGATTTTTGAAAGGTGGGGTTTGAACCGCCACATGATTTTTTGAAATGTGGGGTTTGAACCGCCACACGATTTCTTGAAAGGTGGGGTTTGAACCGCCACACAATTTTTGAAAGGTGAGGTTTGAACCGCCACATGTTTTTTGAAAGGTGGGGTTTGAACCGCCACATGACTTTAGAAATGTGGGGTTTGAACCGCCACACGATTTCTGCAAGGTGGGGTTTGAACCGCCACATGACGTTTTGAAAGGCGGGGTTTTAACCGCCACATGATTTTTTGAAAGGTGGGGTTTGAACCGCCACGTGACTTTTTGAAAGGTGGGGTTTGAACCGCCACATGATTTTTTGAAAGGTGGGGTTTGAACCGCCACATGATTATTTGAAATGTGGGGTTTGAACCGCCATATGATTTTTTGAAAGGTGGGGTTTGAACCGCCACGTGATTTTTTGAAAGGTGGGGTTTGAACCGCCACATGACTTTTTGAAAGGTGGGGTTTGAACCGCCACATGATTTTTTGAAAGGTGGGGTTTGAACCGCCACATGATTATTTGAAATGTGGGGTTTGAACCGCCACATGATTTTTTGAAAGGTGGGGTTTGAACCGCCACACAATTTTTGAAAGGTGAGGTTTGAACCGCCACATGTTTTTTTTGAAAGGTGGGGTTTGAACCGCCACGTGACTTTTTGAAAGGTGGGGTTTGAACCGCCACATTATTTTCGCAAGGTGGGGTTTGAACCGCCACACGATTTTTGAAAGGTGGGGTTTGAACCGCCACATGATTTTAGAAAGGTGGGGTTTGAACCGCCACATGACTTTTTGAAAGGTGGGGTTTGAACCGCCACATATTTTTTGAAAGGTGGGGTTTTAATCGCCACATGATTTTTTGAAAGGTGGGGTTTGAACCGCCACATGATTTTTTGAAAGGTGGGGTTTGAACCGCCACGTGACTCTTTGAAAGGTGGGGTTTGAACCGCCACATGATTTTTGAAAGGTGGGGTCTGAACCGCCACATGATTTTAGAAAGGTGGGGTTTGAACCGCCACGTGACTCTTTGAAAGGTGGGGTTTTAACCGCCACATGATTTTTTGAAAGGTGGGGTTTGAACCGCCACATGATTATTTGAAAGGTGGGGTTTGAACCGCCACATGATTTTTTGAAAGGTGGGGTTTGAACCGCCACATGATTTTTTGAAATGTGGGGTTTGAACCGCCACATGATTTTTTGAAAGGTGGGGTTTGAACCGCCACACAATTTTTGAAAGGTGAGGTTTGAACCGCCACATGTTTTTTTTGAAAGGTGGGGTTTGAACCGCCACGTGACTTTTTGAAAGGTGGGGTTTGAACCGCCACTTGATTTTTTGAAAGGTGGGGTTTGAACCGCCACATGATTTTTTGAAATGTGGGGTTTGAACCGCCACATGATTTTTTGAAAGGTGGGGTCTGAACCGCCACATGATTTTAGAAAGGTGGGGTTTTAACCGCCACGTGACTCTTTGAAAGGTGGGGTTTTAACCGCCACATGATTTTTTGAAAGGTGGGGTTTGAACCGCCACATGATTTTTGAAAGGTGAGGTTTGAACCGCCACATGATTTTGTTGAAGGGTGGGGTTTTGAACCGCCATGCGATTTATTGAAATGTGGGGTTTGAACCGCCACAAGATTTTCGATAGATCATCCCCATTCATGTTGGTAAGCTTTAAAGCCATGTGTGCTTGATCACATAAGGACCTTCATACTTGGGAGCCCACTTTTCTAGGTCGTCCTCCTGATGAGGGAAGACCTTCTTCTCTACTAAATCCCCGGTTCTGAACTCGCGAGGTCACACTTCCTTATTATTAGCCATCCTCATGATTGGCAATCGCATCTATTGGATTCAACTGTTCATACCTCTCTTTCACCCAATTGGATTCTTCCTGATTCAGCCAAGATTCCGAGAGAAGTTATTTCCACTTTGAGTTGAATCACTGCTTCCATATTGTAAACTAGGGAATAAAGAGTTGCCCCCCATTGAAGTACGAATAACAATATGATAAGTGTGCAAAGGAAAAGGAAGCACGTCGTGTCAATCCTCATAAGTGATCACCATCTTCTGGATAATTTTCTTCAAGTTATTGATTAGTTTTACTATGCCATTCATCTTGTGATGGACAGGTGGGGAGTTTCGATGCCGTCGGCTTGGACTCATGCTTCATCGGAATGCAATGCTTAAATATATTAGGGTAATGACCCGACGTATCTTTATACGATCATACAAACACATCCATTTACTCGTTGAGGAATGAAATCAACTTCTCACAGAGTTCGAGATCATTCCAATCTCGACTATTTTCTGATGTTCTTGCCCCCAAGTTCATCTCTTGATGGGTGCTTTTGCGAACTTTCTACTAATTGGGTTGACCTGTGTGGAGACTCAACATCACCCTCCTTTGTGGCGATAATCTCTTTTAAGAGAGACGTTTGGGAAGCATGGTAGTGGTCCAATTTACATGTCGGCTCTCCAGACCATTTCAATGAGCTTCAAGATGGTTCTTTTTCTCCATAAGTATAAATATGGAATGTCGAAGTTGTATTGACCCAAGTAGATCTCTAGTTGAAGATCATTGGGGATTCTGTTATACTATTTTTAGACACGGGTCTATTCCTCCAGCGGACTCTCCCTTGGCTTGCTTTGTTTCTCAACTTCTTTGGAGATATAACACCTCCCGTTCTGGGTCATGCCCCCCAATTTTTAGCAATGGTGGAAGAAGGAAGATGAAAGATGGAAGATCCCATAATTGACAGCCTTCCCTAGCTTTTAACAAGGCTAGAGTCCCCGCCCCTTACGTTTCTTTCCAAATTCCAAAATCCTTAAGTTCAAGTCCGAATAAAATAGAAGTATATTGTTTTGTTTAAAAGAGGATAATCCCTAAAAGGATGCGATCTTGGATCACGAATGATCTTCTCTGTCTGTCTCCAGCTGTCCAATCGATTCTTTTGGCTCAGAATCCCGTGACTCATACCGCATCACGTTTTTGGCAATCTTAGCTAAGATTGGTCGTTTGCCTGATTTTTACCCCAGAGATAGCTTTTCTTCTTATTTCCTCCAACGCAAATCCAGCTATCATCCACACTCTAGCAATAGTATTTCAATACTCCTATCTTTGCACGTTTTTAGATCGGCAGTCTTTAGACAAGACTGCCCCCAAGATTGCTAGTTTGTGCTGAAAACTAACATTTTCTTCATTTCCTTTAAAAGCAGATAGATTGACGTGAAAGGCACTATTTTCACCATAAACAAGGTAGTTTTAAGATGGTAAAAAAAAAATCATGAAATTAAATGTCAATCAGCAGTTTCTTCCATTACCGGCCTCGTTGGAGTAGCGACAACTTCATACCCATAGTCTGAAAGGGATTGCATGCGAATCCTTACTGGACAATCTTAGAAAAAACTAACTCGCAAGGAGCCGCGGTAGGAGCACATGCTTGGGATACATGCTTGAAGGAATAAAGGGTGAGAATGCTTATTTGATAACATCGACCTCTTTTGTCCCATGAGTTTTCTTCTCAACCTGGATGCCTCCAAAATCTATCAACTATTCCACCTTCTGTAAGAAGATCGCACAATCTTGGATTCTATGCTTACTTGCCCCCAGGCAACATAAACAATCTTCTCAAATTATCCTCGAATGTCGCGGATATCTTCCTTTGACTAGCGCAAAGAAAATCTTTTCTTGTGGTAACCCCCAATGCTTAAAAAGGGAAGGGATCAACAATCTTCTCGACTGAAATAATATTCATTCCTCCATCACTTGATCAAGTGACGAACTTGTGCCTTAAAGGTGGAACAGTTCTCTAGAGTGTAATCCGGAATTCCTTGTCCAATTGCGCCAATTACGGATTAGGGCATAGAGGGACTCATAATAGTAGATAGAAAAGTAGGCTCCGTTGTATGAACAAAAGTCTGGTGGATAATCAAGTGTCATCTTGTCCCATTCTTTTTCGGCTTATAGTGCTCGTTCTGTAGCAGTTCGGAGTTGCTCCTCTAGCTTCGCTATCCTCATGACCAGTTCTGTTATTTTCCGTGTTTGAAGAGCTTTCGGGGGAATAGTTCTTTCTTGAAAGGATATAAATTAAAATTGCAGAAGAGAGAATAATGGCAATAACGAATCAATTTGGAAAATATACATGCGATATATCATGGCAATAATGAGGCAAATTGGAACATATACATGGGATATATCATGATGCACGTGCTGGGGTAATTTCCACTACTTCTAACTGGCTGAAAGGCTCTCGGACGATACCATAGAAGTGGTCCCTCGGTAAATGGATACGAGAGCGTTTACCGAATCATAAAAGGAATCGGGGCGCTCAATCCATTTAGGGGTTCAAGTCCGAGTTTAGTGTTCATGAAAGCTTACTGAGGCGTCGGCCCCAGGACTTCACTACTAACCACCTAATTCTATTTGGGAAGGGCCCGGCGGCAGGGCATTATGCGTGATGCGGATGAGAAGACAACAATTGATATATTAAAGCGAGTAAACAAAATAAATAACAACAATAAACACCTCAAGCAAATAATTCCGGCTTCGACCCTAAAGTCCCCAGTGAAGTCGCCAAACTGTCGCACCATCGCGAGCGAAATTTGGGACGCAATGAAATTCACATAACAATGAAGTCGCCACCCTATTTTCTAAGGTTTAGGGAAACCTAAAAAGTTCGAAAAGAATAAGAAAATAAAATAAAACTAAGGCACAAAAGAAAAGGGTCTAAACCCGAGAACGATGGTTCGGGGTCGTATTATGGACTCGGGAAGGTGTTAGGCACCCGAGTCTCATCCTTAAAAAGGTTACCGGTTCTAAAAAGAGGTGTTTTAAAAATCATGTTGAAAACAAGTAATTGGGCCCTCAGGGGAAGAATCATCGCTTTAGTTTTTTAGTTGATTGGATTGATTTTATCCTAATTATTGTCGAGTTGTTTAATAGAAAATAACATTTTTTATCCTCTAAAAGATAAAGAAGGTTGGTTGCATATCTATTCCGATTAAATTTAGCCGAGTTCAAAATTAGTCCGATTACATGCAAAATTGGTGAAATTACTATCGTTTTATTAATCTTTACCAAAGCGACGATCCTAGTGAACAACGATGGATCACTATCATCATCGGGCCGATGCACGTGGTTAACCCTATTTACTAAGTTGTCCTATCATGCATAAACTAGCATAGTACCATTTTCATGAATGCGAGAAAAACACGTTGAAAAGAGAAAAACCGGGGAGTGGGGTCGAAGCCGCGCACATAACACATTCGTCAAGATAACATAAATTAAAAGACAATCGTGGGGACGAAGCCACACACGAAACAAGCATAATATGAAAACACGTGGGGACGAAGCCGCACACGAAACAAGCCTAGTTTAAATGATCATTCAACATTAAAGGTTTAAAACACATTAAGAGGGGATCTCTAAAAAGGGATTAAATATGGAAGTATTTTCTAAGAGTTGGGCTTAAGGCCCATTTTACTATCTTTCCACTTTCAAATGATTGTTTTCTTTGGTGATTTACTATCCTAAAGATTTAGAAGAGCTTAAATTATTGGAAAAGATTTAAATCCTATGTTTGATTACTACTTTGTTTAGTTTTCTTGGATTGATTTTATTCGTTTTGATTTTAATGGATTAAAAGATTTTAAGAATTAATGATTAATAATCATGCAATTAAATTAAAGCGTGATGTTTAATACTAATCCTATTCAAATTTCATGCATTTAAGGAAAATAAAAGTTGAGTATTTACTAAACCTAATTCATTCAAGCAAGGGTCCATCAAAGATTAATATTAAAGGGAGTTAATCCAATTATTCTCATGCAATCAAGTTGATTTTAAATCTAGCAATTCTAAATAATCATGCATTCAATCATATAACAAATAGAATAACTAATAAAAATCTCCTCGAGCGGATACCTGCATCACAGATTGGTTAGTAGCAATAAATAAATATGCAAACAGATAAAATAAATATTACAAGCATGCATACAAGTACACTACGAACAAAACAAATAAAGCCTTCTAACGGGCCAGCCTAACACACATCAGCCCATCCTCTCGTCCTTTCTTTCTTCCCAGCCGGCCCAAGCCCACAAACAAACCATAAGAACCAACACACACAAAAAACCTAACCCACACACTCTTTCTCTTCTCTGCTGCCGCCGGCGGCTCCAACTTCATTCCTTTTTCTTTGCTTCAGCCGCCGGCGGCTAACCCATTCCTTCTCCTCAAACCGAAACCCCTGCAAAACAAGCACAAGCACAACAGCAAAGCAAGCAAGAACAACAAACAAACGAGAGAAAAGAAACAAACAATTACAGAGGTGCTGCTGGTCCGGGAAAGGAAGCGGAAGTAGCGGAGCAGCGGCGGCGAAGACGAATCAGACGGCTGCGGGGCTGGAACCTGGTGGCCGGAGCAGCGGGTGGTTGGAGCAGTGGTGATAAATCGGGATTGCGAGAGAGAATGAAAGGTGATGTTTGATTTTGGTTTATGTGCGGTTTAGGTGTATTGGTTTAATTTAGTTTGGAGGTTTGATGATGGGTAATGGCAACGGCGGTTGGGTTTGGTTTTGTGCAGGTTTGACTGATTTTGGCGAGATGGGCAGTGGTGGTTTGAGTTGATTCGGCTGGGCAGCGGTGATTTTGGTTTGGTTTGGGTGGCGGTTTGGGTTGAGAGATTGAGAGGGCAGTGGTGGTTTGATGATTGGGTGGTTGATGGTGATCGGCGTGGGCAGTGTTGACTGATTTTGGGTAATTGATTTTGGTTTGATTGGTTAACTGATTTGGAGAGGGATTGATTTCGGGAGAGGGGGACGAGAGTAGTTGGTTTTCGGAAGAGGGAGAGGGATCGATTTTTTTCAGCCTCCTGTTCGAATGGGGCAATTACTCATTTTAATTAGGGAGGTAGCATGGGTTGATTGATTGTAAAATCAGGTGATGGGTAGGAGCGGGCTTGGTCGGACGTGGGAATCAAATGAGAGTGGAGACACGAGGAAGTGGCTTGACCGTGCGTGGGAGTAAAGAAATGGGAGTGGAAATGACACATTCCGTACGAACTAAATAAAATAAAAACACTAACAATTAAACAAATAATCAGGTAAAAAATTATGAAATCGATGGTAAAATGACTCGAACAAATAACGATAAAAAGAACCGATAAAGCAAAATAAATTTAAACAATTTAAATGCTCGTGGTCAAAATTCGAGTAGCAACAGGCATCACGCAATTGATGAGAAAGCGACGCGTGGCAAAGGAAACCCTTGAAATTACCTTTCCTCATGTGTGGATAAACCATTTTGTCCAGCTCAAACGTCCCTCCTCGATTTTCAACTTCAATCTGACCGCGAAGAGACGATCGGGCGCCACGCAAGCGCGCACGCACATTCAACCATCATTACCCCTGCTCCGCATTTAATGAGACAGGATGCTATCAATGGCCGGCCCAAAAACAAGCGTAAAGACTACAAAAAGTGGAGAAGGCCCAAGCCCCTTTCCTACGCCCATCTTCACAGCCCATTCTCTTCGACAATTAAACAAGCGAACGGCCAAACATGCTATCGGCCCCGCAAGCAAACGGGAGACAACCCCCTAGCGGGACGTAATCTATCGACCGCCTCTAATGGCCAGATCTTTCGGCCAGCAGCCGTTACCTGCAAGCCATGGTGACATTGCAACGAGCAGACCAAAAAAAGGGGCTGATACCGCCTCCGAACATCAGCAAAAGGCGCCCAAGGAACAAGCGGGCCCCATGGTCTGGCAGGTATTGGACTAAGCCGGTACACACTAGGGCTTGTCGTCGTTCATGCATGATAATTCATAATCGAGCCATAAGGGTATTATGGACCTTTCCATTCCCTCTGCCCCCCCCCCCCCCCTAGAGGGACCACTGCCAATGTGGCAGTCAAATGATCGCCCTGTGCGCTTTTGGGGTCAAACGACCAACTTATGGTCTAACGGTGACAGGAGGCGTCGTTGGGCGGCACGTGTCCCGCTATCAGTCTCAGCACCTTGGTGACACGTGTCCCACCTACTTAAGAGAGAAAGGCCTATAAATACCCCCCCACCCCCCACGAACGGGAGGTAGGCATTCGAACCGAATTATTCACTAAGATCCTTCACTATTCACATATCACTCGTGCTAACTTGACCGTCGGAGCCTCTACATCGGAGGCCTCCTCCGGTGCTTTTCAGGTACCACATGGCAAGCCGGACCCGACAGAGGGACCCACATAGCCTTCACATATCTACCCCATCAAACGCTTTACCATTTAACCCTCACCCCATATCCTAGATTATCAAAGGTTATTGTTTATTTGTGGTGTGAGTAGGAGAATTTTCCACTTTTCACCCGCCCGCACATATGCGGGTGTAGAGCTTACCCGTAATAATGCGAGTGCGGGTGTAGAACTTACCCGTCCTATACCCATCTAATTACCATCTCTATTTTTTACATCTTACACTTTCAAAACTCTTACTGAAATTTTATAGTATTTAAATAAATATTACCTTTTTCATTCGGATTTACTTGCCTCATTTTGATTTGTACACATAACAATCATAATGATTGGAAACAATTATTTAAATTTTTTGATGAAAAATTATCTTCACTAATTTTCTTTAATTACATGTATTACGACTCGTCTTACTCTTTTATTAAAGAAAAAAAGTAAAAGGTAACAATATAAAAGCTCAATATTTTTATCTTGAAAATGAAACAGAAATAGGTAAAACTAAATTTGTTGTAGACAAAATAAGACAAGTAAAATTGAATAGAAGGAGTAACAATTTAGTTTATTAACACTGCGAAAAAATACCAAAACCCTAGCTCTCCCTCCCCTCGGGGCTGCCTACTGCGGCCGGAGATGCCCCATACACCGGTACACCCACTGTGGCCGGAGTGAAATTTCTTTCTTACCTAGGTTATTTTCCGATGGCGGCGACAATAGAAAGGACTGAATCTAGGAAGGTTTCGATACAAGCAATCACCTATTACGTGAAAAACCTTTCGCAACATGTGGATCAAAAGCCTTGCGTTATCTGATCAGACAGAGATGGAGGTTGCCGGCCTTCGGTAGAATTGTGGATATCTTTATTCCGAACAAGAGGAACAAAGTAGGTAAACGATTTGGATTCATACGATTTGACTAGGTCAAAAATAGGATTGACATGGAATTGGCCCTAGATCGACAATATATAGGAGCTTCAGCCATTCGGGAAAATTTAGGTCACTTTGGGAGTAGAAGGACTAGACCCCAGCGCCTAGAACACAAAGAGAAGGCGCAATCTGAGCCTTGGAGGAACCTGGGAATGTGTTTCCAAGAAAGAGAACAAAGGAATCACACAACGCAGCATATGAGTGGAACACAACTTAATAAGGAGGATAGATTGGCAAAGGATGGCAATCCATGGCATCAGAATACAGCTAAGAATGATAGGGGTTCTAATATAGCCACTCAGACCGTGTTAAACCAGGAATTGGAATCGAATGATAGTGGGGAAATCGAGGAACTTGAATTGAGTATACCGACTGAGAATAAAGCCTAGCTCTCTAGGAGTGTAGTAGGTGTCCTTCATAAGATAGAGGACATTGCGAAGCACGAAATCTTGGTAGGGGCTTAGTTTGGCTAGAGTTTGACAGGCAAGAGGATAGAGAGGTGGCACTTAGTAATAACGTCGAGGGCTCTCATCGATTATTTTCCAAGGTAGTGTCATGGACTGAGGTCCTCTCTAAGGCGGGAAGACTGTGTTGGATTCAATGCATGGGGATTCCTGTACAATGTTGGGGCTATGAGACTTTCGAGAAGATAGGAAGGTCGGTGGGGAACCTAGTGGTAGTAGATGATAATACCTTATCCTGCAAACGGTTTGATGTGGCAAGTCTACTAATTATGACGGACAGAATGCACGTCAAAGAGGACATTCGGGTGAAGGTAGAGGGCATAACATATACAGTGAGTTGCTATGAGGAGCCTATGCATGGGGGATATACAATCTAGATTGGATGATTGGGGTCAAGACGGGTGAAGGGGACTCCGAGGGAGAATTTGAGGGTGATGAATATGAAACAGCAGAAGGGCGAGAGATAAATGATCGACATAGTGCTGCTGTGGTTCCTGAAACAGAAGAAGTGGAGGTAGAAACACAAGCTCCATATGCGCAAGGTATGAATGACTATCCACTTGTGATGATGCGACGTAGGGGTAATAAGGTTAAGCGGATTATGGCAACTTCAAGCAGTCTACAAACGTTAGCTCTAACGTAGACTCCAGAAAGGAAGTCTTTAGGGCGGATGATAGCGACATCGTGAACATGAACAGATTGGCAGATGTCATTATGGTAGAAACAGATATATGGGAAATTGGCCGGACCTTGTCAATTACAGACCAGGTTAATGAAGAAGCTCTCAGCGCCTTCGACCGAGAGAGATTTGGTGTAGAGGTTGGTAAAGTTCGTTGAGAGGAGGAAATAATTACGGGTTATACAATTTCACAATGATTCAGATATTTTTGTGGAATTGTAGGGGTCTTTTGTCGATTAGAAAAAGGCGTTGTATAAAGCGTGTTTCAAGGAGACAGGGCATCGTTTTGTTTGCTTCAAGAGAGTAAACGGGAGGAAGTCGATGAATTCCTCATTCACGAATTATGGGGGATATTGAAACACTTTTGCTCTTTCGATGGGGAGATCGGGGGGTCTAGTTTCGATGTGGGACTCTAGAGAGTTCATAATGGATCAGGTTGAGGTGGGGAATAATTTCATTTTGTTGGAGGGTGTACTAATAGAAGGGAATAGGAGATGTGCAGTTCTCAATATCTATGCTCCTAATGATGTGTTGCTTCGTGACCAGCTTTGGGCGGTTCTGGGTAGTAAGATTGAGAATGCAGTGATTCCTGTGCTGGCAACTGGAGATTTTAACGAAGTATTAACCCCTTCTAATCACTTATAGGGGGTGAGTTATTCGCGGGGAATGTTGGCGTTTCAGTAGTGGGTTGACAAATGTGGATTGCATGACATCCAACTGGTAGGAAGGAGATTTACATGGTCTAATGCCATTAGCAGAAGCAGGATCGATAGAATTTTTGTGCATGCGGAGTGGATGAATTACATTAATGATTGTGCTCTTACTGCGCTTGATAGAAATGGTTCTGACCATGCGCCCTTATTCCTTAGACAGGACAAGTTAGACTGGGGCCCGAAGCCTTTCAGAGATCTAGCAATATGGTGGGAGGATAGCAGTTTCAAGGCTTTGATTTTGACTTGGTGGGTGGAGGCGGGAATAGTATTTCCAGGAAATTACAAGGTGGTTCATAAGATGCGGTATTTAAAGAAGAAAATTCAAACATGGAATAAGGAAGTGTTTGGCTATGTAGAGAATAGTTTGAGGGAGATGCAGAGGAGATATGAAGAGCTCGAACAGATAGCGGATGACCGTGTTTTGTCCCAGGAAGAAAAAAATGAACAACATGAGATTAAGCTTAAGGTTTAGGCTCAGCATGAGTGTGTAGATAGATTTTGGCAGCAGAAAAGTAGACTTAAGTGGAATGTGCAGGGATATAGAAATACTGGGTATTTCCACAAAATGGCCAAAAATGCGTCTAGGAAGAACAATATGAGAGAAATTGTGACGCCAAGTTCTACTTTTACTACTCTAGAGGATATAAAGCGGGCTGTTGTTCAACATTATGAGGATTTTTTTCAAATCAGTCAGTTGGAATAGGCATAGAATGCCGAATTTGGGTTTTTCAAAATTGTCTGAGGAGGCAATAGCCGGGTTGGAAAGGGAGGTTTCCCAAACTGAAATTTGGGAGGCAGTTAAAGGATGTGATGGGCAAAACACTCCTAGACCGGATGGCTTTTCAGTACGATTCTTGCAAAAGACGTGGGATATTATCAGGGGTGATTATTGCAGATTGATTCAGGAGTTCTTTAGGACCGGAAAGTATCCGATGGGGGCGAACGCATCCTTCTTGAACCTCATCCCTAAGATTCCCGATGCTAAGCGATTTAGTGATTATCGCCCTATTAGTTTAGTAAGTAGTTATTATAAGATCGTGTCTAAGATCTTGGCACGACAGCTTAGTGAGGTGATAAAGGAAGTTGTCAGTGAGGTTCAGCATGGCTTTCTTAAGGAGAGGCAAACTCTTGACTGTGTCATGACGGCAAATGAGGTGGTTCACTATTTTCAGGCAATGAAACAGAAGGGACTCCTGTTTAAACTGGATTTTGAAAAGGCGTATGATTTTGTCGAATGGGAGTACCTAGAGGATGTGATGAGACATATGGGCTTCGGTGAGAAGTGGAGGGGGTGGATTAGACAATGCATCAGTACGAACAAGGTTTCCGTTTTAATTAATGGGTCGCCTTCTCGTCAATTCGGTGTGGGGAGAGGTCTGCGTCAGGGATGCTCCATGTCCCCATTTCTTTTCAATATAGCGGCAGAAGGATTACACAGCCTTTTTGTTCATGCTGAAGAAGTGGGGGTCCTGAAGGGGATAAGTAATCCAGCAGCAGAGTGGCAGTTAAGTCATCTTCAATTTGCTGATGATACCCTAGTCTTGGTGAATAATGATGAAGCGAAGATTCAGGGGGTGAAAGGAACTCTACGATGGTTTGATGTTTATTCTGGTCTTCGGGTTAATTACCACAAAAGTACCTTGGTAATGAGGAAAAATTGAACAAGCAGATTGGAGGTCTGTTAGCTAGGCGGGTTGGATGCAAGTATGAGGAGCTTTCATTTAAGTACTTGGGGTCGATGGTGGTTTTTAAGTCGCGGAGAAAATCAGGTTGGCAGTTTGTGGTTCAGAAAATGAGGAAAAAATTAGCTACGTGGAAGGGTCAACTCCTATCGGTGGGTGGGCGTGTGACATTGATTAGGGCAGCCTTAGCAAGTATGTCGATCTACAATATGTCTATATACAGGATGCCCAAATCAGTGGTACATCAGTGCGAATGAGTGATGAGATGATTTCTGTGGAGTGGTAGTGATAGTAAGAAGGGTTTGGCGAAAGTAAATTGGGAGGATGTGACCCGTTCTACATCGTTTGGGAGATTAGGAATTGGTAAGTTGCAAGACCGAAATGTGGTGCTGCTTTTCAAATGGATGTGGGAGTTGATAAAGGGCAGTAGGAAGATTTGGGCGGACGTCGTTCGTAGACAACATAATCTTAAGTCGGTTGGTGATTTGTGGAGGGTGGGGGTTGATCACCTCTCCCCGATATGGCGAGATATCATACGTGTTTGTGGTCGAGGGAGTATATTCTTTGACTTGTGGACCGATCATGTTACGTTGACAGTGGGAGAGCGTAATGATACGCTTTTTTGGTGGGACACATGGGCAGGTAAGAAACCTTTGGCAGTGCTACATCCTCACCTGTATCATTTATCAATTAACCAAGGTGGGAGTGTTAGGGAATTTGGGCAGTGGAATGGTGATATGTGGGAATGGAAAAGCGAGTGGAGGAGAGGGTTGTTTGATTGGGAGAGTGATGAGCGGACCCTTATGAGGGATCAGTCGCCTGTGCCTTGCAGGGGAAACCAGCAAGCTGTGTTACGTTGGGATCTAGAAAAAATAGGGATTTATTCAATGCAATCGGGGTATAAGAAGTGGGAAGAAACAAGATGCGTGAAGGACAAGCTGCTTTCGTCGTGTTGGACAGGTTTAACGCCTTACCGTGTGGAGTTTTTCCTATGGTTATCGCTGCGGGAGAGAATAGTGACTCAGTCCTTCTTGGTGAGACGTAATATGATTCCAGAGGCTGCAAATATTTATCCTATGTGCAACAGCAGGATCGAGGATGTGAATCATTAGTTTCTGCATTGTGAGACAGCCAGGGGTATTTGGGATCATGTTATGCGATGGTTGAGGATAGTGTGGTGTCAGCCTAGTACGTTGGCAGAGTTGTGGAGGGCGTGGGGGAGTTATCTGCCGAGTGTAAACAAACAGCGGGGCAGAATGTGGCAGACCTTATTTTATGCGATTATCTGGACAGTGTGGAAGAACCGTAATGCGATGATTTTTAGACAGTCGGAGTCTAATGCAACTCGTACAGTGAACATGATCTTTGCTTTGTGGCATTGGTGGCTGAAAAGCAAGGATGCCATGTTTGCTTTTAGCATGTCAGACATGATCCAGTCTCCCGCTTGGTTACTTAATTGGTGTTTAGACATTCATTGAGGTTGTAGGATGTTGGCTTTGCTGTTCTGTAGCTAGGATGTGTGTCTGTTTGTCGCGTCTGTAGCTGGTCGTTTCTTGAGAGAGTTTCTGCGGATCTCTCTCTGTTCTGTTTTTGCTGGGTTAGTCATGTTCTTCATGACAATCTAAATTTAATAAAATCTTTGCATATTAAAAAAAAAAAAAAGAGTAACAATTTAAAACTTAAATTAAAGAAAAATCTATACAATTAGGCCGATGATGGATGTGAGCAACAATGTTGAGGTATTAATGTATCAATAAACAAAGAATACTTAAATGTTTGACTTTGAGAATTATATATTTATATATTTTTTGTTTCAATAAAAGAAAGAATTATATATATTAAATAAAATTTAATAACTTGCTCCAACATTGTTGCCACATCCTTTTTTTCTTTTATTTATTACTATTATATACCCGTTGACATAAATAAAAGATTCTGATGACTATATCTGCCATAAATCACAATGGTTTTGTAAATTTATTTAATACATGTAAACTCAAAATTGTCAAACTATATAGAATGCACACGTCAAAAACTGTTCATCTACATTATGATTGATAAATTGTGTCCTTAATTGGTTTTACAAGTGTTAATTAAAACAAAAAAACTATCTATACTTTTCCTATTCAATCTCACATGTGTAGAAATTCGTGACATTTTCCTATCAGCTTTTGGTCAAACACATTTCGAGTGTTTTCTTGTACTGATCATATACACTGACTTTTTACTTCTTTACTTTTAATTTTTTAATAATATAGGCCGCTTATGAAGCACAAATAGTGACATAAACACACCAAAGTCGTTGAAACATGCTTGTAGTATTATTGGCATGCATGCTTATTAATTGGGCAATGAATTGTACCCGAAAGTTGGTCTTGCGGTATGTTAATTGGGATTGCAAATTTTGCAGGGGCACCAGCCAGCCAGCAATGGCCAGCCACCAAGAAAGATTCCATGACATTATGGGAAGAGTTTTTTTGGGATATATACCATGTACGTAGTTGTACTTTTTGAATCAAAGCCAATACTATTCTATCCATATATTTAAATAATCCGATTATCCAATAAGAAAGCTATGTACATGTTAAAATTGTTAGGATTGATAATTATAAGCGGTTTAAAAATTTTGAATTTTAAAAATACTGTAAATATAATGATGAGAATAAACTCCTAAGTAACTCGTAACTCGTACATATATAATTATTTTATCTATTTAAATACACATTTAGATAAAACATTGGGTGCATTATATCATTTTTCGCAATTTAAAATGAGGTCCCGTTTCTCATCTCCAAAGTAGCCACATGTCTGCCATTATAAGTGGGCGGCGAAAAATGTTTGACCTACCTACTGGTTGTTGAATTTGTTTTCGTTTATTTAAGGGTGATTATTAACCCCCACTCCTTGCAAAAAAAGCGCCTCTTATATTTTTTCATATATTTTGTATTTTTTAATTAAAAAAATTGGCTCCAAATTATTTTTAACTTAGTAATTCTTAAGTGATTATGAACATAGCTACTTATTTATTAAAAAATAATTTAGTATTTTTTAAATAAATCAAAATAAATCAAAAAGAACAAAAACAAATCTAGAAAATAAAATAAAATAATAAATATTGATACAATTTTTTAAATAATTATAAAAACAAATAGGAACTTTTGTTAAAAAAATCAAAAAATAAAAAATAAACAAAAGCATCACTTTATTTCATATTTTTTTGATTTATCACAATTTAAAATTTTATTTTGGATTTGTCTTATGTTTTTGATTTATTTTTAATTTTTTAGACTTTTTATCCTATTTTTTCTATTTTTTCATTTAAAAAAATATAAATATGGTCAAATAAAATTCGTTAGGGTTTGGATGAAAAACTTAATGGAAGAGTCTCTTTGAAATGAAAAAATAATTACCCGTTTATTTATTAAACAACGATAATTCAGGAGTAGAAGTACTAATAACTCTTTATCTAATTTTAAGTTGAATTGATTTCTAAAAGAATTGATTCATAAAAGTTCCTATTTGACTGAAGAAAATGGGGTGTCATTCAACACAATTCCCATCGGTTTACTACTACCAAAGAAAAATAGTTACTTATTAATGGATTCTTGGGTCAAAGAAAACTATGTATGTAAGCTTCTTCTTCTTTTCCGTCAAGCCAAATTTCATTTTATCGTGCCTTATTCAAGAAAAATTATACGTTATTTTCACCCTTGTATCTTAGCATGTTCTTAGAGATCGGCAGCTAATAAATCATGTCACATTATTAATGTACGGTGATTAATCTACTATTATCTAGGTAGGTAGTATGTTTAAAATTTAAAATTTATTGATTTTAACTATCAATGTATATAATGACCTCATTAATTAGACGATTCTTATAGTTAAATACACTGAGATGGAAAGCCAAACATAATATATAAGTTCCCTTGATTATTCGCTGATATAAACAAGTGAAAATTGTGGAAACCACATTCTCAAAAGCAAGGTAGTCAATTATGGTCTGACCGGTTCAACTGAAAAACTTAGCAACCGGTCACCAACCCAGGTTTGAAAAGTATTCAAATTCTCTTTTTCGGGTTTGAGCTAAAAACCAGTCGATCTAGGTGGTCGATCTGGTTGGTCGAATCGATAAATTGGTCAATTTAATCCAGGTTAAACCGATTTGAGTCAAGAAAATGAATTTTGAAAAATGTTAAGCATGAGATTCAAACCCATGTTCAACATATTGACTAACAAAATTTTAACCATTACACTCACACTTTGTTTGTGATACTAAATTAGAACATCAAAAATAAATATAACATAAAGTTTTCATCTATCTTTAAAATTTCTTATACTTTACACAAATATTAAATTTTATTTACTAATTTGTTAAAATCAAGGTCAATATGGTTCGATCCTGCTTGAACCTTTGACCATTTCCTTTAATCGGGTTTATGATCGAGCCGAGTTTTACAACCTTACTCAAAAAGTGTTGAAGTTGGTAAAAAATAATATAAATTACCACTATAACTATTTAGAAAATTTGATGTTTTCACCTTCTCATCAATAATTATTCAACTTTTTTTTTTTAATAAGCAGAGGAGTAATTTTATTAAAGTCATGAAAATATGACAAAAAGGAAAACAGGGGAACCAGAATACAAGCCCTAGGCTGAGAGAAAAGCAGCAACCCGGGACTAGACCCAGCTAGCAAAACTAACTCTTCCCTCCCTACGAATAGAACCACGAAGAAGAAATCATCATCTGAACCGAATTATACGGGAACAAGGAGTCTCTACCTTTCATCCAATTCTGCCAAGAAGAGAAGATAAGGTTAACGGTGCAGTATATGCAAAAGGTCTCATGCTGGAATACCAACCTATATCAACTCATATAATATAAAACATGTTACAATCAAGTATAGAGTACAACTCCGGTGGCGCTATGCGCATCGAGCTAAGCCGCTACCAGACTCGCCCTGAGTAGTGCCTTCACTCATATAACGCCTTCAATCAACGTATTTGCTGATTTATTATTTCTAGCCAAAATTCATCATGTACACCTTTTACAATTTGATTGATACAATCCTTATATACTATTTAGAGTTTAGATTCTTTTTTTAGTGGTTAATCATAGTTGTATTATACAACCGGGCAAAACTCAAATAATAGATTACAAATCGAAAGGCACCAAAAAAGAAAAAAAAATAGACAAAACAAATACACTGAGCTCGGCCTGAAGTTAAGTAACTTCCAATGGAACAAAAGTCTGTTGGGCCGACCTAGAGGCCTGAATCAACCAGAGACCTAACTGACAAAACAAACCTACCAAACCAGCCACACCAAAAGAACCCAATCCATTGAAAATAAGTCGTAGGCGCCAAAGCTGTAGTTGCCTGAAACTTCAAACTTGCAAAGAGACCACACAAACAAGGACCACCAGAGAACTCCATATCTGGAACGAGAGAAGAAGGCTTCTAGACCAATAGAAATGTGGAGGTCGGAAAACCACCGACGAGCAGCAACAACCAACAAAGAAGGCACGGTAGACCCCTAAAACCTTCACCAAATAAGTTGTAGACGAATCTTCTACCGGTGGATGATATCGGAAAAAAGAACACAGAGATCCCTCCAAACCAAGGTAACCAATCACCACAGGAAACAACTCCACTAAAAAGATGAAACCACTACCGCAACCATCCCGGGGGAAACACCACCTACTAACACAAAATAAAATAAAAAATCACCCAAACCACACCGATCTATACCCAGAAATCATAGATGAATAGATGAAGAAGCCAAAAATGGGGACAAATCCGACAAAACAGACCAAATCTGAACCCGATCTACTAACCTCACATTATTAAAATATTATTAAAAGGATTTCTATTTAGAGTTGAGATCAATTATAGTATACTCTAATGACCAACTTAAAACATTAAAAATGTTCTAACACTCAAACTCTCCCACTTTGGGTACCCTTTATCCTATCTAGTACTCATGTGGTATCATTAGGATCAATGGGGCATTACCATATGATATGTGTAAGTGTCACATGTTATTGTTCCTTGGGTAAAAGAGTTTCTATCTTGGATAAAATGTTTCATCTTGGGTAAATGGATGTTTCGTTACTATTAATATCTATTGGATAAAATACAACGAATTTTTTCTCTCTCGGGCTTTAAAAAATTAAGAATTAGAAAATAAGAAAAAAATTTAAAAATACAGAAAAATATAAATATGTCATTAAAACGAATTTAGAAAATAAGAAAAAATTAATATAAAGATCCAAAGAGAAATATTTTCAGAAGAAAAAAATCCGAAATTTCAGAAGATAATATAAAAAATTCAAACAATAAGAAAAAAATCAATTAATTTTTTTTTTTGCATAAATTCTAAAATATTATTTCATAACTTTAACAAAATACAAATGCGTGGGTCAACCAACTTCAACCAAACGTGTGCTTTTCGCCTTCTAATTTAGATAATTTTTTTTAGGTTAATACAGCTCATTCAACTTCAAATAAATGTAGCGAATATTCTAAGTAAGTCTTTTCTTTTTACCTTTTTATTCACTTCTTCTTTTTAATAGCTTTCATGTAGGTCGTCGTGCTTCAATTGGTCTTCTCTTTTTACCTTCTAATTCAATTCTTTTATTTAATAACATTTATGTGGGTTAGAAAACATTTAAATAAATGGAACGAATATACTAACCATGTCTTTTCATTTTAATTTCCAATTCAATTTTTTTATTTATAAAATTAATGCAGATCATCCAACTTTAAATGATTGATATACATAATAAACTTAGATATTGACAATTTTAAATCATTTCTTTCAAGTATAATCATCATCTACATTTTAAAATTATTAGTCTTTTATTTTTACCTTCTAATTCATTTCTTTTATTACTTCAATTAAGTTTTTTCTTTTTTACTTCTGATTCAATTCTTTTTTATTGAATAAAATTTATATGGGTTAGCAAACTTCAAATAAATAGAATGAATATGATAATCAAGTCTTCTCTTTTTATTTCTAATTCATGTTCTATTTAATAAAATTAATACAGGTAAAAAAAAATAATTGGTCGATATATTATCGTTGTAGTTTTATTTCAATTGTAAGTTGAATTTTCTCTTCTTGTTGTAATATTTTTCTAAGCATTTATTTATGAAATTATTGTTCAATTTGTGCTTGATATTTTTTTGAAAATTTAATATCACTGTAAAATTATTTAAAATCTTAAATTACTAATAATAACAGTTGAAGATAAAACAGATGCAGGTATTACAAATATTGAATAAATTAATAAATTAATAAATTAAAGAGTATCAAATTAATTTCAATTATAAGTTGTTTTGGGCGCTTTTGGGTTTGAAGACTGAATCTATTTTTTTCCCAATTATGCTTTTCTTTTTCTTTTTTTCCAAAAAGAAAAGAAAGTGCATGTAATTGTGTTGTTGTTGCATCCAGTTGTTAGTTAATTATGAAAATTTCATAAAAAAAGATAAAAATTTATTATTTAAATTATAAGATTCAATTAATAAATAGAAATAAAATTGAATCGAATTAAATAAAAATAAGTTTATAAATATCAATAGAATATCGAGTTCACCGCAGCGCAGATTCTGCCATCATACAGTAAAATGTCCGCATATGGATGGGCATAGTGAATTGAGTTGTTGTATGTATTTGGACAGCAATAATGGTATTCTAAAATAAATATATATATTATTTTGAGAAATAATGAAATTGAAAAGTTGGGAGGACGGATGTGTGTGTGATGTACATTACACATATAATAAAAGGGAAAAAAAAAGAAAAAAAAGGTAAAATTAACTATGATATATTGGATAAATTATTATATTTATAATTGAGCCAAATAAACCACTGCATTTATTCACTTGATCTACATTAGCCGTTTTTTCCTAAAAGTAATTATACATTATTTGGCATCTAAAAAACAACGGTCATTGCTGACTTAGAAATTAAATTTAAAAATAAAAATATAAAAAATCCACATGTTAGAAAAACTAAACAAATAAAGAAAATTAAGTGCACAAAAATAGTGGTTTATTATTTTGATCTTACTTGATATTTTATCGCTGAAAAATGGGATATTATTTTGATCCCGGTCGATTTTTTATTTTTGAATATTTTGATCCAACTTTTTATTTTTCAATTGCAAAAATGAGTGTTGGGTATGGTTTTTATGCCATGTCATTTAAAAAAACAAAATACTATGTAAGCATAGTCTTATGGTGTATCCAAACAAGGTATAACTATTTTTAGGAAATATTAACTAACGTAGATTAAGTGGATAAATGCAATGGTTTATTTGATTCAATTATAAATGTAATAACTTATCCGATACAAATGAACGAGTGAATTTTACGTTTTTTTTAATAAAAATAAAAAAATAATATAAGGAGAGTGTTGGAGAGTGGGCAGTTGTGGGGAATTTATGTAAATACAATAATTGATCAAAAGTCAGTCACTTCTCTTCTCTTTCCTTTCAGTCCCCATCCTTTTGTCTACTTTCAGCCCCTGTTTCTTTCTACCTTCCCCCATTCTTTTCTTCTTCTTCTTTCTTTATTTTCAAAAGAAAAATGTTGTGGCAAGAAGAGAGAAAAACTCCCATTCTTCCTCAAAAACTTCATGACTTTTGGTCAAAATGTCCAACTTGTACCTTTTCTTTCTTTATACAGATATTGTCATGCTAATTAGGGACTTTGATTCAACAATTTGTTCTTTTAGTATATTTTGACCTGAAATACTACTCACTTAATGTTTAAAATTTAAATTTATTTAAATTTAAATTATATATCTTATTTATAAGTCGTGACTTTTAAATACAATAATTATGAGATATTATATTAAAATTCGTATCACCATAAAGTGGAGACTCGGGAATTCGAATATAATCATTTTATATCTAATTAAAAATTCATCAACACATGGTATTATGGATCTATACAAAATATCAAACCGAACCAAGGCTTTCAATTAGAGGTACACATGTACGTAACTTTTGAGTGCATTGATTCATCCGCACACCAAAATAATGAGTTTATTAAAAGTGATTTGTTCAATATCTACAATATCTACTCATGAGTAAGATGTTGATAAAAAAATATCTACTCATAAGATTTTTGTATAAACATCCAATAAAATTGATAAACACTTTAATTCTCCACTCAGTAATCCTAGATATTATAAATTCACCTTAAACTAACATTTTGGATTGTCATCTTAAACTAATCCTTAACTCAAAAATTCCCCCACTTCTATTTATGAAAACCAAAGGAAACAAAAAAAAACTGTTATTTACAGGTGCACACATAAACAGCACCCTTGCTCTGTCACTATCTTTCATTTAAAAAGGAAAAATGGAAAAAATGGAAAACTGTCTCCATCTCTATTTTTATTTTTTTTGTAAAAATGAGAAAACCATGAATGAGCTGTAGGGAGTCTGTGGGATTCAAGCTGTATTTGAAAGGTTTTTTCTTTTTTTTCCCTCTCCCTTTTCCTTCACTTAAAATTTTAATAATAATAATAAATTTGAACAGTAAAACTAGTCCTTCAATATCCTATAAATAACTCTTCTCCCTCACTTTCTCTTTCACACTTCTTTCTCACTTCCTCGGCAAAACCAAATTAGCTAACTCACACAAAACAAGCACTGATATGGAATTCCTCTCCTCCTCCTCCATTCTCCTCCTTTCCTTCTCTTCCTTGTTCTTCCTCTACATCCTCCATTCCATCATCAAATCCTTCTCTTCTTCTTCTTCTTCCTCTTCTTCTTCCAATTCCTCCAAATTGCCTCTCCCTCCAGGCTCCTTGGGTTATCCTTACATAGGACAAACCTTTGAACTCTACTCTCAAGACCCAAATGTCTTCTTCTCCTCGAAACGAAAAAGGTCACTACTTTTCGATCGCTAGCTAAGCTAACTCGTGATTTATCACACCCTTGTCTTGTATTTTGGAGTTGTGGTGGCTAACTCTATCAAGCTTTTATGTGTTTTTATCAACAGGTATGGCTCCATCTTCAAGTCCCACATCTTGGGTTGTCCTTGTATCATGATTTCTAGCCCTGAAGCTGCGAAATTTGTGCTCGTAACAAAATCACATCTATTCAAGCCAACATTCCCTGCTAGTAAAGAAAGGATGTTGGGGAAACAAGCAATCTTCTTCCACCAAGGACCCTACCACATGAAATTGAGAAAGCTAGTCCTACGCGCCTTCATGCCCGAATCAATCAGAAACATCATCCCTGATGTTGAATCCCTAGCCATGGACACTCTCCAATCTTTGGAAGGAAGATTAATCAACACTTACCAAGAAATGAAAACGGTAAGCTCTCATTTTTAACCATTCCTCTCACAATGAGAACAGAGCAAAACAGAACAAAAACAGAGCAGAAACAGAGTTCTTCTGTTTTTTCATGTAAATGCCAAAAAGGTATGCTGATTGATAATATATCTCTCTCTGCTCTTGCAGTACACTTTCAATGTCGCCCTCCTCTCCATATTCGGAAAGGATGAAGTTCTATACCGAGAGGATTTGAAGAGATGCTACTACATTCTCGAGAAGGGATACAACTCGATGCCGATTAATCTACCAGGGACACTCTTCCACAAAGCCATGAAAGCAAGAAAAGAGCTAGCTCAGATCTTGGCCAAAATCCTATCCACCAGAAGGGAAATGGAGAATGAACACAGTGACTTGCTTGGATCCTTCATGGGTGACAAAGAAGGCCTAACAGATGAGCAGATTGCAGACAACATAATTGGTGTAATCTTTGCTGCTCGTGACACAACAGCCAGTGTCCTGACATGGATCCTCAAATACCTTGGAGAAAACCCAAGTATTCTTCAAGCTGTCACTGTAAGTACTGTCCTTTCAATTCAATCATTTGATGGGTTTCTTTTCTTTTCTTTTTTGGTAAATGAAAAAGAAAAGAAAAGAAAGGAAATTAATAATTTGACAATGATTATAAATTTGTAGTATTGTTCCAAATCCAATAATGACTTAGATTTGCGTGACTTTTGTCATTTTTCAGGAAGAGCAAGAGGAGATAATTAGGAGTAAAGAAAAGTGTGGTGAGGAGAAGTTTCTTAGTTGGGCAGATACCAAGAACATGCCCATCACTTCAAGAGTCATCCAAGAAACTCTCAGAGCTGCTTCAATCCTGTCTTTTACCTTTAGGGAAGCTGTGGAGGATGTTGAATATGAAGGTCAGCTCAGTTGTTAATAAATTATTACTACTATTTTCTAATCCGAGACCCTACTAGTATTTCACCAGCAGTAAACAACGTTTTGCTAATAGTTGTTTGCTTCTTGCTTTTATATTTACAGGATATTTGATCCCAAAAGGATGGAAAGTTTTGCCACTTTTCAGAAACATTCACCACAGCCCAGAACACTTTCCTGACCCAGAAAAGTTTGATCCTTCAAGGTTTGAGGTAAATTCTTCATTTTTATGTTTCTGGAAAAAAAAGAGTACATTTCTAATCTAATCATTCAGCAGTATGAGATGAATTACTATATTCTAAGCTCTAAGTTCTAACCAAAATGCTATTTTTGGAATGACAATAACAGGCAGCACCAAAGCCCAATACATTCCTGCCATTTGGCAATGGGACCCACGCATGCCCAGGGAATGAGCTAGCCAAGCTGGAGATTTTGATCCTTCTCCATCACCTGACCACAAAGTACAGGTTGGTATCTATATACTTCACTTACCAAACATACCAATTACTACCAAATCAAATCAAAACAGTTCAGTTTTTGTTTGTATTTTTTAGAAAGAAAAGAAAGAAAAATGAGAAAATGTCAGTGTTTTCCATTTGTTTTGGTGAAACAGAAGAGTCATTTTTTCCAAATATAGAAAGTGTGTAGTGTGAAATAATATTTTGCTGACAGATGCAATTATACTTTGTTGTTGCAGGTGGAGTATGGTTGGTACCAACAATGGTATTCAGTATGGACCTTTTGCTCTTCCCCAAAATGGTTTGCCAATTGTTCTGTCACAGAAATCATAGCACACCAACAGATTGTTGTTAGCTGTTACTACTTACTACTACTTCAAGAATCATTTCAAGAAACATTTCAAGAATCATGGAGGAGAAACAGAGCAACCATTTTTTTATCTATCTAACATGTATAAGATTCTTCACAAGTTAAAAAACCCTACTTTTCTTTCTGACCAAAAGTGGCCAGAGAGGAAGAAGTTGTAGGGAACTCAAGTGTACAGAAGAGTGAAAAAAGAAAGAGTAGGATCATTAATTTTCCATAAGTGTAATTGAGTTGGTATCCCAAATTGGGAAATATTTTTGTACTCAAGCAAATGATATATAATATATATATATATATATATATATATATATATATATATATATATATATATATATATAGTGTAATTGAAGCCGTAAGGCAAAAATGCAATGGAGTGCCATTCATTCTGTGTATATTGCAATGCAATTGTTAGTTCAAACTGGATTATAAGAATGAAAACTAAAACGATATCAGCTGCATCTTCTTGGTAAAGCAATCAGTTTCGATAGTCTAAACTACGTAGCATGTTCTTCTTTACTATAGATAGAAATTCAAATACTTTCTCCGCTATTTTATAAGTGTCAAATTGACACAAAATACAAATATTAAGAAAATTTTAATAAAATGTTAATTTGTGTCTTGAAAATAAAAAAAATTCTAATTATTCATTATATTGACCAATAAAAAAATATGTATTAATAAGTAATTGCTCTAAATTTTTAACTGCAGTTTTGAAAAATGTAATTAGACAACCTTTTAATATTTTTGTTTGATCCATCTAGTATCGTCTTTGCTCCTTAAAACTAACAATGATATTTTTGCGCGATTTATTTTATTTTACAAACTCAAACTTGAAATCTTCCAATATCATTCGGCCTTGAACAAATAATTTTTTCTGATATGGAACAAGAAGCGCTAGAATTTTTATCTCAATCTTACAAGAAAAACAAAGCCCAAGAAATACAAGAGACCCTCGGGTAATCGGCCACGGATAGTCTAGTCTTGTATGGTAGGTCTATTTCCTAAAGCAAGTGAGTCAAGTATAAAACAATCATAGATTTTTACCCAACCGTTAGATATAGCTGAAATTTAACATGCATATGTAGCTAGTGCGAGTTGTAACCAACATAGGCCAATGCTTAAAGCGAGGGTCGGATCGCCAAATTCGACCGTGAAAGACTAGAAAACTAACTTTTAGACTCACCATAATTATTTTTGGATTGGAGAGTATTTAAACCTCTTTTTTATTGACTTATTTTAAACATTATTATTATTATTATTATTCTATTCTATTCTATTCTATTCTATTCTATTCTATTCTATCGAATTAATTTCTTATTTTCTCTATAGCTCTCTAGGTTGCTTCTAATATGATTTACTTTATTTCTCAAACTTAAATTTTAAAAACATAGATCTAACACGGCAGGAAACAACACTACTTATAATATTCATTAAGTCATTGCATTAAAAGTCAAATAATTAAAACAAGTCTACAAATCTCCCTTAATTTTTCATCATAATTCGTAGTCTTATTTAGCATCCTCCAATAGGATTAGGCCAAGCAATTAATTAGTTTTTCTCTGAAATAGGAGGGAGAAGCAATAGTAAGAACGCAACATTGAAAGAGACACGAATCATGGTTCACATTTTTACCATACACGCATTGACATTACATATTGCAGAGAAGACGACGACGCATTGACATTACATATATATTATGAATATATGATGATCTTAACACATCACATGACCCATCAATCATTATCAACTTTTAATTCAGACAACTGTATACTCGGAAACAAACACCGGCAAGACGACGACGACGACGATTCCTAAGCTACCTGTATAGTTACGCGTATGTATGTGTAAATGATTCGACACTTTACTATAAAATTTGTTATTTAATCTTTGTGTATAAAATGTACTAATTATTTGTTAAAAATGCTTTTTTTTTTATAATAGATCATCTCGTGCAAACATGATAATTTTTAACTCATTAAATTTAAAACTATATGTGATTTGGAAAGAAAAAAAAGTTAAAAATACCTGCATTTGACTTTCACGAGTTTAATTATATTTTTTTTATTATAACTCGTGACCTACTTTATAAAGAATGTATACATTAACCAATTGTACTATGAGTTGAACTATTGACTAAAATTAATTATTGTGCAATTTTTTCACTGCAGATATTTTCCAGGTTTTTTTCTAAACATTTGCGTTGATTTTGATGTACTAACGGCAAACCAGTAAAAAGTTAACATTAGGACTGAATGAAAAATATATATATACTAAATAGTTTAGTTTAATATTCTCTCTGGTCACTTTTAATTGTCATTTTTAAACAGTAACTTTTAGTAAAGTATATAGTAATTTTCGGTAGAAAAATGTCAATTAAAAATATCCGGAGGGAGTACTTAAATGACCTTTCTCTTAATACTAATACGTGTCACAAGGTGAGGACTCCAAATCACTCCAAATGCAAATTCAAAATTGGGAAACGCCTTTCAGCTTCATGCACATTTGCACAGCTTTCATTATTAGATTACGAGAATTCCTAATTTGACTTTATTCCCTGACTTAAAAAAGAAGAAAACCTTACCCTAAACTTAATTTTCTCGCAACTAAGCTCCACCTCTCTCCACCTCTCTCCACATAGCACATTTTGAACTTAGAAAAGTCTAATACCATACCCAATCACTAGCCAATCATATCATAAATATGAATTATTTATTACTCCCTTTAAAATTTAATAGGTGTACATTTTGGTTTAAAAAATATTTGTAATCAGCAGTCATATTTATATTTCTTAAAAAGTTAGTTTATATTTTTTAATTATAGTTTTTATCTTTCTCATAAATTAAAAAATCTAACTCAATCAATTTAAAACATGTTAATTTGAAATTGTCAATTTAGAGTGGAGTAATTAATATAATAAAGAAAGGTAATTAATGGAATGTATTTATAACTTAATGATATTTTACATATTTAAAAGATTTAATTTAAGTATATGACCTATTGATCTAATAAAATAATAATAAAGAAAATTATCTCTTCCCCTTCTCTTCTTCTTTGAGAAAATACTTGACTAGAGATACCAAGCTAAAATAGTTTATTTCATTTGCCCCCCATTATTTTATCGTTATTTTTATAACATATTGACATTCACTAACGTGCTGTCGAGACACCTCAAAATTAATAATAAAACCTGCAGATTAGTGCACAAATAAATTGTGTATAGTGATACAGGGTCGATCCACAAAGACTAAGGTAGACACTATCTTGTGCTGTGCGGCAAGGGCAAACAGATCAGAATAGTAACAAGTAACGGGGGGGTTTCACGAGTTGCTTGATTAATATCTAAGAAAGCAATAATAAACAGAAATAAAATGGACAATAAATCAATAAAGAAGGGAGTTCCTAGTAGGAATCTATCTCGGGTTGCTTTCAAGGTCAGCTGGTCATCGGTGCAATGATCTTCTAGCCCTCGCTGATAGGCGCGCTATAGGGACCAGGTACATTTAGGTCCCCTGCTTCCTTTCGTATGAGAAACTACACCAAGGTACATTTATGGAGTAGTCTTGACGCTTTGCCGTCCCCCAAGGTACGTTTATGGAGGCAATACTCAAAGGCCCATGAAGATGAAGAAAGACGCGTCCAGGGCGAGACACTCAGTACGTTCGAGGCTCTACCATGATTACTTACTTAACCCAATCAGATGGGACCAACGACCTGATGACTCTGATTGGTTGTCTACTTTACCCTGCAACTTCGTGTTAGTTATAACCACAGTGATGACTTTAATTGTCTAGGCCTAGCAGCTCGTTGGCCAGACTTGCAAACAACCCTAACAAATTTGACAAGAAATTGTTAAGTAATTAAATACCGACCAAGGATATATTAATTTCACTTCGACCTCACAACCTTCTTAAGCAACCTTTGATGATCCTACCAAGAATAAATGAGTTTAGCTACTCATAATAAAATTAAAATAAATAAAATAAATAAATTGCATCAAAGAAGAAGAAGGGAATGAGAAAACTCTTTATTCTCCGGTTTATTGAATGGAAAACAGAGAGTTCTGGTTGTGGCTGCCAACTCCAAAAGTGGGAGATGAAAGATTCGTCCCAAACCCTAAAGCTAAAAGGGTTTATAAAAGAAAATTACAAAAAGGAAAAATCCTAAAATGGAAATTAATTAAAAGGGAAAATCCTAATTTAATTGGAGTTGATCTTGGAATATTTTCTTGCCAAAACGGGAGAGATCTGGATTAATTGGAGAGAATCAGCGGATTTCTTTCTTTAAAAAGAAGTTTCCTTGTTCGTCCTTGGCCAGCTGTCTCTGTCTGTACATAAATGCAGGGGAGGGGCAAGCCGCTGCCTGCATGCTGTCTGTCAACTACTGCTAGGCCTCGCTGCTCAAGTCCGTCCAGAATCCATGAAAATGCATCTTTTTGATATTTCCTTTCCATAAGCTCTGATCTATAAAATAGTAGGAAAACAGAAGGAGAACAATAGCAACATGCCCAAAAAGGGATAGGAAAGGAATGAGAAATTAGTACAAAATGCATCATATCAAACACCCCCACACTAACCCAATGCTCGCCCTCGAGCATTAAACTCAAAACAGCCCCTCAATAAGAACAAATGTTCTCCCACAAAAAAGGCATACAGAATAAGCACACTCAACACACAAGTACAAAATTCGGCACAACCTCCTACCTAGATAGCATCCACATTAAACCCAAGGAATAACGAAACCAAGGGAGAAACTTTCCCATGTCTAGCATAGTCGCAAACAGTCCTCACACAGAAAATAGTGTTTGCACTCACACTCAGAAAAGAAATCATGGCAAGGTGTTTACACTCAACAATGCAAATGACAATGCACAAAACCAGATTTACAATAGCGACTCGAGTACGGAGAACACATGCGTGGGCAATCATACAATCATAAAAACTTTGCAAAGGGTAGAGCAAGAAAATGTGGAAGAAGGAGAGAGGGTTCAAAGAGAGGGAGAGAGAGAAGTATAGAGAGTTTCTTAGATGGAAAAAGCAAGGTGGTGAGAGAGCCTCCTGTTGGCAGCAGCGAGGGCAAGGCAAAGAGCGCTGGATGATTGGGGGGGGGGGGGGGGGGGGGGTGGGGGGAGGGGGGTATTATTCTTCATATGGTAGTGTTGTCGGTCTTCTGGTTTTCTTCATGATTCGCTCCGCGTCTGATTTATGCTCCTCTTTTGCTCAAATCTTTATTTATTTTTGAATTTTTTGGATTTTTTTTGAATTTTTATTTTTTAGAAAAAGAGGAGTGTACAAATTATTTTCACCTGACTGACTGGAGCAGCAAAAATTCTGTTGACTGATCGGGCTTCAACGAATGGTGGCTTTCAGTGTCTTGCCCTAGCTTCTCAATTCCTATTCGCTCATTGAATGACTTGAGCGTCTTGGTTTGGATGTTCATTACATTGAGATTCTTGTTCCGAGGTTGCTTGCCATACTACTGCTTTCAGCATCTTGGTCTAGCGGTTTGACGTTGTGTTTCTATTATCAGCGTCCGCTTTGTCTTTCAGCTCCTAGGTCTCGCAGCTCGATACCCCCATACTAAAGATGTTGTTTCTCTTTGCCCCACCTTGCTCACTGCCAAAGGACATCTCTCACCTGTTAAGAAAAGAAAGGAAGACGCAAATGGTTAGAAGGGTGATGAAAAGAAGGTGAGATGAGTGGCAGGGGCAAGATAAAAGCAAGAAAAAAAAGATAAGAAAGAAGAATGCAAAGTTTTTAATCATTTCATCGCTTTCCCACGTCTAATGGTGCCTATACCTAGGGGTCTCATGCAAATCCAGCCAGTAAAAAGTCATGCATTCACTCAGAAAAAACTCATGGCATGAAAGTTCAAAAGAGCTCAAACGGGTAAACAAATGACTGCAAGTGACTAGGGCAAGACATGGATATAAGAGCTAACAGGCAGTGTGATTGTGCGCGTGAATATATGCAGTGAGTGAGTGCTTCCTGTACAAAGTACCTAGACCATTCATTCAAACTAAGGGGTTTAAAAAACAGGGGCAGTGTTGTGTTGGCAAGGCAAAAATCTTTGAAAACTCCAATAAAAAGTTATCATGCAAGTGCAAGGGCAAGCAGTATGCAACATGTAGTCAAACCAAAAAGTTCAAACACACAAGTGTCCCACCCCCACACTGAGGCAGCGCATCGTCCTTGATGCGAAAATGGGACTCACACACAAACAAAAAATAGTTCAAAAAGTAGGAAAATAAAAGGGAAAAGAAGAGAAAGAAACGTGGGTTGCCTCCCACGAAGCGCCTTAGTTATCGTCTAGGGCAAGACGCAGGCTGCTCAAATCATTCTGGATCTGGGGGCTCCGCCATGGGGGAATGGAAACCCTCGTGAAATAGCTCCAACCTATGGTCATGCACCTGAAAAATGATGCCCGTGTCCATATGTTGAATCGCAACTACACCGAGATCATACACCTGCGTGACGAGGTAAGGGTCGGTCCACCGAGAGTGCGATTTCCTAGAAAAGAGCCTAAGACGAGAATTGTAAAGTAAAACTTTCTGTCCAGTATCACAGGTCTTAGGAGAGAGCAACTTATCGTGATAAGTTACTATTTTGACAGCATCTTTGGTGGATTGCGAAGCTAGGTGAGCATTGGGCGTCAGGCCCTTGCTGGTCGCGGCAGTGGCGGCAATAGTGAGGACAGGAACTATTGTGTCCTTGGGATTGGTCGTAGTGACGGCCGGAGTCACTTCCATGGTGTTGGGGGCAACAAGAGTGGGTGCGAAGGCTACTAGAGCTAGTTGAGGAGTGCAAAGGGCTGGGGCAAGCTCCTTGACGTCGACGATCATCCATCCAAGGGCCTCGTGGTATCCTTTGAGTGTGGATACCAGTTCGTGTTCCGCAACAGGATCGAGCTTGCAGGAGATGATGACAGGGAGCGTGTCATACTCGCCAAGGTAGGCGTACTTGAGGTGCGAGGGCAAGCTGTTCAACTCCAACTTAGGTGCCTACACAATAGAAGGCGGAGGCTTAGCATGATCAATTGGAAGAGAAGAAATGATAGGAGTAGAAGGGTTAAGAGAGTTCTCTTCCAAAGTAGCAACAAATTCTTGCAACTCGGGTGGAGTTACAAGCGTCATGGGCGAGCTGTTTATCGCGGCTGGCATAATGCTCTTGTCCAGGGCTGAAATGGGTTCACAAGTGGCTAGCGCAGTAGTGACGTCCTTCAAGTCCAAAGGCGTCGTGATGTGTGTCTCAGCCTCCGCTAGTGCATCAGGCGTGATGTTCCTGTCTAGGGCAAGCTGCAGAGAGCTGTCAGTAATAAGATCGGAAACATGTGTAACAACATCAACAAAGTTCACACTAGAAATTTCAGTGGGGTGTCTCATATCATTATGCATATTAAATTAGACAACTTCAGTGTTAAATTCTAGCGAGATGGAGGAATCATGCACATCGATCTTGGCTTTAGCTGTGCGAAGGAAGGGTCACCCAAGAAGTATGTCGGGGGCCTTGACAGAATTCCCATCCTCCATATCAATCACGTAGAAGTCGGCTGGGTATATAAAGTCCCCAACCTGCACCAAGATGTCCTCAATAACACCCTCGGGATATGTAACTGAGTTGTCGGCCAGCTGGATGACAAGTCTCGTTGGTTTGAGCGGGCCTAGGCCTAGACTGTTGTATATCGTCAAGGGTAAGACGTTGATTCCTGCACCAGAATCGCACATAGCTCTACCAATGTCAGTAGTACCAATTTTACATGGGATGGTGAACATACCTTTGTCCTTGCACTTAGGTGGTAGCTTCCGCTAGATCACGACCGAGACGTTCCCACCTACGCTGATCTTTTTCACACCTACCACGTTACATCTGTTAGCACACCAATTTTTCAAAAATTTAGCATAGCGGGGAATGTTTTTAATAGCCTGCAGCAAAGGTATATTGACTTGGAATTTACTAAACATGTCAAAAATTTCACGATTCTCGCCATCCTTTTTAGACTTGACCAATCGTTGAGGAAATGGAGGCTCAAGAACTTTGGTGATGAATTCCTCTGAAAATTCAGAGTTTTCATCTACCTTTCGTGGAGAACCGTGCCTTCTAGCAATGTAGACACGTTTTTCTTTTCCCACTTCTGCCTTTGCCTCCTCTGGTTTGGGCGTGAGTTCAGGTAGTTCAACGTCTTGGGCAAGCAGCTCGCGGGATGGTATTTCCGTACCACTACGAAGTGTCATGGCACAGACAGCATGTTGCGGGTTGAGTTCTGGTTGAAGTGGTACGCATCTTTAGTTCTGTATCTCCTTCATTTCTACAACCATAGAACTCATTTGTTTTTGCATATCAAGCATGAAATTTCTTACCTCATCGGATAGTGGTGCCGGAGGCGCTGATTCTAAGGGAGCCTGGTATTGGTACTGTTGGTTATGGAGATGATCTGGCCATGATTGAAAAGGTTGAATATTGTATGACGGCTGAGATGGATCCTGGTAATGATGCTGCTGTGGTGACTGTGTAGGGCAAGACGGTTGCAGATCGCACCAACTTTGGTTAGGATGATGTTGTCCTTAGTCATAATTGTTTGTATAAGGATCAAACTGCCAAGGAGCTCCGTTATAATTACCAACCGTATTAACTTGGAATTCATTAGGGGCATATGGGTATGTGTTAGTCGGGTAGTTGGTAAAGTTGTGAAATCTGTGTGTATTGGCCTGGACAGCCTGTCTTGCGGCTTGGATCTATACCATACGAGTTAGGTTGGCGATTTGTTTTTCCATAGCAGCATAATGAACGTCTTTAGCGTTGCCCATGTTGGGAAATTCGGGGGGGGGGGGTGATGTTTTCAGCATCTAGGTCTTGACGCAGAAGGGAATTGGAATTGTAGGATTTGGTCTAGATGCCCTTGTCACAAAAACAAAAGAAAGAAATCAGTACCGTTAGTCCCTAGCAACGGCGCCAAAATTTGACGTGTTGTCGAGACACCTCAAATTAATAATAAAACCTGTAGACTAGTGCACAAATAAATTGTGTATAGTGATACAGGGTCGATCCACAGAGACTAAGGTAGACACTATCTTGTGTTGTGCGGCAAGGGCAAACATATCAGAATAGTAACAAGTAACCGGGGGGGGGGGGGGGGGGGGGGGGCGTTTCAAGAGTTGGTTGATTAATCTAAGAAAGCAATAATAAACAGAAATAAAATGGACAATAAATCAATAGAGAAGGGAGTTCCCAGTAGGAATCTATCTCGGGTTGCTTTCAAGGTCAGCCGGTCATCGGTGCAATGATCTTCTAGCCCTCGCTGATAGGCGCGCTAATAGGGACCAGGTATGTTTAGGTCCCCTGCTTCCTTTCGTATGAGAAACTACTCCAAGGTACGTTTATGGAGTAGTCTTGACGTTTTTCCATCCCCTAAGGTACGTTTATGGAGGCAATACTCAAAGGCCTATGAAGATGAAGGAAGACGCGTCTAGGGCGAGACACTCAGTATGTTCGAGGCTCTACCCTAATTCTTACTTAACCCAATCAGATGGGACCAGTGACCTGATGACTCTGATTGATTGTCTACTTTACCCTGCAGCTTCGCGTTAGTTATAACCACAGTGATGACTTTAATCGTCTAGGCCTAGCAGCTCGTTGGCTAGACTTGCAAACAACCCTAGCAGATTTGACAAGAAATTGTTAAGTAATTAAATACCGACCAAGGATATATTAATTTCACTTCGACCTCACAACCTTCTTAAGCAACCTTTGATGATCCTACCAAGAACAAATGAGTTTAGCTACCCATAATAAAATTAAAATAAATAAATTGCATCAAAGAAGGGAATGAGAAAACTCTTTATTATTGCCGGCCGGAGCAAAGCTCCGGTTTATTGAATGGAAAACAGAAAGTTCTGGTCGTGGCTGCCAACTCCAAAAGTGGGAGATGAAAGATTCGTCCCAAACCCTAAAGCTAAAAGGGTTTATAAAAGAAAATTACAAAAAGGGAAAATCCTAAAATGGAAATTAATTAAAAGGGAAAATCCTAATTTAATTGGAGTTGATCTTGGAATATTTTCTTGCCAAAACGGGAGAGATATGGATTAATTGAAGAGAATCAGCGAATTTCCTTTTTTAAAAAGAAGTTTCCTTGTTCGTTCTTGGCCAACTGTCGTTGTCTGCACATAAATGCAGGGGCAAGCCGCTGCCTGCATGCTGTCTGCCAACTGCTGCTAGGCCTCGCTACTCAAGTCCGTCAAGAATCCATGAAAATGCATCTTTTTGATATTTCCTTTCCACAAGCTCTGATCTAAAAATAGTAGGAAAATAGAAGGAGATCAGTAGCAACATGCCCAAAAAGGGGTAGGAAAGGAATGAGAAATTAGTACAAAATGCATCATATCATTCACCTAGCACTAAAAGGGTGTTTCGCATAAAGGAGAAGTAAATTCGCTAAGTAAGAGCGAGAAAACAACATTTCACCTCCAAAGCTAACACAAGGAATCTCGCTCTCTCACAAACAACGCTTAAGAGAAGCGAGCATCTCTTCACTAATTACCATCTTTGAGTCATTAATCAGTTCACCTACTAATCTAACTTGAGCTTCGAAGTGTTTATCACAAGGGGAAACCCTTGTGACCTTGTAGGACAACTCAAGTGATACGAGCACAAAAGCACACGGCTACTTCACAAGGAGCAAAGGAACGGTGGCTTTGCTCTTGAAGACCCTTAGAGCCGAAGAGGATAGCTTGGAGGCATGAGAGGATTGGACAACATGTGTGCATTCCAACACACACACATTCATGCCCAACAAGGCCTCGACGGTGAGCGCACACCAAGCCGAAGACCTATTGCACTCACCACGTCGACTAGACCTAGGCGCATGCACTTCACGGGTTGTCCAGGCCAACCATGACGCGTCCGCGCCTACAACCCTAGCAGCCCATGAACATCTCCGCCTAACCCTCATAACCCATGGGCACCTCCACCAAGCCAAGAGCTTCAAGGACCTTATGTGTGAAGGGTATTTTGAGGACTTTCCTTTGTTAATAAACCTAAGTATAAATAGCTAGAGATAGGCTTGTTTCCTCCTTGTCTTGAATTTTGTGAGTTATCTCCTTCAAAGACCATTTCACCTTAGGTGAGGATTAGCATTTAGGACTTCATCTTCTCCAACGATCAGGTTGCTCAATATCTTTCATTGAGAGGGTTGATTTTGGAAGGAAAACCTCGTAGCTATTTCGGCAAGGTTGCCTAGGCTAGACTTAGAAGGGTTTGTCATAGTTTCGAGTTACCTTTCTTGTCTATTTTCATCAATCTAGTATCTTTCCATTCCGCAACTCCAACTTCACTTCATCAACTCTTTCCTTCATCCATCAACACTAACCTCCTAACGAGGGCTAAATCCAACCGTGGCCAGACTCTCGGCCTCCATCCTTCCTAATGAACCAAGACCATATCATATGGTAGCGGAGCTTCATGGCTGCCCTCTAAGTTGGTTTTTCATCTTTTCATCCTTAAAAACCACTCTCCATCTCTTATTTTCATTGTTGAAAGTTTTTGGCAGTTTTGAGTTTTGGATAATTTTCCACCTAAAGTCGTTTGTCTTTAGCGATTTGATCTTGTTGAGCCAAAAAAATTCTGGAAAATATGTGTTTGTGTTCATCTTGATCTCCTCCTAGGCTCCATCCTTCTGAATCGGCCGGCGTACCATCGCAACCCAAAGGAGACGCAAGAACTTCAAAACCAAATTGATGCTCTCTTTTCCAAGGGTTTCATTCGGGAGAGCCTTTCTCTTTGTGCTGTCCCCGTCATTTTGGTTCCTAAGAAAGATTGTAGTTGGCGAATGTGTATGGATTGCCGCTCCATCAACAAAATCACGGTGAAGTATTCTCACCCCATTTCCCATCTCGATGATATGCTAGATAAACTAAGTAATGCTACAATTTTCTCTAAAATTGACTTAGTTAGTGGCTATCATCAAATAATAATACATGAGGGTGATAAATAAAAAATAGCTTTTAAGACTAAGTTTGGATTATATGAATGGATGGTCATGCCTTTTGGCCTTACAAATGCTCCTAGTACCTTTATGCGTCTTATGAACCATATGCTTATACCTTTCATAGGTAATTTTTTTGTTGTTTATTTTAATGACATCTTGGTGTTTAGCAAGCCTAAACATGCACACATGGACCACTTGCTTCAAGTTTTTCTCACCCTTCATGAACATAATGATACGAGCACGGAAACTCATCGCTACCTCACTAGGAGCAAGGGCACGGTGGCCTTATTCTTGAAGGAGCTAAGGGACGAGGAGAGTGACTTGAAGACCCGTGATGATTGGGTGACTTGTGTACACGCGAACACACTTACCTTGACGCCCTTGAAGATAACATCCCAATTGGCCATCAAGGAAAACCAAGGCGAGAGGGTTCATAGGTTGGCTAGCCAAGGCGTGAAGAGCCACACTGAGAACCCTTGCTGCCCATGAGCATTTCCATGCAAGGCCTAGTGCGCGGCCCACCTAACCTTAGTATCCCATGAGGCCTTGCGCTAGCCTTCCTAAAGCCACCAAGCCCATCTATTTATCCCTTGTAAATAGCCTAGTATAAATAATGAGTGATAAGACTCATTTAATCTTGTCTTTGAATTTGTGAGAAATCTCCTAACTTAGACCATTTTCCTTAGGCTAGTTATTAGGGATCTTAAATCCGAACTCCTTCATCTTTTCTATCGAATAGGTTGCCCTAGTTCATACTTGGGAGGGTTATTCTTGAAGAGAGATCCTTGTGTAACCAACAACAAGGTTGCCTAGATCTTATTCTAGGAGAGTTTGTCTAGTTATTCAAGTTATATTCCTTGTAAACACTTATCCATCAATCTACTATCTATTTCCTTTCCATTACAATCATTTCCGCACTCCATTAATCATTCGCTCAAGCTCCCTTCAATCCCAAATCTCCCATCAAATGCCATCCTCCTAAAGTGAGCTAGATCCACTCCATCCATCCTTGGCCGAAGCTTCTTCCAACGAAGGCAAGCTCACAACACATAAACTCTATGCTAAATTGTCTAAATGTGAGTTTTGTTTGGAAGAGGTGCACTTTCTTGGTTTCATTGTAGGTGCGGATGGCCTTAAGGTTGACAAGGACAAAATCAAAGCAATTACTGAATGGCCTACAACAACAAATGTAGGAGAAGTCCGTTCCTTCTATGGCTTGGCCGGGTTCTACTGCCGTTTTGTGAAGAACTTTTCCATGATTGCCGCACCACTCAATTCCCTCACAAAGAAGAATGTGCCTTTCATGTGGGGTGACGAACAAGAGTTGACTTTCAACACCCTCAAGGAAAAGCTCTCTTCTAGCTCGGTGTTAGCATTACCAAATTTTGAAAAGACATTTGAAGTTGAATGTGATGCTAGCATGATAGGAATTGGCGCGGTATTGATCCAAGAAAAGAAACCGGGGGCGTATTTTTGTGAGAAATTGAAGGGGTCATGATTGCATGTCTTTATTGTAGGTTTTCCTATCTTATTTCCGGCCTTTTCGAGGGCAAAATACTTATGATTTGCCCTTTTTCCCATCTTTTTGCAGATCAGTGCCAAAAGGAAGAAAAGAGTAAAAACGAGCATATTTGGAAGGATTTCTGAAGTTTTAAAGATCGAGGTCTAGAAGTGTAGAGGTCATCGAGCCCGCGACGCTAACCGGACTAGTGAGCAGTATGATGCCCTTGACTTCCCTGCGTTAGATCAGAGATCAAGAGACAAAGGAAGGAATCCCAAGCACTTCTAGAAGGTGTCAGACGCTTCCAGAAGATTCCAGAATATCCTCTGCTAAGGACATGGTCCCCCTATGTGCTGGCGTCCTCCCAAGCGCTGACACCCCCTCTCCCTTAGCTGTATTTTTATCCCCTAGCTAGTTTTAGCCAATATAAGCTTAGCTTTAAGGTTTTTGTAAAGGAGGCTAACTTAAGACACTAAAAACATCACTCTTTCTTTTACCCTAATTTCTAGGGATATTATTCTCTTAAATCTTGGAGCAGCCGCCAGTTTTGTAAAAGGAGAAGCTTTTCTCTTTTGATTTATAAAATCATTTACCGGTTTCCTCTAATCCTTTTCTTTACTCTTCCTTGCATGATATTTATTATCTACTGTTCGTATCTTGTTATGAGTAGCTAAATACCACCTTCTTAGTGAAGGGTGTTGTGAGGGTTGCAAGGGTTAGTTAGGAGGCCTAAAATGTGCTTAATATATTCTCTTGTCATATTCAATCATTTATCATTTTAATCCTTGCTTATTTAGAACTGTTGAGGGCTTGATCAACTGTCAATATTTCTGCATGAGTATTGTCATTCTCTTGGTTATAACTGACGCGAATCCTTGAGATAAAGTAGACACCTAGTGTAGACATCGCGAGAGGTCTTTCGTCTAGGGGTATTTGATTGTTTAGGTTATATGATGCGAGCTTGACAAACTGAGATGTCACGCCCTAGATTTGTCTTGCCTCCACTTCATGGCTGTTTTGAGTAGCGCCTCCCCGCATTCGTACCTGGGAGGACGGCGAAACGTCAAGGCCACTCCATATGTGGAAACGGGGGGTGGCTTCTACCTACGAAGGTGGGTAGGGAGTCTACGTGGAAACATGACTCCTATAGCAGGTCTGTGCTTGAGTTTGGAATATTTTTGTGCCTATGATTAACTAACCTAGAACGCAACCCGAGAACACCTTTTGCTAAGATCTCTTTCCCTCTAATTTATATCTCTCTTACTGCTTTTCGTGCCCTCGAGTATCTTTTGTTATCTTGCCTTTGATTGCGGTTTCACTTTCGAGCCCCCGAATGCCTATTACTTTTATGATTGCGATTTATATTTATTTACTTATCTGTTTTGTTAGCACCCATATCTGCGTCGATTAATTCATTAATCGACGAAAACTTCCCCCGTTGTTGCTTGACCGTATTCTGTTGCATTTGTCCCTTGTCATACATCTTTATTACGTTTTATTCCTTCAATCTCTATGGTTCGACCCTGTCTTGCCCTGTACACATTTATTTGTGCATTTAGGCATCAGGAAAATATTTAATATATTTGAGTGACGATCAAATTTTGGCGCCGTTGCCGGGGATTGAACGGTACTAATTCTATTTTTATTTTTGTATGACTAGGAGATCTTCTCCAGATCTACTCCCTCTAGACCTAGAGTTAACCAGAACGGAGAGAGAACTTCGAAGGCAAGCCAGAGGAACATCTACCCAGCGTAGAGTGATCCCCCATCCTGCCCTTGGCGGATCTCCTTCCAATCTGGCCGGCCAGGACCGTCAGTTTTTCCTAGATCTAGCCTATCTCCATCGTAGTCTCGAAAATCCAGTAGCAGCCCAATTCGATTTCCCAGCAATGGATGACCACGATAACAATGAATGTCACGAGGATCCACCACCACCTCCTCCAGCACAACAAACCATCAATAACTTCCATGCAACTCCCGACATGTCAAGTAGTTGCATTGTCTGGCTCGCTGTCTTTCATGACTGGACCCTGAAGTCAGTCGTTATGCATCACCTTCCAACCTTTCGAGGGGTTGCCAAGGAAAATGCACTCCGCCATCTTCAACAGCTCCACTCTATCTGCGAGGCCATGAAACCTGCCAACGTCGGCATCGAACAAGCCAAGTTGCGCGCCTTCCAGTGGTCTCTCAAAGATGATGCCCTCGACTAGTACTACGACCTCCCACCAATATCCATTCATTCTTGGGCGGACATGTCTAAGATTTTCACCGAGAAGTATTATTTGACTTCTATTTCCAACACCACGCGCAAACATCTTGTCTCTATAGTTCAGAAAAAGGAGGAGACTCTAGCCCAGTATTATGAGAGGTTCCAGAAGATGCAATCTAGTTGTCCCTCCTATAACCTCACAAAGCATGCCCTTGTTCAGTATTTTTGTGAAGGCCTCAAGGCCCACGATAAGGCCTTAGTCAACGCTGCTGCCAGAGGATCTCTAACTGCTCTTACCCCATCAGTCGCTAAGGCAACAATAGAACTCATGGCTAAGAATGCTTCGTCTGACCCTGCCAACAATCAAGGCCAAGATGTCCAAGTGGCAGCCTTGCAGAATCAGCTATCCTCCCTTACGGGGATGTTTCAGAATTTTATGTTAGGGCAATCCGCGCCTGTCAAGGCCTGCCAAATCTGTAATTTTGTGGACCACCCCACTGATGCATGTCCCCACATTCCAGACAAAATCCAAGTTAATGCTGCTGGTCAATATGTCCCGACTCGCTATGGTCAAAACTACAATCAGGGCTGGAAAAAGCTAAATCCAGGATGGGTTCCAAACCCTTAGCCTTCGGGGCCTAGCCATCAATAACACCAGCAGAATCCGTATGGAAATCACCCTCCACCTCCCAACATGCAGAATTACAGACCTCGACCCACTTATCATCAAAATCAGTATCAACGCCAACCTCCCCAGGATCAGACTTTTGTCGTGCCCCCGAATACCGAGGTACCTAAGAATCCCGAGCAGCAGAAAGAAATCAGGGAGCTTAAGAAGCAAATGAGCACCATGATGGGCCAAGTGAAAGAATTAACAAATCAGGGGAGATTTCCACCTCAGACCGAAACAAATCCAAAGCACAATGTCTGTGCATTGACTCTATGAAGTGGAACGACCTTGACACCTCCTGCAATTCCTGCCCACGTTATTGCGAATTCTCAAGAGTTTGAACTCAAGCTGAAACCTAGAGCAAAACTTCCGAAAGTGCCCAGGCTGGTCGAGGTCACGGAAGAAAGAGTTCGCTCTCCCAGAGGTTCACCAAAGAATGACCCCAATCCACCCGAATTCACCCAGGAATACATTCATAAGATTCTCGAGCCCCCATTTCCCCAAAGACTGGTTAAGTCCAAAAAGGAAAAGGAAGACCGAGATATCTTTGAAATATTCAGTAAAGTGGTTGTTAACATTCTTCTTCTTCAAGCAGTGAAGAATGTTCCTCGCTACGCCAAATTCCTGCAACAACTTTGCACGAACAAGAGCAAGTTCGCCGAAGTTAACAAGATTAGTGTAGGAGCTAACGCTTCTGCCCATAACTAGTAGAGGATCCCTCCAAAGTGCAAAGACCAAGGAATGTTCATCATCCCTTGCCGGATTGGTACAATCGACATCGGGAAATCCATGTGCGATCTAGGGGCAGGAATCAACGTCATGCCCTTGATCATCTATAACTGTCTAGGCCTCGAACCTCCCACACCTACAGACCTTGCCATTCAACTTGCTGATCGTTCTATTATCTATCCTGAAGGGATAATCAAAGATATTTTAGTCTAAGTTGGCAAATTCTTATTCCCAGCCGATTTCTATGTCATAGCAATGGAGAATGAAGACTCCACCAAGTCTACTGATGTTCTTCTAGGCCGTCCATTTCTGGCCACTGCCCGAGCAAAGATAGATGTTCATGATGCGGCCATCTCTTTAGAGTTCGACGGAGAGATTATCAAATTCAATATGCTAGAAGCCATGCGATACCCCTTTGAATTCTCCAGTGTTAATTATATTGATGTTATTGATCCTTCTATTGATGAACTTGCTGAACTTCACTCTAATGATCCTTTAAAGTTTGCCCTTGATAGGAGTCTAACGCCATCACTTCTAGATGTCGTAGCCTCGACACTTTCCACGCCACCTGAGCTCCATTCTGTCGTCTCTACCCTAGAAGAATGCGTTGTAGTCCAGTATGAACCTCCAATGAAGTCTCCTAACCATTCAGATCATGTTACATTGTTTCCATCTATTGATCAGGCTCCAACCCTCGATCTGAAGCCACTGCCCTCTCATCTGAAGTATGCTTATCTGGGCCCCGACAACTCTCTATCTCTCATTATCTCCAACTAGCTCAACGATCCTGAAGAATCCGAGCTAATTTCTTTGCTTAAGGAATTCAAACAAGCCATAGGTTGGACCATAACGGACATCAAGGGCTTGTCGCCAGCTCTATGCACCCATCGTATCCACTTGGAAGATGCTACTAAGACTATCCGACAGCCCCCGACAACCTCAGCGTAGGCTGAATCCACCTATGATGGAGGTCGTCAAGAAGAAAGTTCTGAAATTGCTAGATGCCGGTGTCATATATCCTATCTCCGATAGCCCATGGGTTAGCCCTATACAGGTCGTGCCCAAGAAAACTGGCATAACTATCACCATCGGCCAAGATGGCGAATCCATTCCCACCCGAATCCAGAATGGGTGGCGAGTGTGCATTGACAATCACCGACTGAATGCTACCACTAGGAAAGATCACTTCCCTCTGCCCTTCATTGATCAAATGTTGGAACGTCTCGCGGGCAAAACTCACTACTACTGTCTAGACGGTTACTCCGATTTCCATCAGATCCTAGTTGCCCCCAAAGACCAGGAAAAAACCACATTTACATGCCCTTTCGGCACCTTTGCTTATAGACGCATGCTCTTCGGCTTGTGTAATGCCCCCGCCACCTTTCAACATTGTATGGTGAGCATTTTCTCCGAATTGGTCAAAAATAGAATCGAGGTCTTTATGGATGACTTCAACGTCTATGGGAATTCCTTTCCAGAGTGCATGGATAAATTAAAGAAGTATTTAGAGCACTGCATAGAGACCAATCTTGTCCTTAAGTTTGAGAAATGCCACTTCATGGTAGATCGAGCCCTCGTTCTAGGTCATATTGTCTCGACCAAAGGCATCAAAGTCGACAGGGCCAAGATTGAGGTGATCGAGACCCTGCCCTATCCAGCATGCATTCGCGATGTGCGATCTTTTCTAGGGCACGCCGGTTTCTATAGACGGTTTATTAAGGATTTCTCAAAAATCGCTCAACCTATGTGCCGCCTACTCCAGAAGGAAGTCATCTTTGATTTCGATGAGCATTGTAAAGCAGCCTTCAAACTCCTTAAAAACAAGCTTATCTCAGCTCCGATCATTCGAGCCCCCGATTGGTCCCTACCTTTCGAGGTCATGTGCAATGCCAGCAATCAAGCCCTAGGCGCCGTTTTTGGGTCAAAAGAAGGACAAGGAAACTTTTGTGATCTACTATGCTTCCAAGTTATTAGACCCAGCTCAGCAGAACTACACAACAACAGAAAAAGAACTCTTAGTCGTGGTTTACGCCCTCGACAAGTTCAGGCAGTACCTCCTAGGTACCAATGTGCTCGTATACTCGGATCATTCCACCCTCAGATGTTTGTTTACAAAGGTTGATGCCAAGCCTCGACTCATTCGTTGGATCTTGTTGCTATAGGAATTCAATATCATGATCAAAGATAAGGCTGGAAAATAAAATCTGGTGGTTGACCATCTAAGCAGACTTCCAGCCCAAGAAGACAACTCACTTGTGCAGATCCGCGATACTTTTCCAGATGAAAAATTATGTCTAGCCCACGTTGTCCAGTTTCCATGGTTTTCAGACATAGCGAATTTTTGTGCCATGGGTACCTACCCCGCGGATGCTTCCCCATTAGAATGCACAAGAATCAGAAGGCAAGCCAAATATTACATTTGGGATGGCCCATACTTATGTAAGCACTGTTCGGACCAAGATCATACGTCGTTGTGTAACCATGGATGAGGTGCCCTCGATCCTTAAATTCTGCCATTCTGAAGGAGGACATTTCGCGGCCAAGAAAACCGCCCTTAAGGTGTTAGAAGCAGGTCTATACTAGCCCTCTATTTTTAAGGATAGCTACATGTATTGTGCATCGTGCCCTCGATGCCAAGCCACGGGTAATATTGGGGCCAGGAATCAGATGCCTCTGACCGGTATCATTGTTTGTGAAATTTTTGATATCTGGGGTATAGATTTCATGGGCCCATTTCCCAATTCCTTCGGCAACATCTACATCTTTCTGGCCGTCGATTATGTTTCCAAATGGGTCGAGGCTAAGGCAACTCGAACAGATGACTCCAAGGTGGTAGTAAACTTTCTACGCACCAATATCTTCAATAGATTTGGTGTACCTCGAGCCCTCATAAGTGATCGAGGTACTCATTTCTGCAACCATGTCGTGGCCTCGCTACTGACCAAGTGTGGAGTCCACCATCGAACATCTACTGCCTATCACCCTCAAACAAATGGACAAACCGAAGTGTCAAACCGTAAAATCAAGTCCATTCTCGAGAAAATGGTAAACCAATCCCGAAAGGATTGGAGTCTGAAGTTGGATGACGCCCTCTGGGCATATCAGACAGCTTTCAAGACCCTAATTGGTATGACACCCTATAGGCTCGTCTATGGCAAGTCGTTCCATCTCCCAGTTGAGATAGAGCACAAGGCTTTCTGGGCCATTAGGAAAGTAAACACAGATCTCGAAAAGGCTGGCCAGAGCAGACGCTTACAGATCCAAGAGCTGGAAGAACTGAGAGACGACGCTTATGAGAATGCCCTGCTATATAAGGGCAAGACCAAGACATACCATGACAGGAACCTTCGTCCCAAAACATTTTTCTTCGGACAGAAAGTTTTGTTGTATAACTCACGTTTGCGACTCTTTGCAGGAAAGCTCAAGTCAAAATGGTCAGGACCTTTCGTGGTCACAACAGTTTTTGACCATGGGGCAATTGAGATCCAGAATCCGACAACAGGAACAATCTTCAAAGTCAATGGCCATAAGCTGAAACCCTTTTACGAGGGATTCAAGCCCTCGACTATTGAGGACACAATGGTGGACCTTCCACCTGTCGAGATCTAGATTTCTGAAACACGTCGAGGCCTCAACGAGTAAAACAGGCCATACTGGAGGCATTCTGAATGTCGTCCCATTCCTTTCTAACTCTATCTCTTTTATTTTATTATTTAAATTCAGAACTTTTTCCTTTATTAGTTAAGATTTCTTTTCCTTATTTTTATCCCATGGTTTCTCTCTTTTTCCTTTTCGCAAGCGATTTTATTCACCTGCAAATATCTTCTTTCCACTTATTCTTTCCTTTTGTCTTTATCTTCCCTAACTACTCTCTTTTTAAATTTTGAAAAGGCAGGCGGTTGGTATCCGCGGGCCTATGTTCTGTCTCCTAGTCCCAAGGCGCCACGTCATAAAAAAGGGACAAAAAAGTGGCCCTCATTAATTCCCTGTCAGACGCAGCAGCCTTGGCAGCACGCTCCCCTCATCTTTTCTCCTTCCCTCTTCCAGCTATCACCTATGTCTCTCTCACTAACAACCAAAACTCTTCACTCCACTAACCCATCACCATCACCAAATCAACTCCCTCTCTCTCAAATCACCATCTTCTACTTCCACCACCATGCCTCGAGTAAAGCAAGTGGCCCATAAGCTTGCTACCTCAGACCCTAAATGTTCCTCCTCCTCTCACAAATCTCTCGGCCTCGACGAGGAGCAACCACCTTCTCTGACCATTCCTCCTACCACTGAGCTAAACCCCACCTCCACCACCGCTCACCAGTCGGACGATGAGCTAGAAATCACCGGTACAGTTCCAGCGACCTCCACAATGATGAGATCCGATCGGGTTTCCAGAAAACCACCCACTTCCACCACCACGCCTAGGAAACCGAAGGTTGAGAAAGACTCCCCTGCTGCCAAAAAAGAGCTCACGGTCGAAGAGGTCCTGCAGGACATCTTGGTGTCCGAATCTGAGCATGAAGAGGAGCCGGTGGTTGGAGCTGAGGAAGAAGATGTCGAACAGACCACCGCTGGTGCCGACGATGAAGAAGGTTCCGGCGAGACTGAAACCGAGGACGAGGAAGAAGATGAAGATGTTGAGAAGGAGAAAATAGCAAAGGAGGCAGTTGAGAAAGCTGAGAGAGCTGAGAAAGAAGTAACTCTCAAAGCAGAGGCAACGAAAAAGACCAAAGAAAAGGAGACCTCAACGAAGAAGACGACTGAAAAAGGTAAGGCGAAGAAGACAGCCAGAGCAGATCCGCCACCAGAACCTGAAACGTCGGCGGATAGGAAAAGGAAGGCCACATCCCCCTCAAATCCCCATGAATGGGTGTCTTTTGATGATAAACCTTCCTTAGATAAGTTGCATGCTATGAACTCCAGAGGCGTTAGCCCTTGTGCGCGCCTAGATCTGGAATTTCTGAGAAAAATGGGACAGGACGCTCGAGTTTGAGAGCTCGTTGGTAACATCGGTTGGGATTCCTTTTTCTTTTTGGAGCACCCAACCTATGTCGAGCCCTCGCTGGAGCTGTTTACCACTTTTTAGGTTGGTTCGGACCATTTCAAGCCTAAGGGCAAGTATGGACCGAACCCTTCGACCTCTAAACTGATTAATTTTCGCTTAGCAAATAAATGGCTTAAACTGTCTCTCAATGAGTTCAATTGTGCACTTGATTTTGTCACGCCTGATGGTTTAAAATCCAGTGCTTATAAGAATTCTTTGACTGTGATTCCCCTTATTTTTGATGCTAATGTAGCCTTTCGTGAGTTATCTGAGAATCCTAATGCTGTTTTCAACACCTTGCCCTTCAAATTTTGCATCGCTTTCTTGCTCTTACTTTTGCTACTAGATTTGGTTCTTCAGGTCAGTTAACCCTACAAGAGCTATTTCTCCTTTGGTGCATGAAAAATAAGCGTAGGGTGAATTTAGGATTTTAGGTTGCATGTGCTATTATTCATGTTCAGAATGGCTCTCGAGGCCCCATTTTAGGATCTCTGATTGCTCTGCTTGTTGTGAATTTGAGCAATATTGATTCGACCTCTGCTGGCCTTAGTGAGCCCATTGCTTTCAAGGATTTAGACCCCCATACACTTGATGTTATGGGGCATTTGTGCATCTCACATGGTATTTTGAGGTTTTCCATAGGTACCACGCCATCGGGAGAGAAGGTCTTCGACATGAAGCATGGAGGAGATTTCTCCTACCCCAGCATTTCAAGGCCTCAAGCCCCTATTGCCCCTTGTGCCCCCGAAAGCAATCAAGCAAGCAAGCCATCCGAGCCGTCGCCCCAGACGCTCCTCAGAATCGAGCGTCTGCTCCAAGCAGTCCTCGCAGAACTTCGAGGCCTAGCGACTGAAGTGGCCAGGAGCAAGCTACCACCCTTTTGACCCCCCCCCCCCAACAATTTATCTTTCCTGCCCTCGAGGAGGGCCAAAAACATTTTTACCTTCTTTTAATTTTATTCTGCCATGTACTTCTTTTAAATTTCGTTGAACTCCTTGTGTGTTCCCGTCCCGCATTGAGGACAATGCACAGCCTAAGTGTGGGGAGGGATTTAGCTGTGTGTTTTACATGTTTAAATTTTCTGTTTGTTGCTTGATTGCATGCTTTTTCAGATTTTTCAAAAAAATTTGGATTTTTAGGACTTTGCTAAATTTTTCCAAAAATCTGCCACTGCCCAGTTTTCAAAAACCTTTGTGAATGGACACACTTTTGATCACATTTTGCACAAGTATGAACCACCAGCACCTTGTCTAGACCTAGTTATTCCCATTTTTGCCTGCTGAGCCTTATATCCATTTCTAGGCCTCGACATCAATAGTCACAAAAGCACCTTGTGAGCACTTGAGCTTCCATGCCTATTTCTTTCTTGTGTGATTAGGATGCTTTAGCTAGGCACTGGTCGATCTTGCATGATATCCCTGGGTATAGGCACTATTAGACATGGGAAAGCATCGATTTGACAGAAAACTTCGCATCAATGTCTTTTTCTTTCTCTTCTCCCCCCTCTCTCTCTTCTTATTTCATGCCCCCAACATTCCCCTTCTTTTCATATCCTTTCCTGACCATTCGTTTTTCTCTTGATCTTTTTCCTTGGCAGGTGAGGTAGCGATCATTGAGGGTAACATCGAGGGCTAGACATCTGAAGGACGCGCAGTCAAATTCAAGTGTGGGGAAGTAGACGAAAGTAAAAGACTTCAAAGTAGAAAACAGAAAGCGAAGATCTTGGGCAAGAAAAAGCTCGAAAAAGTTTCGAGCCCTAGATCATCCAAAGAAATCGAGCCCCAAAAAGTTTCAAGTGTGGGGAAGCCAAAGAAGTCTCCATCGATGCTGGAAGCAGATCAAGGGCAAGCGCTGAACAAAAAATCAAAAGTTTCATGCCCCGGAAGAATCAAGGTTTAGTAATTGGTTCGTGCCCCCTCCCGGTTTCTCCCCCCCCAAAAAAAACATTTAAATTTCAAAATAAGAGGGGGGGGGCATTAAGCGAACAAAAAGAGTATCCGCATCCGAAGCCTCAGGAAGAACATTTTCCTGCCCCCGAGAAGAAGACCTCTATCTAGCCCTCGAATCATCATCGTGCCCTCGATGAAAGCTGCCTTGCCACTTCGCTTTTTTCTAAGCCAAGGAATCCAACCAGGTTATACCTGGTCCTTTCTTCTCTTTCCTTCTTTTCTCCCCTCATTTCTCTTCTGTTCATCTCCTGCTTCTCTCTTCCACATTTCTAGCTCATTACATCCCTTTTCTTTCTTTTTGCTGATGAGTTGTTTTTCCGATTGTTGATTGCCCATGCGTGTGTTCTACAGTACTTAGACTGATATGAAGTTTGACTTTGTGCTGTGTTATGTGCATTTTGTTTTGACCGTAAACACTTAGCCTTGCTTGCGAGAGTGAGTGTAAACACGTATCTAGTAAAGACCACTGATTACGGGCTCAATATGGGAAAGTTTAATCTTTGGGGTCGTTACCCCTTTGGTTTGATGCAGGTGCCTCCTAGGTGAGAATGGGTCTTGTGCGAAGTCTAGCTTGGTGCTAGTTTGTGTTTGTGTGTGGTTACTGTATTGTCTGTTTCTAGAGGTAGTTTTCAGTTTTGTTATTGCTCGAGCGTGAGCAATGGGCAGTGTGGGGATTTGATAGCATGTATTTATTGTAGGTTTTCCTATCTTATTTCTGGCCTTTTCGAGGGCAAGATACTTCTGATTTGCCCTTTTTTCCATCTTTTTGCAGATCAGTGCCAAAAGGAAGAAAAGAGTGAAAACGAGCATATTTGGAAGGATTTCTGAAGTTTTGAAGATCGAGGTCTAGAAGTGTAGAGGTCATCGAGCCCGCGATGCTAACCAGACCAGTGAGCAGTCTCATGACCTTGACTTCCCTGCGTCAGATCAGAGATCAAGAGCCAAAGGAAGGAATCCCAAGCGCTTCTAGAAGGTGTCAGATGCTTCCAGAAGATTCTAGAATATCCTCTGCCAAGGACGCGGTCCCCCTATGTGCTGGCGTCCTCCCAAGCGCCGACACCCTCTCTCCCTTAGCTGTATTTTTATCCCCTAGCTAGTTTTAGCCTATATAAGCTTAGCTTTAGGGTTTTTATAAAGGAGGCTGACTTAAGACACTAAAAATATCACTCTTTCTTTTACCCTAATTTCTAGGGATATTATTCTCTTGAATCTTGGAGCAGCCGCCAGTTTTGTAAAGGGAGAAGCTTTTCTCCTTTGATTTATAAAATCATTTACCGGTTTCCTCTAATCCTTTTCTTTACTATTCCTTGCATGATATTTATTATCTACTGTTCGTATCTTGTTATGAGTAGCTAAATATCACCTTCTTAGTGAAGGGTGTTGCGAGGGTTGCAAGGGTTAGTTAGGAGGCCTAAAATGTGCTTAATATATTCTCTTGTCATATTCAATCATTTATCATTTTAATCCTTGCTTATTTAGAACTGTTGAGGGCTTGATCAACTGTCAATATTTCTGCATGAGTATTTTCATTCTCTTGGTTATAACTGACGCGAATCCTTGAGATAATGTAGACACCTAGTGTAGACATCGCGAGAGGTCTTTCGTCTAGAGGTATTTGATTGTTTAGGTTATGTGATGCTAGCTTGACAAATTGAGATGTCACGCCCTAGATTTTTCTTGCCTCCACTTCATGGGCATTTTGAGTAGCGCCTCCCCGCATTCGTGTCTGGGAGGACGGCGAAACGTCAAGGCCACCCCATATGTGGAAACGGGGGGTGGCTTCTACCTACGAAGGTGAGTAGGGAGTCTACGTGGAAACATGACTCCTATAGCAGGTCTGTGCTTGAGTTTGGAATATTTTCGTGCCCATGATTAACTAACCTAGAATGCAACCCGAGAACACCTTTTGTTAAGATCTTTTTTCCCTCTGATTTATATCTCTCTTACTGCTTTTCATGCCCTAGAGTATCTTTTGTTATCTTGCCCTTGATTGCGGTTTCACTTTTGAGCCCCCGAATGCCTGTTACTTTTGTGATTGTGATTTACATTTATTTACTTATCTATTTTGTTAGCACCCATATCTGCGTCGATTAATTCATTAATCGACGAAAACTTCCCCCGATATTTCTTGACCGTATTCTGTTGCATTTGTCCCTTGTCATACATCTTTATTAACGTTTTATTCCTTCAATCTCTATGGTTCGACCCTGTCTTGCCCTATACACATTTATTTGTGCATTTAGGCATCAGGAAAATATTTAATACATTTGAGTGACGATCAGCCCGCAACTCAACTATTGCACGTATGATCGTGAATTGTATGCCCTAGTCCGCGCCCTTGATGTTTGGGAACATTACCTCTTGCCCAAAGAGTTTGGGGTGCACACAGACCACTTGAGTCTTAAGTATTTGAAAGGTCAAGAGAAACTCAACAAGCATTATGCCTCTTGGATGGAGTTTATTGAGCGTTTTCCATATGACATCAAGTACTTAAAGGGCAAGGAAAACATCATGGCGGATGCCTTCTCACGAAGGTATGCTCTCTTAAACTCTCTTCATACTCGCCTCTTGATATTTGCACATCTTCCTTCTTTGTATGTACATGATAATGATTTTAACTTGCTCCAATGGTACTCATGAAAAATTCATGTTGCAGGATGAATTTCTTTTCCAAAAGGGTAAATTGTGCATTCCTAAGTGTAGTACTAGAGAGTTACTTGTTAAGGAAGCACACGGGGGAGGTTTGATGGGTCATTTTGGGATAGAAAAGGCTCTTTGCATACTTCGGGAACACTTCTTTTAGCTTAAGATGAAAAAAGATGTTGCTCATTTTGTTGATAAATGCCTTGCTTGCAAACGTGCTAAATCTAAATACTTAGACCATGGCCTTTATATGCCTTTACCCGTTGCATCTCATCCTTGGTGTGACATTCCTATGGACTTTGTGATTGGCCTTCCCCGGACCAAGAGGGGCAAGGATTCTTTGTTTGTTATGGTAGATTGATTTTAAAAAATGGCTCATTTCATTCCTTGTCACACGACAAATGATGCATCACACATTGCAAATATTTTTGTCCAAGAAATTATTAGATTGCACGACATGCCTAGGACTATTGTGAGTGATAGAGATAGTAAATTTCTTAGTCATTTTTGGCGTGTCTTGTGGGCTAAACTTGGCACTAAAATTTTATTCTCTGCATCTTGTCATCCACAAACGGATGGCCAAACTGAAGTTGTCAATAGAACTCTAGGAACTATGTTGCGTATCATGTTTCAACAATATGTTAAAGCTTGGGATGATTGCATTCCTTTCATTGAGTTTGCTTACAATCGCACCATGCATTCATCTACTAGATTTTGTCCTTTTGAACTTGTCTATGAATGTAACCCTCTCAACCCCATAGACTTGTTACCTTTACCCTTGAATAAGTGTACTAGCTTAGATGGCGAGGAGAAGGCAACTATGGTGAAGAGATTGCACAGAAAGGATAAGGAACGCATGGAGGCGTTGAATGCAAAGTTGATGCACAAGCGCAATTCGAGCCACCGCATCAAATCCTTTGAAGTGGGGGAGTAGGTTTGGCTTCACTTGAGGAAGGACCATTTTCCTCATCATCGGAATGACAAGCTTAGTCCATAGGGGGATGACCCATTCCTCATTGTGGAAAAGATTAACAATAATGCTTATCGCTTTGACATTCCTTCTTCTTTTGGCAATGTTAATCCCACCTTCAATATTAATGATTTATCTCCTTACTTTGTAGGCAATGATGAGGAGCTTGTGGACGACGAGTGTGTGGATTTGAGGACGAATCCTCTCAAAGGGGGAGGGCATGATACGAGCACGGGAGCACACGGCTACTTCACAAGGAGCAAAGGAACAATGGCTTTGCTCTTGAAGACCTTTAGAGTCTAAGAGCATAGCTTGGAGGCACGAAAGCATTGAACAACATGTGTGCACGTCAACACACACACATTCATGCCCAACAAGGCCTCGATGGTGAGCGCACACCAAGCCGAAGACCTATCGCACTCACCACGTCGACTAGGCATAGGCGCACACACTTCACGGGTTGATCAGGCCAACCATGACGCGTCCGCGCCTACAACCCTAGCAGCCCATGAACATCTCCGCCTAACCTTCACAACCCATGAGCACCTCCGCCAAGCCAAGAGCTTCAAGGCCCTTATGTGTGAAGGGTATTTTTAGGACTTCCCCTTGTAAATACACCTAAGTATAAATAGCTAGAGATAAGCTTATTTTCCCCTTGTCTTGAATTTTTTTAGTTATCTCCTTCAAAGATCATTTCACCTTAGGTGAGGATTAGGGTTTAGGACTTTATCTTCTCTAACAATCGGGTTGCTCAATATCTTTCATTGAGAGGGTCGATATTGGAAAGAGAACCTCGTAGCTATTTCGGCAAGGTTGCCTAGGCTAGACTTAGAAGGGTTTGTCATAGTTTCGAGTTACCTTTCTTGTCTATTTTCATCAATCTAGTATCTTTGCATTTCGCAACTCCAACTTCTCTTCATCAACTCTTTCCTTCATCCATCAACACCAACCTCCCAATGAGGGCTAGATCTAACTGTGGACAAACTCTCAGCCTCTATCCTTCCTAACGAACTAAGACCATATCATCAAGACCAAGGAAAAGACCTCCACATCAGAATTCAAGAGAAGATCAAGTCACTAATCACGTCGTACACACCTTAAACACACACACCCATGCATAAAACATTAACATTTGGTGCTTTAATTGAGAGAATTGAGCAATTTTGAGTGAAATCCTCTCTGCTCGAGACTCTCTAAAACTTACACAAAAAATTACCCACTTTTTAGCCTAAACACGTCTGCTAAAATCTCATCAACTATGACTAATCATCATATGAATCCGTCTGCTTATGGCTAATCACTCAGGTCCACCGTTGAGGCCCAACCACATCAATCCCTTGATGACCTCGAGAAATTTGTTCGCTTCGGGGGGAGGACAGCTAGGCTTCATTACCCCATGTCGCTGTGAGCCAAGAGAGACTTGTGATCATCACCTCCTTCATGTAAAACTAACACCACGCAGGCCTAATGATGCGAATCCACGCATCGACATACCTTTACCACATTCTGGTCCAATGACCCATGCAAGAACTAGAAAGCTTCAAGACAAATTATCATCCCTCATTCACAAGGAGTGGGAGTGCGAGATGATAGTTGAGAAGGCTATGCTTTGAGAGAAGGTTCAATGAGTGGTCAACCTACTCACCATCACGACTTGGAATGGTAATTCTACTGGGTAGTAAATCGATGTGTAGATGGAATGTTCTTCACCATCATTTGAGTTCGACATGTACTGCAACATGTCAAGAGGTGTGTGTCCAAATTTCAGCTCAAACGCCCAAGGCGTTTGGAAGATATATGAAACCCTAATTTGGGTGTGAGAGTGTGAGTCCTTGCAGCTCTAGGACTCCTTGTCCGAATGGGCGTGTGGTGTGGTCTGAAGACACGTCCCCTTGTCCTATAGCGTGTAGGAGTTCTCTTGTCCATTTTAAGACAACAACTTCAGTTTAGTTATTTTAATTAATTAGTTAATTAAGTTATTTTAATTAATTAGTTAATTAAGTTATCTTAATTAATTAGTTAATTAAGTTATTTTAATTAATTAGAACTCCTACTTCTATTTCTATTAGGGTTTGCTTGTAAACTCTATATAAGGAGTCGCTTGGCCTCCTTATTCAGTTGGTTGTTATTTTGATAAATCAAGACATTGTTTGCAAATCTTTGCCCATTGTTCACGTGTTGAACCTTGTTCCTTCTCGAGTCCGCAAACTTGAGTCGTCACAAGTAAAATTCAGAAGTTGCAATCCATTGTTTCGTTTGTCTTAGTTTGATTCTTACAAGTTCGAGTCTAGATCTAAGAATCTGATACAAGATCCTTGACTTGAAATCGATTAGGGCTCTTAGCGCAGGTTGGCTGAGTGGTCTAAGCTCGTACTCATCGAGTTAATTATTTCCGTATCGAAATCCATCCGTGAACAGCGATCAGAATTACGTGTTACGCATCCTACGCAACTAGGATCGTATCACCTAATGACTATACCAAATGGCCAGCCTCAGCCAGGATTGTTACCACATCCTCACACGGTGACCAACACTCGAGCCCCCTCTGTCCATGGCTCTAAACTTAAAATCTAAAATGCCTTCGCAGGAGAAGATGTGGGTGATATGGGTAGCATGACGACCCTGAATAGAAATCGAGGTAGCTCACCTCAGAGATCGCTAAGAGAACCCGCAGGGACAATGCTACCAGTGAGATCAAACAAGCCTGCTGCTTCACATCGAAGTGCGAGGGAGAGACCGACAACGTCCCATCACAGCGGGAGAACTAGCCGAACAATCAATAAGAGATCCCCCACAAGGGCAGAGAACCTCAGAGCTGAATCGCAGTTACGACGATCTCTCGCACGACACTCCCCTTTGCAACAATCTCCACTTAGACGATCACTCACCACAGTGATTGGAGAAAGTGGAGGTCCCAGTTCGAAGAGGCATATCGCCAACAAGACAAGAAGGATGACACTCACCCTTGAGTCTTTGAATCCTAAGGTACACAGTAGAAAGACATGTCAAGGTGCCCAACGACACCTATGACAGAAAAGGAGACCCGAGAGCACACGTCAATAAAGTAAAAAGGTCATTAGATATCACACTAAAGATGAGGAGGCGCATTACCAAACTTTTATCTTAACTCTCACTGAAGTGGCGAGAGATTGGTTATATGAGCTACCCCCTCGATCAATAGATAACTTTCGCTAGCTAGAAGTAGCTTTCAAAGCTTGGTTTGTCACTTCCATTCCCATGAGGAAATCGTCCGCCTTGCTATTTGATCTACATAGAAAACAAGAGGAAACCCTTCGAGCTTACGTAGATTACTTCAATAAGGAGGTCTCGATGACCCCGCGAGTGAACATTGACATGGCCGTGGAAGTCGTGAAGAGAAATTGCGCCTACGAGAAGCTTGAGGATGTGCTACTCGTGGACCCAATTGACAATTTGGAAGAGTTAAGACTAAAACTCAGCAGGTTCATTAAGATGGAAGAGGCAAACATAAAAAAGAAGCGAGACAAAGAAACACAAGCGCCACCAGCATAAACCACCCCGCGACTTCGGCGATAAAGAAGAATTTCCATAAGAGAGATATAGGAGGAAGTTCACAAAGAGGGTAGCCGCAGATCGACAACAACCCAACCAAGCACGCCCTTTCGACTATTTCTAGTCTAAGGTGTTCAATCCAGACATCATGGAGACTTATGTCACGCCTCTACTACAATCAAGAGTAGAAATTCTAGCCATTGTCTAAGCTAAAAATTATCCAATCAAATATCCCCAAAAATTGAAGGTTGACTACCCAAATTCGAGCAAGTATTGTGAGTTCCATGATGGGGGAGGGGGAATACTAGAGATGAGTGCAAGCATCTCATAATAGCTATAGAGAAGGTAGTCAGAGAGGGATATCTGGGAGATTACGCTATGCACACAAGGAAGGAAAGCCAGCAAGCGAATGGACTACCTTTCCCTAGGAAAGAAGCCAATAGAAGTGAAGGCCCTCTTCTAGAGAGACTGCCACTAGCGAACCATACAGGGGAGAGCTCCAAAGGAAAAGAGATTGCAGCTGTGATAGATAGAAGGCAAGTCTTAATCATTGCGGGAGGCACGTTGCAAGTGGGAGCGACTATGGTAGGTGAGAAGATGCGAGTGGAAGAAAAACACACTATGTACATCACGAGCCTTTCACCTTTTGACTTGCTAAGAATCTCCTTTTCAATAGAGGATGAGTGAGGGGTGAGCTACCCCCGCAATGATGCTTTAGTAGTTAAGGCGGTGATCAACGATTGCGACATTTGACGAACACTTGTAGACAACAGAAGTGTCATAAACCTCATCTTAATCACAACATTCAGACAGATAGGTGTAGAGATTAAAGACTTGATACCCTGTGACTTCCCAATCATTGGGGTAGATAGCAATCCCGTGCTTGTAAAGGGATGTGCTTGCCTACCAGTGAGTTTCGAAAAAGACCCAAATCGGCGACCCGAAGATCTACTATTCCTAGTAGTATATTTGAATCTTCCATACAATACAATCCTAGGGAGACTGTTCCTAAAAAAATTAGGATGACAATCTCACAAAAATACTTAAAGATGAAGTTCCCTTCATGGGATAGAGTTGTAACGATGAAGGGAAACCAAAAGCAAGCATAGGAGTGTTACTTGACGAAGGTAACTCAAGACAAAGATATATACATCTGCATCGCGAAAATATGTGAGGAGATCCCTGATAGGCAAACTCAGACTTTAAAAGAGATGAAGAAAGTCCCAATCAAAGAAACAGAATCTTAGTGTAATGAACAGCCAGACCAAGACGACCAAGTCATTCAATGAGCGATATGGAAATGAAGAGCTAGATCAAGAAACTGAAAGCTATCATACGTTGAAGCTAGGTTATTCAATAGAATTTTTGCTGCTCCAGTCAATCAGATGAAAATAATTTGTACAAGTTCCCTTTTGCTCATAAAATTCAAAAAAAATGAAAAAAAATTCAAAATAAATAAATTTGAGCAAAAGAGGAGCACAAATCAGAAGCGGAGTGAAGCATGAAGAAAACCAGAAGACTGACAGTAATAAGAAGAAAATACCCCCTAGATCATCCAGCGCTCTTTGTCTTGCCCTCGCTGCTGCCAACAGGAGGCGCTCTCGCCACCTTACTTTTTCCAGCTAAGAAACTCTCTATCCTTCACTCTCTCCCTCTCTTTGAACCCTCTCTCCTTCTTCCACATTTTCTTGCTCTACCCTTTGTAAAGTTTTTATGATTGTATGATTGCCTACGCATGTGTTCTCCTTCTTCCACATGTACTCGGGTCGCTATTGCAAATCTGGTTTTGTGCATTATCATTTGCATTGTTGAGTGTAAACACCTTGCCATGATTTCTTTTCTGAGTGTGAGTGCAAACACTATTTTCTGTGTGAGGATTGCTTGCGACTATGCTAGATATGGGAAAGTTTCTCCCTTGCTTTCGTTATTCCTTAGGTTTAATGTGGATGCTATCTAGGTAGGAGGTTGTGCCGAATTTTGTGCTTGTGTGCTGAGTGTGCTTATTCTGTATGCTTTTTTTTGTGGGAGACCATTTGTTCTTATTGAGGGGTTGTTTTGAGTTTAATGCTCGAGGGCGAACATTGGGGTAGTGTAGGGGTGTTTGATATGATGCAGAAACTAACGGGGCGTGTTATCGCTCTGGGGCAGTTTATTTCTAAGCAAGGTGAGAGGTGCCTCTCCTTTTTTAAAGTTATACGCAAGAAAGCCATTTTTGGATGGACAACAGAATGCGAAGAGGAATTTGTAGGCCTAAAGGCCTACCTATCGTCTGACTTGGTACTTACAAGACCTGAACCCGGTGATATCCTGTATTTATACCTTGGGGTTGCAGACGAAGTGGTTAGTGCGGTCCTTGTGCGAGATGACAATCACACGCACCGTCTGGTATACTTCGTAAGTCACATCTTGAAAGATGCTGAGCTGTTATATGCTCGTATTGAGAAAATAGCGTTCGCATTGATACAAGCAACGCGAAAGATGGGCCGATATTTTCAGGCTCATACCGTCATTGTGCTTACGGATCAACCTTTAAAGAGGATATTCCGGAAGCCCGAGTCCTCTAGGAGAATGCTGATTTGGGCCATCGAGCTTGAACAATATGTGTTGCACTACAGATCCCGGCCATCTATGAAGGCTCAAATTTTGGCGGACTTTATCACGGAATGCATCTTTACGCCAGATCCAATGATGGAATTGACTGAAAAAGAAAAAGAGGAGTTGGACCTCCCCTTCCCTAAAACCTACACCGACCTATGGGTCATCCACGTGGACAGGGCAAAAAATCAAGAGCTTGCCGGAGCCGGAAACTTCATGAGTGGGCCTCACGGCATCCATGTGTAGTATGCCATCCGAATCCTGCAGCCGTTATCTAACAACGCCGCAAAATACGAAGCGCTATTAGCTGGGCTCAGGATAGGGAAAAACTTCTCCATAAAAGGCATACATGATTCAGGGAGGTTGGGAGACCTGCGGTTGAAAATTTGTAGAGACTCCAAGCTGATAATAGACCAAGTCTTGGGACACTCTCAAGCTAGGGAGCCCATCATGGTGCAATACCTTGCCAAAGTAAAACGCGAGTTGATAGAAATAAAGAAAAGCAGCATACAAGTCAGCTTCGAGCACATTCCTCGAAAAGATAACGCTGAAGCAGATAACCTCGCCAAACTCGCAGCAAACCCGGAAGCGTCCATACCTAAAGGGGTGTACTACTGAGAGATACCCGTACCTTCCTTTATGGAAGAATAGGCGACGCTCTGCGTGGAAGAAAGTGAAAATGACTGGAGAATTCCCGTCATAAAATACTTGAAACATGATGAGCTACCGGCAGATAACGCTGAGAAAAAGAAAGTACTAAAATAAGCGGCACGGTGCACGTACTTTAACGGGGAACTGATGTGGAGATGTTTCTCTCACCCAGCTGTCAGGTGTATAACGGAACAAGAGGGTCTTCATACCCTCCACGAAATCCACGAAGGAATTTGCGGCATGCACGCATCCGGCGGCACCCTGGTTGCGCAGGTCTTTAGATCGGGGTTCTACTGGCTTACTATCCGGAAAGACTGCCATAATTACGTGCGAACTTGCCAAAAGTGTCAGGAATTCTCCAAGATTCCTCGACAACCCGCCACACAAATTTATGACATCATTGCTCCTTGTCCTTTTGCGAAATGGGGGATCGATATTCTAGGACCGTTCCTAAAGGCGAGGTCACAGTTAAAGTTTGTGGTCGTGGCGGTAGACTACTTTACCAAATGGGTGGAAGCTGAGGCTGTTGCTAACATCACAACAGAGAAAATCTGGCGTTTCTTCAAACATCAAATTATCATGCGATTTGGCATACCCCGTGTGCTAGTCAGCGATAACGGAATGCAATTCACCAGTCAATTCTTCAGAGACCAATGCGTAGAGTTCAGAATCGAGCAAAGGTTCTCTTCCGTGGCTCATCCGCAAACCAATGGTCAGGCAGAGGTGACGAACCGGAGCATCCTTAACGGTGTTAAGAAGAACCTAGAAGGATCCAAAAAGAAGTGGGTAGACGAGCTGCCGTATGTGATGTGGGCATACCGCATGACCACAAAAACCAGCACGGGAGAAACACCATTCGTATTGGCTTTCGGTACTGAGGTCGTCACGCCCGTAGAAATCGGTACTATGAGCCTACGAGTAGCCTATTTCAGAGAAGAGCTGAATGAGGAAAGGTTACGAGCTAACCTTGACCCGCTGCTAGAACTACAAGAGGAAACTCTTCTGAAAATGCTACATTGCAAACAAAAAATGGCGCGTTATCACAATAGGCGCGTCAAAGAACGGTTGCTGAAAGCAGGCGACTTAGTACTCAGAGACAAGCGAGCAACCGGTCAACGCCGGGGAAAGCTCAGCTCGAACTAGAAAGGGCCATACCGCATTACCCGTATTGTCGGGAGGGGAGCGTATCATATGGAGACACTCGACGGTACCCCCTTACCTAACTCTTGGAATATTGCTCGTTTGAAATTATATCATGCTAGACTTTGATTTATCTCTGCACGTTTTATTAACGCCAGCCCTAACCTGTGCTAACGCTCGAATAGTGAGCTTCTTTGTGTTTTGCGGCTGTGTGTGTGCAGATGATGAAAAGGGGTCGCCAGGAGTGAAAAGTCCTATCCTTGTGATGGTCGGTCTTAATCAGACGGCTCACTAAGTGAGGGCACGCCCTGGCACACCTGATATTTAGTGTTGGGAGTGAAAAGTCATATCCTCGTGGTAGCCACGTGTGGGCCATGAGACGAGGCACGTCCCGACACCCCCGTGAGTGAAAAGTCCTTTCCTTTTGGTAAACCGCTCTAATATAGGCGGCCCACTAAGATGAGGCACGCCCCGGTATCCCTGGAAGTGAAAAGTTCAATCCTTATACAGACCGTTCTCGTGGAGAGGGCTCGTTAAGGAAAGGCACGCCCTAGGGAAATAGTAACTCCATCTTGGAAGTAAAAATCCTATCCTTGTGACCGGGCTAATATAGACGGCTCATTAAGTGAGGGCACGATTCCAGGGTGCGAGGACAACGCCCGAAAGTGAAAAATCCTAACCTTGTGACGGCCTGTCCTGATCAGACGGCTCACCAAGAAGAGACACTTTTTGGCCGATCGTGGTAACGTGGAAACACGAAGAATCGTGAAATTCCAGCGAGTAACTAGATGCAGAATCCCTAGCGAAGTGAGCTGGTTGAGAAAGCGATAACAAGCGACACATGCACCCTAAAATAGCAGTGGATGGCTCCTACGGGTAACCCGTGTCCGTTATCGCGTATCTCTTAATAATAAACATTAATTGAAACTGTGCGGGATATTTCTAACTAACAGAGATATCGATGCTCGAGATAACAACGGAGTTGCACGACCCATCAACAAAATTGACGAGAGGCCAATCACACTGATTCCTACATGATTCGAGGAATAGGGCCTAAAGACCCTACTCGTTATCTCTTCTGATTGTGGGAAAGAAAGATACTTCAGATACTCCTTTTCTGTGGAATATCATTTCTGACAATGCCGAGCAGTGGTTAAAATGAACCTGGCAAAGCCTATCAATATAATCAGAATGATAATGGCACGATGGCCGTGTTAAGTGAAATTTGAAGAAAAAGAATTATAGAAAAGAAAATCAATGACAAAGGAACCCAATATCATAAAAGCGTTGCTGTTTAAAGCACCCACAAAGGGTCGCAAAAAGTATACAAAAAGATGGACAAAAAGAGGATGACACTTAATCCTCACAAAAGATAGCGATGATACTCCGCCTACGACTGATTAGTTCTTTGACCTGGCTATGCGGAAGCCTTCATCATTAAGATCAGCGGAATTCCGCAAAAAGGCGTCGGAAATGGCGTCACCTTTGTAAAATTCTTCTCCATGAACCTCCACGAAGCAGTCAGCCATGATGGCAGCAGTCCTTTCAACATACCACTGACACTTGACTACCGTCTCTCTCTCAAGTGCCGCATTCTCTCCTGCCAAGGCGGCCCTCTCTTCCGCCAAAGCTGCTTTCTCTCCCTCAAGAGCGATACTCTTCAATTGTTCAGCTAACAGAGCGGCAGTAGAATCGGCCAGCTGTTGCCTCACCTCTCTCGCCTCCTCTTTGGCCACTTCCATCGCCCTTATGCACTCTTGTCGCTCTCTCAGCAACCTCTACTTCTCTTCCTGCTCCTGTGGAAGTTTGTCCGCGGAAGCGGCAAGGGCAGTCGTCTTTTGCGACATGCGCTCTGTATAATGATGAAACCGGAGGAGACCGGTAAAGAGATTAGAACGCAGCAAGTCAACTTGCTCTCTATCTCCCTCAGCAGCAAAAGTGTTTTGTTCTTCGGAAGAAGTTAGCATATGAGCGGCTAAGAATGAAGCAGTGATAGTAGCGTTATCGCCCCCGATGGCCGCAATTCCTAAGCTACGCAGCGTAGCCAAGTCCAACTGATGGGTAACAGGCCCGACAATGTTAACCGAACTCACATCGGCCAGGATATTGGACACAACCGCTCCCTCCCCGAAGCGCTGAAGCATCAGAAGGAACAAAGACCACAGCAGGGGGAGAGGGAGGTTGGTTGGTAGAGGAACCCCCCTGAAGCCCGAAAGGGTCATAGGGTTGATAGGAGGAGAAGCCCGATAAGTCGTCATTATAGCCCAAGTTGGAAGAAAAACGAGGAACCTCCGAGCCAAACAAGGGTGGAGAAGTCTCGAAAGGCCCAGGAGTGCCCATGTTCCCGAAGATGTTAGCGGCCTGGTTCTAGGGAGGTAGCGAAGAGTCAAGAGCGATCTGATGCTTTTCCCCGACATCAACTTGACTCGACGACAGGCTTGTGTCTTCTCCGTCAGGTTTCTGCCTCTTCCTTGGGTGACTCAGCACATGCCTCAAATCTATATTGCTCGACGGTAGCGTATGGGTGGAAGTGGCAGAAGTGTCCTATGAAGAAAAACATTCACCAGATATGAAAAACAAAAGAAAATGCAGGAAGGCATTGAAGAGCAGTGCAAGAGATATCAGGGAACATTTACGGTTACCGTTTCAGCGATCGGTGCTTTTGAAGAGGATGTCGTGTCCGAAGAAGGCAGGAGGGTAGCAACCTCCTTGTCTTTCTTTTCTTCTTTCCTTTTGCGGAAGCCTTAGAAGCGGCTGGCCGAACAGGAAGAGCAACAACTGATATGATAGGAATACCGACAGGAATGGTCTCAGTTTCCTCGTCAACCGAAGTAGAAGATGTTTGGGGAGGAATCGAAATAGTAACAGGTGGAACAACTAAAGTAGTGGTGGTATCGACAGCCACGGCCGTTCGCTCAGCCTCCTCTCTTTGTCGAAGCCTTTTTAAGCGCCTCCTAACGCTCTCAGGAATGTACTTGGGATCAGTCACTTCAAAAGTACAAGACAACGTTAGCATTAGTATCAATGCTGAAAATAAAAAAATGACGCGATACTCACGTTTAACACAGGCTCGGATATCGGCCCCGTAAGCCAGAATACGGGTGTGAACGCTGATTTCCAGTTTGAGTAACTTGTCAAACCTGCTTTGCTCTGTCTCGTTAAGAGCCTCTCAGCGCCAAGCACTGTCCTTGAAATCTTGGTTGAAACCAGACCGCCAAGCTCGGGAGTTTCGATGACAAAAAATTGCTCTTTCCACCCATCAATGGAAGACTCTAAATGAAGGAGTTTCCAGGTGAAGTTCTTAAGGGAATCATCATCATAACGGGGTGATATCGCTATCACACCCCGACGGTTATACATCCGAAACAAAGATTTGAGTAATGCAAGGGAAGGAGAGGTAATTCCCTTGTACTTACAGAGTTCTAAAAATGCATAAACGCCGCAGTAGGCATTTGGAGCTAATTGAACGGGGCTCAGATCAAGAGAAGTAAGCAACTCTTGGATAAAAGAGTCGACCGGAAACCGAAAACCATAGCGAAACATCTGGGCATACAAGATCCTACGTTTGCCAGTCAGAACGTTGTTCAGGTGTAGAGACTCAGGGGCAACAGAAACCTTGAAGCCCTCGGGGATGTTGGCACCATGATCGGTTAAATGCTTATGAAGGATGGCCGAAGAAGTAATAGTACTAGCTGTATTATCTGTTTTCTCCTCATCGACTGATTTAGACCCAGAAGCACGAGTTTTACTTTTACCCATGGTGGAAAAAGAAAACAAAAAGATGAAGAAGACAACAAAGGGAAATAAAGAAATGCCTTTCTAAGAAGGAAATTGAAGCACCCAGGAGATGAAAAATGGAAATGCGAGATGATTCGAGAAAATACAGAGAAAGCAGATTATGAAAAGTGGGAAAAAGAAGTAAGTGTTGGGTTTTATAACCCTAAGAGGCCAAGAGAAACGACCGCTGGAACAGTCGTTGTTCGCGTGACAGGCATGAGCAATGAGTACAACCCTAGAAAAGTGAGAAGATGCTTTGATCCTATCAAATCACGCTAGCCCTAGCGTCCTGATGAACGGACACGTGTCTCTGAACCATCCTGATCCCTCGCTCACATTAATGAGGGGATCCTGAGCATTAAATGCTCCGAAAAGCAGAATCGCTTTATCAAAAAGAAGACAAGCATGATGACGTAACAATCGAGATGATGAGACTCAGCGATAGCCGAGTTATCAGCTGGCAGGATAACGCCAAGAAGCGAATTAATCGTTATTCAGAGCGAAAGGACAATCGTTATTACACAATGTGTTATCAATTATTACAAACCAAACAAAACCAATGTTTGAAGAAAAATAAGACACTCTCAAGCGTTGCCTTACGCTAATCACGGAAGAGCTCCTTTATTGCCCCCATCTACCTCCTTTATTTTCTCAAACGTGTAATCAACTATCTTGGCAGGATCGAAAGCCCCGCTACGGTAATAGTCTGGGAATCCGGCGGTAAAGGCTCGTATTGCCTTGTCTTTCCACCGCGATATCTCAGTGGGTACCTTCGCCAACTCCGCGTCACGGGCCGATATCTCTTCACGAAGGAGAGATTTTCTTCTGTCAGCAGCCACCCATTCCGCCTCCAAAAGCTCTATCTTTGCCTTCCCTATTGACTTCTCTCTGGCCAATTCAGCACGACAGTCGTTCAGCTCTGCCTGGGTATTGCCTTGGAGTTGCGCCAACTCCGCCACCTTAGCAGGGGAACCTCGAATCTTGTCGCCATGGATATTAAGGAAGTAATTCAACATGCGTAAGCTAGCCAGAACGTCATTCAGAGCTCGTTCGTGATGAACCTCCAGTTGAAGCTTTGACATCTCCTCCCTATCTTCAGGAGAGCCAAATATTGCACTTACTATAGAGCCTACCGGCTCATTTCGCGATAGCGGATCTGATATTCCTAGTGCGCGAAGTCCGCTGGTGCCAAAGGTGGACAGATCCAGGCGATAGGAAGTGGCTCCTTGAGGACCTTGAGAGGAAAGATTAGCGGTAAAGGGAGGAGAGCAATTTTTGCGGAACCACCAACTCCTGAAATAGAAGTGCAGAATAATGGTAGAATGCCATTCGACAGAGGAGCAGGGGTAGCGGCAGACTCAAGGTTTGGTGCAGTGATATCAGGAATGAAAAAGGAAATAGGAGAGTCGGGAGCGGCAGTTGGAGGAGGAAGGTTGACCACTGGCGGAACCTCGGAAGTGTCAGGAGGAATGTTGGTGGACGCCTCAACCACTGTCGCCGTTTTGGAGGTACTCACACCACTAAGGGTGTCAGCTCCAACAGCAGGAGTCCCGTTAACCTTCTTTAAAGCAGCCTCAGCGACTGGGTTGCTATTTCCCGTTCTTAGCTTCTTCCGCTGAGCTGCGGAAGCATGACGAAGCCCAGAGTCGGTATCCATGTCCTCGCTACCACTGTCAGTTACTTCAGTCTTGGGACGGCTCGGAGTCACTCCTCTGTTCCAAATAGGTAACCACCTCTCGAGGAAGCGAGAGGCCCGATTGGAAATATCACGCCCGACAACTGTCTTGATTCTTTTTCTCTTCGGCGGAGCGGCAGGGTGACTGGAACTCTCAGACGGAGGAGAAGGCGGCAGTGATTGAAGCGGCTTCACGTTCAAAGGAACGTCCTTATCGCTCGACGGTTGATTTTCAGCGTCACCTGTCGACAAGGTGTATCAGAACAATGAATAAGCCAAAGTGATAACGGGAGAAAAGTAACTTACTTATAGTACACTCATCTATAAGCCTGTACAAGGCAAACTCTCGAATGTGAAAGGACGAACTCAGTTCTAGCAGCATGTTCGTTTGCCGAAGCTCTTCCTTGGACATTACTAACGGGTTTGCCCAAATGGAATCAATAAGACACCGATTGAAACCCATAGGCCACGGGCAAAAAAGCAGTTTCACAATGAAGAAACCGCTCTTCCAATCAGCCACAGTCTCTTCAAAGCCCTGGAATTTCTGCCAGAACGACTGCACTAACGCATCATTCCACCTTGGAGTGATATCTACCACACAATTGCGACACTTGAAGCAAAAAAATTGCAAAATAAATTGACAGACGGGATAAAGATACCCCACAACTCGCAAGCACGAATGAAGGCATGAATCCCGCACCAGGAGGAAGGCGTAATCTGAGCCGGGTTAATGTCATAACGACGCAGTAATCCTTTCACCGGTTCGAGAATGGGAAAGCGAAAACCATAAAGGAACATATTAAAATATACCATCCTATCGCTCCCCGATAGAGGGTCATGAAGCCGATGACCAGCATCAGGAATTTTGACGAAATAACCAAGAGGGAAAAAGATACTATTTTTCTCTAACTCGGCCTCCAATACCGTTCCATCAACGAAAACACTAGGTGTTCTCTCAATTTCTAAATCTATGGGCCGCTGGAGACCCTTCGAAGACCTATTTGTGGCCAGAGACCACTGAGTATCCTTGGGTATCCTAGACGTGCTGATAATGAATCAGCAAGAAGAAAATCTGAGGAAGAAGAAGTAAAGTACCTTGATCAGAAGGAGGTGAGCAAAACCGTCGGCGCCGGCGAACGGTGATCGTAGCTTCCTTTGAAACAAAACTTAGAAAGAGAAGGAGAAAATTTCAAAGCGCAAGCAAAGAGTATTAAAAGAAAGCAGTTGCTCCCTTTTAAAGGCTAAGTTCGAAAAACTGAACAGCCTGTAAAAACGGGACACGCCCCAAAGCAAAAGTGAAATGTGTGAAGAACCTCAGAAGGATATTTATGTCTAAGCATTTATATCTTCTGGAGGGGGCAGTTACTGACAATCAGTTGAAAGAGGTTACATTGAAGCGATGGTTAATTTCTCGACGATAGCTATCCATCAAAGGAGGAGCTAACACATGAGCATGAAAGACTAAAAAAGCAGAAGTATCATTTCATTTAGTTTAATAATAGCCATACGACATCTACAAAGGATTGCTAGGGGCGGAATCAGTCTTCGTCAGGCCAGTAAGAGGACCAGTAGCAGTATTCCCCATCCAAGGACGGAAGCTCCTCATCAGCAAAAGGAAGAGACTTGCCAACCTTTCGCTCCAGACTCGGCACTAACGGGTTGGATTCCCCCTTTGTAGCGGAAGATGTCGCCTTTACGACGGTATCGCCTGGAGGAATCTCCTCTTCAAACCAGTCAGTAGGAGGAAACAATTCCTTGCCCTTACAAGTAGGAGGGGCAGAAAAGGAAGAAAACTAGTCAGTGGTCTTAGAATTTACTCTCTTCTTCGACCTTTTCCAACCTTTGCGGCGAGGCAATCGCCTCTTTAGGCACGACGGCGAAGGAGGATTGTCAGAATCCGGTGTGGTTGGGGGGGTCAGACGAGATTCTCGCTCATCAGAGACCTAATCATATGAATCAAGCATGAGAAATGGAAATCAGTAGTAACAGAAGAGTACAAAGAAGAAGATGAACAGGAAAAAGAAAGAACTCCCCATAAATAGTTAAAGTGGTGAGACTCTTCAGATTTTTCCCACACGTGATTAGAGGATAATTTAATGAATCTCGAGAAGATCAACCATAATGGCAAAATCAAATCCTTTGATCACGCCTGCTGGGACTTCTCGATAATCAAGAAACACCAAAAAATTGCCCAATCAGTTAATACTAGAGAAGCGGCGTGTGATTAATGCAAAATGGTTCGCCAGAACAACCACCGCCACCTGGTAGATAAAGAAGAATAAATGCTGCAGAAGTCCGACCAATGGCAGACTCATTTTCAGTTGGGTTGACACAACCCTCAACTGAAGGAAAGGCTAACGCCCTAAAAAAGGAAAGAAATCGCAAGCCCAATAACCAAAAGAAGTCTTTATTACGGCCTAACGGCCTAAACATATATCTGCATACATGATACCTACAAAGGAGAAACAAAAAAGAAAGCGCAGCGGCAAGCACTCAAGCCTGAGACCCGACATCATTGTCATCATCCACCAGCAAAGTGGGGATATCTCTCAAGGCCTCCACCACAGAGGTCAGCTCAGAAGAGGTGCCTCTCATGCTCTTCAGGCAGCAGTTCAGCAGATCCTTCCTCTGCTGCAGCACGGCGATGGCTACCTCGATGCGGCAGGCTGCAATGGCCAACTTGGAGACGTTTCCTATGGGGTTGAATCCTCCATGGAAGCAGCCCCGATCCTGGACTGAATGGGGGTCATCATTCCCCGAAGCTCTAACACATCTTCACTAGTCTTCGTCAACATGTTCTCTAAGAAGCTGACGTCACCCTCGGTGAGATTTTTGAGGGTTATGGCTTTGGAAGTCAGAAATTTTCTAGTAAGATCGTCCATGAAGAAATGATAAATGAGATGCAGAGAGAATGTGAAGAATCTGCACCAAAAAAAGGATTGCATTTATAGATCCAAAATAGTAGATGCTCACCAGTACACGTCCCGTTATCCCACAGCAGCTAGGGAGATAGGCCAAAGCGGAACTCTTGGTGAACACCCAAAATGCTCAAGTGGAGTACAGACCAAAATCCAGAATAACGTAAAATGACGTCAATATTGCGGGCGGCTACAACAATTACGGATCCAACGAGCTTGGATAGAAAAAAAACGACATCGACTACACCCCGATATGTGCGGGTGGAAGCCTCTAAGGATACCGCCTTCAAAATGACATTCTGAGTTGCGGGGAGGTAATGTCGTAGCATTCGCCCCTGCCAATATCGATCAAATAAAACATATCGTGGAAAACACCAGCGTTATCACTACAACATCCCAATTTATCAACTTGGTCGACATCCTCTCTGCGGTCTAAGGTTCTTGTCAGCATTCGGCTCACGTTACCTGCTTTGCTAGTGTGCATCTAGTACAAAGATACCTGGTTTTGACTGATATCGGGAATGGAAAACAAAAGAGTCAGAGATACTCGAAGACCCTCACGACTCTGCCGTGATGCGAAAGGAGTGGCACTCCTCTAGAAGCCGAGAATGAAGCCCTTGGTAAACACTCGGGCTCATTTTCAGTTGGGCTTATGATAACAATTGATGAAGCACCGAGGGTACATTCGTCTTACCGCCTTGTGCTGACCGAGGAATCCTGGGATGGTCGACATCAACGGGGGAGGGGAACCACGCGGCATCCATTTCCGCACACAGCATCCTTCCATCCCAGACAGCCTGGCGATATCTCATCAGTGATATCCCACTGGCGATATCCCACTGGCGATTTCCCAATGGCGATATATTTCAAAGGCAACATCTCATTAGCGATATCTCACCCAGCCGATGCCTGCTGACGTCATTTTGGGCGTTATCTTCACCCAAAAATGCCTACCCCCATGGGTAACACCCTCTCTTTTTGCCTATAAATACCACCCTTTTTAGATCAAAGGTAAGCCCAGAATTCCTACCCGAATCTCTGCTAAATTACACAGCCATACTAAGTTAAGCATCGGAGTGTCTACGCCGGGGCCCCCCTCTGGCGCTTTGCAGGTACGACGGACGGCCACCATAGTGACTCTGGACGGCCATAATCTCTGTCCTGCTTTCTCAGAAGTCCTAATCTTATCAACGGACTTGAGCAGCGAGGCCTAGCAGCAGTTGGCAGACAGCATGCAGGCAGCGGCTTGCCCCTGTATTTATGTGCAGACAGTGACAGCCGGCCAAGAACGAACAAGGAAACTTCTTTTTAAAGAAGGAAATCCGCTGATTCACTCCAATTAATCCAAATCTCTCCCATTTTGGCAAGAAAATATTCCAAGATCAACTCCAATTAAATTAGGATTTTCCCTTTTAATTAATTTACATTTTAGGATTTTTCCTTTTTGTAATTTTCTTTTATAAACCCTTTTAGCTTTAGGGTTTGGAGGGGAATCTTTCATCTCCCACTTTTGGAGTTGGCAGCCATGACCATAACTCTCTGTTTTCCATTCAATAAATCGGAGCTTTGTTCCGGCCGGCAATAATAAAGAGTTTTCTCATTCCCTTCTTCTTCTTTTATGCAATTTATTTATTTTATTTATTTTAATTTTATTATGAGTAGCTAAACTCATTTGTTCTTGGTAAGATCATCAAAGGTTGCTTAAGAAGGTTGTGAGGTCGAAGTGAAATTAATATATCCCTGTTTGGTATTTATTTATTTAACGATTTCTTGTTAATTCTACTAGGACTACTACTAGCCTGATCAACTAGTTGTTTGCCCTAGGCGATTAAAGTCATCACTGTGGTTATAACTAACACGAAGCTGCAGGGTAAAGTAGACGACCAATCCGAGTTATCAGGTCGCTGGTTTTATTTGATTGGGTTAAGTAAGTAATCAGGGTAGAGCCTCGAACGTACTGACTGTCTCGCCCTGGACGCGTCTTCCTTCATCTTCATGGGCCTTTGAGTATTGCTCCCATAAACGTACATTGGTAGACGGCAAAGTGTCAAGACTACTCCATAAACGTACCTTGGAGTAGTTTCTCGTACGAAAGGAAGCAGGGGACCTAAACACACCTGGTCCCTATAGCGCGTCTATCAGCGAGGGCTAGACGATCATTGCACCAATGACCAGCCGACTTTGAAAGCAACCCGAGATAGATTCCTACTGGGAACTCCTTCCTTTATTGATTTATTACTCACTTTTATTACTGTCTATTATTGCTCTATTAGATTTTGATCAACCAACTCTTGAAAACCCCCCCCATTACTTGTTACTGTTCTGATCTGTTTGCCCTTGTCACACACAAAAGTCACTGTCTACGTGTAGTCCCTATGGATTGACCCTGTACCACTATACACAGTTTATTTTTGCATTTGCTGCAGGTTTTATTATTAATTTTGAGGTGTCTCGACAGCACGTCAAATTTTGGCGTCGCTGCCGGGGACTAACGGTACTGATTTCTTTCTTTTGTTTGTGTGATAGAACGTCTAGACCTAGACGTTGAAAACACCATGGTAGAACAACTAGACATTGTGAACAACCAGACCATTGAGGATCTGAATACTACCCCTGAGCACAGCAGCAGTTGTATCGCCTGGCCTACTGTCCAGAATGATTGGGTAATTAAGCCCTCTGTCCTCCATTACTTGCCCAAGTTCCATGGCATCCCTACGGAGAATGCATTTCGACATCTTTAGAAGCTACACTATATTTGTGAAGGTATGAAACCGACTAATGTTGACATCATGATCGTCACTCAAATACAATTTGTAATGCCTGAAAATATGTGCATAATTGATTATGTGTACAGTGGTAGTCGGGATCGAACACAAGGATTGAGAGAGACTGATTCAAGGTCTTGAATGGAAGCACAAAACAAAAGCATGAAAAGTAACAAATAGGGGGGGTTTTACTTGACTAATCAGATTAATCAAGAGAGAGTTGGAGCTAGCAATTCTAACTAAGAAAGCAGTATTTGGGACCTTGAGTTGTCGGTTTGGGGTCCCGAAGGATAAAATATAACAAATCAGTGAACAAGTCAGAATAATAAAACAGAGAGTGAAATAAGCACAATAAATCAGATAGAGAAGGTTCTTAGCAAAAGGTATTCTTAGGTTACATTCGGGATCCTGATCGTCATCAGCATAGAAATATTCTACTCATGCATGCATAGAAATGACATAGGGACCAGATTCCTCGGATATCCCCTACTTTTCTCTTAAGAGAAACTACTCCCCGTTTCCACATATGAGGTAGTCTTGACAGCCCACCATCTCTCCAGGCACGAATGCGGGAGAGCCATATTCAGGTTGCCCATGAAGATAAGAAAAGATAGATCTAGAGCTAAAAGTCCCTCAGTTTGTCAGGCTCGTGGCCTCGCTTTAATCAATTACTCACCCTATCTAGTCGAGACCATTTCAGCACAGTTACTACTAGATAGATGTCTACTTGTTCCATGCAACTTTCCTTCCGTATTTATCACATGGATGACAACATTTACTCATGGAAATTATCAGTTGATCAAGCCTCTAATTACCATAAGTGAAAATGTAATTAAAATGATAAGCAATTAAATATGACAGCAAGAATATATTAAGCACATTTAGGCCTCGAATCTGCCCTTGCAACCCTTGAATTACCTTTGCTAAGAATTAAAGATTTAGCTACTCATGCTTGAAGATAAATAAATAACAATTAAAGAGAGCATAATAAGTAAAGAAATAGATTAAGGGAAGAAGACTTGATTACTAACCGTTTGAAGCCCGGCGGCAAAGGAGAAGGATACTAACAAGAACTAGAGAGATAAACTAGAGAGAAGTCTAAGAAAACTACTAATTCTGAAAATTCTCTTATGTGCTCCCAAAGATTCGGTTTCCTAAACTACTCCTATGATCCTCTATTTAAGCTAGAAAATACAATCACAAAATATCTTCTGCCCAACTAAGGAACAAAATGCATTTAAAGAAAGCCTATTACAATGGATCCATGCTCCCTAAAGAACAAAGCTGAAAAAGCACAAAGCTGGTTTCTTGGTCTGATTTGTCTAACTTTGGTAGGTCTGAACTGGGCTCAAGGTCTGGAATGGTCAGAGGGTAGGTATTTTGTGATCAGTGCAGAATTCTCAGAAAAGCGTAAGAGGGATCACGTGGAAGCTTTGGCAAGAGGACACGTGGAAATGCCGTTCTTTGCCCTTCGGGGGGTCCGAATGGAGAGTCCGATTCGGGACCTTGAATGTTGCTTTGAAGTCGGGACCTCGACTTTGGTCTTGAAGCTCGAATTCACACAAAAAGGCTCCTAAAATGCATCTTTTCACAAAAACTCCCTTTTTAGGCCTAGATCTACAATAGTAATGAAAACAATGGCAATTTAGCAGAATCATGCCTTAAATTGGCAAGAAAATTGGGACAAAATCATGCAAAAAAACATGCTATCAAATAATCCCCACACTGTCCAATGCTCACCCTCGAGCATTCACAAAATTTAAAACAGTCCCCAAAATAGAACTAACACACCAAACCATAGCACAGAGAATAAGCATGATTTCGAACAGTCGGGACCCCGAATGAAAACAGACTCTACCTAGATGAACACCTGCATCAGATCAGAAGGATAACGACCCTTAAGAAAAGACTTTTCCACATCATCCTATTCACCAACAGTCCTCACATGGATCGGTGTTTGCACTCACACTCGTAAACAAGGTTAGGTGTTTAAACACTCAAGTATGCATAAAACGCAGTACAAAACCAAGTTTGCATATCAATCCAAGTACATTAGACACATGCATAGGCAATCTAGCAATCAAAAGACTCCGCATCGGGGGCAAGAAGGGGAAGCAAGGAAAATAAATGATAAGAGGAAATGGAAGGAGTGGAAGAATGAAGCATAATGAGAAGAAAAAGTGGAGAAGAGGGAGAGTAAGGAAGTGAAATAAGGAGGTGGTGAAACCAACTCAAACTTGGAACGCTCCCTTGGCAGGAAAGAATCAAGATGGTGAGACAATGTTGCTGAGGGCGAAAGCTAGACTGGATTCTTCTTCTTCGAGGGGGATCTTTGCTTTCTTCACTCGGGACCTTAGCTCGGGACCTTGAATGGATGCTGGCTGTTGGTTTTCCTCTTCTTCTTTTTCATGATTCGGTCTTGCTCTCTTCTCTCTCTCTTTTATTTGTGTTTCTATTTTTCTATTTTTTTTATTTTTTATTTTTGAAAATTGAGAGAGAGAGAGAGATCTGGTTTGTTTGAGGATTGAGACATTGTTCTTCGGGGGCTGGAAATTCTAATTTTACATCCCCACACTTGTGTTTTGTTGTGGATAGGAGGTGATTTTTTGTTCTGCTCTGCCCTTGATTTCTTCGTTTAGCTTCGAGGTCTTGAATTTGTGCCAGTATTCAGGATCTTGAATTTGTGGGATCCCCACACTTTACTTTTGCTACTTCATTTGTCTAGTCTAGCCCTCTATAGTGCTCCCAACAACACTGCTCACCTGCCAAGAGAAAGATCAAAGAAAATTCAAATGATTAGAATGGAGGAAAAAGAGGGGTATCGGGGTCGAGATGAAAGAAATGGAACAGAAAAAAGTGAGAGAACAATTTGATGTGAAGACTTAATCTTTTTGCTGCTTTCCTATGTCTAATCGTGTCTACACCCATGGATATCATGCAAACCCAGCCAGTACCTAGTCATGCATTCACTCAAACAATAAATATAGGCATGAAGGCTCAAATGCTCACAAGGTGCTATTTCTTGACTATTGGTGTCTAGGTCTTGAAGCAGATATAAGGTGCAACAGGCAAAGAATGAAATATTCGGGACCTTGACTTCAGACAACATTTTCATTCTATGTGCACAAGTCAGGTGTGTGTCCATCATTGGGGGTTTTCAAAAATTGGGCAGCAAAATAAAGATAAAAAATCTGAAAACTAAGAGATTCATGCATAAACTTAGAAAAAATAAACTAATAAATAAAGCATGCATAACATAGGAAATACTAGCAGTTCAACCCCCTCCCCACACTGAAGCATCGCATTGTCCTCAATGCGAGAAGGGTACAAAATAGGTAGCAGTTCAAGATAGAGTAGATAAATAACAGAACATGAAGTAGTTTTGAAAATATTTGATCAGCCCACGCAGGGGCAATGAGAAAGATTGTTTGGGATCAAGAAGGAGGGAGATTGCTGCATGCAACTTCGATCGTGAGGGCTCGAATTTCCACCAGGATTGCGCAGTTGGTACTCAGGATGGCAATGAGGAGTCGGTGTGTGGTGTCATCAGTGGGCACTCGTTCGGGACCTTGAGGAGGGGTAGCATAACTGGTTTCGCAGGTCAGATTAGCGTCGGGAGCACGAGTCCTAGCTCGGGGCCTTGAAGGATCGGGGTACTCAAACTTCCCCTCGATCTTGCCTTTATTATCTGCATGGAAACTCAAAACACCATCAGATACACAAAGGAATCCCATCATGTCCAGGGTCTTGAGACCTAGGATCTTGAAGGATGATGGATGCTGGTGCAGGTTCAGATCCTTGGGTTTCAAGGTATACAGATACGAGGCCAAGCTGGTAATGATGGACCCGAGGACAGGAGATCGACCCAGAGGGGCATTTGCGACGTTATGGACTGAGGTGGCGATCCAGTACCCGAGGTTGACTCTCTTTTGGTGGTGCATAGCCCAAAGGAAGAACAACTCCGATTGAGCTAGCTGGCCCGAGGTCCTAAACTTTCCTGAGAAGGCGATGGAAAGGAAGTGTTGCAAGATCTAGAGTGCGGGGTCCCGAATGTCATGGGCTTTGGCGTTGCGAGAGTCAAACACTGCCTTGGGGTTGCCAGTGAGCTCCTGAAGAGCCGCATTGTTGTCAAAGTCAGCTGGAATGGTGGTCAGGGCAGTCTGGTACTCGTCCCCTTGTATCTCATCACGAGAGACAAATTAAAGGTACACATTGAAATCATCTAAGGACATGGGATGCCATTTACCAGCCAACCTAAAATTGACACATTCTTTGGCAGAGAGATCGGGGCCCAGCTTACCCTTTAGTTTGAACAACTCAGGTTTATACCAGAAACTAGCAAAGAATTCTAGGGTGAGTTCCATGTATATAGGCTGATCCATCAGAAACAAACTTTCCCATCCTATCCCCCGAAACAACTCTCGGATTTGAGACCCAATGCCCATCTTTGTGTAAAGTTCCAAATCTAGCTTAGGACATTGGGCTACCCCCTTTTTGTTCAACAGGCTGACCCTATCTAGTGATGGCTTATCAGGAAATTTGATAAAAGCATTTAAAGTACGAAGGTCAGCTGTTACCCGTTGGTGGCTTCGGGGTCCCGAAGAGGATGTTGGTGATGGGGTCTCGAATGATTCTTCCTCTACAGTTTTCTGGGATTTTTGGGGGGTCTCTTCCTCTTTTTCTTTACCCTTGGCTGCTGCTGAGAGCTTTCTTTTCTTGGAGGCTAGGGTCTTCAAGGCCGGAGCCTTTGGCGCTACCTTTGCTGCCCTTGATGGCATTTTAGAGACCGATTTTGCCGCGCTGGCCGGCGATTTCTCTTTTTCCTTCTTAGGGCTGGGCTGCTTAGGTGGAGCAACCTCAGCCTCAGCTGTTTCGGTTTCTACCTCTTCAACCTCCGCGTCCTCGAGACCTTGAGCGTCCTGATCGGGGTCTTGAATCCCTGCTTTTACTCCCCTAAGTATTTCCTTGGCTGCCTCAACCAGATCTGGACTGTCCTCCTCTTCGGACCACTGATCTATTCCTGTCTCTAAGTTTTCCTTCTCTTCCCTCCTTGCCTCTCTAAGGCTTGAACTGGTGTCAGGCTCCTCTGCCTAGGCTTCCTCGTTGTTTTCTACATCCGGCTCGAGTTCATCTTCGCGGCCGAGAGGGCCCAACGGCTCGACCTCTTCTTCGGGGTTGACCGAAATCGCTTCTGTTTGCTCCTCGAGTTTCTCTGCCGTCATTTTCCTCTCTGCCATTTTCTTCCCGGATTTCTTCTTAGCCTTGCTGCCGGCGGTTGTGTTTGGCGGGAGACAGACGACACGCCCAGATCTTGTCATGGTGGACATCGGCGGCTTGGAACTGATGACTTCGATGTCAGGGTCAGAGTTAGCGCGGCTCTAGATCTCCTCTGATCCGGCGGAGCCTGATCGGAAAGATTCTGATGACATGGAGGTCAGAGGAGATGGGAAGAAGATGGGTTGAAACCGTGATGGTGGCTGGTCGGCGACTGGTGGCTATTTTGACGGCTGTGAATTTATGGAGGGAGGAGTGGATGAGTGAGATGTAGTGGGTTTGTTTAGGTTTAGATTGGTTCTTGCCATGGGAGAGAAGGAGAGATGGAGAAATATTTTGTTTTGTGAAGAAGAAAAAAAAAAGGATTATTGTTTGATTAACGGGAGTGGATAGGAGAGAAGGGTGTTGGTTGGGTAACGTGCGAAGGAGTGATGAGGTGATGTGGGGATACGGAAGGGTGGGGAGAAAGAGGAAATCTGATTTCCTCGGGCTTCGTCCTCCACGTGGCGCGCTGGGAGAGGGTAGGGAGTCCCCAAGACAGCATGCGCCTGCACCTGCGGAAAGGAAAGGGAAAAGGTGGTTAGCTTTTAAATTTTGAAAATAGGAAAAGAGGATAGAGACAAAAGGGAATTAAATGGGGATTAAAAAGAAGGAGACAAGGGAATTAAATGAAAGGGAAAGGGAATAAAACTAATAAATACTACCTAGGTAACATAAAAAGTGCTAATAAAGAAGAGAAAAAGCTAAGTTGACTCAATTTGAAAATAAGGAAAGAAAAGAAAAGAAGGGGATATAGGAATTAAATGTGGATGAGAGGAGACAAAACTAATTAAAACTACAAAGGGAAGATAAGAAGTGTGCAAAGAAAAGAGAGGACTAAGTTTGACTCGAAATTGAAAAACTTAAAAATTAAAAGCAGAGGGAGAGAAAAGGTTAGAAATCCGTGGGTTTTCCCCACACTTGGCCTTGATTTATCGTCGGGGCCTCGACGTTGCTTCTGGATTCTAGGTCCCAAGTGCAGGGTCTTCCACCCTCATCTCTTCGGCCGTTGTGGGCTGGAATCCCTCATAGAATGGTTTCAGTCGGTGGCCATTGACCTTGAATGGTTCGCCATTGTCTAGATTCTGGATCTCGATGGCTCCATGGTTGAACACGGCAGTGACCTTGTACGGTCTCGTCCACTTGGATTTTAATTTTCCAGAAAAAATTCGCAAACGGGAGTTGTACAATAGGACCTTTTGCCCTACAGTGAAAGTCTTGGGGACGAGGTGCTTATCGTGCTGGGCTTTGGTCTTGCCCATATAAATCATGGAGTTTTCGTAAGCATCCCCCCGAAGCTCTTCAAGCTCTTGAATCTGTAGGCAATGATCCTTGCCGGCTAAATTCAGGTCCATGTTGACCTTCTTGATGGCCTAGAACGCCTTGTGCTCAATCTCAACCGGGAGGTGACATGGCTTGCTATAGACTAACCGATACGGTGTCATACCGATCGGGGTCTTGAATGTTGTGCGGTATGCCCATAATGCATCCCCTAGTTTGAGGCTCCAATCCTTCCTTGATTGATTAACCGTTTTCTCCAAGATAGCTTTGATCTCCCGATTCGAGACCTCGGCTTGTCCATTGGTCTAGGGATGATAAGTCGTGGATACTCTATGGGTCACCCCATACTTGTTGAGTAAAGAGGAGACCATTCGGTTGCAGAAGTGCGTCCCTCGATCGCTGATGAGAGCTCGAGGGGTCCTAAATCGGTTGAAAATGTTGGTTCGAAGGAAATCAGCTACTACTCTTGAATCGTTTGTCTTGGTGGCCTTGGCTTCAATCCACTTGGAGACATAATCCACTGCAAGCAGGATATATGTGTTCCCGAATGAATTTGGGAAGGGTCCCATGAAGTCGATGCCCCAAATATTGAAAATCTCACAAGTAAGGATGTTGGTCAAGGGCATTTGATTCCTTGCTCCTATGTTCCCCGTAGCTTGGCATCGAGGGCAAGTGGCGCAAAAGTAATAGTTGTCTTTGAAAATCGACGGCCAATATAGACCGACTTCCAAGACCTTGAGTGTTGTCTTCTTTGCGGCAAAATACCCTCCCTCCGTGGTTGAGTGGCAGAACTTGAGGATAGATGGAACCTCATCCATTGTGACATAGCGCCTAATAATCTGATCCGAGCAATGTTTCCACAAGTAGGGGTTGTCCCAAACATAGAATTTTGCTTGCTTCCGGATTCTGTTCTGCTCCGCGCTCGAGGCCTCGATTGGGTAAACACCGGTGGCACAAAAATTTACAATATCCGTGAACCATGGGAATCTTGCTGCTTCAACTAGGCACAAATGTTCATCAGGAAAAGTCTCTCGGATGGCCATTCGGGAGTCATCTTCTTGATTCGGGAGCCTGCTCAAGTGGTCCGCAACACAATTCTTCGTTCCCTTCTTATCCTTGATTGCTAGATTGAATTCTTGGAGCAGGGGGATCCATCGGATAAGTCTGGGTTTTGCATCTGCCTTCTTGAGTAGGCATCGAAGAGCTGAATGGTCCGAATAAACGATCAGTTGAGTACCCAATAGATACTGCCGAAACTTATCAAGGGCATAACAATCGCTAGAAGCTCTTTCTCCGTTGTTGTGTAGTTTTGCTAAGCGGGATCCAGCAACTTCGAAGCATAATAGATGACGTATGTCTCCTTATCCTTTTTCTGCCCTAGAACCGCTCCCAAAGCTTGGTTGCTAGCATCGCACATGATCTCTAATGGGAGTGTCCAGTCAGGGGCCCGAATGATTGGGGCAGAAATAAGCTTGGCTTTCAAGGTCTCGAAGGCAGTTTTGCACTCCTCGTCAAATATGAACTCTACGTCTTTATACAGCAGTCGGCACATCAGATGGGCTATCTTGGAGAAGTCCTTGATGAATCTCCTATAAAATCCTGCATGACCAAGAAAAGAGTGCACATCTCGAATATTCGAGGGGTAAGGCAAGGTCTCGATAACCTGAATTTTAGCTTTATCCACTTCGATACCTTTGCTAGACACGATGTGGCCTAGGATGAGCCCTTGATCCACCATGAAATGGCATTTCTCAAAATTAAGCACAAGGTTAGTATCCACACATCTTTGACTAACCACACATCTTTGCAAGATTTTCTTTAAATTAGAAAGGCATTCGGAGAAAGAGTTACCATAGACCGTGAAGTCATCCATGAATACCTCGATGCACTCTTCCACAAATTCAGAGAAAATACTGACCATGCACCTCTGGAACGTAGCCAGGGCATTGCACAACCCAAAGGACATGCGTCGGTATGCAAAGGTCCCGAAGGGGCAGGTGAAAGTGGTCTTTTCCTAGTCTTTGAGGGCGACCGGAATTTGGTGGAAGCTCGAATACCCATCTAAACAACAATAATGCGTCTTGCCCGCAAGGCGCTCTGTATTTGATCAATGAAGGAAAGAGGGAAATGGTCTTTTCTGGTCGCCTCATTCAAGTGTCTGTAATCGATGCATACACGCCACCCATTCTGGATTCGAGAGGGAATTGGCAGACCTTCGGGACACGGAATTATGGTGATGCCTGTTTTCTTCGGGACCACTTGAATGGGGCTGACCCATGGGGAATCAGAAATGGGATAGATAACCCCGGCATCAAGCAGTTTCAAGACCTCTTTCTTGACCACCTCCATCATGGGGGGGTTCAAGCGCCTTTGGGGTTGTCGGATTGTTTTACTGGCTTCTTCAAGATGGATATGGTGAGTGCAAAGGGAAGGTGATAGACCTTTGATATCCGCAATGGTCCAGCCGAGGGCTTATTTAAAGCTCTTGAGGAGTTCTACCAATTCAAGCTCTTGAGCCTCCTCCAACTTGTTGGAAATGATGACCGGGAGGGATTCTTTTTCCTCGAGGTAAGCATATTTCAAATGTGAGGGTAGCACCTTAAGTTCAAGGTCAGGGATTGCACTAGAGAAGGGGTGAGTCGCACATGATCTACACATTCGGGAGCCTCATTCGGGGGCTCGAAGGCGAGGATAGCATTTTCCTCTAGAGCTGCTGCGATTGAGCATAATTCAGTAGGGACTGCAATAGATGATGTCATCTCCTTCAAGGATTCGGGGGTGAGACTTCGGTCGAGAACCAGCTTCAAGGGCTCGATAGAATTCGGATCAGTAATATTCTCCACAAAGGGGTCTATCACATCAATAAAATTGACACTTGAAAATTCAGAGGGGTACTTCATGGAGTCCTGCATGTTGAAGCGGATGATTTCCTCATCGAATCTGAGGGAGATTGAGGCTTCATAGCAATCAATTTTTGCACGGGCAGTGGCCAAGAAAGAGCGCCCCAAAAGTACATCCGAGGATTTGGTGGTTGTTGGGTTCTCCATGGAAAGAACATAGAAATCCGCTGGAAATAGGAATTCACCCACTTGGACAAGAACATCCGTGATTATGCCTTTGGGATAGATGACCGAGCGGCCTGCAAGTTGGATATCCAGTGTGGTTTCCTTCAAAGGCCCGAGCCCAAGGCTGTTGTAAATGTTCAAGGGCATAACATTAATTCCAGTCCCCAAATCACACATAGCTTTCCCAATATCGATTGTGCCAATTCTACACGGAACAGTGAACATGCCTTGGTCTTTGCATTTGGGAGGGATCTTGCATTGGATATGAGCGGACAAGTTAGCTCCCACACTTATCTGATTCACCTCGGTGAATTTGTTCTTGTTTGTGCAAAGTTGTTTCAAAAACTTTGCATACCGCGGCATATTCTTGATAGCCTTGAGAAGGGGAATGTTGATAATGACCTTGCTGAACATGTCAAAGATGTCCCGATCCTCTTCATCTTTCTTCTTCTTGACCAACCGTTGAGGGAACGGGGGCTCGAGTACTTTGTTAATGAATTCTTGAGAGAATTCTTCCTCAACGGGTTGCTTTTTCTTACATCGAGACTTCTTACTGGAGAAGAAATGATCGAGAGCTGCGTCATTGAATCGAGATTTCTTTGGCTGTTCAGTGGGCTCAGTGGGCTGTTCTGGAGGTGGTTGTGCGTTGTTGTCACATTCGAGACCTTGATTGACATGATCAGCTTCGAGACCTTGATTGTCCTTTGCAGAGTCGGGGTCTGGATGGACGCGAGAAGGTATCTTGAGACCACTGCGGAGGTTCATGGCACATGCCTCATGCTTCGGGTTGGGTTCCGTCTGCCCTGGAAATCTTCCACAATTTTTCACCTCTTTCATTTCGGCCATGAGAGTACGTATTTCTTTTTCAAGCTCCAATTTTCTTCTTATCGGGGGAGGGATCCTCATTCGGGGGCGCGACGAACGCCTGATCTTGCAGTGGTTGTCTCTGATATTGATAATTCTGAAAATTGGGTCGGGGCTTGAAATTCTGCATGTTAAAAGGAGGAGGGTGATTTCCGTATGGATTTTACCCGTACTGATGGCTAGGTCCGGCCTGCTGATTGTTGTTCCACCCAAAATTAGGCTGTCTCTAGCCTTGATTGTTGTTTTAACCATACGGGGCATTGAATCCTCCAGCAGCATTGACGGGCATCTCTTCGGGGATGAATGGGCAAGCATCGGTAGGGTGATCTGAAAGTTGTCAGATTTGGCAGGCCTTGATTTGGATTGGGTTCCCGAAGCCATATTCTGGAGCATACCGATGATGGCTGCTAATTGATTTTCCATGCCTGCTGCTCGAGCGTCTTGATTGCTGGTGGAATTATTGAGAGGGGGGTTGTTCTTGGCCATGAGCTCGATAGTGTTTTTGGCGGCAGCGGGAGTGAGTCTAGTGATGGAACCATTTGCAGCGGCATTGAGCAAAGCCTTGTCTCGGGCCTTGAGTCCCTCACAAAAATACTGGATGAGAGCATGCTCGGAAAGGTTGTGCGAGGGGCATAAGGCTTGCATCTTCTTAAAACGTTCATAGTATTGCTCAAGATCTTCCGTGTCTTTTTGGAGGATAGACACGAGCTGCTTTCGGGTCACCATGGCGATAGACACCGAATAGTATTTGTCTGTAAAGGCCTTGGATATTTCAGCCCATGAATTGATAGATTGAGGACGCAAGTCATAAAACGAATCAAGAGCATCGTCCTTGAGGGACCACATGAAGGCGCGGAGTTTAGCATGCTCAATACTAACATTATGGAGTTTCATGGCATCACAAATAGAGTGCAATTGTTGGAGATGACGGTGGGGATTCTCCTTGGTCAGCCCTCGATAAAGGGGTAGATGGTGTATGGTGGCAGATTTGAGCTCCCAATCATTCGGGACCGTTGGCTAAACAATGCAGCTGGTCGGGGCCTCGGGGGCAGCGTTGAATTCATTGATGGTTTGGATTACTGGGGGTAATGGTGGAACATTGTTCCCTTCGGGGTCGTGATCATCCATTTCAGGTTCTTCTGGGTCTGGATTGTCGAGATTTTCTAGAGCGAAAAGGCGTTCGAGGTCCCGAACGCAAGGATTGGAATTTCCTTGTGCTAGTCATCGAAGGCCTCTTTCTGTCCTTCCTAACTCATGATCAAGGGGCAGTAAATCAGGTGTAGATCTCCTGGTTATACAAACAAGAGAAATAAATCAGTCCTGAAATAATCCCCGGCAAAGGCGCCAATTTGATCATCACTCAAATACAATTTATAATGCCTGAAAATATGTGCACAATTGATTATGTGTACAGTGGTAGTCAGGATCGAACACAGGGATTGAGAGAGACTTATTCAAGGTCTTGAATGGAAGCACAGAACAAAACCATGAAAAGTAACAAACGGGGGGGTTTTACTTGACTAATCAAATTAATCAAGAGAGAGTTGGAGCTAACAATTCTAACTAAGAAAGCAGTATTCGGGACCTTGAGTTGTCGGTTCGGGGTCCCAAAGGATAAAATATAGCAAATCAGTGAATAAGTCAGAATAATAAGCACAATAAATCAGATAGAGAAAGTTCTTAGCAAAAGGTATTCTTAGGTTGCATTCGGGGTCCCGATCGTCATCAGCACAGAAATATTCTACTCATGCATGCATAGAAATGACATAGGGACCAGATTCCTCGGATATCCCCTACTTTTCTCTTAAGAGAAACTACCCCCCGTTTCCACATATGAGGTAGTCTTGACAGCCTGCCATCTCTCCAGGCACGATTGCGGGAGAGCCATATTCAGGCTGTCCACGAAGATAAGAAAAGACAGATCTAGAGCTAAAAGTCCCTCAGTTTGTCAGGCTCGTGACCTCGCTCTAATCAATTACTCACCCTATCTAGTCGAGACCATTTCAGCACAGTTACTACTAGATAGATGTCTACTTGTTCCATGCAACTTTCCTTCCGTATTTATCACAAGGATGACAACATTTACTCATGGAAATTATCAGTTGATCAAGCCTCTAATTACCACAAGTGAAAATGTAATTAAAATGATAAGCAATTAAATATGGCAACAAGAAAATTTTAAGCACATTTAGGCATCGAATCTGCCTTTGCAACCCTTGAATTACCTTTGCTAAGAATTAAAGATTTAGCTACTCATGCTTGAAGATAAATAAATAACAATTAGAGAGAGCATAATAAGTAAAGAAATAGATTAAGGGAAGAAGACTTGATTACTAAACGTTTGAAGCCCGGCGGCAAAGGAGAAGGATGCTAACAAGAACTAGAGAGATAAACTAGAGAGAAGTCTAAGAAAACTACTAATTCTGAAAATTCTCTTATGTGCTCCCAAAGATTCGGTTTCCTAAACTACTCCTATGATCCTCTATTTAAGCTAGAAAATACAATCACAAAATATCTTCTGCCCAACTAAGGAACAAAATGCATTTAAAGAAAGCCTATTACAATGGATCCATGCTCCCTAAAGCACAAAGCTGAAAAAGCACAAAGCTGGTTTCTTGGTCTGATTTGTCCAGCTTTGGCAGGTCTGAACTGGGCTCAAGGTCTGGAATGGTCAGAGGGTAGGTATTTTGTGATCAGTGCAGAATTCTCAGAAAAGCGTCAGAGGGATCACGTAGAAGCTTTGGTAAGAGGACACGTGGAAATGTCGTTCTTTACCCTTCGGGGGGTCCGAATGTAGAGTCCTATTCGGGACCTTGAACGCTGCTTTGAAGTCGGGACCTCGACTTTGGTCTTGAAGCTCGAATTCGCACAAAAAGGCTCCTAAAATGCATCTTTTCGCAAAAACTCCCTTTTTAGGCCTAGATCTGCAATAGTAATGAAAACAAGGGCAATTTAGCAGAATCATGCCTTAAATTTGCGAGAAAATGATGACAAAATTATGCAAAAAAACATGCTATCACATCAACCATGCTAAACTGAGAACATTTATGTGGTCACTTTATGGCGAGGCCAAAAATTGGTTTTATGACCTCCCTGCCTTATCCATCACCTGCTGGGCTGAGATGTTCAAGGCCTTTACAGACAAGTATTATCCCAGCTCTATGGCAAGCGTTACCCGAAAGCAATTGGTATCCATTGTTTAAAAGGACGACGAGAATCTTGGGCATTACTATGAGCGATTTAAGAAGATGAAGACTCTCTGCCCCTCGCATAACCTCACTGACCACGTACTCATCCAGTACTTCTACATTGAAGCCGAACGACATGGCCTTGCTGGACGCTGCTAGTTGTGGTTCTCTTGTTAATCTCACACTAGTAGCTGCTACGGCGACCATTGAACTCATGGCAAAAAACAGCATGCCCTGGGAGATAACCACGACCACCCAAGACATGCGTGTTGCTGTCCAGGCCAAGGCATGCGAATTTTACAACTTTGTTGATCCACAACCATCTAGCCCTAGTCAGTCACCGCAGCAGCACCATTACCAAAATCAATCTCAGCCGCCATACAATCTTCAACCTTTTCAACCATGGCCAGATCATCTCCATAATCAGCAGTACCAGTACCAGACCCCTCAAGAACCAACTCCTCCCACGCCCCTGGTTGTTGAGGTAACGAATCTTACTAATATTATTCTTGATATACAACAACAGTTGAGTGCTTTCGCTGCAGAGATGAAGGAGATACAGAACCAAAGATGCCTGCCACCTCAACCAGAACTCAACCCGCTACATGTTGTCTGTGCCATGACACTTCGCAGCGGTACAAAAATACCATCCCGCGAGCTGCCTGCCCTAGATGCTGAACTACCTGAACTAGTGCCTGAACCAAAAGAAGCCAAGGCGAACGTAGAAAAGGAGAAGCGCGTCCACTACGCCAAAAGACACGGCTCTCCATGAACAAAGGAGGCAAACCCAGAATTCACCGAAGATTTCATCATGAAAGTTCTCGAGCCTCCATTTCCTCAACGATTGGTCAAGTCTAAAAAGGATGGGGAGGATCGTGAAATTTTTGACATGTTTAGTAAAGTCCAAGTCAATATACCTTTGCTGAAGTCCATTAAAAATGTTCCTCGCTATGCTAAATTTTTAAAAAATTGGTGTGCTAACAAATGTAACATAATAGGTGTTAAAAAGATTAGCGTAGGTAGGAACGTCTCGACCGCGATCCAACGGAAGCTACCACCTAAGTGCAAGGACAAAGGTATGTTCACCCTCCCATGTAAAATTGGTACTACTGACATTGGTAGAGCTATGTGTGATTCTGGTGCAGGAATCAACATCTTGCCTTGGACGATATACAACAGTCTAGGCCTAGGCCCGCTCAAACCAACGGGACTTGTCATCTAGTTGGCCGACCGCTCAGTTACATATCCCGAGGGTATTATTGAGGACGTCTTGGTGCAGGTTGGGGACTTCATATACCCAGCCGACTTCTACGTGATTGACATGGAGGATGGGAATTCTATCAAGGCCCCCGATATACTTCTTGGGCGACCCTTCCTTCGCATCGCTAAAGCCAAGATCGATGTGCATGATTCCTCTATCTCGCTAGAATTCGAGGGTGAAGTTGTCCAATTTAATATGCATAATGATATGAGACACCCCACTGAAATTTCTAGTGTGAACTTTGTTGATGTTGTTACATATATTTTCGATCTTATTACTGACAGCTCTCTGCAGCTTGCCCTAGACAAGAACATCATGCCTGATGCACTAGTGGAGGCCGAGACACACATCACGACACCTTTAGACTTGAAGGACGTCACTACTATGCTAGCCACTTGTGAACCCATTTCAACCCTAGACAAAAGCATTACGCCAGCCGCGATAAACAGCTCGCCCTTGACGCTTGCGCCCCCACCTAAATTGCATGAAGATGTCACTGCTTTGGAAGAGCATTCTATTATCCCTTCTCCTCTTGTTACTTCTCCTCTTCCAATTGATCACATTAAGCTAAATCCCTCCCTTTTGCAGGACCAAAAGTCAGAGTTGAAGAACTTTCCCTCACACCTCAAGTATGTCTATCTTGGCGAGCATGACACACTCGATCCTGCTGCAGAACATGAACTGGTGTCCACACTCAAAGGATACTGTGAGGCCCTTGGATGGACGTCGACGTCAAGGAGCTTGCCCCAGCCCTTTGCACTCCTCAATTAGCTCCAGTAGCCTTCACACCCACTCCTGTTGCGCCCAACACCATGGCAGTGACTTCGGCCGTCACTACGACCAATCCCAAGGACACAATGGTTCCTGTCCTCACTACTGCTGCCACTGCCGCAACCAGCAAGGGCATGACGCCTAATGCTCACCTAGCTCCACGGATTGCCGAAGACATGGCCATCACGAACACTCATCACGAGGTGTATGATCTAGGTGTAGTTACAATTCAAAGTATGGACACGAGCCACATTTTTCAAGTGCATGAGCACAAATTGGAGTTGTTTCACTAGGGTTTTCATCCCCCCATGGCGGAGCCCCCAGATCCAAAATGATTTGAGCAGCCTGCGTCTTGCCCTAGACGATAACTAAGGCGCTTCGTGGGAGGCAACCCATATTTCTTTCCTTTCTCTCCCCTTTTATTTTTCTGCCTTTTGAACTATTTTTTGTTTATGTGTGAGTCCCATTCTCGCATCGAGGACGATGTGCTGCCTCAGTGTGGGGGTGGGACACTTGTGTGTTTAAACTTCTTAGTTTGATTGCGTGTTGCATACTGCTTGCCCTTGTACTTGCATAATAACTTTTTGATTGGAGTTTTTGAAAAATTTTGACTTGCCAAAATAACACTACCCTTGTTTTTGAAAACCCCTCTATTTGAATGAATGGTTTAGGCACTTTGTACAGGAAGCACTCAATCACTGCACATATTCACGCGCACAATCACACTGCCTATTAGCTCCTATATCTATGCCTTACCATAGTCGCTTGTAGTCATTTGTTTACCCGTGTGAGCTCTTTGAACTTTCATGCCGTGATTTTTTCTGTGTGGATGCATGACTATTGTGCTGGCTGAATTTGCATGAGACCCCTGGGTATAGGCACGATTAGATGTGGGAAAGCGATGAAATGATTAAAAACTTTACATTCTTTCTTCTTATCTTTTTTCTTGCTTTTTTCTTGCCCCTGCCACTCATATCACCTTCTTTTCATCACCCTTCTAACTATTCGAGACTTTTCTTTCTATTCTTAGCAGGTGAGAGATGTTCTCTAGCAGTGAGCAAGGTGGGGCAAAGAGAAACAACATCTCTAGTGTGGGGGTATCGAGCTGCGAGACCTAGATGCTGAAAGACAAAGCGGACACTGATAACAGAAACACAACGTCAAACCGCTAGACCAAGATGCTAAAAGCAGTTGTATGGCAAGCAACCGCGGAACAAAAAGAAATAGAATCTCAGTGTAATGAACAACCAGACCAAGACGACCAAGTCATTCAATGAGCGATATGGAAATGAAGAGCTAGACCGAGAAACTGAAAGCTATCATACGTTGAAGCCAGGTCAGTCAATAGAATTTTTACTGCTCCAGTCAATCAGATGAAAAAAATTTGTACGCGCTCCCTTTTGCTCATAAAATTCCAAAAAATCAAAAAAAAAGAAAAGAAAAATTCAAAATAAATAAATTTGAGCAAAAGAGGAGCATAAATCAGAAGCGGAGCGAAGCATGAAGAAAACTAGAAGGCTGACAGCAATAAGAAGAAAATACCCCCTAGATCATCCAGCGATCTTTGTCTTGCCCTCGCTGCTACCAATAGGAGGCTCTCTCGCTACCTTGCTTTTTCCAGCTAAGAAACTCTCTATCCTTCACTCTCTCCCTCACTTTGAACCCTCTCTCCTTCTTCCACATTTTCTTGCTCTACCCTTTGCAAAGTTTTTATGATTGTATGATTGCCTACGCATGTGTTCTCCGTACTCAGGTCGCTATTGCAAATCTGGTTTTGTGCATTGCCATTTGCATTGTTGAGTGTAAACACCTTGCCATGATTTCTTTTCTGAGTGTGAGTGAAAACACTATTTTCTGTGTGAGGATTGCTTACGACTATGCTAGATATGGGAAAGTTTCTGCCTTGGTTTCGTTATTCCTTGGGTTTAATGTGGATGCTATCTAGGTAGGAGGTTGTGCCGATTTTTGTGCTTGTGTGCTAAGTGTGCTTATTCTGTATGCTTTTTTTTGTGGGAGACCATTTGTTCTTATTGAGGGGTTGTTTTGAGTTTAATGCTCGAGGGCGAGCATTGGGGTAGTGTGGGGGTGTTTGATATGATGCATTTTGTACTAATTTCCCATTCCTTTCCTAGCCCTTTTTGGGCATGTTGCTACTGATCTCCTTCTGTTTTCCTACTATTTTATAGATCAGAGCTTATGGAAAGGAAATATCAAAAAGATGCATTTTCATGGATTCTGGACGGACTTGAGCAGCGAGGCCTAGCAGCAGTTGGTAGACAGCATGCAGGCAGCGGCTTGCCCCTGCATTTATGTGCAGACAGCGACAGCTAGCGCAGAATGAACAAGGAAACTTCTTTTTAAAGAAGGAAATCCGTTGATTCTCTCCAATTAATCCAGATCTCTCCTGTTTTGGCAAGAAAATATTCCAAGATCAACTCCAATTAAATTAGGATTTTCCCTTTTAATTAATTTCCATTTTAGGATTTTCCCTTTTTGTAATTTTCTTTTATAAACCCTTTTAGCTTTAGGGTTTGGAGGGGAATCTTTCATCTCCCACTTTTGGAGTTGGCAGCCACGACCATAACTCTCTGTTTTCCATTCAATAAACCGGAGCTTTGCTCCGGCCGACAATAATAAAGAGTTTTCTCATTCCCTTCTTATTTTATGCAATTTATTTATTTTATTTATTTTAATTTTATTATGAGTAGCTAAACTCATTTGTTCTTGGTAGGATCATCAAAGGTTGCTTAAGAAGGTTGTGAGGTCGAAGTAAAATTAATATATCCCTGTTTGGTATTTATTTATTTAACGATATCTTGTTAATTCTACTAGGACTACTACTAGCCTGATCAACTAGCTGTTTGCCCTAGGCGATTAAAGTCATCACTGTGGTTATAACTAACGCGAAGCTGTAGGGTAAAGTTGACGACCAATCCGAGTTATCAGGTCACTGGTTTCATTTGATTGGGTTAAGTAAGTAATCAGGGTAGAGCCTCGAACGTACTGACTGTCTCGCCCTGGACGCGTCTTCCTTCATCTTCATGGGCCTTTGAGTATTGCTCCCATAAATGTACATTGGGAGACGGCAAAGTGTCAAGACTACTCCATAAACATACCTTGGAGTAGTTTCTCGTACGAAAGGAAGCAAGGGACCTAAACGCACCTGGTCCCTATAACGCGTCTATCAGCGAGGGCTAAAAGATCATTGCACCAATGACCAGCCAACTTTGAAAGCAACCCGAGATAGATTCCTAATGGGAACTCCTTCCTTTATTGATTTATTACTCACTTTTATTACTGTCTATTATTGCTCTATTAGATTTTGATCAACCAACTCTTAAACCTCCCCCCCCCCCCAATTACTTGTTACTGTTCTGATCTATTTGCCCTTGTCACACACAAAAGTCAGTGTCTACGTGTAGTCCCTGTGGATCGACCCTATACCACTATACATAGTTTATTTGTGCATTTGCTGCAGGTTTTATTATTAATTTTGAGGTTTCTTGACAGCACGTCACCTAGAAAACGCTTAGCTTCTCACCTAGCGATTCAAGGCTCAGCCTAATTGATAAGATAATTTCTGAGACGATCGGGATAATGACTACTGTTGGTCGGAGTTGTTGTAGTCGTCGTCGGACTCACCTGCAAGGTGCCGGAGGGGGGACTCCGGCGTAGACACTCCGATGCTTAAGTCAGTAAGTGGTTCAAAAATAGCAGAGGTTCTAGTAAGTAAATTCTGGCTTACTCGATGTTTTACATTAAAGGGTATTTGTAGGTCGCTGGAGGCGATATCGGGACGATATAGCGATATCCAGGTGAGAGGACGCTCCTGATGACGTCACGAGCGATATCTGGGGATGACGTCATCGGCGATACCTGAGGGAACGTCATGGACGATGCCTCTAAGGTGGGTGCCGGGGGCGATAACTCTATAGGTCCCTGGGATGGGATGATGTCGTGCGTCCAGAGACGCGCGAGACCTCCCCATCCGCTGATGTCGACCATCCCAGAAAATACCTCAAGGTCGGGTAGCGATGGCTTAGATGTCCGATAAGGCTTGTAGGACTCCGTCTTCTGCAGGGGTCATAATTACAGAAATGCCCTTAGGATTGCCTTAATGGTTATCATAAGCCCAACCGAAAATGAGCCCGAGTGTTCACCAAGGGTTGTCGTTCCCTGTCCATGTCTGGAATCTTGGGAAAGGGTCATTTCCTACTTATGACGATATACTTGCAAGGTCTCCGAGCTTCTTTGCCTATTTCGATGAATTTGATAAGGTTTGGTTTAACGACATGCAGCGCCTAAATCCGGAGCTTTCCTCCGAGTAAGCGGATTCTGGTTTTCATTCCTGTCCAGAGACCTGTCCTCATGGGGTATCAAGGAATCAGCAAGAGACGCCGCTACCCCGTCTATAGCCGTTAGGGCGTCGCTTTCGCCTAGCGATATTATCCTGCCTGATCCATCGACAGGGCTTAGAAGGTTGCGAACTCGTCCGTGCTGTAGGAGAGTTACTAATGGACCACTTTCGACATCGTCGCGGACTGCGACCAGGTTCGTGCCGTTGAGGTAAGTTTGCACACATTCCGGGTCCATCAACCTTTTGGGTGAACTGCAAACACGTAGAGGAGATAGGTATTTTACGGAGACATTAGTAAACTTTGTACTTACAGGGATTTTGAGAACACGCGGGTTCTTTCTTTCCTCTCCGCGCACGGAAACAGTGATATTGACGCGGTTTTATGCCATCAGCTGCCTATGATCTATGCGGCTTTATACCACTAGATACCTGCGATATCGGCGAGGCTTTACACTGCTAGGAGCTACCTGCGACATCGACGCGGCCTTACACTGTGGATACCTACAACCGTACGGCTTTTACGTCATGGCCACCCGTAATATCGCATTCCTCGGCATTTTCTAGGATTCTATCTCGTGCTCCTCTCGAATATCTGCGTCGTTAGCAGTATACGAACGTCGACCCTCATTTCCACTTCAGGTCCATCGGTCTTTGAGGGTAACAGAATGGCTCGTCTTTTGAGGGCCTCCTTTTCCCGAAGGCCCTTTTTTCGGAGCCTATAAATCTGAGAGCTTTCTCTACTCACGCTCTCCTCATCTTTTTCTTTCGCAATTTGCATCATGGATCATCTGACTAAAACTTTCCTCCTTTCCAAGGGCCATACTCTCAAGAACCTCAATGATGGTGATGTCAGGTTCCTGGAGAACATGCTGATCAAGACCTCCGAGGATATCTTGGAGTTACAAGGGATGCTGACCGCACTCCATTCCAGGCTGGGAGCTACATCTCTGGAGGACTTCAATCCTTTAGAGGACGTGTCGAAGCTAGCCACCTCCATCGCTCGGATTCAAGTGGTGATTGCCATGCTGCAGCAGCACAAGGACATGCTGGGGTGCTGCTTGAAGGGAATGAGGGTCACTTCTGCTGACCTCACTCTGGTCATGGATTCCCTGAGAGACATTCCCTTTGAACCTTTTCTCTTTTTCTATTTTACGCAACTGTACTTTTCGGCCGTTAGGCCATACTAAATAAACTGTCTTTATTACGCCACTTGCCACTTTTCTTCTTCAATGCATCATTTGTCTCTTTTTGGTTGGTGGCTTCCCAAGCCCAACCGAAAACGAGTCAGTTATCATACAGTTTTTTCATGACGGTTTTCTCGCTAACAGTTCTGTATTGATTCCACGCCGCCGTTTCGGTGTCAACTGATTGGGCTAATTTTCGGTTTTCCTCGGTCTATGGGAGATTTCAACAGGCGTGACTGCAAATCCAGATTGACACTCCAGGTTGTACACGTGTCAATTCTCAAGAGTCGCGTCGGATAATTAAAAGCTTTTCCCCCTCCTCTGGCTATTTAATGGGATTCTTTTTTCCACTATTTCCATTCACCTTCTTGTTTGCTTTTCTCTTGACAGGTTGCCTGCAATCTCATGTCTGATTCTCATTTTTTGGATACTGCTGCGCGGGATTCTCCGCCAACTCCTCCGACTTCACCAGATTTGGAAAATCCTCCTTCGTCACCCCCCTGGAGACCGTTCGTCCGCCGGCGGGGTCACAAAAGGCTGAGAAAAAATGCCTTAAAGGTGCCTGAAGCGCTTTCCATTTCTTCTGCCCTTTCTGTTCAAAATGGGAAAGAACCATCTCTTCTTTCTCACCTTTCACCCAAGAGGTCTCTTTCTGCCAGCGGGGGAGGAAATGGTGATGTCAGCCACTGAGGAGGAGTCAGGTTGATCAATGATACGCATAGGAAAAAGGGTTGATGAGCCTTTCCCTCCCATCAGTAAGGAGCTATCATTCTTAGATGATGATATAGTCTATTGCTATGGTATCACTTGGTCTGATGGTGATTAGTTTAGTTTGTCTTGCTTCTTTGTAGATGTCATTTGGCTATTCAAAATGAATAAGATAACGCTTCACTTTTTCTTTTGTGCCCTTATGGCCTTCACGCGTTATTTCTTCAAGCGTCAAGGGTTGTTGCTGGGGGATAGTTACTATTGGGGGCAACCGTCTTTTGGTTTTCAGTAACCATCTTCTCCTACAGACATAAATGACTATCCACGCGTCGCTTTCTGCTCCGCACGTGTCTCACTTTTACAAGCTATTTTTTCTTCAAGTTCGATCTTTATAAGGGAACTGCTGTTCTCTTTTATTATTTTTGCCAATACTTTAAATTTTTTTACACTTTCTCTTTCTTCTGTGCTCCTTCCTACTCAAGAGGAGTTTCTGCAACTGCTCGCCGGAGCCGACGACCTATTTACTGGCTTCCTGCCCCAGGTATTTTGTTCCCTTCTCGTCGTAGTTTAATTTTCCAGTCCCTTATGTCTCATATTAGAGCCGCTGCGGGCACTGAGAATCCCATAGATCTCGAGGCTAGGAGAGCTCGTAGTATTTTTGATTGTAGTGAGGTTTTGAGAGCAGAGCTAGAGGAGAACGGTATCACCTTTCCCTTGGGTTGCCGCCCTCATATCCCTACGAAGGATATCTGGCTTCATGATGCCATGTGGGGAACGTTACGGGTGGTTTATTTCAAGATGTTCCTCTATGGATTTCATCTTCCGATCCACACTTCTCTGATGAAGTTGTTAAATCATTACGATCTCAATCCTGTTCAAATAACTCCATCTTCCTAGAGTGGGATTTATGCCTTTCTTCGGGCGTGCGAGATAAAGCATATTTTCACTCCCTCCCTCGATCTGTTCCGCACATTTTTCAGCCTGATCTACCGCGACTGCTTGGTGGACATCACTCCAAGATGGAATGACGCCATAGTGCGGTTTTTCTGGCGGAACTTTCAAGGTTTTGAGGACAACGTGGGCAACTGGAAAAATGGCTTCTTTACCCTTCGCCTGCCCTCTCGCTGGTGGCGTGGCGGTTTTAACCGAGAGATTAAAACATTGCCCCCTTCTCCACCACCTGAGGACTCCAGCCGTTCGACTATTCCGCCGAGGGGAAGGAGAACTAAGACCGTCGTAACACGCAGTGCTTCCGCTCGACCTTCTCGTTTTGTTGAGAATTGGTTGCCGCCTCGGGGTAGGGGAGTGATTCCGAGTCGTTCTGAGATTGGAATAGTCGACAGCGATAGTGAGATCATGGATACCGGTCCTGAGCTACGTCAAGCCACTCTTGCCCAACGAATGAAGCTTAGGGCAAGAAAAAACAATTTTACGGTGGAGTCGACCGATGATGATAGCGAAGAGATAGCTGCCGAGACGGAGCATCTCCAAAAGAAAATTCGGAAAGAGAAGACTAGTCCACCAATTCCTCCCTTGAGGGAGGTTAACGCAGTCCCTACTGTGAAGGTGGACACTTCTCATGTCGCGAGTACCTCGCAAGCAGCAGAGGTTTTTCAAGGTGTCTTCGGCTATTCCTTCCAAAACTAATGAGGTTTCAACGGCGGTGGACCCACCCTTGCCGCCTAGTGGCCCTGATTCTCCGATCTCTTCCTGTATTCTGAATGTGACCGTGCCAGTTTCGAACCCCATTGTTCCTCCTGACTCTTTCCCGAGGAAGCCTCAGCCCTTATTCCTTTCTTCAATTTCGGGCATTGGTAATTGCTCAAAAAATTGTTCTCCTCCCTATATCGCCAATCTTTCCCCTCAAAGTCCTCAAGGAAGTGTCGCATACCAGTTGGATCTGTCATCCTTTGGGACTACTGGGCTTCGCGCTTTAGGGATATCGGATCCGCTATCGCGAGATGAGCCAGTAGGCTCTGTAGTGGGTCAAATGTTCAGTTCTTCGAAGGACAAGGAAGAGTTCCTGCGACATCCCCCTAAGGTTCAACATTCACGCCTTCTGAATGACATGTTGACCAGCTTCCGTGAGCTGCACTATTTTCTCGAGGATCAGAGCGATAAGGTTCGACGCTCTCCCAATTCGAGGGAACAACTAGATGCTGCTTTGGCGAAGGTAATAGAGCTATCCAAGCTTCAAGATCAAACCCGGGCAGAGCTGAACGAGTGTCGCGCCGAGCTCGCACGAGAAAAATCAAAAGGGAAGGCTAAAGTAGAATTGCTGGAGGTAGAATTGGTGGCGGCTGACAAAAGGAACTCTTTCCTTCGCGAAGAGATATCGTCCCGTGACGCGGATCTGGCCAAAGTACCTTCAAAGATAGCCTGGTGGAAAAAAAAGACCATGGAGGTCTGTATCATCGGATTTACAGATCTCTTCCACCAGGGGATTGTTGGTTCATCTAAGCTGGCAGATTACGCCTCCAAAAAGTTAAAGGACTTCGGCAAAGGCGAGGGAGATTTTCTTTCTTTCGGGGGGGAATAAGGAAGTGGCCGCTGCGATATCCGTGCTGGGTCATGATTAATCAAGGCTGACCCTTCGAAGGGTTTTCCTTTTTATTTGCTTTCTTTGCCTTGTAATAACACCTTATTGCGCAACGATATCTGTATTTCATTCTTAGATAATAACTGACCCTTGTTTCATTTTCCCGCGTTGTCTTCATTATTGCCATATCGCTTTTGTTTTATTTCAGAAAATCTTTTCTGCTTTTCGGAGCATTTAATGCTCACGATCCTCTCATTAATGCGCGAGAAAATTCGTGGTGACTCTGGCACACGTGTCCGTTCTTTAGGACATCTAGGGCTAGCGTGCTTCAGAATTTTAACAAAATCGAAGCGTTGTTGTGTTTCTCTAGAATTGTACTCATTGCTTGAGTCCTTTCCCTGTGATGCTCTCACGCAACGACTACAGCGTCCGTCGTTTCCTTTGACCACTAGGGTTATAAAAGCAATACTTATTTCTTTTCTTATTTTTACCATCCTGCTTTCTTTGTACTCTCTCTAGCCGTCTTGTTTTCCTTCCACCATTCAAGGTTCTCGAAGTGCTCTTTTCCTAAAGGTATCTCCTTTTTTCTCCCCCCGTCCTCTTTGTCTTTACTTTTTTTATTTTCTGCCATGGCCAAGACTCGCCGCCCTGAGTCGAAGTCCGCTGATGAGAAAAAGATAGATATTACTGTTAGTAGTATCACCTCTGAAATCGCTCTCAACGAGCACTTAGCCGCTCATAATGCTATTATCCCTGATGGTTATGAGGCCACTGTTGCCCCTGAATTGTTACGCTTGAACAACGTTTTGACGGGCAAACGTAGGGTTCTGTATGCACAAATGTTCCATTATGGTTTCCGGCTTCCCATCAATCCTTTCATAAAACAATTGCTTGTCACCTATGATTTGAATCCCGTCCAATTATCCCCAAATGCCTATTGCTGCGTTTGTGCCTTTCTGGAACTTTGTAAATATAAGGGATTGCTTCCCCTTCTCTTTTGTTGCTTAAATCGATTTTTAAGCTGATGAAGTGTCGGGGTGTGATAACAATATCGCCCCGTTATGACGATGACTCTCTCAAGTCTTTTACTTGGAAACTCCTTCACATTGAGTCTTCTGTCGATGCTTGGAAAAAGGAGTTCTTTGTGATAAATCTTCCTGAAGCTCCTGGTCCCTGGTGGCGGTCTGGGTTTAACCAAGACGTCAAGGATAAGGTCTGGGGCCGGCCGGAAAACCTTCCTCAGCGGGAACAAGGCTGGCTAGACAAATTGCTTCAACTGGAAATCAGCGTTCACATCCGTTATGTGGCATGCGGGGCTGATATCAAGGACTGCGTTAGACGTGAGTGTCATGTCGCTTCTTTCCTTATTACCGCTGATACTAATGCTAACGTTACTTTGTGGTCATGCAGCGACGGATCCCGATTACAAGCCTGAAAACGTTAGGAGACGACTGAAACAGCCCAGGGGAGAGAAGAAAAAGAGAGGGCAGCCTCCACGGGAGTTACTGATAACCCTACTGTACTGCCTACTGCTTCCGTGAGCCTTGCTCAAGTATCCTCTTCCTCGGCTGGTGAGGGAGATACCGGCATTCCTTCAGGTATCCCCATCATGACCGTCGTTGCCCCTCCTACCCAGCCGTCTTCTTCTAAAGTTCCTAAGGCCCTTGCCAAAGAAAAAAAGAAGAAAAGAACAAGAATTGTTGCCGCTCTCACTCCTTCTCCGGACGCGGCAGGTTCTTCAGAAGTACCTCCTCTTAACACTGCTGTCGTGAGTGTGCTTTTCGGTTGCGATATGCTGTGTATTGACGTTTGTTGCCGTTCCATTTATTTTTCTTATATGTGCTTTGTACTGAGTTCTTTGCAGGATATTGTTACCGTTTCTACTTCCGCATCTCCCGTAGGCGATATGGACATGGGTTATGTGCTGGGTGGTTCCAGGAAGAGGTCCCGGCCGGAGGGTGAGGGTGGAAGCTTATCTTCCACTATCGCTGCCACGGAAGTCAGGCCTGATAGGGCCTTTGTTTCTATGGATGCACCTTAGAATAACCCATCTAAATTTCAAGTGAATATGGGTACAGCGGAGTCTTTCGGGGCTTCGCCCAATTCTTTCGGCAGGGTTGTTCACTCATATGGTCCTAACTTGGACTACCAAGAGGGTTTGCAGGACTTTTCGGGCTATCATCCTCACGGTTCCTACCTCGTCCAAGGGGGTCCTTCTACACAGGTTCATCCTCCTATTCCCTTGGCGTTTGTCCCTTCAAGCATTCCCTTGTCGCAGCGTTCCGGCGAAGGGGGCACCGCCTTCAATTTTGCCGCAGACCTAAGCTTGATGGGTGAGTCCAGCACTGTGACTCACCAGGTTGGCTTGTATGATTTTCACAATACAGGTTTAGCGGCTCTTGGGGGCGATGGCTCGGACGAGGTTTCCGCTTTATTGGCTGCTCAGATATTATCCTCCGCTGCTGAACAGGAAGTTTTCCTCTCCAAGGTTGATGATGACAAGGCAAATTCGATGCGCTCTAGCCTCTTCGCCAATTTTGTGAAGTTCCATTACTAGACCGAGCATGCGCAGAGTCAGGCTATCTCTCTTACCGCCTCTTTGTCAGAACTTTCACGAGAGCGAAATGAAAAGGAGAAGTTGCTGGAGGAACGCACACGACTACTGCTGACCCAGTAAGAGCTAAAGGGGCAAACGGCCACCCTTCATGCTGCCTTAACAGCGGAAAGAGCCAAGAGTGTTGTCCTAGAGGAAGAAAGGTCATCCTTAACAAGGGAGAAAACTACCCTGGAGGAAATGAAGAACGCTCTGGAAGAGGAGTCGGCCGATAAATGTCTGTGGTACATTGAGCGGACTGCCACTATTTTAGTTGATTGCTTCGAGGAAGTCCATGGAATGGCCGCGTATAAGGGTGAGGAGGTCACGGGGGCTTTCAAACTGAAGTTCGCCGACCTCAATGAAGCGGGTTATCGCCAAGCCAAGGCAGAGGGCTGGAAACGGAGGAATCCCGAGAGCTGACGCATCATAAAGCCTTACCGCCTCTTCCGTACTTATTGGGAATTAACAGGCTTTTTTGTTTTTCACCTCCGCTGCGTTATTATTTTGGCCTTGGGACTTGTGACCCTTCAAAGGCATTTTTATATGTTCAAACAGTTTATAATCTTATCACTGTCTTTCCTTTAGTTTTCACTGTCGAAAACTCCCTTAACGCAATTATCACCCTGATAACATAATGGGTTTACTTTCTCGAGCAGACTCGTAGCATTTCAGCAACAGATATCGTTGAGGTCAGTATTGGGTCGGCTTTCCCGGCAAGCCTCATAGTATCGCCACTTGTGCAATCGTCAATGTTTCCGCTGCTCGAAAAGTATTCTGCATATTCTCAATTGTAAACCATCAGTAGCATAACGGGTTACAAGAGATAGTAATTACCCGTAGGAGCCTTTCTGTTGCCGTCGTAGGGCGTTAGTATGGAAGCCGCGTGAATCGCTTTTTCCGTCAGCTCTACTTCACTAGGGATTACGCGTCTAGTTACTAGCTGGAATTTTGCGATTCTTTGTGTTTCCATATTTCCACGATCGGCCTGGAAAGTGCCTCATCTTAGTGAGTTGTCGGATTGGGAAAGGCTGTGACAAGGATAGGACTTTTCACTTTCAGGCGTTGTCCTCGCGTCAAGAATCATGCCCTCACTTGATGGACCGACTACACTAGTCTGGTCACTAAGATAGGACTTTTTGTTTCTAGAACGGAGTTACTATTTCCTTGGGGTGTGTCTTGTCTTGATGAGCCGTCTCCACGAGAACGGTCAGTACAAGAAAAGGACTTTTTACTCCCAAGGATTCCGGGTTGTGCCCTCACTTAGTGAGCTATCTGATCAGGACCGGCATTCACAAGGATAGGACTTTTCACTCCCCGGAGGCGCTAGGGATCTTTCAATCCCAACGCTAGTTCAAGGCATGTTGGGTCGTGCCCTCACTTAGTGAGCCATCTGATCAGGACCGGCATTTACAAGGATAGGACTTTTCACTCCCAGGATCCCCCATTTTTTTATCTGCACAAAAGCAACCACAAACTCCCAAGAAAGCTCTCTCACCGAGCGTTAGCTAAGGTTAGGGTTGGCATTAGTCAAAGGTGCAGATAAATCAAGTTCTAGGATAATATAATTTCAAACGAGCAATATTCCAAGAGTTAGATAAGGGAATACCATCGAGTGTCTCCAGATGATAGGCTCCTTTTCCGATAACTCGGGTAACGCGATATGACCCATCCCAGTTTGGACTGAGCTTCCCCACACGTTGACCAGCCGCTCGCTTGTCTCTAAGCACTAGATCGCCTGTCTTTAACAACCGTTCTTTGACGCGCCTGTTATGATAACGGGTCATCTTTCGTTTATAGTGTTGTGTTTTCAGGAGGGTTTCTGCTCGGACCTCCGATAACGCGTCAAGGTTAGCTCGTAACCCTCATTCAGCTCCTCCCGAAAGTGAGCCACTCGCAGGCTCATGGTATCGATTTCTACCGGCGTAACAGCCTCGGTTCTGAAGGCCAATGCGAAAGGTGTTTCCCCAGTACTGGTTCTAACGGTCATGCGGTACGCCCAAATCACGTATGGCAGCTCGTCAGCCCATTTCTTTTTAGACCCCTCCAGGTTTTTCTTGATGCCGCTGAGGATGCTCCGATTTGTCACTTCTGCCTGTCCATTGGTTTGGGGGTGAGCCACGAAAGAGAATCGTTGCTCTATCTCGAATTCCGAGCATTGGTCTTTGAAGAATTGGCTGGTGAACTGTCCTGTTATCGCTGATTAAGATACGGGGTACGCCAAACCTCATGATAACTTGGTGTTTGAAGAAACGCCAAGTTTTTTTCGCCGTGATGTTGGCGACCGCTTCAGCCTCCGCCCACTTCGTAAAATAGTCCACTGCCACTATTACAAATTTTAGTTGGGACCTTGCCTTTGGAAACGGGCCCAGGATATCGATCCCCCATTTAGCAAAAGGACAAGGAGCAATAATCTTAGATATTTCAGTGGCGGGAAATCGAGGAATTTTAGAGAACTCCTGACATTTCGGGAAAGTTTGCACATAGTTGTGACAATCTCTCCGGATGGTGGGCCAGTAGAATCCAGATCTGAAGACTTGTGCGGCCAGGGTGCCGCCCGACACATGTATACCGCATACCCCTTCATAAATTTCGCGCAAGGTGTGAAGACCCTCTTGCTCCGTTATACATTTAGCGGCTGGGTGCGAAAAACATCTTCGAACCAGGTCCCCATCATAATACGTACAGCGAACTGCCTGTCTCAACACTCTTTTCTTTTCAGCGATATTCTCAGGCAGTTCTTCGTGTTTTAAGTATTTGATTACGGGGACCCGCCAGTCATTCTCGAGTTCTTCCACACACAAAGACGCTTGCTCTTCCATGAAGGAGGGTACAGGTAATTCTCGGTAATACACGCCTTTGGGTATGGATGCTTCCGGGTTTGCAGCCAGCTTGGCAAGATTGTCAGCTTCGGCGTTGTCCTCTAGGGGAATGTGCTCAAAACTGACTTGCATGCCTTCTTTCTTTATTTCCAATAGCTCCCACATCACTTTGGCGAGATACTGGACCATGATGGGCTCTCGAGCTTGAGAGCGCCCCAAGACCTGGTCGATTATTAGTTTGGAGTCACCACAAATATTTAGACGCAGGTCTCCTGTTCTTCCGGTATCGTGTCTACCTTTGGAAGAAAGGCTTCTCCCTATTCGGAGTCCAGCTAGTAACGCCTCATATTCTACCGCATTATTGGATAAGGGCTGCAGGATTCAGATAGCGTATTGTATTCGCATATCGTGCGGCCCGTTGATAAAGATCCTTGCTCTAGCCAATTCTTGATTTTTAGCCCCATCTACATGAATGATCCAGAGGTCCGTATAAGTTTCCGGAAATGGGAGATCCAAATCACCCCATTCCTCTTCGGGTACGTCTGTTAACGGATCTTCTGTAAAGGTGTATTCCGCTATAAAGTCTGCCAAGATTTGAGCCTTCACAGATGGCCGAGACTGATACCTCAGCCCGTATTGCTCGAGTTCGAGAGCCCAGATTAGCATTCTTCCCGAGGATTCAGGCTTTCGAAATATCCTCTTTAGAGGTTGGTCTGTAAGCACGATAACGGGGTAGGACTGGAAGTATTGGCCCATTTTTCGAGTGGCTTGTATTAGTGCGAACGCTATTTTCTCAATTCGGGCGTATTGCAACTCCGCATCTTTCAGAACGTGACTTACAAAATATACGGGGCGGTGTGCATGGCTATCGTTGCGAACGAGGACGGCACTAACCACTTCGTCGGCAGCGCCGAGGTATAAATACAAAGTGTCACCCAGCTTCGGCCTTGTCAGTAGTAGGTCAGACGATAGCTAATCTTTTAGGCTGACGAATGCCTCCTCACATTCTAGGGTCCACCCGAACGGGGCTTTCTTGCATATGACTTTGAAGAAAGGGAGGCACTTTTCGCCCTGTTTGGAAATAAATCGCCCTAACGCGATAAAGCGCCCCGTCAGCCTTTGTACCTCCTTAACGGTTCTTGGAGATATCATGTCTTGTATGGCTTTAATCTTTGAGGGATTAGGCTGGATTCCTTTTCGGCTGACTATGTAGCCTAGGAACTTTCCCGTCTGAAATGCGAACATGCATTTTCGGGGGTTCAGTTTCATGCGATGCCTTTTCATTAAAAACTTCCTTTAGATCCCGCAGGTGATTTTGAAAGTTCATACTTTTTACCAATATATCGTCAACATATGCTTCCACATTCCTTCCTATCTGTTCTTTGAATATTCTGTTTGCCATACGTTGGAATGTCGCCCCTGCGTTCTTTAGCCCAAACGGCATTGCCGTATAACAGTAGGTGGCTTTAGGAGTGATGAAGGCAGTCTTTTCTTCATCTTCCACAGCCATGGGAATTTGGTGATATCCGGAGTTGGCGTCAAGTGAACTCAAATACGCGTACCCGGCAGCCTGATCGACTAATTGGTCAATTCGAGGAAGCGGGTAGAAATCCTTAGGGCAAGCATCGTTCAGATCAGTAAAGTCAATACACATGCGCCAATCTCCGTTGGGCTTAGGAACAAGAACTGGGTTGGCTAACCAGGTAGGATATTGAACTTCGCGAATGAACCCCGCATGAAGGAGCTTCGTTATTTCTTTATCGACGGCTAAAATTTTTTCCGTAGAAAACGCGCATCGCTTTTGCTGGACCGGTTTGACGCTAGGGTCAATATTGAGCCGGTGTTCTGCTATTTCGCGTGATATACCTGGCATGTCTGCGGGTTTCCATGCAAATTCTCCTCGACACTTGTTCAATAACCGGGCCAATTGAAGGTTTCCCTCTGGACTAAGTCTTTCGCTGACTAGGAAGTCTGCTTCTTCTATGCCGATTACTGGTACGGGCACCATTTTTTCAAGAGGTTGAGCGCGCTTCTCATCACCTTGTTCGTATGGGTCTGCCGTTATACATACATACCTATCGCAACTCTTTTGAGTCATGAGCAGGTAACATTCGGCCGCCAGTTTTTGATTGCCCTTTATCGCTACCACTCCGTCCCAAGAGGGGTATTTCATCTTCAAATGCTTCTGAGATATTACCGCTCCAAAGCGGTTGAGAAAAGGTCGTCCGAGTATGACATTGTAGGGCAAGTTTAAGTTCACAATAAGGAATAACAGATCCTCTGACCGCTTGGAGGTGTCTTCTCTGAAGTATACGGGTAGAGTAGTTACCCCTGTGACAGGGATGGGGACCCCGTCCACCCCAATTATGGGTTTCTTGCAAGGTATTAATTCGTTGTCGGGCCGTTTCATGAGATTGTAGGCCTCCAACGAGAAGAGGTTCACTGCACTTCCGTTATCTATGAGAGTTCTTCTGACTCCGTGACTGGCAATGATGGGCGTAACTACCAATGCGTCATTATGCGGATAGACAACGCCTTTCTCGTCCTCTTCGGAGAAGGCTAATACCATGCGATCTAGGACGTTATTGTTTCACCTTTCTTTATCGCGCCATCTCGCTTGCGTTTTTCTCCTAACGCCGTCGTCGGTGGTTCTGGTTCATCTATGTAAGGAGTCCCTCCCGCTATGATGTTAATCATAGGGAAGTCCTCGTCGTCTACCGTGAAAGTTTCCTCACCTCTTCCTCCGGGGGCATTATCCTTTTGTGGGACACGAGGGGGTACTTGTCGGTCATCTGCGACCCTTTTCGTGGGATTATTTCTGGCATCTTCTCTTACTTTGGTTGCGAATTCTCCCAAGTAACCCTCTTCCACCAAACGTTCTATTGTTGATTTTAAGTCCCTACATACTTCCGTAGAATGCCCCCTGGCTTTGTGGAACTTGCAATAAGCATTTTCTCTTCTCCCTAGAAGCACTTCGAGCTTCACAGGCGCAGGGTAACGGATGGGAAGGTTTCGCTGTTCCACTATCGCTAAAATCTCTGCCCTTTGTAGATTAAGGGAAGGGAAATCAGGGTCGTATGCCCGACCTTTAGAAGAATCTCCTTGACGCTGAGATGGGGAACTGCCAGGCTTTCCCTTTGAAGTGTTACCTTTCCGCCCACTGGAGGTTTTGGGAACATGATCTTTCCACCGAGCATACTCGTCGGTGAGGCGGTCATCAGGAATGGTATTTGCAGGAGCGTTTGGAATTAGAGGTGCCTCAGGCGGCATGCCATAGGTTCTATCTCTGTTTTCCTCTTCTTCCATTTTCGCGTAATTATGGGCTTTAAGTCTTAATGCGTCTAGAGTCGCTGGGGGGTCCACCATTAGTGCATCTCTCAATTTACTATAACGGCAGTTCCTCTTCAAGGCTTCTATAGCAAAATCAATGGTAACGCCCGGCGTTAGCGACATTTCCAGATCAAATCGACTAAGAAATTCCTTCAGAGTTTCCTGAGGCCTTCGATGTAGGTCAAATAACGCGGCGGCAGATTTCCTGATTGGAATCGCTGTACTGAATCTGCTTCGGAACTTGGATTCCAACTGTGCAAAATTGCTGATAGATCTGCCAGGAAGGCCCTCGAACCAGAGGCGTGCGACTCCTGATAATGTCATAACAAATATTTGACATAACGGCGCATCACTATGCGTCTAAAATTGCACGAAATCCTTCACTTTATTGATGTGGGAAATGAGATCTCTTGTGCCGTCACAAGTCTCAGTGGGAAGCTTCACATGCTGACTGACCTTATGGCGTCTTATACGACGGCTAAATGGATGACCTGATGTGTCATCAAGGATTTCACGCTCATGGCGTGGGGGAGATATTTCCGCAGGACACCTCCGATTCCCCGGATCTGGCGTGGGATGTCGCCTAGGAGACCGACTGTGGCTCCTGGGAGAACGAGTTCGATATCTCCTGCTGCTGGATCTTTCACTGCGCTCAGGGGACAAATCTCTATTCATTCCTTCTCTTCGACCGTCCCAATGGTTTCTGGCCTCCTCGAGGTACCGATCTTCCAGAGGGATGGGACCTTGGGGCACTTGCGGTACATAAGGCTCCACTCGTCCTTGAGTGAGCTGCACAAAATTGATCAGGGGATCAGCTATAGGTACAGTTGACCGAAGGTTTTCCTGTAACGACGGTGACAAGGGCCGTTCGGTGACAATAGATGGCGTGAACATGACACGGGGAGGGACACTCGACCCAGAGATTTCAGGTGTCATTCTGACAGCCATTTCCGTCAAATAGTCCAACCGAGCACGAAGGGCCGCTATTTCACTCGCAAAAGGGTGTTCTGTACTATTTAACACAAATCCCCTCGGAGCAGGAGTAGAGAAGCTGGATCCCGCCATTTGGGACAACGAGACGGTCGCCTGCAAGGAAAGGGCTACCCCTGCAGACCTGGTCAAAAGATCTAGAGATTCTGAACTGATTTGCTGCGCTGTTCTAGAAAGATCAGTAGTAGCAAAAGGGAATAACTGTCTATTAATCGAAAAAGGAATATTAGAGGATGGAGGTAGCGTCTGCTCCGACTCAGAAGTCATAATTGTTTTGATCTCTAGGTAGAACAGAGCTTGGCTATTAAGAATGCTCACTTAATGCACCAAGACTCTCAATGAAAGCACCAATTTGATAAGATTTAATTTCTGAGACGATCGGGATGATGACTACTATTGGTCGGAGTTGTTGTAGTCGTCGTCGGACTCATCTGCAAGGCGCCGGAGGGGGGACTCCGGCGTAGACACTCCGATGCTTAAGTCAGTAAGTGGTTCAAAAATAGCAGAGGTTCTAGTAAGTAAATTCTGGCTTACTCGATGTTTTACATTAAAGGGTATTTATAGGCCGCTGGAGGCGATATCGGGACGATATAGCGATATCCAGGTGAGACGACGCTCCTGATGATGTCACGAGCGATATCTGGGGATGACGTCATCAGCGATACCTGAGGGAACGTCATGGGCGATGCCTCTGAGGTGGGTGTCGGGGGCGATACCCATGATGATGTCGGGGCGATAACTCTATAGGTCCCTGGGATGGGATGATGCCGTGCGTCCAGAGACGCGTGAGACCTCCCCCTCCGCTGATGTCGACCATCCCAGAAAACACCTCAAGGTCGGGTAGCAATGGCTTAGATGTCCGACAAGGCTTGTAGGACTCCGTCTTCCGTAGGGGTCATAATTACAGAAATGCCCTTAGGATTGCCTTAATGGTTATCACTAATCTTCGCAAAGTGTCAGACTTCTTCACCAACTACCCAACCACTATTGCAGACCAAGTACAAGGCCATTTAAGACCTCTGCAAAAAAGGAATCAGCGCTCATTAAATACACCTGAAAAGCAAGCATTCTTTCTTGACCAAGCGAGGCCTAGAGAATCAGGGCTGTCAAGGGTGCATTTAATGCCCCTTGAAGTACAAGCTGATTATTATATTATCAAAGGGAAAATGACTTCCATGTCCCTAAAGGTTAAGTTTTGAGACCTATATAAACCTCACATTTTTTAGACATAACCAATCGAATGCTAGCATTGAGATCTAGGAGAAGATTAAGTCAATAATCATGTCGTACACACCTTAAACACACACCCATGCGTAAAACATTAACAATTTTTATTTCAATAAAATAGTTTTGTGGATCAATTGTGGGGTTTAATCTCTGTGTTAGTGTATATATATTTTTTGTAGTTTTAGTCCGTAAAAAATGTAGAAAAGATGTAGAGTTCAGCTGATAATAAAAATGATCAAGTATTTGCACTATTACTGGAAGAAAAATAACGGAAGATTCTTGTCTTTTGTATTCTCATTTTATATTGTTAATTAACTGTGTTGGGTAGTCTTTGTTACGACTATATAACCATCGTTTATGATTATATTTTTTTACAAAAAAGGTAATAAATTACTAATTAATTTTAAAACATAGTTTCAATAATAAACTTATTAAAAAATAATAAGGAACTATCAAGAAATTATAATTATGTTTTTTTACCATTAAGTGGTAAACTATATTAAAATTTACAATTTCTTATTTCTTGTTACATTTTACGGAAAGAGGGACACTGCTTCAAATAATTAATTTTGTGCCTATCAAAAACAAAATGTTGACTCAAATTAGATTTACTTATAGATAGGTTTAGATTTTCTTCCATTTTAGAGATGCCAAAAATAAACGCTGAAAAGTCAATATTATCCTATACTAGAAAGGTTGTTTTTGTTTTATTAGCTGAACAAGAAATTAAGGTGGGGTTTAATTTAAGGTAAGTTATAGCTATATTTCAAATTTGTTGTGCTTCTTCAACATCACCATCAATACAGTTGCCAGTTTCTCTCTTGAATGTCAATATTGAAGAAATATTTGTATTGATCTTGATAAAAGATTCGTGAACAAATCAATCTTTTTCCCTGCTCAAATTCTTGTGTACATCATTTGTCAGCTTTGGACATGATGGATAGCACATTCAAAAATCTCAACTAGATATTATTATTATTGGGGTCTAAATTTATTTCCCAACTAAATTGCAACGAGAAGGAAACAAATTTTCTTATGCTTTTATTAGTGTGGGGTAAATTTTAATTATAGTCATGGTTCGTGTCGCATGAAAAATACATAAAAAAGAAAGGCAACAAAAATCATACCAAGCAGCGTCAGAAGGGGAATTTCTGCGCGGATCCTATTTTTGTTTTCAACTAACAATGACCGTAGTAAGATGGCAATTGGGTATTATCAATATGCACATGATCTGCTATTTATCCCCTCAATTGAAACCGTTGCGAGTTTAAAACTTGCGCAAATTCGTCACCGTAGCTTATGTCGAATTAACCTTATCAACAACGGAAGTAACAGGATTCAAACTGTTAACCATAAGCTGGAGCATTTTTTTTCCAACGTTTGTGCCGTCTCGTGCGATATTTGGGTACTATATGCATATGTAATTGCTTACGTCAATTCAATTATAGAAATATAAAAGAGCAGAAAAAACCTGCACACGTGAAATCGCCATGAACATCAAACCCAAATCGGCTTGAGTTGATGGGAAAAAGTTCACCTATTTGTGTATAAATTAAATTCGTACTTGCAACAACAGCTGGGTCTTGCTTTCTATAAAGGAAAGAAATCCATCCCTACGTATCGGACCATTTACTGTAAAATTGGTAAGCATCTTTTTAGTTTTTCTTGGCTGCAAGCAAGAAGTGGACGCTAGTTTTCTTCAGCTCTAGGGGTAATAACAATATATAACTACTCTATTGAAAGAGGTTGGTCATCGACACCTATGAACTGATGGTAATCGGTACCAGAAGAAATTACGTACAATTAGCTAACAAAAAGAGTTCTAAAATGAAGGATGAAAAAAGATTCTCTAACCTCTTGCAATGCGACCTTCTGCTCCAGCTGCCATAAAATTTGTAATGTTGGTAACTTTGCCCCCTTTTCCTGAGGAACTTCTCGCACCACTGCGTTGTTCGTTGCATGCAACGGTAATCACTCACACTGGGTGAAGTTTCAAATGTGACAAACAAACTGTAACCATTATAAACCAATCAATAAAGTAATGTCAAGGTGAAAGGAGATTAGAGACAGAAGGTTCAACTAAAAGAGGGCAGAATTTACAATCCCATCTCCATGTTTGATGCTGAGTTCAACTCGCATAAGCAACCAAGCAAACTAGCAATCTCACAGTATTATACAACAAAGTGCAGGGACATGCTGAATGTTTAATTTTTACTAGCCTTTAGTATAGACCATCAAACCCTTGGAAATTTTGTTTACTTCATACTTATGTCAGCTGAAGCCCATTGCTGGATGTCCCATAATTTAAGATACTGCTCCTGATCTGCAAAAATTACACGTTATGTTAGACAGACCGGTGTCAAAATTTGATAGACCAGTTAAGGGGGGGAAAACAGGATAGCAATACAAATGAATCAAGGAATTCTATACCCTAATGAATTAAACACTGGAAAATAGCAGCCAGTTAGAAATCTTTTATTTACAGTTTACATCTCTCCTTAAACAAGGGAATAAATGCTAGAGGAAGAAATGCCAGACCTTCTCAACAGCCTCGCTTGTGCCTGTGATTTCTTGTCTTCCTTTCTTAAGTAGTTCGACACGATCTTGGATGCTGCGTTTCTGTTCTTCAGCCTAACAAACAGAACGGTAAATTTTCAGCTACAACTACAGTAAAGAAAAAGAAAAGTATCAAAACAATTCAGGCAAGCTTGCATGTCATTGGGAAGAGTTCAGAAGCACATGCAGCGTAACATACCATCAACTACAAAATGCTGCAAGTCTTGGAGGTCCAGAATCAATATAATCAATAAACAAAAACTGGCTTCCTTAATGTAACCATGCCATAACTAGTGCAAGTGTGTAAGTTCACATACATTAGTGTCTTCTCACTCCGTATTGGACCAATACAACTCTCAAAGAGTGATTGGCAGGCAAGCAGATTGACCACTTCATGTTTAATGGATGGATGTAAACGAAAAAATTTCAAAACAGTTCTGTATATACCTACCCTTTCCAGCATGCCCATCAAGTAGTTGATCTCATTTTTCTTTGTCAATGACAGATTGTGAGCAGCATCCATCAAATTACTCCTGTAAAAGAGTGACAGGATGCAAATTGTAAGATCCTGTAGAATATAATCCTTGTTGACAAATATGAACAAGAAAGTACTTCTTGACTATGACACTGAAAACTCATCCTAAAGTAGCACAAATATTCTTGTGCGTAACAAGAAAGGTGAGGTATCCTCTTTCTTTCTTCTCCCACTTTGAAAATCACAGTGTAATGTTCTACCAATGCATGATTTAGCTGCTTCCAATAATTAAACCTCCCAGTGGCAACTTTTGTGAGTCCCATATTAAGAAACACCAGAGAAAGAAACCTGTAACTATTGTTGAACTTAACAACCTCATCATCTGTGGTTATAACCTACATAGCAAAGAGTTCTGAAGTTCTTGATCACTAATGCTTTGGAATAGGCCTTCATTAAAATGTCAGATGAGAAAAAAATTTGTCCATATAATGCTCTCTTTTTTTCTGATCCATTCAATAATGCTTTCCGAGAGGCCTCAACTACAGAAATGATTCTCCTCTTTTTCCTTCACTTTTTCTTCAAGTGAATTAATTGGTTTGTTTGTAGGTTTGTGTATACATGCATTTTTAAACTGCTACGGTTACTTATACCCAGCAAAGATACCTAATTAACACAATGACTTTTTTACTGTTATTAAATTTAAGAAGAAAACTGACTTCTCATAACCATGCTATCGCCAAGGGTTCCTAGAACAAACATAAGAAAATTAAATTTCACTTTTAGTTCCATGTTTTATTTACTTTCCAAAACGAACACAACACTACTATTAACTGCTATAGACTTAGATGTTTCCAAAACACTAGATGATACCTACTTCTCTGCATATAAAGGGTCCAGACTTTGTTCTTCAATAAGTTGCTCCACAAAATCAAGAGTAGTTCCCGCCTGCAAACCAGAAATAAAGTTGGCAGGTGATAAAACATGATATATCATGAACGACAGTTAAGCTCATACAGTGGTTTGAATCCGTAAGAGTCATGGAGTTTTCCACCAAAAACAGAAAATTCAGGTAGAGATGTTAGAATCTCATCTTTGATACATGATACAACAAGCTCCAGAGATTGTATAGTTAATACTTTTGTATTGCATTTCCTTCACTAGTAAAGCAAACCACCATTGGGGTGAGGTTTTTTTTAAAGATAAGCTGGATATTATAAAAGCAACACGAGAGGGGCGCCCAACGAACCACCCTACACAACCACCATTGGGTGAAAAGTTCACTAGTATGAAAACTTCTATTTGTCATCTCCAAAGGAGTTTCATGCATTTTCTAAGACCAATATTAACATCTAATAAACCTTAGACAGCACGTTTTCGCATACATATAGTAGTGGAACTTATACAGTGCAAAGCGTTCATCATTCAATCGAGTTACTCATTTTTCTAACAAGACAATGTGGTATATATAGTTGCATCCTTACACAAGAGGAGACACAGTGACAATTCATTGACACCTTATTGGAGGCTTAGATTAAAAGAAACATAATATTGACTGAATAAAGAGAGCAACTACAACCCCAAGAAAACGTAGATGTACCTGAGTTTCCAGACATAAAGTCTCAAATTCATCCTGCATCATTTAACAGGGACACCATAAGAGAAATGTATACGAGTCTGAGAAAAAAACATCCATTGAATAGGTGGGAAGCATAAGTATGAGGAGAAAGAAGAACAAAAGGTGTGAGAAGAGCGTACCTCTACAATTTTATTCAAAGAAGTAATGATCTGAAGATTTGACATCACAGAAGAAATGATTAGTATCTCTATTATATTCACCACTACAAGAAGAAGAACGAATACTACTAGGCGCCAAAAATGCCACAAAGAAAGAGAGGGAGGAAACCTGAATGAATAGGCGGTGGAGACTTTCCTGTTCAGCGCGACTGAAACTGGAGAATGCTTTGGTGAATTCCTACAGGTTTACGGATGGAAACACAACGATAAACAGAAATTAATTAATTAATTGATTAGATTTGCGTGCTTGGAGCAGATAGGATAAGGAATTAGGTACCTCTTTGGAGCAGGAGGTGAGGAGTGAACGGACTGCCAGATTGAAGGACTTTTTGAGAGCCGATTGCCTGGTTCCGATCAAGTCACTCCGTTTCTCCATTTGTCGCCACCGCGCGAGGAAGCAGGCAGTGACGGTGAGTTAAGACTGATACTTCTCGCTTGAACTTGAATTCAAGGTTTAAAATCTGTTGATGGAGGAGAATGAAACTCAAATATTTAGAGCCCGCTCATAATCCCCGCCCAATGTTTTCTCAGCCCACTTCATAAAGGTCTCTGACGGTATCATTAAATTAAAAAAAGTTTTGCGCCCTTTGAATCCGAAGTAGTTACATTTATTGTGATAATTGGATTATCAAATAATGTAGACAAAAAAAATAAAGTAAATTACCTTAGAAAAATAAAAATATATCTTTTATAGTTTAAAAAGGTACAATACTTTTATAATTTCCTAAAAATTACAATAATAATATTTTTAAAATTTTTAAAATTCAAAAAAAATAGTAAAAAAATTATAAAATTTGAAAAAAATAATGTAACTAATATTGTAAAACTGAATACAATGGAAAAAAATAAAATAAAATTTATTTACAATTAGTATTTTAATTTATTATTTAAAAAATATCTCATGATTGTTTTCAATTTTTTAGTGTAGTGAATTCTCTCGTATTTGTTACATTGTTTTCTCAAATTTGCATACTTTTTTGAATTTTTTAATCACTAGAAATGTTAAGCTTACAATTTTTGAAAAACTATAAAATTTATGATGCAAAATTTTACACTATAAGGTGTTAAGTGAAACATTTTATAATCTATAAAAACTTTTTATGTAATTTATCAAAATCACCAAAAAAAATTATTTTTTAATCACTAGATAATCTTTTATTGACATCATTTCACTCTAGGAAAATTGAGGAAAAGAGGGTAGCCACGCAAAAAAAAAAAAAAAAAAAACCTGGTCAGAATTCATGTTTATCTATCTAGGAAAATTGAGGAAATAAGGGTAGCCGCCAAAAAGAAAATCTGGTCAAAATTCAAGTAAAACTGGAACTCGAAAGGTAAAACATAATTCCAACTCAAAGAATTAACTTTGCAAGCCACACTAGAAATTAAGAGTTAAAAAGATTCAAGGTGAAAATCTAAACTCAAATTCGATACCTAACATCATTATACTTTACAAAAGTGCCATTGTGCTAATAATGTAAAATTATTGTCCGACATTATAAAAGATGTATAATACACAAGAAAAATTAAAATGGTTTATTACTCTCTTTTGTTTTTCTATTTCAGATGGGATGGTGATATGATCACACCCATGCCTACCTTAGAACCCGACGATACGGCACTAAAAGGGCCAATCACAAAGAGCAGGGCCAAACAGACCATCCTATGGATTAAGGCCAAAATGAGTGAGGATGTGCTTCAAGACGAAGGTCGGACCTTAATGATGGTTGCACATCACATCGGAGGCCGAGAAGTATGCGCGGAGCAACAAAGAGTCGATCTTTCCAAATCTGGCGCTAACGCTTAGCGGCATGTCTCTGCCTTCCTTGGAGTTCATTTTTGATCTTTTTGGGAATTTCATGCCGAAGCTAGTGGCATGCCACTAAGCCCTTAGCGGCATGCCAACAGTCACTACCTTCCTTGGAAAAAATTGATCATTTTTTTGGGTAATTCATGCTGAAGCTAGCGGCATGCCGCCAGCCACTGTCTTGTGTCTTCCCCGAAGGCTTTCCGAGGACCATTTTGTACCTAGTATAAATAGCTACTTCTCTTCTTATTTTAGATAGTTTATGTTGAGTGTTTATTGCTGAGTTAGAGAATACTCCTCCCTTTAAACACCATAGACTCAACTTGTATGATTTTAGGCTTGAAAGCTCCTTTAATCTTTACAAGTAAAACTATTAAGCTTTCAATTCTTGTGTGAGTGTTCGTGTAATTGAATTTGTGTAAGATCCAAGACTTCTACTTGTGTAAGTTAATTGCAAGTTTAATTCAAGTGTTCATTGTCGTTTAAATCTATTCCATCTCAAGCATCTATCCATCCTTCTTGTGTTTATTTTCCTAAACAACTATCTTTCATTGTACTCTCTTTTCCGCTGTAAATCTCTATGATCTTTCCATCAAATCCTTGTGTGTTTTTGTTGTATATTTGAGAGACAACTCGAGCTAGATTCTTGCTCCAAAACCCAAACGTTTCAACTCCTTAAAAGAGCTTGAATCATATCAAGTGGTAGCAGAGCTTAGCCGTTTTGGGTTGTTCTTGTTGTGTATGTGTTTTATATCCGAAAAGATTCAAAATTTTCTCAAGAAATCACCTTTCATGTGTTAAAATCATTACTCTTGAATTTCTTGACGTTTTGGTGAAAGTTTCAAGACATTTGAGCACTAAAGTTGAGAGATGCAAAGGTTCCAGCATTGGTGTTCTTGGTGTTCATCAAGATGTCAGCTTTCTTTGCATTTTTAGCCAAATTTTCTTCTTCTTTCTTAGTTGAAACTTGTTGTGCCAAGTCTTAAAAGTGTCTAGAGTCAAGTGTGTGATTTTTTACAATTGTTTTCCAAATTTTAGGATCAAAATCTGAAAATTACAATCAAGAACATACAAAGTTGTTCTTGAGTGTTCTTTAGCTGGTTGTTGAAAATCCTTGAGTTTGATCCTTATTTTCATTTTTCCTAGACAATCTCAGTGTTTCTCTCTTATTTTAATCCATTTCAAACTGAACAAAGTCAGCTTTCCTCACCTACCACTCTCCTTTGCCCCAAACTTTCCTCATTTGTGCAACACCAAAAAAGAGACCCCAAATGCAGTTGTCAACTTTCTATTTTTGAGCAAGCAACCTGAATTCTCATTTAATTCCATCTGAGCCTCCTCACATTTCAACCAAACCCATCAAAAATCTGCAGGCAAGGGCCTGAAAAAAAAAAATAGGCCCCAAACAGAAAAACCAAATTTGCAAACAACCCCCTACTAGAAATTATCCAAAACCGTGAGGATCAAAGGGAAAAGTGAGAGGTTTAAAACAATTTAAGTGAAAGATGCTACTTTCTTTTCTTTTCCCTCCATCCTAACGTTTAAGGAGTTAAGTTTCTTTCCTATTCTTTTCTTTCCTTTGGCATTTTTAATTCCCTTTCAATTATTTCCGACCACTCAGTTTTCAATTAAATCATCTTGAGTCTATTGTCCTGTGTCCTTTTATTGTTGAGTCTTGTGCTTGAAACTTGAGGTGAAAGGATTGACGATAGTGGATTGCACACCATCCCGCGCGTAACTTACAAAACAACTTCGGAGCCTAGGATTGAGAGATTTTGTGAGGACATTTTTTATGAGTGCTTAAACACGAGAGTAAACACTTGAGGGAGCGAAAATTCTCACTAATGTTTGCTACGAATTTTCACCACGTCCGACGCAAGTGTAATTGGAAACATTGACGCCAAATCCAATGAGGCCAACAATCCCTTAACAACTAAGGTGGAGACATTGTAGTGCGACAACACCGAATTGAGGGAAATGTTTATGTCACTCATGCTGCAACTTAAGCAAGGCAAGCCTACTGAGGCTTCCCCATGTCCTCCACCACTCAACACTCTACCTCCTACATCTCACGGTGAGCCTAACAAAGATCGTTTCACTTGTGAAATCGAGGAGGAGGGTCATGACAACTATATAGCGACGGCGAATAGCACCCAAGGGTGCCCGACCGAGGCTTCCCTAAAACTCTTACTACGGGTCCTTCGAAGACCAAGCATATGCCATACGAAGCCTCCACGCCAAGGGCATCAAGGGTCGGTACCATCGGGTCCAAGAGGGCCAAGCCACCAAGCTGCCACAGGGACGTGGCCTGCACGCCACCACTAGTCCAGTGGCTAGCGGCATACCGTTAGCCGCTGGGAGGGAAAGCCAATTCCCTACCGATTATGTTACGACCATGGATGGACAACCCCTGTTCCTCACCTACTAGCACGCACCGATCCTCACCACCAACGAGAATTTTATGAGGATTATTAATAGGGTTGTTCATCGATTAGTCGAAACCGAAACTAAAATCTGAAGTTTTGAATTTCGGTTAACCGAACTCCCTAAAATTGCTATCTGAAACCGATCTGAAACTTTTAGAAACTGAAATTCCGAAACTGAAACTATTTCAGTTCGGAAGTTCGAAAAAACTGAACTTTCGAAATTTCAAAACCAAATCAGCACAAGTCTTGAAAGAAATACTTTTTTCCCCCTTTCTTACATCACAGAAGCTAGACAACAACAAAATGACATGAGTAGAAGATTGATTATAGAACTTTAGGATACAAGATTATGATTATTTTGAATTTAGGAACAGATAGGCAAGATTAGGATCATCCAAACTCAAATCCAACCATCCATTCAACTGCATATATTCAATATAATGATCAGGAGGTTTCACTACACTGCACCGTCTAGGAACAAACCCATGAACCCTCTCAACATCACGCGCCAACCATCGGATGAACGCCCGATCCATAGGCAATCTTCATCACAAAATCTTCCCTTTCACGCGCCGGTTCTTGCTTCCCTGACATGTCTCCTATCCTAATTGAACTTGAACAAACACCACACAAGCAAGATCCTTCTGCTAAATTAACGAGCGAATCAACAATCAAAAAGACCTAGAAAAGTAGAAGAGGATAGAATTACCCATGAAATTAATTAATATATAAAGGGGTGTGTGGTGGACCGTGGAGGAGAAGCGGTGGGGGGGTGGGTGCTGCGAGAGAGGAGAGGAAGATCGAGATTTGGGAGAGTGAGTGAGGGTTCGAGAGAGAGGAGAACGAAGGAGTGGGGAAATTGACAAATTGGGAATAATGGCATTTTTTAAAAATAATTAGCTTATATAGTGGTAGCAAAAATTTGGTTATTTCGGTTAACCGAACTTTTACCTACCAGTATCTGAAACCGAACCGTAGTAAAATTCAATTTTGAAGTAACCGAAACCAAACAAGCGAAATTTTGATTTCGAAATTTTGGTTTTTCGGTTTCTTAAAATCGTTGAACAACCCTAATTATTATGAGGAAGCAAACGAGGATTTTGAAGAGATTAATGAGCGTGAACGTTTGAAAAATGGAAGAAGAGGTAGGAATCAAGGACCACGGTTGGATGATAAGTTGAGTAGCATTAAGGTCCAAATTCTCGTCTATTAGGGTACAACGGACCCATCCGAGTATATTAAATAGGAGGACAAAATTCAAAGGATTTTTAGTTGCCATCAATATACGAAAATTAAGAAAGTGAAGCTTGCGGCCATGGAGTTTCATGGATATTGTCGCACCCCCTTTCTTCGATGTTGCGAAACATAGGTTTGGGACGGGAATGCGAGACAAGCATTGAACTCGTCTCACATCATGCAAAATGAAGTCGCCACCCTAATTTTCTAGGTTTAGGGAACCTAATCGTCATGGCATAAAAGTAAAAAACCTAAGGCACAAATGGTCTAAACTAAAGAACAACAGTTCGAGGTCGTATTATGGACTCGGGAAGGTGTTAGGAACCCGAGTCACATCCTTAAAAAAGGTTACCGATAAGCAAGGTGTTTTGAGAAAAATATTTTGAACATGTAATTTGGGCCCTCAAAGGTGACGTTAGATCTATCATTTTTCGTCGGGACATTGTTATTTCCGATCGGGACCGATGGACGGGGTTACCATTTTTTTGTTTTCTGGACGAGGTTATCATTTTTCTCTTTGCTAGAGCGGACGTTCCCCCTTATCATCGGGCCATGCATGATTAGCTTAAACTAGGTGATTCTATCATGGCAAAACTAACATTGTACGTTTTCATGGATCTACGTATATTCCATGTGGGATCGAAGCCACCATACATATCATTTAACAAAGAACAATTAATTTCATGACATGAAAGACAAGTGATTTAAACATGGTATGCATGTGAGTTGATTTTAATTTTAGAATTCTATATGGCATGCATACGAATGGGTGGTTCTAACGCATTTCTAAGTGGTCATGCATTCGATTCGGTTCGGATTTAGCATTTCTAGTAAAACATTCAAGGAAAGGTTTAAGATAAGCGTACCTTTTTGAAGAGCCACGATCGACGAGCAAACGAACGATAATAGCATAGGTATTAACAAGCATACACGAACTTTACTAATTACCTCGCTAATTATTATAAATTGGAGATCGGAATAATTAATCTAGCTAATTATTACAACAAGTGGAATAATTAATTATTACAACAATTGGGATAAGCAATTAATTAATTATTACAACAAGTGAAATAACTAATTGTTACAACAAGTGAAATAAGCAATTAATTAATTATTACAACAAGTGAAATAACTAATTATTACAACAATTGAGATAAGCAATTGATTAATTATTACAACAAGTCTAAATAATTAATCAAGCATTTTTACGAAACTTTAAACAAGCATACGATTTAATAAACATGGCATACGAACATTTAAATAAAACACGAAAATGATGCACGAAAATAATGCGGCGTTTTAACATACGAAATCTAATGGGTCGGGCTTAGGCCCATTTTCTAAATTTGGACAACAAAAAATGGGCTTGGAATAAATCCAAGCCCAAAACCTTTTTAATTAAAACAAAATGGGTTTGGCAAAAGCCAGGCCCATCACCTTTCTTTTCTTTCTTTCTCCCGCCCAAACTTCTTCTTCTTCCTTTCTTTCTTCTTTCTCACAGCTCAACAGTAGCAATTCAAGCATGAAAATTAAAACATGATCTCATACTCCCGAAATCGACTCAATCAACACAACAACATGCCAGAAAATCAACCCAATAATTACAGCAAGGAATTAAATCAAAACAGTGGCATTTTTATCATGTGAATGGTAAACTAATTAATATGCATTTCATGCTATTAATTAATTTAGACAACAGTCAATCAAATTGTGGCAAGGGAAGTGAAATTGGCATGAAAACTAAGCATGTGAAGCAAGTTTAAGCAATTTATCACATTATTAGGAGCATTTAAAGAAAAGCTAGAGTGAGAAAGCTTACCTTGCCAGGAGTGCTTCGGCCAAGAAGGATGTGCAAGAAATGGAGAGTGAGTGAAATTAGGTGCCCTTTGCTTGTTGCTTGAAGGTCTCAATTTATAGGGAAAGATTGGGGTCGGTTTGGGCGAGTGTGTGGCTGGAAATCATCGTCGGCGTGGAGGGATAAGGATGGCCGGAGTGGAGGCCAAGTTTGGGCTTGTGTGGCCAAGGATTGCCAATGAGAGGTTTGGTGATGATGGATTGTAGTCGGCAAGGCTAGCTAGGAGGAAAGGTGAGGTGATTTTAGATAATCATGCATTAATTGCCATTAATGCATGAATTTGGATACGAACAGGATATTTTTGGTATGAGCGGAATCGCTCGAAAATGAAAATAAATCCGAATAGAGAGGAACATGATGTGTAGGAAAATAAGACGAGAAAACTAGTATACAGTGAAGAAATGTGAAACTCGGTTTAACGTGTTTACTTTCTCTTTCGGAAGTGTCAAAAAGTTCGGACGTAAAATAAATGCCCTTACAGAAAAAATTGAAAGAAACCAAATGAGATGGCGTGAAAGAGAAAAATAGTAGGTAATTATCAACTAAAGAAATAACGTGCTCGATCCACGGTCCGAGGAAACTTACTCGGGACCGAAAGAAGTTCGCGTAAAGACAGTCAAAAATATGAAAAAGTAAAAAGACACGAAATGGCATGGAATATTAAACAAAATAGTCTAGGACCAAAAATTGACAGAAATTTGACCTAGATGAGTCATTAAAAATATGATAAGCGTAAAAATACGTAAAGTTATGACCTAAAGTCAAAAATCGAGTAGCAATAGTTGCCCCCTATTTACTGTCTGATAAAAAATACAGTGTAACTGAAATTTTTGATTAGCAGTAAAGATGGTTGCCCCACGTGCTTACTACGTTTTGATGATGCAGAATGATATGTTTTGAAATAGGGTGCAAAGGGGAAGCGTGTCTTACCTTGAACTTACCGTATGAACTGAAATGGAGAGTGGTTGAAAGCCACCGCACGATTTGAGATGAAGAGTGGTTGAAGGCCACCACATGAAATAAGCCGGAGAGTAGTTAGGAGCCACCGTATGATTCTGAGCTCGAGAGTGGTTAAAAGCCACCGTATTTGATAAACTGTAAGTGGTTGAAAGCCACCATATTTGATAAACTGGTGAGTGGTTGAAAGCCACCACATTTGGATAGATTGGTGAGTGGTTGAAAGCCACCGCATTTGATAAACTAGTGAGTGGTTGAAAGCCACCGCGTTGGTGAGTGGTTGGAAGCCACAACGTTGGTGAGCGTTGGTGAGTGGTTGAAAGCCACCGTATTGGTGAGAGGTTGGAAGCCACCGCGTTGGTGAGTGGTTGGAAGCCACCGCATTGGTGAGAGGTTGGAAGCCACCACGTTGGTGAGTAGTTGAAATACGGTGAGTGGTTGGAAGCCACCGCATTGGTAAAAGATACTAGGGGAATGGAAAACCCAATCGATAACGTGACTTCATCAAAGTGTATCTGTATCCTGCAAACAGGAAGGAAGCAAACACGAAGCAGCAACAGATAGAAAAAAAGCAGAGCAATTGATAATGTGAGAAATATCGTATATTTCTACATTTAAACCTCGGCATGCCCCCAGGTCTTTTGTTGGAACGAAGATGACCTCTTTGTTTATGAGAAAATCAATTCAAGTATATTCTTTGAAAAATGTTCGTTTAGTTTTCGTTATATAAACATGATTGATACCAGTCTAGATAACGTATGCGTCTTGTTCAAGAAATAACGACCTCAAGAACAAGACTTTCTTATGACATGTAGCGGCAAGCAATCCTCACCAGATATTAGTGTTTACGTTCACGCTCAGAAAATAAGGTTATGTGTTTACACTCCTAAAAATGCAATGAACATAGCACAAAAATTAAATTTGCAATGTCAATCCGAGTGAAAGATGCACATGCATGGGCCTGCTAATAATCAAGAGGACTTTGCGAGGGAGAAAAAAAGAGGAATTTGTAGAAGAAAGTGTTGTGTTTTTTTGTGTGAAAGGTTTTAATGAGTTTGTGCTCGACGACTGATTGCTATGAGGACAAATTGCGGTGAACGATACTCGACGATTTGATTGGCGAGGGCAAAGTGCACGAGTTTCTTCATCTTTTGCTAGGAACGCTCTTCCTGTGATCATCTTGATCGATTTTGATTGATGATTTTTTCGTACTTGTTTCTACTTTCATTAACTTGGGTTCTTTGAGATACCCTCTTTTTTGAATTCCCCCCCCCCCATTTTCCTTCTTTCCTTTTTTTCTCTTTTTTTACTTTTTTTTCTTTTTTTTTTCTTTTTTTTCTTATTCTTTCTTTCTTTCTTTCTTTCTTTTTTTTTTGAATACAAATACAAACAATGAGTGAAGCAAGTACGATTTCCTTTGTTTTGATTCTTTTGGGTAGCGACCTTCGATTTTCTTCGCTGCTTCTCTGTGTGTTAGCGCAGACTGTCAACCTTTGAGGGTTTTCTTTTCATCCTGCTGATTCGTTGAAATGAACATAATATACTTCTGGCGCTTTAGTCCGCCAACTTCGTCGAGCACTTACTCATTTGTAAGGAGTTCAGAAGAAGGCTTTGAAGTGTTTGATAGAGTCGTGCATGATGTACAAGGTATGTGTTTTGAGGGCGAAAAAGTTAAAAAATGAAAAATATGGAAGAAGAACAAAAGCAAAGTCCAATGTCATCTTACTGTTATCCCATGTCTGATGGTTCATGTGCCCTGGATATTATGCAAATCTAACTAGCACTTAGCTTAGCATTTACACTCGTGAAAGAAATAAGGTGTGAAGGCCCAAAATGCTCGCAGGGATATGTTTGTAACTGCTTACGCTTAAAACATATCATGGATATAAGAGTTAACAAACAAGATCATGCATGTTTATACAATTTCCAATGAACGCATAAGTTATCCGTGACGTGATAAAATGATGAACAAGCTTGATCTAAGGAATGTTTGAAAATTTTGAGAGTAGTGTGGATTTTTTCTTTTATTTTTCTTCTTTTTAAGCAAAGTAAAAATAATTTTACAACCACAAAACTTGAAAAGATTTAACAATTTTATGGGATAAATTCAAAATTTCCCCCCAATAAAAAATGTTTGTACAAAGACTGTAAAAAGGCTTAAACTAAAGGAAAATGAACTTCCCTGAAAAATGAGCATTGACATTTTGGAACGCCTTCTTTGGTCGTCACTTCACTCGCTTGCCCCCCAAGTACAAGGCTCACTGTACCTGAAATAAAGAGGGGATTAAATAGTAAAATCACAGGAAAAAAACATCCTAGGACGAAAAAATAGAAATATTGAAAAGAATACGTGGGTTGCCTCCCACGAAGCACCCTTGTTTATAGTCGTAGGCTCCACTATGGCGAAGCTTCCTTGCGATCAAAATTGGAGAAAGCGGGGGTGAATCACCGCACTAAATTTTTTTGGACGAAAAGTGGGGGTGAATCGCAGCACAAAATCTTGACAAAAAGTGAGGTTTGACCCGTCACAAAAAATTTGACGAAAAGTGACGTTTGAACCGCCACAAAATTTTTGACAAAAAGTGGGGCTGTAAACCGCCGCACAAAATCTGACAAAAAGTGGGGGTGTAAACCGCCATACGATTTTTGAAAGGTGGGGTTTGAACCACCACACGATCTTTTGAAATGTGGGGTTTTGAATCGCCACATGATTTTTTTTGAAAGGTGGGGTTTAACCCGCCACACAATTTTTGAAAGGTGGGGTTTTGAACCGCCACACGATTGAAATGTGGGGGAATAGCTCACTTTTTAGGAGCTATTGTTTATCTGGTAAAAAGAGATAATAGCGAGTATAAGCGATAACATGCATGACATGCTCAATTTACGAAAGGTTTGAAAATACATATAGGGGTAGTGTGGACTTTCATCAAGTGAAGCTTTATCTATGTCAAAAGTTCCCCCCTGAAAGGACTACACAAGGATTGTACAAGAGTTTAAAACAGAAGCAAAAGAGGAAACAGGCTTCCCTTGATACATGCAGTAGGGGCCGCTAGGGAGGATCATTCAAAAGTTGACAGAATGATGGTTGGTGTTTGCGTTAGGTCCTTGGGCTAACCCTTCGAAAGATACCTAGCCGCTCCTAAGCAAATGGCCAACCTTTGCTTTAGAGGCACTGCAGTTATCTACTGTGTGGCCCTGAACTCCAGCATGGTATTCGCATCTAGTGTTGGGATCATACCACTTTGGGTAGGGAGGTTGTTGAGGTTGGGATGGGATCGGCGCAATCTCCCCGACTGTTAAGAGACGCTTGTAGATTTCTCCCACAGAAATGGGAAGAGGTGGCAGCGGTTCCTGATTCCCGCAGTTGTTTTGGTTATTTTGGTGGTTCAGATTCTTTGGTGGGTTATAGGGTCTAGGTTATGTGGGTTGTAGTATTTGTGGTGGAGGTGACGGGAAAGGTTGGTCGTAACTATGTCGGGGGGAAACCAAACTAACATCCTTCCCCATGGGAGGTGCTTTCTTGGGTGTTGCTTCGGGTGCGAAAACGGCGATTCTTCCAGACTTAATTCCTTGCTCATCCCTTTCGGCTACCAGGACCATGTCAGAGAAGCTACTGGATGGATTGGAGATAATATAAGTGTAGTAAGGAGCCTTGAAAGTATTCACAAAAATGGATATGAGCTCTTTGTCACTTAGCGGAGGAGAAATTCTAGTTGTTAGCTCTCTCCATCTTTGGGCGTAGGTCTTCACTGATTCACTGATTTTCTTCTCTAGATCTTGAAGATCTGAGTGGTCTGGTGCTACCTCCATGTTGAATTTGTATTGCTTAAAAAAATCATCGGACAAATCCCTCCAAGTCTTGATCTCGGCTCGGTCTAGGCCCATGTACTAAGTCAAGGCATGCTTGGCCAAACTCTCTCTAAATAAATGGATCAACAGAGGTTCATTATGTATCACATCGGCCATTTTGTTGCAATAGGCCTTGAGGTGAGTCTTTGGGCACTCGATCCCAGTGTACTTCTCGAAATCCGGAACCTTGTACTTAGGAGGCATTACGATCCCTGGGACCATGCACATGTCGGCTGGGCCCGTATGGTCAAAGGGGTCCATTCCTTCAATGGCTCTGAGCCTTTCTTCTAGTAGGCTCAATCTATCCATGTTCGGTCCCTCTATGACGACCGCGTTGGGACTAAGGGGTAGTAGGAGTTTTGACGTAAATGGTGGTTGCGTCGGGTTGACAAAAGGAGGTCGAATTCCCGTAGGATCGGGAATCACGACTTGAGTAGAGTGCCCCTGAGGAGGGCGAAGGCCTTGGGATTCCTGATGAATCAGACTTTGACCCGGGCCCAAAGTAAGGTTGACCGAAGAATACTGCAGAGTTGTAGCAGTTTCTCCACCTGTATTAACTACAGGGTTTGTGGTGAAAGGATCAATCCATTTCCATTGACCCCCAGGAACAGAAAATGATTGGGGTCTCGAGGATCCAATGATGGCGGACGTGGAGGGTCCCATCATTTGACTAGGATAAAAATCGGGTGGGAGCTCAGTGGTTGCTTCATCTCGCTCTTTTTCGGCCTGAGTGGCCCTCTCTGTAGTAACCCTAACTTGCTCCTCTAGCTCTGCTATTCTAGCAGCCAATGCTTCTTGTGTCTTAGCTTGCTCGACCATTTTTCGCACTTGAAGTCTAGTTATGGGGAGCCCGTGCGAAGTAGTTTTCTTTCTGGGCGCTATCGTTAACCTGAAAAATGTGAAAAGAGAAATAAGTATGAGTGATAATATGCAAGTAAACATGTAATCCCGAGGCCTCCACACTGCTTTATTCACTCTTTCGGCCACACTTTCACTTAGTACTTTTAGGATGAATGAGGAGACGACATTGGTGAAGAATGGAGGAAGCTTTTATTCATTCCACTCGACGAGATGTAACCTTGGATGCTATCAACGAAACCCACGGATCGGCGCTACAAGGAGATGTTGGCCAAAACAAAAGAGCGCGCAGCCGAAAATGAGAAGAAACCGTTATCCTCGCATTCTGAATTTTTTGTGAGAGATTCACTGCCCAGAAAATTCTGAAATTTGGAATGGGTAAACTTTAACCCGTTGTCTACGTCTTTCGTGTTTTAGAGGCATGGAAATTCCGAGCAAATCGAGTCCATAATGGCCAAAATAAAAGAGCGCGCAGCTGAGACTGAGAAGAAACAGCTATCCTTGCATTCTGAATTGTTTTTTTGTGAGAGATGTACTGCCCAGAAAATTCTGAAATTTGGTATGGGTAAACTTCAAACCGTTGCCTACGTCTTTTGTGTTTTAGCAGCTAGGAAATTCCGAGCAAATTGCGTCCATAATGGCCAAAACAAAAGAGCGCGCAGCGGAGACCGAGAAGAAACAACTATCCTTGGATTCTGAATTTTTTTTTGAGATATGCACTGTCCAGAAAATTCTGATATTTGGTATGGGTAAACTTCCACCCGTTTGTCTTTTGTGTTTTAGCCGCGTGGAAATTCCGAACAAATCATGTCCATAATGGCCAAAACAAAAGAGCGCGCAACTGAGACCGAGAAAAAGCAGTCATCCTCCCGTCTCATCTCCCAATCGGACCTGAGATCGTATCAATGAGGGAAGCTTTCATTCATTCCCCAATCAAGGCATGATGTGATCACGGATGTATCCAACGGAACTCTTGGGACAACCCAATGCAACCCTAGACTTCCTGTGAGAACCAACTTGGAAGAAAACATTTTCTTTTGCGATTTTTGCAACGGCTAGCGTGATCACGCTAAGTCCTTAGTGTTATCTTGCTAAGGGAATTGTTCTTTCGGAGAAGGCAACTCAATCGTAGGTGGTAGCCGTTTGATGCCTCTGGATGTGTAAAGTGAAGAGAAAAAGCTCTTTTCATAATTATCTGAATAATTATGAACTTTGTCATTTGATTTTTTTCGTCAAAAAGGGTGGATTGAATATCTAGATTTATCCAAGGAAAGGCTAATAGACAAAAGTCTAGGAACATCGTTACATGGAGCGAAAAGATAAAAATCTAAGGAGCTGATGCACGATTTTTCTTTTAAGGTGACAACCTTGAAAGTCAAGATCCGTTTACTCATACCAAAAATATTCCAACGACGCAATCTCCCCTTTCTAACTCTCCACTTCTTCCATCCTATTCTTGGTCGTAATATCGGGAATAAAATCGGATTTCAACATGTCACCCTATTCCAACTGATCGTTGTAGCTTGAAATCCCGAAAGTATTAAGTGAAAGCATCGTAGGTGTTGCCATTTTTTTAGTGAACAAGTAAGGCGGGGCCGTTTCGGGAAATGAAATTCTTGTATTTAAAAGATGAAATGTGAGGACAATATAAAGATAAAATCGTAACATATAAATACATGGCATCAAAGAAATAAATGCACGAACATGATACATATGCTGGGGTGACTCTAACTATTTCTAATCTAGCTGAAAAGTTCCCGAATGTTACCCTAAAAGGGGTCCCCTATAAATGGATACGAGAGCGTTGACCGAATCATGATAAGGATTCTGTGCACTCAATACATTTAAGGGTTCAACATCCGAGTTAGGGTTCATGAAAGCTTACCAGGGCGTAGGCCCCAGGACTTCACTACTACCAATCCTAATCCTATTTGGTGTCATGGCCCGGCGATAAGGCATTCAATGTATGAGATGCGTATGAACAATTTATTAAAGCCAATAACATATAACAATCACAAAAATAATTTATTTAAAGCAAGTGAATAAATAAAAAACAAACACCATAAAATCGGCTTCGACCCTAAACGTCCCTAGTGGAGTCGCCAAACTGTCGCACCCTTTTTTTTTGATGTTGCAAAACATAAGTTTGGGACGGGAATGCGAGACAAGCATTGGACTCGTCTCCCATTATGCAAAATGAAGTCGCCACCCTAATTTTCTAAGTTTAGGGAACCTAATCGTCATGGCATAAAAGTAAAAAAGCTAAGGCACAAATGGTCTAAACCAAAGAACAACGGTTCGAGGTCGTATTATGGACTCGGGAAGGTGTTAGGCACCCGAGTCACATCCTTAAAAAAGGTTACCGGTAAGCGAGGTGCCTTGAGAAAAATATTTTGAACATGTAATTTGGGCCCTCAAAGGTGACGTTACATCTAGCATTTTTCGTCAAGACATTGTTATTTCCGATTGGGACCGTTGGACGGGGTTACCATTTTTCTATTTTCTGGACGAGGTTATCATTTTTCTCTTTGCTAGAGCGGACGTTCCCTCTTATCATCGGGTCATGCATGATTAGCTTAAACTAGGTGATTCTATCATGGCAAAATTAACTTTGTACGTTTTCATGGATGCACGTATATTCCGTGTGGGATCGAAGCCACCATACGTATCATTTAACAAAGAACAATTAATTTCATGGCATGAAAGACAAGTGATTTAAACATGGTATGCATGTGAGTTGATTTTAATTTTAGCAATTCTATATGTCATACATATGAATGGATGGTTCTAACGCATTTCGAAGTGGACATGCATTCGATTCGGTTCAGATTTAGCATTTCTAGTAAAACATTCAAGGAAACGTTTAAGATATGCGTACCTTTTTGACGACCCACTATCGACGAGCAAACGAACGATAATAGCGTAGGTATTAACAAGCATACACGAATTTTACTAATTACCTCACTAATTATTACAAATTGGAGATCGGAATAATTAATCTAGCTAATTATTACAACAAGTGGAATAATTAATTATTATAACAGTTGAGATAAGCAATTAATTAATTATTACAACAAGTGAAATAACTAATTGTTATAACAAGTGAAATAAGCAATTAATTAATTATTACAACAAGTGAAATAACTAATTGTTATAACAAGTGAAATAAGCAATTAATTAATTATTACAACAAGTGAAATAACTAACTATTACAACAATTGAGATAAGCAATTGATTAATTATTACAACAAGTCCAAATAATTAAACAAGCATTTTTACGAAACTTTAAACAAGCATACGATTTAATAAACATGGCATACGAACATTTAATAAAACACGAAAATAATGCGGCATTTTAACATACAAAATCTAATGGGCCAGGCTTAGGCCTATTTTTTAAATTTGGACAACAAAAAATGGGCTTGGAATAAATCCAAGCCCAAAACCTTTTTAATTAAAACAAAATGGGCTTGGCAAAAGCCAAGCCCATCACCTTTCTTTTCTTTCTTTCTCCCGCCCAAACTTCTTCTTCTTCCTTTCTTTCTTCTTTCTCACGACTCAACAGTAGCAATTCAAGCATGAAAATTAAAACATGATCTCATACTCCCGAAATCGACTCAATCAACACAACAACATGCCAGAAAATCAACCCAATAATTACAGCAAGGAATTAAATCAAAACAGTGGCATTTTTATCATGTGATTGGTAAACTAATTAATATGCATTTCATGCTATTAATTAATTTAGACAACAGTCAATCAAATTGTGGCAAGGGAAGTGAAATTGGCATGAAAACTAAGCCTGTGAAGCAAGTTTAAGCAATTTATCACATTATTAGGAGCATTTAAAGAAAAGCTAGAGTGAGAAAGCTTACCTTGCCAGGAGAGCTTCAGCCAAGAAGGATGTGCAAGAAATGGAGAGTGAGTGAAATTAGGTGCCCTTTGCTTGTTGCTTGAAGGTCTCAATTTATAGGGAAAGATTGGGGTCGGTTTGGGCGAGTGTGTGGTTGGAAATCATCGTCGGCGTGGAGGGATAAGGATGGCCGGAGTGGAGGCCAAGTTTGGGCTTGTGTGACCAAGGATTGCCAATGGGAGGTTTGGTGATGATGGATTGTAGTCGGCAAGGCTAGCTAGGAGGAAAGGTGAGGTGATTTTAGATAATCATGCATTAATTGCCATTAATGCATGAATTTGGATACGAACAGGATATTTATGGTATGAGCGGAATCGCTCGAAAATGAAAATAAATCCGAATAGAGAGGAACACGATGTGTAGGAAAATAAGACGAGAAAACTAGTATACAGTCAAGAAATGTGAAACTCGATTTAACGTGTTTACTTTCTCTTTCGGAAGTGTTAAAAAGTTCGGACGTAAAATAAATGCCCTTACCGCAAAAATTGAACGAAACCAAACGAGATGGCGTGAAAGAGAAAAATAGTAGGTAATTATCAACTAATGAAATCACGTGCTCGATCCACGGTCCGAGGAAACTTACTCGAGACCGAAAGAAGTTCGCGTAAAGACAGTCAAAAATACAAAAAGTAAAAAGACACGAAATGGCACGGAATATTAAACAAAATAGTCTAGGACCAAAAATCGACGGAAATTTGACCTAGATTAGTCATTAAAAATGTGATAAGCGTAAAAATACGTAAAGTTATGACCTAAAGTCAAAAATCGGGTAGCAATAGATGTGTTGTGAGTTGATGGGAAAAAGTGTGTATGGAGAGATAATGGGGAAGGGAAATTCAGACGTGAGAAGAAATGAAACAAGTGATAAGGGAGAGGTTTGTGCGATCATACTATAAACGAGACTTGCAAAACTGATTGCAAGGTCTTAAGCAACGGTCAAAGTCTGTGGGAGATTATTACAACGAGCTTGAATCTCTCCTCACCCAAACCGACACATGTGAAGACGAAGAGGTAACTATGGCTCAATTTTTGAATGGTGTGAGTGAGAAGATTAAATATAAGCTTGAATTACGGGATTTTGGGCACTTACAACCCATGTTACACTATGCGCTCAAGGTAGAAGTGTACGAAGCCACAAAAGGAAAAACTTTCCCTAGCCGAAACACCAACTCCTCCCACACTTACTCATCTTCCTCTAAACCACCATGGAGACCATACCAAAAAGACCCACAAAAAGCCTCACCGTATACCAAAACACAAAATCCATAGAGCCCATTCACCAAGCCTAACCCTCCTAATCCACCACCAAAACCACATAACAAGCTCACCGCCAATCCACCACCTAGGAAACACTCTTCCAACATTGAGTGCTTCAAGTGTCGGGGGAGAGGGCACATCTCTTCCGAGTGTCCAAACCACCGTGTGATTATTATTTGGGAAGGTATCTATGAGTCCTAGAGTGAAGGGGAAGAGTCGCCTAGTGAAGAGAATTGTGATGAAAGGGAGACAGTAAGGAGTAGTGATGAGGAAGAAATTAATCTGGCTTCCTCTATGACCTTAATTGTACGGAGGAGCTTGAGTGCCCAAGCTAAATTGGAGGCTAAATGTGATGAACAAAGGGAGAACCTCTTCCACTCTCATTGTGAGGTAAATGGTAAAGTTATTTCAATGATTATTGATAATGGAAGTGTAGTAGATGTCGCAAGTTATATTTTGGTAAAGTTATCTTAATTTACCAACTACACCGCATCCAAAACCTTATTCAATCAATTGGTTCAATGATGATGGAGAGGTTAAGGTCAAGGAACAAGTGCTTATGAGCTTTAAAATGGGTGGATATGAGGATGAACGTTTGTGTGATGTTGTGCCTATGGATGCTAGTCATCTCCTCTTAGGTCGCCCATGGAAATTTGATAGAGAAGTGATCCACAATGGGCGCACTAATAAAATCCAGCTTACACACCGCGGTAAGAAGTTTAGCATCCCACCTCTTCCTCCATCCCAAGTCCGGGAGGATCAAAGAAAAATAGAAAAAGTGAGTGCCAAATTCCATATATTGAGGAAATTGAGTGAGAGAGGTGGAGAGAAGAAAGAAAACGGAGATTGTAAAACAAACCATGAAAAAAGTAAGCATGGTAAGGGATGTGAGCGAGAGAAAGAGCGAGGGGGAAAGAGTTGAGAGAAGAAGGTAAGGAATGATCAAAACACACGCCATGAAATGAGTAAGCATGGCCGAGAGAGTGAGATTAAATCATTATGTGTGTTTACAAAGGGAAGGGATGTGAGGCATGCATTGCATTCTAACAAAATGTGTCTTGTGCTTCGGTACAAAGTACATTGTTTAAATATTGACACTAACCTTTGTTCTCTACCTAGTCCACTTGTTTCACTTTTGCAAAAATTCGAGGATGTGTTTCCAAAGGAGATGCCGAGCGGCTTGCCACCCATCTGTGGCATCGAACACAAAATTGACCTCATTCCGGGATCGTCATTGCCCAACCGACCAGCCTATTGATGCAACCCCAAAGAAACAAAAGAGCTCCAACGACAAGTTGATGATTTGATGAGCAAGGGTTACATCCGCGAAAGCATGTCACCATGTGTCGTGCTCGTGCTATTAGTACCGAAGAAAGATGGAACATGGCGCATATGTGTAGACTGTTGCGCCATCAACAAGATCACCATAAGGTATCGTCATCCCATTCCATGCCTTGACAATATGTTGGATCAGTTGAGTGGTAGCAAGGTCTATTCCGAGATAGACTTAATGAGCGGGTATCACCAAATCCGCATGCACGAGGGAGATGTATGGAAAATCGCTTTCAAGACAAAACACGATTTATATGAATGGATGGCAATGCCATTTGGTCTCTTTAATACTCCTAGTACTTTCATGCGTTTAATGAATCATGTTTTACGTGAATTTATTGGAGATTTTGTTGTGGTTTACTTTGATGACATTCTTATTTATAGTTCTTCCATTGAGGCACATGTTGCACACTTGCGCACCATACTTCACACACTTAGAGTTCATAAGTTGTATGCAAAATTAGCTAAGTGTGAATTTTATTTGGATAGAGTGCATTTTCTTGGTTTTGTGGTGAGTGTAGGGGGTGTCCAAGTGGATGAGGAGAAGGTGAAAGCAATCAAGGAATGGTCGCAACCTAAGAACGCAAGCGAGGTTTAGGGGTGTCAATTCGGGTCTACGGGTCCGGACTAGACCCAGCCCGGCTAGACCCGAACTCTATCGGGTCGGGACAAGACCTGGTCCCGATAAAAAATAGGACTACTTTCCCGGTCTAGGTCCCAGCCTGTCAAGTGTTTCCGGGTCCGGGACCAGACCAGGACCCGGAATTTTCTCTTTTATTTTCTTTTTTTTCTTTTCTTCTTTTTTTTCTTTTCTTCCTTCTCACGACCTCACCCTCCTCTTTTCTTTTTTCTTTCTTTTCTTTCCCTTTTCTTTCTTTTCTTTCCTCTGCGCAGCTCTCTCACTCTCCTCTCTTCTATTTTCTTTCTTTATTTTTGAAGCCTCACTCTCCTCTCCATTTTTTTTCTTCCTCTCCTCTTCCTCTCGGCTGGGTTTGGATTGGGTATGTAGGTGGTGGTTTGGATGTGGTTGGGTGAGTTGGCAGTGAGGTAGATCCGGGTTTGGTTGGCTGGTTTAATGGTCGGTGGTTTGTTGAGGATGGAGCGTGTGGTAGTTGGTTTAATTTGGATGGTTGATTTTGGGTTTAATTGGTGGCTGGATCTGTGGTGACGCAATTAGTTGGGTGTTTGGGTTTTGGCTGTGGCAATGGGCGGTGTTAGGTGGTGGTGATGGGTTGGCTGTTTTGGGGTTGATTGAAATCGGAAATGGGTTGAGTCTGACCGGCGGTAGTGAGGTGCGACGAGGTGAGGTGGTCGGCTATTTTTTTGGTTTTAATTGGCAGATGATTTAATCTTTCTTTTTGGCAGGAAATTGGTTGAATTAATTAGGTAGAAGGTTAACTGGTTTTGAGGCAGGAAATGTTGGATTTTGTGGTTTTGGGCAGAAGGAGAGAGTGAGATTGAGAGCGTGATTAGAGTAAGAATGAGATGAGAGAAAAGAATGAGTTTAGGGTTATATTTGGTCGGGTCTCGGGTCAGACCCGACCAAGTCCCGGTCTGACCAGGTCGAGACCTGAGGCTGACCGGGTCAGGATCAAACCCGACCCGGATACAATTCGGGACCAAAATCCTGGTCCCGGTCCCGGCAAAAGACCCAGGTCTGGGTCCGGGTCCGGGTCTGGGTCTTCGGGTCCTGGGTGTTTTTGACAGCCCTAGCGAGGTTAGGTCATTCCATGGCCTCGCTAGCTTCTACCAGTATTTTGTACCTAATTTCTCCATGATGGTTGTCGAAACCGTCAAAATAAAATAAATACAATCTACCATGCACATGTAGTTTTAAAACAGTAGCAAGTGGTAAAAAGGTTCGTCCTCAGGGATTCGATGGCAATTAAAATTCTTTGTAAACGACTAGGAATGTAACGAGTGGTAAATACAAATATTGACGTTGTTGTGAATAATTAAGAAATAGAAATAACAGAAAGCAATAAATGGATGATGTGTGTGAAATTAGAGGTGATGAATTCCCAGTGAGGATTCCAATAAGCTCATGCATTAGATTGATTGATCATCGATTGAAGTATTTTCAAAACCAAACTTACAGGCGCCTATAGAGATTAGGTTTCCACCTTGATCTCCTACTCTCTACCTATTTGAGATTCTTAAAGGTTTCCACCTATTAAGGTCCTTGATATATTTTATGGCCTAAAGAAGTTATTCTATTAGGTCTAATAAAATGACCAAATAATTCTACCGTGAAAGACCTTCCCAGGTCCAGGAGAGAGAGGTGTCTACTCCTGTAAACCAGACTCTAATTATTTTCCAACCTGATCCGTCGATCAGTTGGTCGCCTTTGTATCTCCTTCTACAGTGTAGACTCCAAGGTATCAAGAGAAGACAGTAATCATGTAAACCCTAGTGCAGTTGATCAAGCTTCAATAGAAGTATACATAAATTGACATTTAATTAAAACAATTAGAGATGCAAGATGAGATTTAATAATTGCGTTTAGACCTCACAATCAATTAAGCATGGCGATTGATAAGATTTGGACTGTTGGGGAAGCGGGATCTGGTTTATGGTTGTCTGTAATCACTGTAGCAGCGGTCCGTCATACCTGCAAAGCGCCGGAGGGGGGGCTCCAGCGTAGACACTCCGATGCTTAAGTTAGTATGGCAGTGAAATTTGGCAAAGATTTTGGTAGAGAATCAGCTCTTACTCTTGATCTAGAAATGTGTGGTATTTATAGCCGAAGAAAGAAAGGTTGTTACCCCCAAGGGTGGGCGTTATCATGGGGAGATATCGCCCAGGATGACGTCAGCACGCGTCAGCTCGATTGGATATCGCTAGTGGGATATCGCCAATGAGACGTTGTCGGGGTTTCCTAGGATGGGATGACGTAGGATGGGTCCCCCCTACTGATGTCGACCATCCTAGGATCCTCAGCCTATCGGGGGTGGCAGCCGGGTGCCGTTGCCAGTTATGGTCTACAGGAATCTGGCTTTGACTTAAGGTGAGAAAACGAATATACCCTTGGTGTTTCATCAATTGTTATCATAAGCCCAACTGAAAACAAGCCCGAGTGTTCACCAAGGGCTGCCTCTCCTGGCCTCTGGGGAACGTTACTCCTCTTGCGCCCCGCTAGATTCATGAGAATCTCTGAGTTTTTCTGATCACTTTGTTAGCTCCTTAGTGTCGGATATGTAATAGCGAAGCGGATAGCGGGAACCGATCTCTGACGGTAATGATTTATCATAGAGAGGGCGCTCGTATGATTATCATCGTCAGTGTAGACTTTTCCAGCGTTATCCCTTTGGAGCTCCGAATATCATACGGAAAGCGATATTGTCTTTCTTTTCCTGCACATTCTCAAATGTGGTTTTGTTAGTGAGAATATCATGCAACGATAGACGTAAGTTACCCTTACTCCCTTAGAGGCATTCACTTGCCAATATTGAGGGGTCACTGCTGTTGTCTTTTTTATCCAAGCTCGTTGGATCTGGCCTAGCCGTAAGCTGCCTGTAACATCGACAAGGTTTCTCGCCATAAATACCTACAATTTATGCGGTCTTACGCCGTAGCTACCTGCAATATCAACGCGGTTTTACGCTGCTCGGAGCTACCTATAATATTGCGCGGTTTTACGCTGTAGGCCACCTACAAATTGTGCGGTTTTATGTCATTATGGACTTCAACCCATATTCCACTTGAGCACCTCGGGCGTCTTCCAGGGGTCTGACGACATTAGATTAACGGGACGGCCCAATTTTTTAGGTGCCCACCTTTGTGAGCAGCTATTACTTTGGATCTATAAATGCGACCCTTTTTCGGTGCAGATTCTTCACACATCCTCTACTTCTCATCTACTATTTCCTCATGGACGATCTTACTAGAAATTTTATGATTTCCAAAGCCTTAACCCTCAAGAATCTCACTGAGGGTGACGTCAACTTCTTGGAGAATATGCTGACGAAGACTGGTGAGGATATGCTGGAACTTCGGGGAATGATGACCCCTGTTCAGGCCAGGATCGGGGCCGCTACCATGGAGGACTTCAATCCCATCGGGAATGTCTCCAAGCTGGTTGTCGCCGCCTGTCGCATCGAGGTAGCCATCGCCATGCTGCAGCAGAGGAAGGATCTGCTGAACTGCTGTCTGAAGAGCATGAGAAGCACCTCTTCGGAGCTGACTTCTGTGGTGGACGCCTTGAGGGACATCCCCATTCTACTAGTGGATGACGACAACTATGCCGGGTCTCGGGCTTGAAGGCTTGCCGCTGTGCCTTCTTGTTTGTTTTTTCCTTTATATGTATTATGTATGCAGACGTATATTCAGGCCGTCAGGCCGTAATGAAACTCCTTTCCGTTCTTGGACTTGTGATCTTTCTCCCCTTTTTAGGGTATTAGCCCTACCTTCGATTGAGAGCTATGGCCAAGCCCAACTGAAAACGAGTCTGACACTAGTCAAACTTTTGCAGTATTTATTCTTCTTTATCTGCCAGATGGCAATGGTTGCTTAGGCAAACTGTTCTACTACTTACACGCCGTCTCTTCAATAATAACTGATTGGGCGGTTTTCCTGTGCTTCTTGATCGTTGAGAAATCTCAACAGGCGTGATCAGAGAATTTTGAATTTGTCATTACGGTTGATCTTCTCAAGACGCATTAAATTATCCTTCTCTCACTTGAGAAATTTGAAGAGTCTCACCATTTTATCTATTTATGGGGAGTTCTTCTCCTTTTTCCTGCTCATCTTCTTCTTCATATTTTTCTGCTGCTACTGATTTTCATCTTTCATGGCCAATTCTTATGATCAGGTTTCCGACGAGCGAGAATCTCGCCCAACTCCTCCGACGACACCAGATTCTGACAATCCTTCTTCGCCACCATACCGGAAGAGGCGATTGTCCTGCCGTGGAGGTCGAAAGAGATCGAAGAAGAGAGCACATTCTGAAACCGCTGGTTGGTTTTCTTCATTTTCAGCCCTTCTGTCCTGTAAGGGCAAAAATTTGTTCCCTCTTGCTGACTAGTTTGAAGAGGAGATTCCTTTAGATGATACCATCGTCAAGGTGGCATCTTCAGCTACAAAGGAGGAGTCCAAGCCATTGACGCTTGTTGCTACCCGATTTTTGACCACTTTTTTCACATTTTACATAATTTTAGGCTTATCACGTCTAATAGCTCGTCTAGATCAAATTTCTGTCGATTCTTGGTCCTAGGCTAGTTTGTTTAAAATTTCGTGTTAATTCGAGCCTTTTTAATTTTTTCGTATTTTTAACTGTCTTTTTTCGAACTTCTTTCGATCTCGAGTAAGTTTCCCGGAAACGAGGGTCGAACGCGTTATTTCTTTATTTGATAATTACGTGCTAATTTTCTTTTTCACGCCACAGCGTTCAGTTTCGTTTAATTTTTGTCGTAAGGACATTTATTTTGCGCGCGAACGTTTTGACACTTCCGAAAGAGAAAATAAATACGTTAAACCAACTTTCGCATTTCTTCACTGTATGTTAGTCTTCTTGCCTTATTTTTCTACACATAGTTGTACCCTCGGCTCGGATTTATTTTCACTTTCGTATGATTTCGCTCGTACACAAAATATCCCGTTCATGTCCAAAAATGGGATAAACTCTACATAAATGCATGTAAATCCTCCACCTCTTCGTTCTTACCCTCCAGCACAGCTCCAGCTTGCCTTGCTCACCACCTAGCCACACAATCAAACTTTCTCATCACTTGGCCACAAGCTTCCCTACCCTAGCTCATCATCACCCTCCCAAAATATCCCCCGTCACTTTTCACCCACACAACCAACCGACTCCACCTTGATTTTTTTTCTATAAATAGCAACCTTCATCCAACAAGAAAAGGGCACCAAAACCTCCTCTTAATCACCGTTTCTTGCACTACCTTCTTGGAAAAATAGCTCTCCCGGAGAGGTAAGTTCCCTCTCTCTCTAGCTCTCTTCAAATTTCGTTTTTCCTTTTGATGCATGATTTAAATGCTTAAACATGTTTAGAATGCTTTGATATCATGTTAGTTATGCTCTCCTTGCCTCAATTTAATCACATAATGCTTTAGCTAATTAATAGCCATATATGCATGTTAATTAGTTTGTTTTTCTTGTCAAAAATTTGCCTACTGTGGTCATCATTTTGCTTGCTGTTTTGAGTGTGTTGGGCTACTGTTATGCTACTGAAATTATTGGTACCAATTTGGCTGAGTTTCATGCGGGTTGCGGAGCTTGAGTTTTTGGCCATGGTGGCCGGCTTGGTTGGAGAAGAAGAAGAAGAGGTAAGGCTGTTACGGGAATAAGAAAAAGAAAGGAAAGAACAAAGGTGATGGGCCTTGGCCCAATTTTGCTTTAAAATTAAAAGGTGGGCTTGGCTTGTGCCAAGCCTATTTTTTAATGCCCAATTTTCCAACGTGGGACCCGTTTATTTCATTTTTCGTCAAAATTATGTAAGATGTTCGTATGCTTATATAATGTGTTTAAATGATAAAAAATGTTCGTATGCTTATATAACATGTTTAAAATAATCGAAACACTCGTATGCTATTTATTTTCGTGTTTAAATGATGTTAAAACGTTCATGCGTTTAAAGGCTTTATTTAAATCGTATGAAATACTCGTATGCTTGTGTGTTTAATTAAATTGCTTGCATGTTATAAATGAGTTGTTTATTTGTTTATGCCATGTTTATTTAATTAAATACGTGTTGTAATTAATTTGTTTATGCCATGTTTATTTAATTAAATACATGTTGTAATTAATTTGTTTATGCCATGTTTATTTAATTAAATACGTGTTGTAATTAATTTATTTATGCCATGTTTATTTAATTAAATACGTGTTGTAATTAATTTGTTTATGCCATGTTTATTTAATTAAATGCATGTTGTAATTAATTTGTTTATGCCATGTTTATTTAATTAAATGCATGTTGTAATTAATTTGTTTATGCCATGTTTATTTAATGCATGTTGTAATTAATTTGTTTATGCCATGTTTAAATTGTTGTGAAATAATTAATATGCTTGCATGTTATACATAAATCGAATATTAATTATGTCATGTTTAAAATTGCTCATATGAAACAAATGAACTAATTGATTACTTGTTTGCCATGTTAATTAATTATTTACTTGTTTCCTATGTCTAATTAATTATTTATTTGTTTGGCATGAAATAAATTGCTTATTTGTTCATCGCGTTTATTCAAATATTTATTTGTCAAATTAAGTAAATGTTTGCATGCACTTTTCTTATTTATTTATTTTCGAAAACGTTGCTAGCACTCTCATTTTGCAAGGAAGATCAAGATCACGCAACGCAAGTACGTCTTTCTTCTAAGTCTATTTTATTTATTTAATGTCTTTTGCAAATATTATTTTCATGTATGTTATCTAAAAATGCTAAAAAATTTATAATTATATGCATGATAAAATCAATCTCACATGTTTATACGTTTAAATCACTCGATTTATGCCATGCGATTAATTGTTATATTTTATAATTGAGCATGGTGGCTTCAAATCCCACACAGTTATTTGCATTCACGAAAACTTACGATGTTAGTATTGTCCATAATAGGATCACGTAGTAATTAATTAATTAATCATGCATGGCTCGATGAAAAGAGGGAACGTCCGCTCTAGCATAACGAACAAACGGTAACCCCGTCCTTCGTGTCCCGATCGGAAGTAACACGTCCCAACGAAATATGCTAAGATGTAACGTCACCTTTGAGGGTCAAATCGTGTAAAAAATGTTTAGATAATCGGAAAGTGTCCCAATTCGGTAAGCGGACTTTGTTGGCACGATTCAATCATTGGGCGATGTAAATGATTGGAAAGTGACTTGAGTTCGTGGGAAGAGGAGGTTGACATGCTTCGGTCGTTTAAACAAATCTTTGTATATCAAAACTGTATTTAAACACCTTATAACCGGTAACCTTTTTAGGGTGTGACTTGGGTGCCTAACACCTTCCCAAGTCCACAATACGACCTCGAACCTTTGTTCAATGGTTTAGACCAATTGTGCGTTAGTTTTTATTTTTATGCCACGACGCTTAGGTTCCCTAAACCTTAGAAAATAGGGTGGCGACTTCATTGTATTATGCGAAGCATCCATTTATGCTTAGCATCCGCCGCGAACCTTAAACTCGTTTTCCAACGAAAAAAAGGGGTGCGACAGTTTGGCGACTTCACTGGGACTAGTAGGGTCGAAGCCGGTTTTTTTTTAAGGTGTTTGTTTTTATTTATTATTTACTTGCTTTAATAAACTGTTTTCGTGAATATTTGTTATCGCTTTGATCAACTGTCATACGCATTGCATGCATAGGCCCTACACCCAAGGGCCGCCATACCAAATAAGTTTAGAACGAGGATTAATGACACCCTGGGACTCGAGTCCTGGGTAATGTTCACAAAACCCAACCCACTCGAACCCTTAAAGCTAGCCGGACGGTGGCCCAATTCTGGTAAGCGGATTCAGCCGACATGATCCAATCATTTGCCTATGTAAATGGTTGGAAAGTGGCCTGAATTCGTGGGAAGGAATTGGTAGTCGCTCTACGACACTTTTTGGACCATTCTATGGTATCGTCGGTGTTGCTACCCGATTTTTGACACGAGTAATTTAAATCATCACTATTTATCATGACATTTCCACGTTTTACTAATTATTATTATTCGTGTCATTTTATATTATTTCGCTTTATTCGTATTTTTATTATATTTTTTCGTTCGAGTTTTTATCGATTTTAAACGAGATTTTTCGGACCGTTGGTTCGAACAAAAATAAATACTTTTTCCCGTGCACACACAACTACTCATCTCCTCCATTTTCAAAATAAAGCCAACACACTCATCCTTTTTTTCAAAGACACCAACGGACACCTTCTCCATTTTCTTTCAAAAAATACAACGGATCAATTGGATCCATTATAAGCACACCATGCCATTTCAATCTGAGGGGGGGCAGCCATCATAAATCCAAAATTCAAACAACCATCCCCCTGTCAAATTAATTCAAACCATCCCTGCCAAATCCAAAATCCTCTGCGCAAACCAAATTAATCCAGATCAATCACCAAGATTAGCCTCATCTCCCTCAATCCAAATTAAATCCGCCTCTGCCAATTAAATCCAATCCTTTGCCCAATTAATTCCAAATCCGAATCCCCTCCCAAATTAATCAATTAAATCCAATCCTCTGCCCAATTAATTCCAGATCCGAATCCCCTCCCAAATTAATCAATCCCATTCCAATCCTTCTGCCCAATTAATCCCAATTCCAAAATCCTTTCCAATCCTCTGCCAAAACCAGTAATTAACCAAAATCCTCACTGCCAATTTCCTAAAATCAGCACTGCCAATTTCCCAAAACCAAACCAGTACCAACCGTACCACCCAGCCATCAACCATCCCAAATCAACTAAACCCAAATCAACCGGACCACCGCTAAACCCAAATCCGTTCAGTCCAAACCTCAGCCGCATCCAAATAACCCGAACTACCCATCACCAAAAAAAACCAGCCCGATCCATCTAACCCAACCATAACCCGATCCACCATAAAATCGTCACTAACCGTTGTTGCTGCCATCGCCGCCGCTGCTCGTCGTGGCCGTGATCACTGTCGATCCATCTCATCGCCGCAGCCAACGCCTCCGCCACAGCCGCTGCTGCCCACTGCCCAGCCGCTGCTCGCCACCAGCTTCCCTACCGTTGCTGTCGTCGCTTGCTTCCCAGCCGCGCCACTCCACTTCCGCTACTGCTCGCTACCTGGCCCGAGATAACAAAAGAAAAGAGAAGAGGAGGCTACGGCCAAGAAAAAAGAAAAGAAAAAGAAATAAGGAAAAGAAGAAAAAATAAAGAAGGAGAAGGAAAGAAAGGGCTGCGTGTAGCAGCCTTAAATTGAAGAAAAGGAGAGGATGGCCGGCCATCCTAAGAAAAGAGAAAGAAAGATGGGCTTAGCCCAAAATAAAAGAGAAGGAGAAATGGGTTGCGGCCCAACCAAAGAAAAAATAGAAAAATGGGCTGCGGCCCATGAAGAGAAAATAAGAGAAATGGGCTACGGCCCCATCCCTTTTAATTAAAATCGTGTACTAATTTCCTCATTTTCTTTCCCAGGTACCGAGTCCGCGATTACCGTCCTAATCAAATATTTCACCAACTTCTATATCGGTGACATTTTTCTAAACTCGAGCTTTAGAGCTCACTACTTATTTGTTAGAATTGTTGATTTAATTTATTATCCAACCGCATGCATGATTATTTAGAATCGTTAGAATTCTAATTAATCTGTTATACCGACGAATATGTTTTAATTTTTATGTCTGTTTCGTGTGCAGCTTTGACTCCACGAATAGATTTTTATTTACGCTTATGAATGAGCTTTATGCATTATGCACATCAAATATGGATATATTTATGTGCATCAATAGTATATTTTATTATATACTCGTAATGACTTTCGACTGACTTGATCGTCGGAGTGTATACGCCGGGGAAACCCCCCGGCGTCCTTTTCAGGTACTTACAGAAGGAATGAGAAGGCATCGAACGCTTCGCCGACTTCGATATTGGTGACGATTTTCCAAACTCGAGCTTTAGAGCTCACTCCTCATTTATTTGAATTGCTAAATTATTTATTATTGCTTGTGCTACTAACCTTGATTTTTGTAGGTTAGAATTAATTAATATTCGCCTTCAAGTACACTTCCCTCCCCCTTTTATTTATTCGATGTTTTTGTACATATTTGTATGAATGATTATTTAAAATTGTTAGTATTAAAATCAATTTGATTGCATGAGAATTAATTTTTATCAAAAACTCTCTTTAATAATTTCCCTCAAATCGACCCTTGCTTGAATGAACTAGGCTTAGTAATTACTCAACGTTTATTTTATTAAATGCATGAAATTTGAATAGGATTAGTAATAAACATCACGCTTTAATTTAATTGCATGATTATTAATTACTAAAATCCCCAAATCTTCAATAAATCCCCACAAATCAAAACGAATAAAGTCAATCAAAGAAAACTAAACAAACTAGTAAATAAACACAGGATTTAAATCTTTTCCAATAACTTAGGCTCCTCTAAAATTATTGGATAGTAAATCACCAAAGAGAATACTCATTTGAAAGCGAAAAGATAGTAAATGGGCCTTAAGCCCAACTCGTAGAAAATACCTCCATATTTTAATCCCTCTTATCTTTAGAGATCCCCTCAAAAAATGCGATTAAATCTTTAATGTTGAATGATCATTTAAATTATGTTTGTTTCGTGTGCGGCTTCGTCCCCACGAATTTATCTTGATGAATGTGTTTCGTGCGCGGCTTCGACCCCACGAATGTATTTTAATTAATGCTATCTTGACGAATGTGTTATGTGCGCGGCTTCAACCCTACTCCTCGGTTTTTCTCTTTTCAACATGTTTTCTCGCATTCATATAAAACGGTACTTTGCTAGTCTATGCATGCGTAGAATCACCTAGTAAATAGGATTAATCATATGCATTGGCCGATGATGAAAGTGGCGTCGCTTTAGTAAAGATTAATAAAACGGTAGTAATCTCACATAATTATGCATGTAATCAGACTAATTTTGAACTCAGCTAAATTAAATCGGAATAGGGATACAACCGACCTTCCTTATTTTTTTAGAGGACAAAAAATGATTATTTTCTGTTAAACAACTCGACAATAACTAGGATAAAATCAATCAAACCGACTTAAGAACTAAAGCGACGATACCCCCTCTGAGGGCCAAATTACTTATTTTCAACATGATTTTTAAACACCTCTTTTTTAGAACCGGTAACCTTTCTAAGGATGAGACTCGGGTGCCTAACACCTTCCCGAGTCCATAAAACGACCCCGAACCATTGTTCTCGGGTTTAGACCCTTTTTATTTGTGCCTTAGTTTTCGTTTTATTTTCTTTCCTTTTTTTTCAGACTTTTAGGTTTCCCTAAACCTTAGAAAAATAGGGTGGCGACTTCATTGTTATGTGTAATTTCATTGCGTCCCGAATTTTCGCTCGCGATGGTGCGACAGTTTGGCGACTTCACTGGGGATTTTAGGGTCGAAGCCGGAATTATTTGCTCGAGGTGTTTATTGGTGTTTATTTGTTTACCTGCTTTGATATCAATTGTTGTCTTCTCACTCGCATCACGCATAATGCCCTGCCGCCGGGCCCTTCCCAAATAGGATTAGGTTGGTATTAGTGAAGCCCTGATGGACTTAGGTCCCAGTAAGCTTTCATGAACCCTAAACTCGGACTAGAACCCCTAAATGGGTGAGCGCCCTGATGGACTTAGGTCCCAGTAAGCAATCACGTATCCATTTACTGAGGGGCCACTTCTATGGTATCGTCCGGGAGCCTTTCGGCCAGTTAGAAGTAGTTGAAATTACCCCAGCACGTGCATCATGATTGCATGTATATGTTCCAATTTGCTTCATTATTACCATGATATATCCCATGTATATGTTCCAATTTGCTTCACTATTGCCTTGATATATCGCATGTACATTTTCCAACTTGCTTCGTTATTTCCATTATTCTCCTTTATGCGATTTTAATTTATATCCTTTCAAGGTATTAAATTCCTTCTTTATTATTGCTTTTATTAAACTTACCATTTACTCCTTCTGTTTTCATTAACACGCATATCATGCATCATTCATGTGAAATTTAGGATTTAAATTTCTGCAATGCACACATGATCAAAATCTAGGATTTTAGAAAATGATGCGATATCATTTTTTCCCTTCCTAGAGATGGAGTTTAAGCTGCCTCTATAGGGACTAGATTTGAATGAACCCTTCTTCCAAGGCACTCAGTTGCCCAAACTTGGAAATATCATATAGCAAACACTTGGCTAATTTTCAAAGATAAATCAATATATCATGATTAAAATGAATTCAGAAAAAATTAGGATAGTTGGACCTTAACTCAGATACGCGCACATGCATACATTTTTGCTTATGCCCATACTTACATCTATCTGTTTTTTTTTTTTTTTTTTTCAGGAAGGTTAAAGATAGAACTATTCCCCCGAAAGCTCTTCAAACACGGAAAATAACAGAACTGGTCCTGAGGATAGCGAAGCTAGAGGAGCAACTCCGAATTGCTACAAAATGAGCACTATAAGCCGAAAAAGAATGGGACAAAATGACACTTGATTATCCGCCCGACTTTTATCCCTCTTTCATTCATACAACGGAGCCTACTTTTCTATCTACTATTTCGAGTCCCTCTATGCCCTAATCTGTAATTGGCGCAATTGGACAAGGAACTCCGGATTACACTCTAGAGTATTATTCCACCTTCAAAGCACATGTTCGTCACTTGATCAAATGTGGATGGATCTCCTTCGAAAGATTAACCAAAAGACCATATGACCCCCCCCCCCCAAAGAACCAAAAAAATCCCAATCAAAATCACCAAAACTATAGTCGAAACCAAGAAACGTTTCCACTTTTCCCACTACAAATATCACAACACATACAAATGAGACCATATAACCCACCAAAGAACACAAAAAAAAAAAAGGAAAGAAAAGAAGAAGACTATCAAGCCACTACTACCTCTTCCAGAAATCTACAAGCATCTTCTAAGCAGCCGGTTAGATTGTACCAATCCGACCTTTCCAAGCTTATCTCCCGAAGGGGTTCAATCCTAAATGTTACATGTGCATACCATGCGGGAACTCGGAGTCACACTCTAAAGAATTGTTCCATCTTTCAAGGCACAGGTTCGTCACTTGATCAAGTGCGGATGGATCCTCTTCGAAGGATTAAACAAAGGACTTAACACAACAATCAACCCTCTTCCGAATCGTTCCTTAGGTGATGAAGGAGTGAATATTGTTTCAGTCAAGAAGATTGATGATCCCTTTCCTTTAAGCGTTGGGGGTACCACGAGAAAAGCTTTGCGCTAGTCAAAGGAAGATATCTGCAACATTCAGAGGGTAATTTGAGAGGATTGTTTATTTTGCCTGGGGGCAAGTAAGCATAGAATCCAAGATTGTGCGATCTTCTTACAGAAGGTGGAATAGATGATAGTCAAAGGAAGATATCTGCGACATTCAGAGGGTAATTTGAGAGGATTGTTTATTTTGCCTGGGGGGCAAGTAAGCATAGAATCCAAGATTGTGCGATCCTCTTACAGAAGGTGGAATAGTTAATAGATTCTTTAGGCATCCAGGTTGGATTTTGGATTTTGGAAAGAAACGTAAGGGGCGGGGACTCTAGCCTTGTTAAAAGTTAGGGAAGGCTGTCAATTACGGGATCTTCCATCTTCCATCTTCCTTCTTCCACCATTGCTAAAATTGGGGGGCATGACCCAGGACGGGAGGTGTTATATCTCCAAAGAAGTTGAGAAACAAAGCAAGCCAAGAGAGAGTCCGCTGGTTCTTTATTACAAAAGAGGAATAGACCCGTGTCTGAAAATAGTATAACAGAATCCCCAAAGATCATCAACTAGAGATCTACTTGGGTCAATACAACTTCGACATTCCGAAGCTCATTGAAAAGGTCTAGAAAGTCAACAGGTAAATTAGACCACCACAATGTTTCCTAAAAGTCTCTCCCAAAAGAGATTATCGCCACGAAGGAAGATGATGTTGAGGCTCCATACAAGTCAGCCCATTTAGTAAGTCCCTCGTCAGGAGAAGTTTAAAGAGATAAACTTGGGGGCAAGAACATCAGAAAATAGTCGAGATTGGAATGATCTCGAACTCTAGGAAGTTGATTTCATTCCTCAATGATTAAATGAATGTGCTCGAATGATCGTATAAAGATACGTCGGGTCGTTACCCTATATTTGAGCATCGCATTCCGATGAAACGTGAGTCCAAGCCGACGACATCGAAACTCCTCACATGGCCGTCACAAGATGAATGACATAGTGAAGCTAATCAATAACTTGAAGAAGATTATCCAGAAGATGGTGATCATTTGTAAGGATTGACACGACGTGCTTCCTTTTCCTTTGCACGCTTATCATATTGCTATTCGTACTTCAATGGGGGGCAACTCTTTATCCCCTAGTTTACAACATGGAAGCAGTGATTCCACTCAAGGTGGAAATTCCTTCTCTCGGAGTCTTGGCTGAATCAGGAAGAATCCGATTGGGCGAAAGAGAAGTATGAACAGTTGAATCTGATATCAGAAATATGATTGACAACCATGAAGATGGCTAATGCTTAAATGCGACCTCGCAAGTTCAAAGCAGAGGAGGGACTAGTGAAAAGGGTCTTTCCTCATCAGGAGGACGATCTGGAAAAGTGGGCCCCCAAGTATGAAGGTCCTTATGTGATCAAGCACACATTCTCGAAAAATGGCTTTAATGCTTACCAACATGAATGGGGATGATCTATCAAAAAAATCGTGTGGCGGTTCAAACCCCACATTTCAAAAATCGTGTGGCGATTCAAACCCCACATTTCAAAAATCGTGTGGCGGTTCAAACCCCACCTTTCAAAAAATCATGTGGCGGGTTAAACCCCACCTTTCAAAAATCGAATGAAGTGGCGGTTCAAACCCCACCTTTCAAAAATCATATGGCGGTTTAAAACCCCACGTTGCAAAAATTGTGTGGCGGTTTAAACCCCACCTTTCAAAAAATCAAATCTTGTGGAGGTTCAAAAACCCCACCTTTCAAAAATCGAATCAAGTGGCGGTTCAAACCCCACCTTTCAAAAAAGTCGTGGCGGTTCAAACCCCACGTTGTAAAAATCGTGTGGCGGTTCAAACCCCACCTTTCAAAAAATATATATATCATGTGGATGTTCAAAAACTCCACCTTTCAAAAAATCGTGTGGCGGTTCAAACCCCACCTCTTCAAAATTGTGCGGCGGTTCAAAACCCCCGTCTTTCAAAAAATCATGTGGCGGTTCAAACCCCACCTTACAAAAAATCGTGTGGCGGTTCAAACCCTACCTTTCAAAAATCGTGTGGCGGTTCAAACCCCATCTTTCAAAAAATCATGTGGCGGTTCAAACCCCACCTTTCAAAAAATCATGTGGCGGTTCAAACCCCACTTTACAAAAAATCGTGTGGCGGTTCAAACCCCACCTTACAAAAAAATCGTGTGGCGGTTCAAACCCCACCTTTCAAAAAATCATGTGGCGGTTTAAACCCCACCTTACAAAAAATGGTGTGGCGGTTCAAACCCCATCTTTCAAAAAATCATGTGGCGGTTCGAACCCCACCTTTCAAAAATCATGTGGCGGTTTAAACCCCACCTTACAAAAAATGGTGTGGCGGTTCAAACCCCATCTTTCAAAAATCATGTGGCGGTTCAAACCCCACATTTCAAAAAATCATGTGGCGGTTCAAACCCCACCTTTCAAAGAATCATGTGGCGGTTAAAACCCCACCTTGTAAAAATCATGTGGCGGTTCAAACCCTACCTTTCAAAAAAAATGTGGCGGTTCAAACCCCACCTTTCAAAAAATCATGTGGCGGTTCAGACCCCACCTTTCAAAAAAAATCGTATAGCGGTTCAAAACCCCACTCTTCAAAAATTGTGCGGCGGTTCAAACCCCCACTCTTCAATCTTGTGGCGGTTCAGACCCCACCTTTCAAAAATCGTGTGGCGATTCAAAACCCACCTTTAAAAAAAAAAAAAAAAAAAAAAAAAAAAAAAAATCGTGTGGTGGTTCAAACCTCACCTTTCAAAAATCATGCGGTGGTTCAAACCCCCTCTCTTCAATATGTAAATGATGATACTGGCAAGAGAAATTTAACCTTTGTTTTGCAGAATCAGTCATGATTATCAACATCCAAGTGGAGTCATCAGTGTCCGAGTGGAACTGAAATTTTTAGGCATCCGAGTGGAGCCACCAGCGTCTGAGTAGGGCTGGATTTACATTTATGCATCGCGGAATTCGAGGGGAGACGTCCGAGTGAATCCGCATTTTACTTTCTGTAAGACATCCGAGTGGAGTCGTCAGTGTCCGAGTGGAACTGAGTTTTAGGCATCCGAATGGAGTCATTAGTGTCCGAGTGGAACTGAGTTTTAGGCATCCGAGTGGAGTCCTCAGTGTACCGAGTGGAATTGAGTTTTAGGCATCCGAATGGAGTCATCAGTGTACCGAGTGGAACTGAATTTTTAGGCATCCGAGTGGAGCCATCAGCGTCTGAGTAGAGCTGAATTGTCCAACGTCCGAGTGGAGTTGTCGGTATCTGAGTAGAGCCGTTATTTTAAGACGTCCGAGTGGAGTCATCAGTGTCCGAGTGGAACTGAAGTTTGCAAGGCATCCGAGTGGAGCCACCAGCGTCTGAGTAGAGCTGGATTTATGTTTATGCATTGCGGTATTCGAGGGGAGACGTCCGAGTGAAGCCGCATTTTACATTCCTGCAAGGCATCCGAGTGGAGCCATCAGCGTCCGATTGGAGCTGAATTTTTTTTCGTGCAATTTAAATTCCCGCGCCAACATCCAAATTGAGGTACGTTTACATTTACGCAATTTATATTTCTGCAAGACGTCCGAGTGGAGGTAAGATCACATTTTCGCTATTTACATTTCTGCATCATGGTATCCAAATGGAGCCATTTTCTTTTATGTCCTCACATATCATTTTGCATCTAAAACATTCGTGGCACTGGGGCAACCTTCTTTACTGCTCATCAAAATTTTAGTTACACTTTATTTTTGATAAGACAGTAAAGAGGGGGCAACTGTTGCTACCCGATTTTTGACACGAGTAATTTAAATCATCACTATTTATCATGACATTTCCACGTTTTTACTAATTATTATTATTCGTGTCATTTTATATTATTTCGCTTTATTCGTATTTTTATTATATTTTTTCGTTCGAGTTTTTATCGATTTTAAACGAGATTTTTCGGACCGTTGGTTCGAACAAAAATAAATACTTTTTCCCGTGCACACACAACTACTCATCTCCTCCATTTTCAAAATAAAGCCAACACACTCATCCTTTTTTTCAAAGACACCAACGGACACCTTCTCCATTTTCTTTCAAAAAATACAACGGATCAATTGGATCCATTATAAGCACACCATGCCATTTCAATCTGAGGGGGGGCAGCCATCATAAATCCAAAATTCAAACAATCATCCCCCTGTCAAATTAATTCAAACCATCCCTGCCAAATCCAAAATCCTCTGCGCAAACCAAATTAATCCAGATCAATCACCAAGATTAGCCTCATCTCCCTCAATCCAAATTAAATCCGCCTCTGCCAATTAAATCCAATCCTTTGCCCAATTAATTCCAAATCCGAATCCCCTCCCAAATTAATCAATTAAATCCAATCCTCTGCCCAATTAATTCCAGATCCGAATCCCCTCCCAAATTAATCAATCCCATTCCAATCCTTCTGCCCAATTAATCCCAATTCCAAAATCCTTTCCAATCCTCTGCCAAAACCAGTAATTAACCAAAATCCTCACTGCCAATTTCCTAAAATCAGCACTGCCAATTTCCCAAAACCAAACCAGTACCAACCGTACCACCCAGCCATCAACCATCCCAAATCAACTAAACCCAAATCAACCGGACCACCGCTAAACCCAAATCCGTTCAGTCCAAACCTCAGCCGCATCCAAATAACCCGAACTACCCATCACCAAAAAAAACCAGCCCGATCCATCTAACCCAACCATAACCCGATCCACCATAAAATCGTCACTAACCGTTGTTGCTGCCATCGCCGCCGCTGCTCGTCGTGGCCGTGATCACTGTCGATCCATCTCATCGCCGCAGCCAACGCCTCCGCCACAGCCGCTGCTGCCCACTGCCCAGCCGCTGCTCGCCACCAGCTTCCCTACCGTTGCTGTCGTCGCTTGCTTCCCAGCCGCGCCACGCCACTTCCGCTACTGCTCGCTACCTGGCCCGAGATAACAAAAGAAAAGAGAAGAGGAGGCTACGGCCAAGAAAAAAGAAAAGAAAAAGAAATAAGGAAAAGAAGAAAAAATAAAGAAGGAGAAGGAAAGAAAGGGCTGCGTGTAGCAGCCTTAAATTGAAGAAAAGGAGAGGATGGCCGGCCATCCTAAGAAAAGAGAAAGAAAGATGGGCTTAGCCCAAAATAAAAGAGAAGGAGAAATGGGTTGCGGCCCAACCAAAGAAAAAATAGAAAAATGGGCTGCGGCCCATGAAGAGAAAATAAGAGAAATGGGCTACGACCCCATCCCTTTTAATTAAAATCGTGTACTAATTTCCTCATTTTCTTTCCCAGGTACCGAGTCCGCGATTACCGTCCTAATCAAATATTTCACCAACTTCTATATCGGTGACATTTTTCTAAACTCGAGCTTTAGAGCTCACTACTTATTTGTTAGAATTGTTGATTTAATTTATTATCCAACCGCATGCATGATTATTTAGAATCGTTAGAATTCTAATTAATCTGTTATACCGACGAATATGTTTTAATTTTTATGTCTGTTTCGTGTGCAGCTTTGACTCCACGAATAGATTTTTATTTACGCTTATGAATGAGCTTTATGCATTATGCACATCAAATATGGATATATTTATGTGCATCAATAGTATATTTTATTATATACTCGTAATGACTTTCGACTGACTTGATCGTCGGAGTGTATACGCCGGGGAAACCCCCCGGCGTCCTTTTCAGGTACTTACAGAAGGAATGAGAAGGCATCGAACGCTTCGCCGACTTCGATATTGGTGACGATTTTCCAAACTCGAGCTTTAGAGCTCACTCCTCATTTATTTGAATTGCTAAATTATTTATTATTGCTTGTGCTACTAACCTTGATTTTGTAGGTTAGAATTAATTAATATTCGCCTTCAAGTACACTTCCCTCCCCCTTTTATTTATTCGATGTTTTTGTACATATTTGTATGAATGATTATTTAAAATTGTTAGTATTAAAATCAATTTGATTGCATGAGAATTAATTTTTATCAAAAACTCTCTTTAATAATTTCCCTCAAATCGACCCTTGCTTGAATGAACTAGGCTTAGTAATTACTCAACGTTTATTTTATTAAATGCATGAAATTTGAATAGGATTAGTAATAAACATCACGCTTTAATTTAATTGCATGATTATTAATTACTAAAATCCCCAAATCTTCAATAAATCCCCACAAATCAAAACGAATAAAGTCAATCAAAGAAAACTAAACAAACTAGTAAATAAACACAGGATTTAAATCTTTTCCAATAACTTAGGCTCCTCTAAAATTATTGGATAGTAAATCACCAAAGAGAATACTCATTTGAAAGCGAAAAGATAGTAAATGGGCCTTAAGCCCAACTCGTAGAAAATACCTCCATATTTTAATCCCTCTTATCTTTAGAGATCCCCTCAAAAAATGCGATTAAATCTTTAATGTTGAATGATCATTTAAATTATGTTTGTTTCGTGTGCGGCTTCGTCCCCACGAATTTATCTTGATGAATGTGTTTCGTGCGCGGCTTCGACCCCACGAATGTATTTTAATTAATGCTATCTTGACGAATGTGTTATGTGCGCGGCTTCAACCCTACTCCTCGGTTTTTCTCTTTTCAACATGTTTTCTCGCATTCATATAAAACGGTACTTTGCTAGTCTATGCATGCGTAGAATCACCTAGTAAATAGGATTAATCATATGCATTGGCCGATGATGAAAGTGGCGTCGCTTTGGTAAAGATTAATAAAACGGTAGTAATCTCACATAATTATGCATGTAATCAGACTAATTTTGAACTCAGCTAAATTAAATCGGAATAGGGATACAACCGACCTTCCTTATTTTTTTAGAGGACAAAAAATGATTATTTTCTGTTAAACAACTCGACAATAACTAGGATAAAATCAATCAAACCGACTTAAGAACTAAAGCGACGATACCCCCTCTGAGGGCCAAATTACTTATTTTCAACATGATTTTTAAACACCTCTTTTTTAGAACCGGTAACCTTTCTAAGGATGAGACTCGGGTGCCTAACACCTTCCCGAGTCCATAAAACGACCCCGAACCATTGTTCTCGGGTTTAGACCCTTTTTATTTGTGCCTTAGTTTTCGTTTTATTTTCTTTCCTTTTTTTTCAGACTTTTAGGTTTCCCTAAACCTTAGAAAAATAGGGTGGCGACTTCATTGTTATGTGTAATTTCATTGCGTCCCGAATTTTCGCTCGCGATGGTGCGACAGTCGGGAACCTTCAGGCCGTTAGAACTTTAGTCAACGTCAAAAGCCCCCATCACGTGCATCATACTTGTTTTGTCGTGGCTTGGTTTACCACGTTTTCTACATTTTTTCCTATCGCACTAATCTAGTAATGCATGTAAAGAACCTAGTAACGTATTTTGTGAAAATTACTAATACTGGAACTCTGTTTTATTTTTCCCAAGACCCATCCTGCTTGTTGAAATGACAGTGCCTACGCTACTTTCACTCGATACTTTTTGGGGCAAGAAGTTTTGGGAATCAAGTTGCACGAGGGGATATGTTGAAATCCGGTTTTCATTTCCGATATTGCGGCCAAGATTGGGATAGAGGAAGTGGTGATGAAAGGAGAGATTGCGTCACTAAAATATTTTTGATGAGCAAACGGATCTCGACTTCCAAAATGGACGCCTTCAGAATCAAGCATCTGTTGCTCAGATTTTATTTTTATTTTTTTTACGAAATGCGTTTTTCTCTCACACATCCAAAAGACATCGAACGGCCATCGCCAACAATCAAATCAACCTCCCCCCCCAAAATAAACTACATATAAGGCCCACGAAAAAAAAAAAAACCAAAAACTGACCTTGGAAATAAAAACACACTCAAAATTTTTCTTTTCTCTCCAAATGCAAGAATAAACTCAGCTGCACACTCTTTTACCTTGGCCAATATAAATACGATTCACTCCAAATCTCCACTCGGCCAAAACATGAAAGATGTTGGTAACAGGTTGAAGTTTAACCATGAAAAATTTCAGAAAGTTCTGAGCGGCCAATCTCCCACAACAAATTCAGAATACAAAAACAGCTGCTCCTTCTCGGTCTCAGGTGCGCAATCTTTTGTTTTGGCCAAGATCGACACTATTGGTTAGGATTTTCCACTAGTTAAAAACATGAAAGATGTTTCCAACAGGTTGAAGTTTAACCATGAAAAATTTCAGAAATTTCTGAGCGGTCAATCTCCCACAAAAAAATTCAGAATGCAAAGACAGCTGCTTCTCGGTTTCAGCTGCGCGATCTTTTTCCCTGACCAAAATGGAGATGATTTGCTTAGATTTTTGGCTCGGTCAAAACATAAAAAATGTCCATAACACATTGAAGTATATCGCTACAAACTTTCAGAGCTTTCCGAGTAGCATAGACAGACAAAAGTCGCGATGGACTCCCAGACCTGTCTCTGGCGGCATACCGCCTGGCCGGTATACCGCTAGCTTCGGCTCCGAAATCAGTTTTTCACCCCCAAAACCATCCGCTCAGCTGCGCGATATTTTATTTTGACCAATATCAACGCGATTTACTAGGAATTTCCACTCGGCCAAAACATGAAAGATGTTCCCAACATACTGAAGTTCATTCATGCCAAATTTTAGAAAGTTCTGACCAGCTAATCTCTTGCAAACAAATTCTAAACTCAAGGACAGCTGCTCTACTCGGTCTCAGCCGCGCGTTCTTTTGTTTTGGCCAATATCAACATGATTTACTCGGAATTTCCACTCGGCCAAAACATGAAAGATGTTCAAGGCACATTGAAGATTCCTCTCACCAAAAATGGTATTCTTCCGAGCAGCCCGTCACACGAAAATAATTTGGACGTAAGGAGGACAGTGTTTTTGGTCTCAACCGCACGATCTTTTGTCTCGGCCAATATCAATGTGTTCAGCTCAGAATTGCCATTCGGCCAAAACATGAAAGATGTTCATGACACATTGAAGTATGTCCCTACCAAATTTCAGATTTGTCGGAGCAGTGCACCTTAGCCAAAAGCAAGGCCCACGAAAGGCCATCTCTGGCGGCATACCGCTAGCCTCGGCTCCAAAATCAATTTTTCACCTCCAAAATCATTCGTTCAGCCGCACGCTCATTTGTTTTGGCTAATATCAATATGATGGGCTCGGAATTTCCGTTCGGCCAAAACACAAAAAATGTTCGTAACACATTGAACTATGTCCACGCCAAATTTCAGAACCTTCTGAGCAACAAATCTCTCGAAAATAATTTAGACGTGAGGATAGCTTCTCTCCTCGGTCTCAGCTGCGCAATCTTTTGCCTCGGCCAAAATAGACACGATTGTCTCAGAATTTCCATTCGGCCAAAATACGAAAGATGTTAGTAACAAATTGAAGTATTCCCACACCAAATTTCAGAACCTTCTAAGTAACAAGTCTCTCGAAAATAATTTAGACGTGAGGATAGATTCTCTCCTCGGTCTCAGCTGCGCAATCTTTTGCCTCGGCCAAAATAGACATGATTTTCTTGGAATTTCCTTTCGACCAAAACACAAAAGATGTTGATAACAGATTGAAGTATGCTCATGCCAAAAAATAAATTGTTCGGGGCAACGGATCTCTCACAAAAAATTTAGATATTTTCCGAGTAGGATGACTTTAGCTACTCATTCCGGGTCACTACAAGGGTTTCGTTGATAGCATTCAAGATCACGTTACGTCATTGGAATGAATAAAATCTTCCTTCGTATCTCCGCCAAGAACACCAACCCAAGATGCGCCCATTTTCTCGCTCCCCCTAAAGTATCGAGTGAAAGAGTGGCCGGGAAATTGATCAAAGCAGCATGGAGGCCCCGAAATTGCACGCCATACGTATGTAAGCACTTAAACTTACCACTATGTTTTTTCTCTCACTTTTTTCAGATTAACCATAGCTCCTCGCAAGCAAATCGCTTCGCCTAGCCTCCCCATAACTAGATTTCAAGCAAGGAGATTAGCCGAACAAGCTAAAATAGACGGAAAGATGGCCGGTAGGATAGCCGAGTTGGAGGAACAGGTCAAAATTGCTACCGAAAGGGCCGCTCAAGCCGAAAAAGAGCGAGATGAAGTAGCCTCTAAATTCCTGCCTGGTTTTGATCCAAATCAAATGATGGGACATTCCTCATCCGCCATCACTAGATCGTCAGGACCCCAATCATTTTCTGTTCCTGCGGGGCAATGGAAATGGGAAAATCCTTTCACTGTACCCATCTCCGCAAACTCGGTAGTTAACGCGGGGGGAGAAGCTCCCACGGCTCTGCAGCACTCTTTGGTCAACCTTACTTTGGACCCAGACCAAAACCCGATTCATCAGGAATCCCAAGGCTTTCGCCCTCCTAAAGGCCACTCTACTCAAATCATGGTTCCCAACCCTACGGGATTTTGGCCTCCTTTCGTCAATCCGACGCCACCACCACTTACTTCAAAATCCTTACCACCCCTTGGTCCTAACACAGTCGTCGCAGAGAGACCAACACACAGATAGATTGAGCTTACTAGAAGAAAGGCTCAGGGCCATTGAAGGAACAGACCCCTTTGACCCTACGGGTCCCGCCAACATGTGCATGGTCCCAGGAATCGTAATGCCTCAAAAATATAAGGTTCCGGATTTTGAAAAGTACACAGGGGTCGAGTGCCCAAAGACTCACCTCAAGGCCTATTGCAACAAAATGGCCGATGTGATACATAATGAACCTCTGTTGATCCATTTGTTTAGAGAGAGCTTGGCCAAGCATGCCTTGACTTGGTACACGGGCCTAGACCAAGCCAAGATCAAGAATTGGAGGGGATTTATCCGATGCTTTTTTCAAGCAATACAAATTCAACATAGAGGTAGCCCCAGACCGCTCTGATCTCCAAAATCTTGAGAAAAAAATGGAAGAATCGGTGAAAACTTGTGCTCAGAGGTGGAGAGAACTAGCTTCCAGGATGTCTCCTCCTTTGCATGACAAAGAGCTCTTGTCAATTTTTGTGGACACCTTCGAAATTCCTTACTACACCTATCTTATCTCCAATCCATCGAGTAACTTTTCCGACATGGTTCTAGTGGCTGAGAGGGTAGAACAAGGAATCAAGTCTGGGAGGATCATTGTTTCTGCACCAGAAGTGACACCTAAGAAAGCGCCTCATTTAATGGAAGATGTCAACTCGGTCTCACACCGACCTGGTCACAAACAACCTTTCACACCACCAGGCAGCCCGCCAAATAACCCAAGCAATCAAGATAAACGAGGTGACCGTGAGGACCAAGGGTCGCAACCATTCTTTTCCGTCCCTGCAAGGGAGTTTTATGAGCATCTATTAGCGGTTGGGCAAATTACGCCCATCCCCACTCCACCAGCACAACCTCTTTACCCGAAGTGGTACAATCCTAGTGCTACGTGCGAACACCATGCTGGGGCTCAGGGACACACTCTAGAAGACTGTTTGGCATTTAAAGGGAAGGTTAGGCAATTGATCAAATGCGGACGGTTCGCTTTCGAAGAACTAGCTAAAGGATCTAGCACGACCGCTCCTACAAACTTTTGAATAATCCTCTTTGGCGGCCCCTGCTGCACGTTATCAAAGGAAGTCTGTTTCCTTTCTTTTGCTTTCTATTTTAACTATTGTACGATCCTTATGTGAGTCCTTTTAGGGGGCAACTTTTGATATCTTTAAAAAGTCTTTTGGTCCTTGTGATTATAAATAAAACTTCACTTGATGAAAATCCTATGTTCTTTTTGTACATTCCTTAGATCAAGCATATTCATCATTTTATTAATTCGCGGAGAACTTGAGCGTTCTTTAGAAATTATATAAACATGCATGATCTTGTCTGTTAACTCTTATGTCCATGACATGTTTAGACGTAAGCAATCACATACATATCCCTGTGAGTATTTTGGGCCTTCGCGCCTTGTTTCTTTCATGAGGGTAAATGCTAAACTAGGTACTAGTTAGATTTGCATAATATCCAGGGTACATGAACCATCAGACATGGGATAACAGTAAGATGACAGTGCACTTTGCGTTTTCTTCCCCTTTTTAATTTGTTTTTCCAACTAAACCTACATCACCCCGCATACCTGTTACCACCTCAAAAACCCGTCAAAACGAAACTCTTATCACAAACGAATAAACACTCGACTAGAATGATTGACCAAGGCACCATGCGCGTGTTAGGCTCATCACAAACAAATTAGTAAAATAAAAAGGAAACCCCCACCCAAAGGTGACAATCCTTGCTAATACAAAAGCGAAAAGAACCAACCAAAGGTCGTTACCCAAAGAGGGAAGTCTAGACAAAGGGAATTGCACTTGCTTCTTTCATTTTCTTATACCTATAAAAGAGGGAAAGAAAAGAAAAAAAAAACAAACAAAGAAGAAACAAAAAGAAAAAAAAGAGGGAAGAAAAAGAAAAAGAAAACACAAGGAAGTGAGTGCAAAAAAGAAAAGAAAAGAAAAAACCATCATTAAACAAAGTCCATCGAAAATAAACATGGAGAAGAACACCCCTTTCTCCCCAAATGAAAGAAGAAACTCACAAACTTGGCTCCTCGCCACAGTCAAATCACCAAAAATCTTTTACCGTGGTTTGCCCTCATCACAGTCGATTGTTGAACACAAACTCGTTAAAGCCATCCAAAAAAAAAAAGCAAGACAACAAACACGCACCACAACACCATTTCTTTTTCGCAAAAAATCTCTCATTTTCCAATCTCTCGCGAAGTCCTCTCGATTACTAGAATGCCCATGCATGTGCATCTTCATTCGAAGTCCATTCACTCGGATTGACATTGCAAATTTAACTTTTGTGCTATGTTTATTGCGTTTTTAGGAGTGTAAACACATAGCCTTATTTTCTGAGCGTGAGCGTAAACACTAATATCTGGTGAGGATTGCTTACAGCTGCATGTCATGGGAAAGTCTTGTTCTTGAGGTCGTTATTTCCTGAACAAGACGCAGACGTTATCTAGACTTGCATTAATCATGTTTAAATAACGAAATTGGACGAAAAAATTTATCAAAAAATAAATGCTTGAATTCATTTTCTTAAACAAAAAAAAATCATCTTCAAAAAAAAAACTTGGGGGCAAGCCATGGGTTAAATGAAGGAATATTTGATATTTCTCACATTATCAATTGCTCTTTCCTTTTTCTATCTATTGCTGCTTCGTGTTTGTTTCCTTCCCATTTACAGGATACAGATATGCTTTGGCGGAATCACATCAACCAGCGGGTCTTCGATCACAACATCGTTGTAATGCCCTTGTCATGGATTTTCATCAAAATCCAATCAAACATCCTACCAGATCAACTTTCCTCATTATCAGAGAAGATCATCAACCGACCTCATTATCAGAGATCATCAACGTCCATACTATCAGAGACAACCATCTCCTCATTATCAGAGAAGATCATCAATAACCGATTTCATTATCAGAGATCATCAACGTCCTCACTATCAGAGACAACCATCTCCTCATTATCAGAGAAGATCATCAACCGAACTTATTATCAGAGATCATCAACATCCTCACTATCAGAGACAACCATCTCTTCATTATCAGAGAAGATCATCAACAACCGATTTCACTATCAGAGATCATCAACGTCCTCACTATCAGAGACAACCATCTCCTCATTATCAGAGAAGATCATCAACAACCGATTTCACTATCAGAGATCATCAACGTCCTCACTATCAGAGACAACCATCTCCTCATTATCAGAGAAGATCATCAACAACCGATTTCACTATCAGAGATCATCAACGTCCTCACTATCAGAGACAACCATCTCCTCATTATCAGAGAAGATCATCAATAACCGATTTCACTATCAGAGATCATCAACGTCCTCCTTATCAGAGACAACCATCTCCTCATTATCAGAGAAGATCATCAATAACCGATTTCATTATCAGAGATCATCAACGTCCTCACTATCAGAGACAACCATCTCTTCGTTATCAGAGAAGATCAACAACCGCTTTCACTATCAGAGATCATCAACGTCCTCACTATCAGAGACAACCATCTCCTCATTATCAGAGAAGATCATCAACAACCGATTTCACTATCAGAGATCATCAACGTCCTCACTATCAGAGACAACCATCTCCTTATTATCAGAGAAGATCATCAACAACCGATTTCACTATCAGAGATCATCAACGTCCTCACTATCAGAGACAACCATCTCCTCATTATCAGAGAAGATCATCAACAACCGATTTCACTATCAGAGATCATCAACGTCCTCACTATCAGAGACAACCATCTCCTCATTATCAGAGAAGATCATCAATAACCGATTTCACTATCAGAGATTATCAACGTCCTCACTATCAGAGACAACCATCTCCTCATTATCAGAGAAGATCATCAACAACCGATTTCACTATCAGAGATCATCAACGTCCTCACTATCAGAGGCAACCATCTCCTCATTATCAGAGAAGATCATCAATAACCGATTTCACTATCAGAGATCATCAACGTCCTCACTATCAGAGACAACCATCTCCTCATTATCAGAGAAGATCATCAATAACCGATTTCAGTATCAGAGATCATCAACGTCCTCACTATCAGAGACAACCATCTCTTCATTATCAGAGAAGATCAACAACCGCTTTCACTATCAGAGATCATCAACGTCCTCACTATCAGAGACAACCATCTCCTCATTATCAGAGAAGATCATCAACAACCGATTTCACTATCAGAGATCATCAACGTCCTCACTATCAGAGACAACCATCTCCTCATTATTAGAGAAGATCATCAACAACCGATTTCACTATCAGAGATCATCAACGTCCTCACTATCAGAGACAACCATCTCCTCATTATCAGAGAAGATCATCAACAACCGATTTCACTATCAGAGATCATCAACGTCCTCACTATCAGAGACAACCATCTCCTCATTATCAGAGAAGATCATCAATAACCGATTTCACTATCAGAGATCATCAACGTCCTCACTATCAGAGACAACCATCTCCTCATTATCAGAGAAGATCATCAACAACCGATTTCACTATCAGAGATCATCAACGTCCTCACTATCAGAGACAACCATCTCCTCATTATCAGAGAAGATCATCAACAACCAATTTCACTATCAGAGATCATCAACCTCCTCTCTATCAGAAACAACCGATTTCATTATCAGAGATCGTCATTTCCTCATTATCAGAGACAACCGATTCAGCATCAGATCGTCATTTCCTCATTATCAGAGAAGATCATCATTTCCTCACTATCCGAGACATTTTCCTCAAAGGTACATTGTTATCAACCAACAACAGACCAAAGGTACGTTCTAATTCTCATTTACAATTCTACAATTTACGTTTTTCCTCACTATCAGAGAAGTTGTCATTTACATTTCTGCATTTCTGCATTCTCCCTCAATATCTGAGTAGTTTGCATTTATTTTCCCGCAATTGACATTGTTTATGAAAATTCCCAACTACATTCTTACTTTCATGTCTATCTAAAATACTCCTCCTTGAGCGACTACTTTCCTGCCTTACATTCTTGTCTATCTAAAATACTCCTCCTTGAGCGACTATTTTTCCGCATACTATATCTAAATACTCCTCCTTGAGCGACTAATTTCCTGTCTATCTAAATACTCCTCCTTGAGCGACTACTTTTCCGCATACTATATCTAAATACTCCTCCTTGAGCGACTACTTTCCTGTCTTACTTTCCTGTCTATCTAAATACTCCTCCTTGAGCGACTACTTTCCTGTCTTACCTTTCTGCCAACCAAAATCTCCTCCTTGAGCGACTACATTTATGCACAATCTCCTCCTTGAGCGACTACCTTTTTGCCAACCAAAATCTCCTCCTTGAGCGACTACATTTATGCACAATCTCCTCCTTGAATGACTACATTTATGCACAATCTCCTCCTTGAGCGACTACCTTTTTGCCAACCAAAATCTCCTCCTTGAGCGACTACCTTTCTGCCAATCAAAATCTCCTCCTTGAGCGACTACATTTATGCAAAATCTCCTCCTTGAGCGACTACCTTTTTGCCAACCAAAATCTCCTCCTTGAGCGACTACATTTATGCAAAATCTTCTCCTTGAGCGACTACCTTTTTGCCAACCAAAATCTCCTCCTTGAGCGACTACCTTTCTGCCAATCAAAACCTCCTCCTTGAGTGACTACCTTTCTGCCAACCAAAATCTCCTCCCTGAGCGACTACATTTATGCATAATCTCCTCATTGAGTGACTACATTTCTGCAAAATCTCCTCCTTGAGCGACTACCTTTCTGCCAACCAAAATCTCCTCCTTAAGCGACATCGTTTACATTTTTGCAATACCTTTCACAAAATCGTGATAGCACTTAGGGGCAACTGTCTTTACTGCTAATAAAAAATTTTAGTTACACTGTATTTTTGATCAGACAGTAAAGAGGGGGCAACTGTTGCTACCCGATTTTTGACCACTTTTTACCCACACAACCAACCGACTCCACCTTGATTTTTTTTCTATAAATAGCAACCTTCATCCAACAAGAAAAGGGCACCAAAACCTCCTCTTAATCACCGTTTCTTGCACTACCTTCTTGGAAAAATAGCTCTCCCGGAGAGGTAAGTTCCCTCTCTCTCTAGCTCTCTTCAAATTTCGTTTTTCCTTTTGATGCATGATTTAAATGCTGAAACATGTTTAGAATGCTTTGATATCATGTTAGTTATGCTCTCCTTGCCTCAATTTAATCACATAATGCTTTAGCTAATTAATAGCCATATATGCATGTTAATTAGTTTGTTTTTCTTGTCAAAAAATTGCCTACTGTGGTCATCATTTTGCTTGCTGTTTTGGGTGTGTTGGACTACTGTTATGCTACTGAAATTGTTGGTACCAATTTGGCTGAGTTTCATTCGGGTTGCGGAGCTTGAATTTTTGGCCATGGTGGCCGGCTTGGTTGGAGAAGAAGAAGAAGAGGTAAGGCTGTTACGGGAATAAGAAAAAGAAAGGAAAGAACAAAGGTGATGGGCCTTGGCCCAATTTTGCTTTAAAATTAAAAGGTGGGCTTGGCTTGTGATAACAATCCACCTAAGGAAAAGGGGTATTTTCGTCCATTGCCCTGAACTGAAAGAAGAAATCACTGTTCCCACCGCCGTGGTGGATAGAGGGCCATCGCCTACCCCAGAGGTTGACGCCACGAGGGCAAAATAGTGCTCAGGAGTCTCCCCAAACAAACCTTCTAGATGGCTCGAGGAGCTGTCTCATTCTGAGGAATACCAAGCGTCAGGGGGATAACTCAGTCGCTACCCTATCGTGGTAACATTTATCCCATGGCTACCGCCACGGTAACATATCATCCGAGGGGCGAACCACGATCCCTAACATTAGGGATAGCTCTCTAGCTATTCCCAAACGCGGAAATGCTCAATTCTTCTATATATACACCTCCCCCTCAAAGGAGGCGGGTAAGCATACTATAACTGGCCCAAGCTCTGCCAAATTCAGTACACATACTGACTTAAGCATCGGAGTGTTTCCGCCGGAGACCCCCTCCGGCGCATTGCAGGTACCGCGGACCGTCGCGGGCACTGATCTGAGAGGAGCCGTTCAGCCATACATCCTTCGGCAGAAAACAAAATCTTATCAAATTGGTGCTTTCATTGAGAGTCTTGGTTCTATTAAGTGAGCATCCTTAATAACCAAGCTCCTCCTCCCCGAAGCTAGAAGGAGTATGGCCTCAGAGTCAAATCCGGTGTTGTCCCAAACTTCCAACATCCCATACGACACCCGCAGACGACTGTTTGCCTTCGCTACCTCTGATGCCTCCACCCCAGTGCAGGACGTCACTGCGGGAGAATCAGATCTTCCTCCCGGGCAAAGCTCGGAAGAAATTACATTCCAGATTTGCTCTCCCTTTTCTCACGTAGCAGGAACCAGTCGTCTTACCCCCCAAGCAGGGAGATCCATGATGGATGAAGCGGATAACCCTTTCGCAAATTCAATAGCAGCTCTCCAAGCTCAATTGGATCAGTTGACAGAGATGGCTGCTGGATTTACTCCTCATGCCTCGAGACCTGGTGTGTCCTCCCAACTAGTTTTCACCCCGTCCATTGTCAATGAACGACCATTATCGCCCCGACAATCCAGAGGACTCCTGTTCTCCTTACCATTTTCATTGGCCCCCATCAGCGTCCCGCCGCTCGCGCGTGGACCTGCGGAACATTCTGGACAATACAGGGGAGGAATCTCTATCCCTGAAATAGCTCGCCGACGTGATGAGTACAGAGAACATTGGGATGATCGACGGGGGGATATATTGAGAGAGCCATCTCCTAGATACAGTGAAAGATCTAGCAGCAGAGGTCGACGGGCTCGAACTCCAAGAAGCCGCAGCCGATCTCCCAGGCGGCATCAGGAATATGACCCTCAAAATCCCAGATATGACGTTGAAATTCCACACCCGCATCAGCCTCGTGGGGTCCCTGATATTAACGTTGGCCATCCGTTTAGTTACCGTGTCAGGCACCATAGAGTCCATCGACACGTGAAACTCCCAACAGAATCATATGATGGCACGAAAGATCCCATTTCTCACCTCAATAAGGTGAAAGATTTTGTGCAATTCCAAACGCGCAGTGACGCAACATTGTGTCAGATCTTCGTAATGACGCTGTCAGGCGTGGCACGTCTCTGGTTCCAGGGACTCCCGGGCGGATCTATTGATAATTTTTCTCACTTGGAAGAAAATTTTAAAAGTCGGTTTAGCACGGCTATTCCTATCAGGAAGTCAGCAGCTGCACTGTTCGATATCCATCAAAAACCGCAGGAATCGTTGAACGACATTTTAGGCCGATTTGATCTCGAAATGTCCCTAACGCCAGGGGTCACTATTGATTTTGCGGTTGAGGCCCTAAAACGCAACTGGCGATATGGAAAATTGAGAGACACGCTAACGGTGGACCCACCGATGACCCTGGATGCGCTGAGGCTGAAAGCGCATAATAATGCGAGAATGGAAGAGGAGGAAAATAGAGAATGGATCCGAGACATGCCAACGGACCCATATGTGGCCCCTAACGCCCCGCATAACAGTGCCCCTGACGTACGACCCACTGATGATCAGGGGCAACGAAAGGAGCATACTGTCAAGTCCTCTAACCGGCAGAGAGGCAATTTCTCGAAAGGAAGACCTGGAGGGTCCCCCTCTCGAAAACAAGCGGATCCGCCAAAAGGCCGGATATATGATCCTGACCTTCCATCTCTTATACTCCCACGGGCTGAAATCCTGGCGATAGTCCAACAGCGAAATCTACCCATTAGATATCCGGCTCCTGTGAAGCCAGGAATGATCATGGGAGGAAGGGAAAACGCATATTGCAAGTTCCACAAGGTCAAGGGACATTCGACAGATGTATGCAGAGAACTGAAATTGGCCATAGAGCGATTGGTCGATGAGGGCTACCTAGGAGAATTTGCCACCAAGGCAAGAGAAGAGGCCAGGAACAACCCAACGGGAATGACAACTGATCAGAGGCAAGCGCCTTCACGCGCCACGGGGGCTAACGCAATTCCCCTTGGACAAAATAGAGAAGCTCTCGTTGTCCATAGCGATCAGATGCCTATGATTAATATTATTGCCGGGGGAACACCCTACTTCGAGGAGGCCATACCACAAACGCCCAGTCCTGGGGAAAAGCGCAAGCGAGAAAGCGCCCAGGTAAAAATTGAGGCGATAAACGCCTTAGATACAATGATATTGTCCTTCTCAGAAGAAGATGAAAAGGGTATTGTTTTCCCACACAACGACGCGTTGGTAGTCACACCTGTCATAGGAAGTCACGGGGTGAGAAGAACCCTTGTTGACAACGGGAGCGCAGTAAATCTATTTTCGCTGGAAGCATATAACTTGATGAAACGCCCTGATGGGGAGCTAGCGCCATGCGTGAGGCCAATTATCGGGATTGATGGCGTACCGATACCGGTAGCCGGAATAACATCCTTGCCAGTATACTTCCGAGAAGACACATCCAAGCGCTCAGAAGAGCTATTATTCCTGATTGTAGACCTAACGTTACCATACAACGCTATACTGGGACGACCGTTCCTCAATCGTTTCGGGGTAGCAATATGCCAAAAACACCTGCGAATGAAATACCCCTCGTGGGACGGAGTGGTCTCAATCAAAGGAGACCAGAAACTGGCTGCCGAATGTTATTTGCTCATGACTCAGAGGAGTTGCGACCGCTACGTTTGTGTGGCAGACGATCCTTTTGATGATAAAGAAGAAAAACGCACTCAGCCGTTAGATCAGATGATGTCAATACCTATCGCTGAGGACAACGAGGCGAATCTCTTAGTCAGTGAGAAACTGAGCCCTGAAGAGAGCATGCAACTAACCCGACTATTAAGAAAATGCAAGGAAGAATTCGCATGGAAACCAGCGGACATGCCTAGAATCTCGCGAGAAGTCGCGGAGCATCGACTAAACGTCAGCCCTGAGGCCAAACCTATTCAGCAGAAACGACGCATCTTTTCATCAGAAAAAGTGGACGATATTCTGATTAAAAGTCGAAGCTTCGGAGACCATCTGGCCGATTTGGAAGAAGTTTTCAAGGTGATGAAAAAATACAAAATGAAGCTGAACCCACGAAAGTGCATGTTCGCGTTCCAAACAGGAAAATTCTTGGGCTACGTGGTTAGCCGAAAGGGTATTCAGCCCAACCCTTCAAAGGTAAAGGCCATTCAGGACATGATATCCCCACGAACCGTCAAGGAAATACAAAAGCTCACTGGCCGCATCATCGCGTTAGGACGGTTTATATCTAAGCAAGGAGAGAGATTCCTCCCCTTTTTCAAGGTCATTCGAAACAAGGCCCCATTCGGGTGGACAGAGGAATGTGAAAATGCATTTGCAGGACTGAAAGCCTACTTGTCATCCGATCTAGTGCTAACGAGGCCTGAGTTCGGCGATGAGCTATACCTATACCTGGGAGTAGCTGACGAAGTAGTCAGCGCCATCCTCGTACGAAGTGAAGGGCATGTACATCGCCCTGTATTTTTCGTGAGTCACATATTAAAAGACGCGGAGCTACGATACGCCCGCATCGAGAAGATAACGCTTGCTCTAATACAGGCAACATGAAAGATGGACCGATATTTCCAAGCCCACCCTGTTACCGTTCTAACTGATCAGCCGCTGAGAAATTTTTTTAGAAAGCCTGAGTCCTCAGGGAGAATGTTGATTTGGGCAATCGAGCTCGAACAATACGGGCTGCAATACAAAGCCAGGCCGGCAATAAAAGCCCAGGTGTTAGCTGACTTCATAGCGGAGTGCACATTCACCAAGGAGGTGTCGGAAAAACTGTCAGAGGAAGAACCAGAAAACTCATGCCTATCATTCCCGGAAACGCACGCAGACTCATGGGTTATCAACGTGGACGGCGCAAAAAATCAAGAGCTAGCAGGAGCAGGCGTTTTCCTAGTGGGGCCAAACGGCATAGAAATGCGATATGCCATTAGAATCCTGCAGCCGTTATCCAACAACGCCGCTGAATATGAAGCGCTGCTGGCAGGACTCAGAATTGGAAACACCTTCTCCGTCGACGCCTCTACCGTGACAGAAGAGCAATACGGCTTACGCCTAAAGATACGAGGAGACTCTAAATTGATAATGGATCAAGTCCTTGGAAACTCCCAAGCCCGAGAACCCGTCATGATTCAATACTTGGCCAAAGTAAAGCGTGAGCTGTCGGAGATGCAGAAAAAAGGCACTCGGGTCATCTTCGAGCACATCCCCAGAGAAAGTAACGGAGAGGCTGATAGACTCGCCAAGATGGCAGCCAACGCAGACGCCTCCATACCCAGCGAGGTACATTACAAGGAGCTATCCATACCCTCTTTCATGGAGGAGCAAGCATCGTTGTGTGTGGAAGAAATAGAAAGTGACTGGAGGATCCCAGTGGTAAAGTATCTAAAGCATGATAGGCTACCAGATGAAATTGCGGAAAGAAGGAAAATCCTAAAACGGGCGGCGCGATGTACATATTACAATGGAGAGTTAATACGGAGGTGCTTCTCCCACCCAGCTGCTAAATGCATAACGGAACAAGAAGGCCTGCATGTGCTAAGAGAAATTCACGAAGGGATATGCGGCATGCACATCGCGAGCGATACTTTGGCAGCTCAAGTCTTTCGGTCGGGATTCTATTAGCCCACCATACGAAGAGATTGCCATAACTTCCTGAAAACCTATCAGAAATGTCAGGAATACGCTAAGATCCCTCGAAAACCGGCCACGCCAATCTCAGAAATAACTGCTCCATGCCCGTTTGCCAAATGGGGCATTGATATATTGGGCCCGTTTCTAATGGCTAGATCTCAGCTAAAATTCGTGGTCGTGGCGGTAGACTACTTCACAAAATGGGCCGAAGCCGAGGCGTTAGCCACCATCACCACTGAAAAAATTTGGCATTTTTTCAAACACCAAGTCATTATGCGATTCGGGGTTCCGCGCATACTGATTAGCGATAATGGAGCACAGTTCACAAGTCAATTCTTCAGGGATCAGTGTGCGGAATTCCAGATCGAACAAAGGTTCTCTTCCGTGGCACACCCCCAAACCAATGGCCAAGCAGAGGTAACCAACCGCAGCATCCTTAGTGGCATCAAAAGAAACCTAGAAGGTTCCAAAAAGAAATGGCCAGACGAACTGCCATACGTACTATGGGCCTATCGCATGACTGTTAAGATCGGCACTGGAGAGACCCCGTTTGCGTTAGCATTCGGAACCGAAGCTGTCACACCGGTTGAGATCAGAATGATGAGCCTTCGGGTGGCTCATTTCAGAGAAGAAAATAACGAGGAAAGGTTACGTGCTCACCTTGACGCCCTACCAGAAACACATGAGGAAACATTGTTGATAACTCTACACTACAAAAGAAAAATGGCGCAATACCACAACCGGCAAGTGAGAGAGCGATTGCTCAAAGCTGGAGACTTAGTGCTCAGAGATAGACGAGCGGCAGGGCAACGCATGGGCAAACTTAGTCCAAACTGGGACGAACCGTATCGCATCACCCGTATTGTGGGAAGGGGAGCTTACCACTTGGAAACGCTCGATGGAATGCCCCTACAGAACTCGTGGAATATAGCCCGGCTGAAGCTATACCACACCAGGAATTAGCTCACCCTATCTGGTAACATCAATACTATTCTAACAAGATATATCTTTCTGTGCGTTTGTTGTTGGATAAAATGCAGATAATGAAGCATGCCAGGAGTGAAAATCCTATCCTTGTGATGGCTGGTCATGATCAGACAGCTCACTAAGACGAGGCACGCCCTGGCATGACTAAGCGTTGGGAGTGAAAATCCTATCCTTGTGGTAACCGTGCTCACACAGACGGCCCATTAAGACGAGGCACGACCCCAAACGCTCCCGGGAGTGAAAATCCTATCCTTGTGGCAACCGTGCTCATATAGACGGCCCATTAAGACGAGGCACGCCCTGGCATGACTAAGCGTTGGGAGTGAAAATCCTATCCTTGTGGTAACCGTGCTCATATAAACAGCCCATTAAGACGAGGCACGACCCCAAGGAGAGACCAACTCCGTCCTGGAAGTGAAAATCTTATCCTTGTGGCAACCGTGCTCACATAGACGGCCCATTGAGATGAGGCACGTTCCAGGGACGCGAGGTTTCAACGCTTAGGAGTGAAAATCCTATCCTTGCGATGGCTGGTCCTAATCAGACAGCTCGCTAAGATGAGGCAGTCCCCAAGCCAATCTCCGGCGGAAGGAAGGAGGGGACACTCCAGCTAGAAATTGAGCGGTCGATACCCGGCAAAGTAAGGCCGGAAAGACATCCCTACTGCAACAACAACATCGCAGCAGGCCTAACGGGGCAAGAAAGCTCCCCTGACAACAAAGGGTGATTTGAATCTGAGCAATGCTGAGTCATTCTTGGAAATGCTATTGGAAAGCAATAATAAGGCCATCGAAAAGGCAGCTGAGGAACCTGAATGAAGTTTATATGGGAGCAAAGTGGGCATATCTATAGAGGCGCGGCAGCAAACGCCACGGACGAATAATTGCGCAAGCAGTATTATGAAACAGAGCAGACAAAGAAGTTCCATTCAAAAGGGGTAGCCCAACCAAGGCAAAAAGTGATATCGTTAACATTACAAAACAAGGAAGGGCTCGTCGGCCGCAAAAATCAGAATTTATCTAAAAATAAAAAAAAATAAAAAAATAAACTAACTAAGGAGTGGGTGGTGTGTTGACTCCTCCTTGCTGCCTCGATTTCCATAAATAGAAGCCGTCATCAGTAATAGTGGAGACCCTCCTATCAAAATACGCAGCCAACTCATCAATACGGAGTTTTTCTACCCCATGATGATGCATCAATGCCTCCGACATGAGCCCTCCGCCTTCCCTCAAGTACCATTGATTCTTCTCAACGTTTAAAGCCAGATCGGCAGTCAGCTCGGCATTCCTCTGCCTCTCCTAGCGCAACTCATTCTCCTCATGAGAAAGGCGTTCGGTCAGAATCCGTTTCTCCTCCTCCAAAGCATGCTTGACAACCTCCAGCTCTTGCTTGACAGTCGTCACTTCCTGACGGGCAGACTCTGTTTCTTGATTGGCAATGTTAAGCGCGTCCACAAAACTCTAACGCTCGTTCTGCAACCTGGTCACCTCCCCCTGCCCGTTTGTGGCAATCCTAGCATTCTCCTCATCCAAGTAATGGAGGTGGCAGAAAAAAGAAAGCGCTTGGGAGCGAAGAAAGTTTATACGCTCCTGCTCACTCCTAGCCGCAAAGGCATCCCTCTCCCTTGGAAGAGACATAATCTCGGCTACCAGGTAAGAGGTAGACGCGAGAATGGAATCATGATCAGTCCCGGCAGGAAATTGCAGAATGTTGTCCCTGAAGGAACGCAAACCAATATGATGAGTGGGCATGAGGGGAGGATTATAAGTAGAGGCACCGGCTATCAAAGCAGGGGCAGGGCCACCTCTCGCGATACTGGGAGGAGACATCGGAACAAAAAACAGAGCGGCAGGAGAAGAGGGTCGACTGCCGGAACCTCCCGCGTTGGGCACTGGGGACCCATCTCCACCAAGTGCTTTAAGGTTAAGGACACTTGAGTTATAGTCTGTCGCGGTGGAGGAATCACCTAAAATGTGAGGATTACCACCGAAATCAATACCCTGCGATTGCTCGGCAGGAAGGCCACCGCCCTCAGAGACGTTCAGAGGAGGATTCGCAGCAGAAGAGGTAGGGTTGTGCTGAAGCTCATAGCGGGCCTTCTTCTGACGCTCTCGAAGGACCTCGGCAATAGACATATCACCCACAGAGGTTGACTGAGCAGAAACAGTGGAAGCCTCCTAGAAAACGCAGTGCACGCATGATAAGAAAAGTATACAGAAGAAAAGAAAACCTTAGAAAAAAAGGAACGCATACCTGGGTGACTGTGGAAACCAGAGGTATCGCGGTAGGAATGGGATCAACTGTCGCCTCCGAAGAAACAACGGTGTGAAGGGAAACGGGTTGCGTGGCGCGTGTTTTCCTCACTCTCTTATTCCTTGCGACAGGGGTGCGAGGAGGTGGCAATAAGGTAGTACCCGTAGCGGTAGCAATGCCTTCCTCTTCCGCAGCGGCAGCAGCAGCAGCAGCCCTAGCGGCGGCGGCAACTTTCTTCCTTTGTTCCTGTTTCCTCTTCCTCCGGAAATACTAGGGCTCCCAACCAGGCGGAGGCACTGCACAGTTAAAGAAACGTTAGCGTTAGTACCTCTTGGCAGCACAAAAGGAAAAAGGGCAAACGCTCACCCTTTTTGCACTGTTCCATTTCCAGACCGTTAGCCACTTTTCGGGCATCAACGCTGAAATCTAGTTGAAGTAGCATCTTCAACCAGCCATCTTCTGGATCAGAAAGGGGTTTCCGATGGCCCCAAGCTCCATCTTTATTTTCTCATTGAAGCCGGCCTTCCATAACGGCTCGGGCAAATCAATAATAAAAAATTCCTCTTTCCAATGAGGAACAGAAGACTCGATACCCATAAGCTTCCAGGTAAAGGGCTTCAATGAGCCATCTTCATAACGAGGGGATATTGATATCACCCCCTTACGAGAATACAACTGAAAAATGTCATGAAGCAGGGCCAGAGTGGGAGACTCGATTCCCTTGAAACGGCACAGTGCAGCAAAGGCACTGACAACGCAAATCGCGTTAGGGCTCAATTGAGCCGGAGCCAATTCAGAATCAGCCAATAACAACTCAACAAGCGGGTGAAGAGGAAGACAAAACCCATGGTCAAATAACTTAGCATATAATATTCTACTGTTACCGGGCAGAATGTTGTTCAGGCGAAGTGATTCGGAAGCAGCGCGCACGGGATATTCTCTGGGAAATCGCGCATTACACGCGGCAAGCCTACGATTAACTAAAGGCAGAGTATAGAGAGAAGTAGGGGTAATGTTGATTTTTTCTTCTCCGACGGACCCTTGAGGATTCTCCTCATCGGAAGATCTCTTAGTCTTAGCCATAACCAATAAAGGAGAAGTGACGAGCAAAGAAAGGGTGTGTACCTTCGCAAAGAGAACACCAGGAGTCTAAGACCAAAAAGAAGAGAGCGGCGCGAGTTGTTTGTCCAGAAAGCAGCAGCGTACGAGAGAGGAGATTAAAAAAGAAAAAGGAGGAAGGAAAAACATTATATATAACACTGAAAGGGCATGACCAATCAGCGCGGGGCACATGGCAAAGCAGCGCGTCGGGAAATAAGGCACGCGCGAGGAGATACAAGTTTAAAAAATGATGACGAAACGCTTCGGCGATTCACGTCTCCCTAGGAGACGCTTGCTTCAAACGCCTCTTCATAGAAAGACACGTGTCCTTTTCCATCATTGCTTTTCAGATCGCATTAAATGGAAGGACTGCAGCATTTAAATGGCCTAAAAAGCAGCGCTGGCTTAGCCAAACGGCGCGGCAACACAAAGAAGATAATGAAGAGATGGCGGTAGTATCACAATGATTCACACGAATGCGATAAAGGTCATGTAGCGTCAGCATTATTACAAGAGGAATAATGACAAATGGTTTTCGGAAAAAATAATAATAAAAGCAGACAACAATAAGAATAACAAGGGGGGTCCAGAAACCCGTTGTGACACTTCTCGAAAAGCAAAGCGGCGCCCCTATCTTTGGCGTTAGCCCTTTTTCCCTTCTGAGACAGAAGAACCAATCCCCCCTTTGCTAACCTCATCCATCACGGTAGAAATATAGTCAGCAACCTGGGCAGGGTCGAAAGAGTTACCCTTGAAACGGGTTGCAAATCCAGAAGTAAAGACTTTCAGGATTTTCTTCTTCCACCATTCCTCCTTTAATGATGTCCTAGTGGATTCCTCGTCTCGAGCAGACATCTCTTCGCGAAGAAGGAGATTTTTCTTCCTCTCCAACGCTAACTCTGCCTACAGAACCTCCACCTTTGCTTTCCCGACAGACCTCTCTCTGTTTAATTCCTTTTGCGACTCATCGCAAAGATGCGTTAGCAACCCCATTTGCTCCACCGCTTTCTCAAGCTGCACTTGCTTAACGCACAGCGTGTTGGAAAAATTGCGTGACTCGCGATCATGAATCTCGAACAGATAGTTCAGGTGACGGAAGAAATCCAGAGAATCATTCATCATATGGCGAAGACGAGCCGGTGGAGGAAGCTGAAGAAACTCTTCCTTCTCCTTTTGGGAGCCCAGCATCTCTCCTATCAAAGGTGCAGTAAACTCATCTCTGGAAAAAGGTTGGGGAACCCCGACAGCACGAAGACCATCAAAGCAGAATCCCTTCAGGCCCATACGGTAGGAGGGGGTCTCGGTAGGACTGCCATAAGAAAGATTGATTGACGGAGCGGGAGAGGAATTCCCAGAAAAAACTTCCGTGATAGGAGAAAAGAACAGTTGAGGAAGGACTTTAGGCGGTAGCCCAGTAGTCAAATCCGTAGTAGAAGGCGTAGCAACTACGTCAGGAATGCAATGAGAAATTGGGGAATCGAGAGCGTCAACTGTAGGAAGAGGACACGCTGTCGAGGGAACCTCCACCTCGACAGAACACGTAGCAGCCGACGCCTCAGTAACTCCCACCGGTTGGGAGACACTCATCCCAGCCGAAACGGCAGAGATAGGAGCAGTCGTTGCATCCACAGAAGAAGCCCCGGTGGCCTGCTCACCCGTGGTAAATCGAAGTTTTTTCCGACGCAAGGAAGAGGCATGGCAAAGGTCCGACTCGACATCCACATCCTCATCATCACTAGCAATCACTGTCGTTGCGGCTGGGCTGGTAGCCAATTTTCCACAAACCGAGAAACTCGGCCAGAGCTAACGGGCCTTCGCCCTCCCCGGGCAACCGTCTTGGTTCTTCTCCTCGGGGGATGAGCGCTACCCTGATTAGAGCCATCGGCAGGGGGGAAGCTGGTAAAGTTTGAAGTGGCGTAACATTCAAAGGAGTGCCAGCGTCACCTGGGAATTAATCGTTAGCCTCCTATAACAAAAGAAACGAGCAAAGACAAAGGCAAAGAAAATACGAAAAGAGGCAGACTCACCCATAGCACACTCCTCCAGAGGTTTGAACAAGGCAAAGCTACGGATGCGGTAGTGAGCACCTTCGTCTAACAGAGCGTTAGCTTGCTCCAACTCAGTCCTGGTCAATATCGAGGGATTCGACCAAATGAGGCCTATCAGCTCCTGGTTGAAATTAATACGCCACAAACGTGACGGTAGCTCCAGAACAAAGAAGCTACTTTTCCAATCAGCTACACCCTTCTTAAAGCCGTGAAAACGCTGCCAGAACGACTGCACGAGTGCGTCATTCCACCGAGGAGTAATTTAGATTAAACAATTATGGCAATTCATATTAAAGAATTTGCGAAATAAATTGAGAGATGGGGTAGAAATGTTCTTCAACTCGCAAGCGCAAAGAAAAGCATAAACCGCACACCAGGAGGAGGGAGTTATCTGGGCAGGATTAAGGTTATACTCCCGCAGCAGCGTTAGTATCGATTCATGAACAGGAAAGCGAAAACCGTAAAGGAACATCTTAAAGTAAAAAAGCCTACTGTAACCCCACGCAGGATTATGGAGCCGCATATCACTTCCAGGGATAAAGGGCTCATACCCGGGAGGAAAAGTAATACCATGTTCCTCCAGTTCGGCTTTCAGAACCACATCGCATGTAAAAATACTAGGTGATTGCGCGACCTCTGGATCCATGGGTTTCCAGATAACCTGGCGAGGTCTATTTCTAGCCATAACAAACCAGCAAAAAGGAAATCGGACAAGGATTGAATTGGTACCTTAAAAGGGGAAAGTTACAGAGGAATTGGCGGACAACGACGGACGGCCGGTGAGATATTCAGGGAAGAAGACGAAGGAAGATAAGAGAAAAAATTCGAAGCAAGGGCAAAAGTTCTGAAAAAAGAAAAATGGCCCCTCTTAAAGGATTAAAATGCCACCACATTAATTAAGCCACCAATCGCGCGGAGACGCGTGTTAAAAGAGGTTGGCCACGTGGAAGCACATTAAAGAAATTAGAAAAAAAGAAGTTATTCAGTGTGATTCCCCAAAAGGGCGACAGAGTTGACCTAGTCAAGATAACTGCGAAGCAACTGCCTCGGCCAAGCCAACCGCTTGCGCTGGCTATCACCAAGGACCAGTAGGCTAACGGAAATAACGACAAAAGAAAAAGGCAGAAAATATCATCTTATTTATAAAATGCCAATAGGCATATACAACACAGAGGCGTTAATCCTCGTCAGCCCAATCCATGTCATAACAGTACTCATAGTCCTCCGGGGACGACGGCAATCCACTGTTGTAGGAAAAGAAATGTTCGACAGGTTTGGGCACAAGCTTTGTCGCATGAGCTACCGCCTTGTCATAACGGGCACGGGAACTCTCCCCAGCGGTAGAAGTCGCTGGCTTCAAATCAGTACCATGAGAAAGAGCCTTATTCTCGAAAGAAGGAGAAGGTGGGGCAGACGGTGACGCTTCATCACCTTTTGGTAGCGTCACGTAGTGGGGCACAAAGCCGGTAAAGAAGGACTCAAAGGTTTGCTTCTTCACTTTCACTGGTTTCTTGCGACCCTGGCGTCTAGTAGGACATTTTGTAGGTCTCCACGGAGGAGTCGAAGGAGGATTATCCGAATCCGGCGAAGTCGGAGGTGTTGGCAAGGAATCACGCCCGCAAAAATCTGTCATGCCGACCTACAAGAAAGCAAAGAAAAGGAAAAGATGAAGATGAACAGGGGAAGGGAAAGCATTTCCCTTAAATAACCCATGAAGCGCTCCGATCCTCGCACAGATCCTGAAAAAGTCAATTAAGATGTCTGGGAAAAATAACCGCAATGGCAGAAGCTGATCCGGCACCAATATACCTGCTCCTTAAACGCGCCAACCAAAAGGCACCAAATAACTACCCAATCACTCACCCCTGGAACGACGACTTTGGAAACAGTTGAGTCAAAGCATTCATTGCTCATTCAAGGGATGCAACCACTGAAATAATACATCCAGAGGAAGACTCATTTTCAGTTGGGCTTGCTACCAACACATTTAGCCAATGCAGCAAGAAATAAACAAAAAGACTGGAAAAAACAAAACAGAAGCAACCATTTATTTATGGCCTGAGCGGCCTCAGCGTTCAGATATATACATAAAAGCATAAGAAAAAGGCAACAAGAGGAAACAAAGGTAGCGGTTAGGCATTGGATCCTGCATCATCCTCCCCTGGTACGACTGGGATATCCCTTAGCGCGTCAGCAACGGAGGTCAGCTCAGCGGAGCAGGCCCTCATCCCCTTCAAGCAGCAGACCAGCAAATCCTTCCGCTGCTGCAGCATCAAGGCAACCACGTCAAGGTGGGCAGTAGTAGTGGCCAGCTTCGCCAAGCTCTCCAAAGGACGGAAGTCCTCCAAAGATATTCCCAACTGTTTGGACAAAATAGGGGTAAGTATCCCCTGCAACTCCAGGACATTCTCCGAGGTCTTGGTGATCATCCTCTCCAGGAAGCCGATGTCACCTTCAGTAAGGTTCTTCAAGGTCAAAGTTTTGGAGATCAGGAAATTTTGGGTCAGTTCATCCATGGTGAAATATGGAAAAGAAAGGGACGTGCAAGTGCGAGGAAACTTGCGCAGAAGAAACTTCAATTTATAAGCCCTGACAAAAATCATCTAAACCACTTTCTGACGAGGAAACGCTCTGATACCTCACGGAGAAGGGGCGTTAGCCCTTGGTGAACACTCGGGCTCATTTTCAGTTGGGCTTATGATAACAATCCACCTAAGGAAAAGGGGTATTTCCGTCCATTGCCCTGAACTGAAAGAAGAAATCACTGTTCCCACCGCCGCGGTGGATAGAGGGCCATCGCCTACCCCAGAGGTTGACGCCACGAGGGCAAAACAGTGCTCAGGAGTCTCCCCAAACAAACCTTCTAGATGGCTCGAGGAGCTGTCTCATTCTGAGGAATACCACGCGTCAGGGGGACAACTCAGTCGCTACCCTATCGTGGTAACATTTATCCCATGGCTACCACCACGGTAACATATCATCCGAGGGGCGAACCATGATCCCTAACGTTAGGGATAGCTCTCTAGCTATTCCCAAACACGGAAATGCTCAATTCTTCTATATATACACCTCCCCCTCAAAGGAGGCGGGTAAGCATACTATAACTGGCCCAAGCTCTGCCAAATTCAGTACACATACTTACTTAAGCATCGGAGTGTTTCCGCCGGAGACCCCCTCCGGCGCATTGCAGGTACCGCGGACCGTCGCGAGCACTGATCTGAGAGGAGCCGTTCCGCCATACATCCTTCGGCAGAAAACAAAATCTTATCAGCTTGTGCCAAGCCCATTTTTTAATGCCCAATTTTCCAACGTGGGACCCCTTTATTTCATTTTTCGTCAAAATTATGTAAGATGTTCGTATGCTTATATAATGTGTTTAAATGATAAAAAATATTCGTATGCTTATATAACATGTTTAAAATAATCGAAACACTCGTATGCTATTTATTTTCGTGTTTAAATGATGTTAAAACGTTCATGCGTTTAAAGGCTTTATTTAAATAGTATGAAATACTCGTATGCTTGTGTGTTTAATTAAATTGCTTGCATGTTATAAATGAGTTGTTTATTTGTTTATGCCATGTTTATTTAATTAAATACGTGTTGTAATTAATTTGTTTATGCCATGTTTATTTAATTAAATACATGTTGTAATTAATTTTTTTATGTCATGTTTATTTAATTAAATACGTGTTGTAATTAATTTTTTTTTACCATGTTTATTTAATTAAATACATGTTGTAATTAATTTGTTTATGCCATGTTTATTTAATTAAATGCATGTTGTAATTAATTTATTTATGCCATGTTTATTTAATTAAATGCATGTTGTAATTAATTTGTTTATGCCATGTTTATTTAATGCATGTTGTAATTAATTTGTTTATGCCATGTTTAAATTGTTGTGAAATAATTAATATGCTTGCATGTTATACATAAATCGAATATTAATTATGCCATGTTTAAAATTGCTCATATGAAACAAATGAACTAATTGATTACTTGTTTGCCATGTTAATTAATTATTTACTTGTTTCCTATGTCTAATTATTTATTTATTTGTTTGGCATGAAATAAATTGCTTATTTGTTCATCGCTTTTATTCAAATATTTATTTGTCAAATTAAGTAAATGTTTGCATGCGCTTTTCTTATTTATTTATTTTCGAAAATGTTGCTAACACTCTCATTTTGCAAGGAAGATCAAGATCACGCAACGCAAGTACGTCTTTCTTCTAAGTCTATTTTATTTATTTAATGTCTTTTGCAAATATTATTTTCATGTATGTTATCTAAAAATGCTAAAAAACATATAATTATATGCATGATAAAATCAATCTCACATGTTTATACGTTTAAATCACTCGCTTTATGCCATGAGATTAATTGTTATATTTGATAATTGAGCATGGTGGCTTCAAATCCCACACAGTTATTTGCATTCACGAAAACGTACGATGTTAGTATTGTCCATGATAGGATCACGTAGTAATTAATTAATTAATCATGCATGGATCGATGAAAAGGGGGAACGTCCGCTCTAGCATAACGAACAAACGGTAACCTCGTCCTTCGTGTCCCGATCGGAAGTAACACGTCCCAACGAAATATGCTAAGATGTAACGTCACCTTTGAGGGCCAAATCGTGTCAAAAATGTTTAGATAATCGGAAAGTGTCCCAATTCGGTAAGCGGACTTTGTTGGCACGATTCAATCATTGGCCGATGTAAATGATTGGAAAGTGACTTGAGTTCGTGGGAAGAGGAGGTTGACATGCTTCGGTCGTTTAAACAAATCTTTGTATATCAAAACTGTATTTAAACACCTTATAACCGGTAACCTTTTTAGTGTGTGACTTGGGTGCCTAACACCTTCCCAAGTCCACAATACGACCTCGAACCTTTGTTCAATGGTTTAGACCAATTGTGCCTTAGTTTTTATTTTTATGCCATGACGCTTAGGTTCCCTAAACCTTAGAAAATAGGGTGGCAACTTCATTGTATTATGCGAAGCATCCATTTATGCTTAGCATCCGCCGCGAACCTTAAACTCATTTTCCAATGAAAAAAGGGGGTGCGACAACGCTGAGCCCCGAGCGAAAGGTTGACAAATCCCCTCCTTTTGCTGATGAGGAGCTTCCGCCCTCCGATGAGGAATATTGCTACTGGTCCTCTTATTGGCCTGACGAGGATTGATTCCGCCCTTGGCAATCCCTTGTAGATGTCGTATGGCTTATTGTTAAATGAAAGGATGCTTTGCCTTTTTAGTTTTTCATGCTCGGGCGTTAGCTCCTTTTTGGATGGCTATCGCTGAAAAAATGACTGTTGCTTCGACGTAACCGCTTGCAACTGATTGTCAGCAACTACCCCCTCCAGAAGATATAAATGCGTGGACATAAATATCCTTCTGAGGTTTTTACACGTGTCACTTTTTCTTTGGGGCGTGTCCCGCTTTTACAGGTTGTTCACTTCTCGAACTCAGCCTTTAAAAGGGAGCAACTGCTCTCTTTTAATACTCTTTGCTTGTACTTTGAAATTTTCTCCCTTTCTCTCTCTAGATTCTTACTTCGAAGGGGGTCACGACCACCATTCGCCGGCGCCGACGGTTTTGTCCACCGCCTTCTGTTCAAGGTACTTCGCTTCTTTTTCCTCAGATTTTCTTCTTACTGATTCATTATGAGTACCTCTAGGATACCCAAGGATTCTCAGTGGCCTCTGGCCACAAATAGGATTCCCAGTGGCCCGTAGATTTAGAAATGGAGAGAACACCCAGTGTTTTTGTTGATCAAGCGATTTTGGAGGCAGAACTGGAGGAAAATAGTATCCTTTTCCCTCCCAGTTACTCCGTTAGAATTCCTGACGCCGGCCATCGGCTTCATAACCCTCTATCGGGGGGCGATAGGATGGTATATTTTAGCATGTTCCTCTATGGCTTTCGCTTTCCCATCCATGAAGTAGTGAAAAGTTTATTAGTTCGATATGACATTAACCCGGCTCAGATTACGCCTCCTTCTTGGTGTGGGATTCATGCCTTCATTCGCATTTGCGAGTTGTAGGGTATCCTTGTCCCGTCTGTCAATTTATTCCACAAGTTTTTTTAGCTTTAGGTGCCGCAACTGTGTGGTAGATATTGCCCCAAGATGGAATGACGCATTGGTGCAGTCATTCTGGCAAAAATTCCAGGGCTTCGAAGAGACTGTGGCCGATTGGAAGAGCGGTTTTTTCATTGTGAATTTGTCTTTCCGCCCCTGGCCCAGGGGCTTCAATCACTGTCTTAACGACTCCCTTTGGACAAACCCATCAACAGTATCCAAGGAAGAGCTTCGACAAACGCACGTGCTGCTGGAGCTGAACTCATCTTTTCGCATTCGAGAGTTTGCCTTACACAGGCTTATAGAGAAGTGTACTATAAGTAAGTTTCTTTTCCTTCGTTATCGCTTCGGTTTAATCATTGTCCTGATGTGCCCTGCTGGCAGGTGACATTGGAAATCAACCGTCAAGCGATAAGGACGTTCCTCTGAACGTGAGGCCGCTTCAATCACTGCCACCATCTCCTCCGCCTGAGAGTTCCAGTCGCCCTGCTACTCCAAAAAGAAAGAGATTCAAGACTGTTGCCAGGCGCGGTACCTCCAGCTGTACTTCCCGTTTCCTCGAGAATTGGTTACCCATTCGGAAAGGAGTGACTCCGAATCATCCTAAAACTGAAGTACCCGAAAGCAGCAGCAAGGATATGGATAACGACTCTGGGCTTCGTCATGCTTCCGCGGCTCAGCGAAAGAAGCTGAGAATGGGAAATAGCAACCCAGTTGCTAAGGTTGCTTTGAAGAAGGTGAATGATGCTTCGGCTACTGGGGCTGATGCCCTTGATGGTGCAGGTACCTCCAAAACGGCGGCAACAGCTAAGGCATCAATCGACATTCCTTCTGATACTTTTGAGGCTCCGCCGGAGGTCAACCTTCCTCCTCCGACAGCCGCTCCTGACTCCTATCTCCTCCTGCATCCCTGATGTCGCTGCACCGAATAGTGAACCTGCCGCTTCTCCTAACCCTCTGCTGAATGGCCTTCCGCCATTATTCTGCACCTCTATTTCAGGAGTCGGTGGTTCCGCTGAAAATCATTTTCCTCCCTTTACCGCCAATCTGTCTTCTCAAGGTCCTCAAGGAGCCACTTTCTATCGCTTGGATCTGTCTACCTTTGGCACCAGCGGACTTCGCGCACTGGGAATATCAGACCCGTTATTGCGAAGCGAGCTGGTCGGTTCGATAGTAGGTGCGATATTTGGCTCTCCTAAAGATAGGGAGGAGATGTCAGGGCTTCCTCTGGAGGTTCATCGCGAACGCGCTTTAAATGGCGTGCTGGCTAGCTTTCGCATGCTGAATTACTTTCTCGATATCCATGGTGACAAGGCTCGAGGTTCCCCCTCTAAGGTGGCGGAGCTGACGCAACTCCACAGCGATACCCAAGCAGAGCTTAACGACTGCCGTGCTGAATTGGCTAGAGAGAAGTCGATAGGGAAAGCCAAGATAGAACTTCTGGACGCAGAACTGGTGGCCGCCAACAGAAGAAACTCTCTCCTTCGTGAGGAGATATCAGCCCGCGACGCGAAGCTAGCGAAGGTGCCCAATGAGATGTCGCGCTAGAAAGATAAGGCGATACAGGCCTTTGCCGCTGGATTCCCAGATTATTACCGCAGCGAGGCTTTCGATCCTGCCAAGGTCTGACTACGCCTTTGAGAGGTTGAAGGATATAAATGTCGGGGGCGACAAAGGAGTTCTTCCGTGATGGGAACAAGGCAGCGCTTGAGAGTGTTTTATTTTTATTTTTTCTTCCCACATTGGTTTCATTTAGCTTGTAAAAACTGATAACGCTTGCATAATAACGACTGTCATTCCGCTCTAGATAACTATTAATTTTCTTCTTGGCGTTATCTTTGTTGATTACGTCATCATGCTTGACCTCTCTCTGATAAAGTAATTCTGCTTTTTCGGAGCATTTAATGCTCAGAATACCTTCATTAATATGAGCGAAGGATCATGATGGTTCAGGGACACGTGTCTGCTCATCAGGATGCTAGGGCTAGCGTGATTTTATGGGATCAAAGCGTCTTCTCTCCTTTCTAGGGTTATACTCATTGCTCATGCCTGTCACGCGCGTCGCGACTGTTCCAGCAGTCATTTCTTTTAGCCTCTTAGGGTTATAAAACCCATCACTTTATTTCTTTTTTCCACTTTTGATAATCCGTTTTTCTGCATCTTCTTCACGAATCATCTTGTATTTCTGGGTTTTCATCTCTTGGGTACTTCAATTTTCTTCTCAAAAAGGTACTTCTTCATTTTCCTTTACTGTCTTCTTCATCTTTTATTTTCCTTTTCCACCATGGGCAAAAGAAAAACTCGTGCTCCTGGGTCTAAATCCCTTGATGAAGAAAAAATAGAGACCATAGTCAGTACTATTACTTCTTCTGCCATTCTTGATAAACATATGTCCGATCACGGTACCACCCTCCCTGAGGTTTTAAGGCTTTTGTCGCCCCTGAGTCCTTATGCCTGAACAACGTTTTAACTGGCAATCGCAGAATCCTGTATGCCCAGATGTTCCGTTATGGTTTCCGCTTTTCGGTTGACCCATTTATCCAAGAGTTGCTTACTTCTCTGGATCTGAACCCTGTTCAACTGGCCCCAAATGCCTACTGTGGCATTTATGCATTTCTAGAACTCTGCAAGTACAAAGGAATTGCATCTCCTTCCCTTGCATTACTGAAGTCTTTGTTCAAGATGTATAACCATCGGGGTGTGATAGCGATATCACCCCGTTATGATGATGATTCGCTCCAGAACTTCACCTGGAAACTCCTTCATTTGGAGTCTTCCATTGATAAATGGAAAGAGCAATTTTTTGTGGTTGAGACTCCCGAGCTTCCGGAGCCATGGTGGCGGTCTGGTTTCAACCAGGGCGTCAAGGACACGGCTTGGCGCCGCGTGGCTCTTGACGAGACGGAACAGGGCTGGTTTGATAAGTTGCTTAGTCTGGAAATCAGCGTTCACACCCGCCTTCTGGCTTACGGGACCGATATCAGAGCCTGCGTTAGACGTGAGTATCGTGTCAATCTTTGACTTTCAGTATTAGTACTAACGCTAATGTTGTCTTGTGTTTTTGCAGCAACTGATCCGAAGTACATTCCCGAGAGCGTTAGGAGGCGCCTAAAGAGGCTTCGAGATAGAAAAGCGGCCGCGGCTGTTAATATCGCCACCACTTCAGCTGCTCCTTCTGTTACTGCTTCGATTCCTCCCCAAACATCTTCAGCCTCAGTTGACGAGGAAACCGACACCATTCCGGTTGGCATTCCTGTCATATCAATCGCTGCTCCTCCTCCTCAATCAGTTGTTCGCAGGGCTTCCGCGAAAGGAAAGAAGAGGAGGAAGACAAGGAGCGTTGCCACCCTCCGGCCACTAATTCCGCCTTCTTCGGACGCGGCCGGCTCTTTGGAAGCACCTACCGCTGAGACGGTAACAGCTACTGCTTCCCGATACTTCTTGCGCTGCTTTTTCAAATACCTTTCTGCCTTTTCTTTTGTTTTTCATTGTTTTTCTTCATACGTTACTTCTCGTGCCTCTACTCCTTCACTGTCACTGTTACCAGAGCAGGTACGAGTCGGTCATCAAGTCAAGCTGATGTTAGAGACAGAGGAAGAGACAGAGGTCCACCAGAGCAGGTACGAGTCGGTCATCAAGTCAAGCTGATGTCAGAGAGGGGCCTCAAATCGCCCTTGACTCTTTAGCACCTCCCCTGGGCCAGACCGGTAGCATTTTTGAGAACACAGCCATGCCTGGGGCTTTTGAGACTTCTCCGCCTTCATTTGGCTCGAAAATGCCTCACTATTCCTCCAACGTGGTCTATACTGATGAGCTGTCGGGTTTCTCCTCCTATCAGCCCCAGGGATCATTCGTACCCTAGGGAGGTTCTGCCTCCAACCAGCCTCATGAGACAGCCGGGCCCTAGGGAGGTTCTGCTTCCAACCAGCCTCCTTCTCCTGCCGCCGTGGTCTTTGTTCCTTCCGATGCTTCCATGCTTAAGCGCTTCGGGGAAGGGACGGTAGTGTCTAATCTTATGGCCGACGTAAGCTCATATAATGCCACTGGGCCCATCACTCATCAGGTGGATATGACTACGCTTCGTAGTTCGGGGATTGCGGCCATGGGGGGCGATAACTCGGACGTTACTGCTTCGTTCTTGGCTGCACACACGCTAACGTCTCCTGAAGAACGAAGCGTCTTTGCTACTGTGGGAGACGAAGAGCAAGCCGACTCGCTGCGCTCCAAACTTTTTACTGGGTTCCTCCAATTTCATCACTACACTGAGCGCATGTCACAAAAGGTGGCTGACCTTGCCGCTTCCGCGGCCAAGCTTTCGCAGGAGCAAGAGGAAAAACAGCGGTTGCTGGAAGAGCGAGACAGATATATGACGGCCTTGGAGGCAGCCAGAGAGGAGGCAAGGGAAGCAAAGGAACAGTTGGCCACTTCTAACGCTGCTCTGACGGTTGAATAGTCAAAGATTATCGCTTTTGAGGGAGAGAAAGCAGCTTGGGTGGGAGAGAAAGCAGCCTTGGTAGAAGAGAAAATAGCGCTTGAGGCGGAAACAGCAATCAAGTGTCGCTGGTACGTTGAAAAGACTGTTTCTATCATGGCTGACTACTTTGTGGAGATTCACGGGGAAGAATTTTATGATGGTGACGCTATTACTAACGCCTTTTTGAAGAATTCTTCCGATCTAAATGACGAGGGCTTCTGCTTGGCCAGATTGAATGGCTACCCAGAGCAAGGGATTTCCAAAGACCAGCAGTAGGCAGGGTATTGTCGCCCCCTTCTTTTTGTGAGGATTGAGCGTTACCCTTTTTTGCTCATCTTTTGTATATTTTGCGACCCTTCGTAGGTATTTGAACAATGACACTTCTATGATATTAACTTTTGTTGGTGCCATTTTCCTTTCCTGTATTTCTTTTTCTTTGAATTCTTTACGGCGTGGCTGCCGCGCCCTTATCATCTTGATCATGTTAACGGGCTTTGTTAGGTTCGGCTTGACCACCGCTCGGCCCCGTTAGGGAGGGCACTTCAGAAAAAGAAGCATTCTTCCTTCTTCCCTTGATTAAAAGAGATAACGAACAGGGTCTTTAGGCCTTATTCTTTAAGCCATGTCAAAATCAGCGCGATTGGCTTCACGTCTATTTTGTTGACGATTTGCACAATCCTTTTATCGCCTTGAGTGTCACGATCTCCTTCAATCAGAGATATCCTGCACACTCTCAATTAATATCTGTTAGTAAGAAATAAGCAATAACAGACACGAGTTTCCCGTAGGAGCTGATCCGCCGCCATTCTAGGGTACAGGTGTCGCTTGTTATCGCTTTCTCAACCAGCTCACTTCGCCAGGGATTCCACATCTGGAAACTCGCTGGGATTTTTCGCATTTCCACGATCGACCGAAAAGTGCCTCTTCCTAGTGAGCCGTCTGATCAGGACAGGCCATCACAAGGTTAGGATTTTTCACTTTCGGTGTTACCCTCTCATCCTAGAATCGTGCCTTCCCTTGGCGAACCGTCTACATCAGCTCGGCCGCAAGGATAGGATTTTCACTTCCAAGATGGAGTTACTATCTCCTTGAGGTATGCCTTTTCTTAACGAGTCGTCTCCACGAGAACAGTTGGGATAAGGATCGGGCTTTCACCTCTAGGGATACCGGGGTGTGTCTCGTCTTAGTGAGTCGTCTGATCAGGACCGACCGTCACAAAGCAAGGACTTTTCACTCCCGGGGGTGTCGGGGCGTGCCTCATCTTATTGCCCACACGTGGCTACCACAAGGATAGGACTTTTCACTCCTGATGCTAAATATTAGGTGTGCCAGGGCGTGCCCTCACTTAGTGAGCCGTCGGATCAGGATAGGCCGTCAGAAGGATAGGACTTTTCACTCCCAACAACCTCTTTCTCGTTTTTCTTTCATCCTCTGCACCCACACACGTAGCCACAAAACACAAAAGAGCTCATTACTCGAGCGTTAGCAGGGGTTAGGGCTAGCGTTAGTAAAAAGTGCAAAGATAAATCAAGATCTAGCATGATATAATTTCAAACGAGCGATGTTCCAGGAGTTAGGTAAGGGGGTACCGTCGAGTGTCTCCAGATGGTACGCTCCTCTCCCAACAATACGGGTAACGTGGTACGGCCCTTCCCAATTAGGACTGAGCTTCCTCCGGCGTTGACCAGTCGCTCGCTGATCCCTGAGTACCAGGTCACCTTCTTTTAGAAGTCGTTCTTTGACACGCCTATTATGATAACGCGCCATTTTTTGTTTGTAGTGCGTCATTTTTAGAAGAGCTTCCTCTTGCAATTCGGGTAGTTCGTCAAGATTCGCACGTAGCCTTTCCTCATTCAGCTCTTCTCTGAAGTAAGCCACTCGTAGGCTCATGGTACCAATCTCCACGGGCGTAACGGCCTCAGTGCCGAAAGCCAGTGCGAATGGTGTCTCTCCTGTGCTGGTTTTTGTGGTCATGCGGTATGCCCACATCACATACGACAGTTCATCTGCCCACTTCTTTTTAGATCCCTCTAGGTTCTTCTTAACACCATTAAGGATGGCTCGGTTTGTCACCTCAGCCTGACCATTGGTCTGCGGATGAGCCACGGAAGAGAATCTTTGCTCGATTCCAAACTCCTCGCATTGGTCACTAAAGAATTGGCTGGTGAATTGTGTTCCATTATCGCTGACTAGCACGCGGGGAACTCCGAAACGCATGATAACTTGGTGTTTGAAGAAATGCCAGATTTTCTCTGTCGTGATGTTGGCTACCGCCTTAGCTTCTGCCCATTTGGTAAAGTAGTCCACCGCCACAACCACAAACTTTAACTGTGACCTTGCCTTTGGAAATGGTCCAAGGATGTCAATTCCCCATTTCACGAAGGGGCAAGGAGCGATGATGTCATAAATTTAGGAGGCGGGTTGTCGAGGAATCTTAGAAAATTCCTGACACTTTGGGCAAGTTCGCACGTAATCATGGCAGTCTTTCCGGATAGTAGGCCAGTAGAACCCCGATCGAAAGACCTGCGCAGCTAGGGTTCCGCCGGATGCATGCATGTCACAAATTCCTTCGTGGATATTGCGGAGGGTATGAAGGCCCTCTTGTTCTGTTATGCATCTGGCAGCCGGATGAGAGAAACATCTCCTCATCAGTTCCCCGTTAAAGTATGTACACCGTGCCGCTTGCTTTAGTACTTTCTTCTTTTCAGCGTTATCCGCTGGCAGCTCGTCATATCTCAAGTATTTTATGACGGGAATTCTCCAGTCATTTTCACTTTCTTCCACGCAGAGCGTCGCCTGTTCTTCCATAAAGGAAGGTACGGGTAGCTCCCGGTAGTACACCCCTTTCGGTATGGACGCATCTGGGTTTGCTGCGAGTTTGGCGAGGTTATCCGCCTCAGTGTTATCCTCTCAAGGAATATGCTCGAAGCTAACCTGTATTCCACATTTCCTTATTTCTATCAACTCGCATTTTACTTTAGCGAGGTATTGCACCATGATGGGCTCTCTAGCTTGAGAGTGTCCCAGCACTTGGTTTATTATCAGCTTGGAGTCTCCGCAGACTTTCAGCCGCAAGTCTCCCAACCTCCCAGAGTCATGTATTCCCTTGATGGAAATGCTCTTTCCTATCCTGAGCCCGGCTAGTAGCGCTTCGTATTCTGCGGTATTATTGGACAACGGCTGCAGAATTCGGATGGCATATCGTACATGGACATCGTGAGGCCCACTCATGAAGATTCCAGCCCTGGCAAGCTCTTGATTTTTGGCACCATCCACGTGTATGACCCACAGGTCGGTGTAAGTTTCAGGGAAAGGGAGATCCAACTCTTCTTTTTCTTTTTCAGTCAACTCTGTCATTGGATCCGGCGTGAAGGTGCATTCCGCGATAAAGTCTGCTAGAATTTGAGCCTTCATATACGGTCGGGATCGATAGTGCAAGCCATATTGTTCAAGCTCGATAGCCCAAATCAGCATTCTCCCCGAGGATTAAGGCTTCCAAAATATCCTTTTTAAAGGTTGATCCGTAAGCACAATGACGGTGTGAGCTTGAAAATATCGATCCATTTTCCGCGTGGCTTGCACTAATGTGAACGCTATTTTCTCAATACGGGCGTATCTCAGCTCGGCATCCTTCAAGATGTGACTCACAAAGTATACAGGGCGGTGTGTGTGATCGTCATCTCGCACGAGGACCGCGCTAACCACTTCGTCAGCAACCCCAATGTATAAGTACAGGATATCGCCAGGCTCTGGTCTTGTCAATACTAAGTCAAACGATAGGTAAGCCTTCAGGCTTGCGAATACTTCTTCGCATTCTGTCATCCATCCGAAAATGGTTTTTTTGCGTATAACCTTGAAAAAAGGAAGGCACCTCTCGCCTTGCGTAGAGATAAACCGTCCCAATGCGATAACATGCCCCGTTAGCTTCTGGATCTCTTTTACAGTTCGAGGGGATATCATGTCTTGGATGGCTTTGATTTTTGACGGATTTGGCTGAATACCCTTTTGACTGACCACGTAACCTAAGAATTTGCCCGTTTGAAAGGCAAACATGCATTTCCTGGGGTTCAACTTCATTTGATATTGCTTCATCACTTCGAAGACTTCCGCCAGATCAGACAAGTGATCCTCTGAAGCTTCGGCTTTTGATCAGTATGTCATCGACATATGCCTCTACGTTTTGCCCGATCTGCTTCTCAAAGACTTGATTCGCCATTCGCTGGAAGGTGGCTCCAGCATTTTTCAACCCAAAAGGCATCGCCGTGTAGCAATAAGTGGCCTTGGGAGTGATGAAAGTAGTTTTCCTTCATCCTCCTTGGCCATGGGGATTTGGTGGTACCTTGAGTTGGCATCTAACGAGCTCAAGTATGCGTACCCGGCAGCTTGATCAACTAGCTGATCAATTCGGGGAAGTGGGTAACAATCTTTAGGGCAAGTGTCATTCAAATCTGTGAAGTCAATGCACATGCGTCACTCCCCGCTGAGCTTGGGAACTAGGACAGGGTTAACCAACCAGGTGGGATACTGCACTTCTCGAATAAAGCCAGCGTCAAGAAGTTTTGCAACTTCCTTTTCGACAGCCATTGCTTTTTCGGTCGAGAAAGCACATCGTTTCTGCTGGACCGGTTTTGCCTCAGGGTTGACATTGAGTCGATGTTCCGCCACCTCCCGCGAGATACCAGACATGTCGGAGGGTTTCCATGCAAACTCTCCTTTGCATTTATTTAACAGTTGGGCTAACTGAAAGTTTTCCTCTGGGCTGAGGTTATCACTGACCAGAAATACAGCCCCATCTATTCTGTTAACCAGGATGTGAGTCATTTTGTCCATGGGCTGAGTGCGTTTCTCTTCATTTTGTTCATACGGGTCCACTGTCACGCACACGTACCTATCGCAGTTCTTCTGAGTCATGAGCAGGTAGCATTCAGCCGCTAACTTCTGATTACCTCGAATCGAGACCACACCATCCCAGGAAGGATATTTCAGCCTCAGATGTTTTTGAGATATCGCCGCTCCGAAACGATTGAGGAATGGCCGGCCCAATATGGCGTTATAAGGCAGATTTAGATCCACCACCAAGAATAAAAGCTCCTCTGACCGTTTGGAGGTATCTTCCTTGAAATATACCGGCAAGGTAGTTACTCCAGTCACTGGGATAGGGACTCCGTCTACCCCAATAATGGGTTTTTTACAGGGCGTAAGCTCGTTATCTAGACGCTTCAGGAGATTGTAAGCTTCTAGTGAGAACAAGTTTACGGCGCTTCCGTTGTCAACCAGAGTTCTTCTAACTCCATGGCTAGCGATAATGGGTGTAACGACTAACGCATCATTGTGTGGATATACCACGCCCTTCTCGTCTTCTTCAGAAAAGGATAATATCATACGATCCAAGGCACTTATCGCCTCACTCTTTATTGACATGTCTGCCCGCTTCCGCTTATCCCCTGGCGCGGGTGTCAGCTGTGCGAACTCATCCAAGTAAGGTGTGCCTCCAGCGATGATGTTAATGATGGGGACGTCCTCGTCATCAATCGTGAGTATTTCCCGGCCTCCTCCCGCAGGTCTAGTGTCGTGGCCTGGGGGGCGGGAAGGTGTCGCTCTGCCATCGGCTACTCTGCTTGTTGGGTTACTCTTGGCTTCTTCCCGAGTTTTCACAGCGAATTCTCCAAGATAGCCTTCCTCCACCAGGCGCTCTATTGCCGATTTGAGTTCTCTACATGCCTCGGTAGAATGCCCTTTAGCTTTGTGAAATTTGCAATAGGCGTTTTCTCTTCTTCCCAGGGTTACCCCCGGTCTTACAAGGGCAGGATAACGGATGGGCAGGTTTCGCTGCTCCACTATTGCTAATATTTCAGCCCTGGGTAGAACGAAGGAAGGAAGATCTGAGTCATAAACTCGTCCCTTAGGAGGATCACTCTGTCGCTGGGTGGAGGAGTCACCAGATTTTCCCTTTGAGGGGTTGCCTCTCCTCCAGTTAGATGTCCTGGGAATGTGATCCTTTCGCTGGGCGTAATCATCAACGAACCAATCTTCAGAAGTAGCTGGAATAGGAGTGTTATGGGCTGGAGGCATGGCTGGCTGCATGTTCCGAATCATGTCCCTATTCTCTTCCTCTTCCATCCTCGCATAGTTGTGGGCTTTCAGTCTTAACGCATCTAAGGTGGGTGGCGGGTCAACCATTAAAGCATCTCTAAGCTTTCCATAACAACAGTTTCACTTTAAGGCCTCGATAGCGAAATCAACCGTTACACCTGGCGTTAGCGACATCTCGGTGTCGAAATAATGGAGAAAGCTCCTCAAGGATTTCTGAGGTTTCCTGTGTAGGTCGAACAAAGAAACAGCAGACTTCTGATAGGGACGGCAGTACTGAATCGACTCCTGAATTTAGATTCCAGCTACGAGAAACTGTCAATAGACCTTCGAACCATAAGCGCGCAACCCCCGACAGGGTCATTACAAATATCTGACACAAAGCAGCGTCATTGTGGGTCTGGAATTGCACAAAGTCCTTCACCTTGTTAAGGTGAGAGATGGATCTCTAGTGCCATCATAGGATTCTGAGGGGAGCTTCACATGTCTACTAACTCTGTGACGCCTTATACGTAGGCTAAAGTATCATCGAGAATCTCACGCGCATATCGAGGCGGGGATATCTCCAAATGATGCCTACGATCTCGCAGATTTCGATCATGCTGCCGCCTGGGAGTCGGACTACGACTCCTTGGTGAGCGAGTTCGATACCTCCTACTGCTGGATCTTTCACTCCCTCCTCGAGATATGTCTTTGCCGATTTCATCCCTCCTTCCGTCCCAACGACCTCTGTCCTCATCACGCCATTGCCGCTCCTCCTGGGGAATGGGAAGTAAGGGCACTTGTGGTACATATGGCTCCACCGTCCTATGAGCAAACTGTACCAGACTGGCTGGTGCACTCAACGCAGGCAGCGTCAAAGGGACGTTCACATGCAATGGGGACGACAGCGGTCATTCTGCAATAATGGGTGGAGTGAAAATGAACTGAGATGGGACGCCTGATCCGGAAGCGCTTGGCGTGAATCTAGCAACCAGTTCCGTTAAATGGTCCAACTGGGCACGGAGGGCTGAAATTGAGCTCGCAAAAGGGTTATTTGCGCCGTCTATCACAGATCCCCTTGACTGAGGAGTGAAATGACTGGCCCCCGCTATTTGAGACAAAGGAGTATATGGCTGAGACACAAATGTTCCCACTGCTTGCTCAAGGGATAGATCTGACGTTCCTAGAGGAACTTCTTGCACCGAGGTGGGAGCATCAGAAGTGGCGAAAGCGAAAAGTCACCTGCGGGTATCAAATGGAAGGCTAGAGGACTGAGTCAACGGCGGATCTGAATCAAAAGCCATAATCTTCCAATTCCCAGAAGAACAGAGCTTGGCTATTAAGGATGCTCACTTAATTAAAACCAAAGCTCTCAATGAAAGCACCAATTTGATAAGATTCGGACTGTTGGGGAAGCGGGATCTGGATTATGGCTGCCTGGAATCACTGTAGCAGTGGTTCGTCATACCTGCAAAGCGCTAGAGGGGGGGCTCCGGCGTAGACACTCCGATGCTTAAGTTAGTATGGCAGTGAAATTTGGCAGAGATTTTGGTAGAGAATCAGCTCTTACTCTCGATCTAGAAATGTGTGGTATTTATAGCCAAAGAAAGAAAGGTTGTTACCCCCAGGGGTGGGCGTTATCATGGGGAGATATCGCCCAGGATGACATCAGCACGGGTCAGCTCGATCGGATATCGCTAGTGGGATATCGCCAATGAGACGTTGTCGGGGTTTCCTGGGATGGGATGACGCCATGTGGGCCCTCCCCCCCCGCTGATGTCGACCATCCCAGGATCCTCAGCCTATAGGGGGAAGCTGCCGGGTGCCGTTGCCAGTTAAGGTCTACAGGAATCTGGCTTTGACTTGAGGTGAGAAGACGAATATACCATTGGTGTTTCATCAATTGTTATCAGCGATGAATCCTCACAAGGAATAAAAGGGTTTAGCCGATCATCATAAGAAATAAATAAATAAAATAGATGAAAGCATAAACTAGAATTAATTAATTAAAGAGAAATAAATAGCAAACAACGTTTTCAAGCTCCTGCTATGGGTTTGCTATTTTTACGAAGAAGAAAGAAATATTCGGTTTTTGAGAAGAAGTCGTTAGAGGCGCAACTCTCCCCTTTCTTTTAAATAATAATCCCTAAATTGTCTTTTTCAAATTCCAAATAGTAAAATGATAATGTCTAAATAATAATAATAATAATTGTTCAAATATCTTAACAGAAACGTTGGAGTATTTCTGTGGCAGTAGGACTTCTTCCTCCAGTAGGAGTCCGCAAGACTAATCCTTCTCGAAGATACAGCTGGCAGATGCGTCCCAGGCCTGAATCACTCATATCTGACTCGCCTTATCCCAGGCTTGGGATAAGGATTGCTTCTGAACTCTGATCACCAGAATTTGCTCTTTAACAAGCGGCTTCAACTCCTAAAGAATGAATTGCTCTTCAACGACGTGTTCTGCGAGAAAGGAGTGAAGACCCCGAGAATTAGTAGTATCATTATCCAAAAATAGACGTAAAAGGATGATAAAAACAAGACATTTTAGTGCTCAATCAAACCCCCCATACTAACCTATGCTTGCCCTCAAGCATAAAAAATAAAAACACATCAAAACACGACAGACACCAAGACCCTAGA